>JAULUF010000037.1:8497500-9097500 GCA_031834385.1 Semotilus atromaculatus | reverse complement strand
ATGATATCATGTAATCATGCACAAACTGAATTTGACTTGACTTTAAGCACATTATTGAGAGACCATCTCTGAGGAAAGCCGGTGACATTTTTATACAGCAAAAGAGAAGACATTGATGAAATGCTTTTGTTTATTTGACACACAAAGAATGAATTAACTTGCATTTATCAAACTGTCAACTTCAGTGTAACGTTAGCTCTTACAAAATGTTTATCTTTTAAAAGAAAAAGAGAGGAACTCTTAAAGCACTATCTTTTAAATAAGTCAAAATACGTTACAAATAATTGCCTATAGATAATGAGGCTATAACAATATAGCAAAGGCCATAATCATAACTCAACCTCAACTCAAAAACAGTATATCAACAATGCTTCTATTCCCTGAGAGTGAGGATACATTTTTTTCACTTGAAATTAAAGTGCAGTTTGGAAACATGTGACTGGAGTTCTCATCTAAACTTAGTGTCACTGTATATATTTAAATATCATAGGTAAGATGAAATCCAAAATGTTCCCACACACCGACTTATACGACGCTGGTTCATCCTTCAACTCCTGTTAGCCTTCCTTATCTCTCCCACTTGCCATTTCTATACGTGACGAGACCTGCAGCGCTGCACAGACCGATCAGTTTATGACATCGAAGTACTGCGAGAGAGATTGAAAAGCATACGGAGCCGTTGCTCTCGCGGTACTTTGATGTTATTCAGCGCCGGTTCAAGTCGAACAAGCCTCATACGTATGTCCACACATCTCTTATTTCGCGCGAAAAGTAAACGCACTGTCTGAGGTCACGGGCACGCGGTTACATTGCGCATGCGACGAACAAACCGTGCGACGCACACACGCACCGAACCGAGACAAGCGAACCGAACGGTTCGGATGTTTTTTCATGTACCGTGCCACCCCTATTATATATACATATATACAGTATATATATATATATATATTAGTAAACATACAAAGAGGGAGAAATAGTGTTTAAAAGTATAATGGTGCGTATCTGACTATTAAAGCTCCTACAAGCTGGACATTCAAAGGCAGAAATACCACTGTAAGAAAATGTTACAGTCAGCATGTAAAATTAATTATTTTTGCCTGTTCTTCCCATGATGGCTTTTTTAGTGTTTCTCTCTGGATGTAATATAATTATGTAGCACTTTGGAGCAAATATGGCCCCCAGTAATCCAAAACTGGAAGCCAGGATGGCAAATATCTCCACAGCAACGGCATATTTCCCTGGTGAGCTCACATATGCTGGGATAAATGCAATCCACACAGCACAGAAGATCAACATACTGAAGGTAATAAATTTAGCTTCATTAAAGTTATCTGGAAGATTCCTTGCTAGAAAAGCTAACAGAAAGCTTACTGCAGCCAGGAGTCCAATGTAACCCAGCAGAATGGCAAACCCAGTCACTGAGCCAATAGCACATTCGTATACTATTTTAGACCTGATATATAGGATGTTTTTATGGGGTGTTGGAGAGGCAGTTGATAGCCAGACTGCACATATACAAACTTGGACTGCGGTGAGGACCACCACAGTGCCTCTTTGTTGAGCAACTCCAAACCATTTCATGGCACTTTTACCCTCAGGTCGAGATGACTTGAACACTGCTATTACCACCATAGTCTTGACCAGGATGCTGGAGACGCACAGGACAAAACTGATACCAAACATGGCGTGTCTTAATTGACACGTCCACAATTGTGGCCGGCCAATGAACAGTAGCGCACACAGGAAACACAGTTTGAGTGACAACAGTAGAAGGAAGCTGAGCTCTGAATTGTTGGCACGTACTACAGGAGTGTTACGGTGATGAGTAAATACGACCATCACAAGAGCGCAGAAGCAGGTGCCAAGCAGAGATGCAGTGGTCAAAGAGATGCCCAGGGGATCCTCATAGGACAGAAACTCTACTGCTTTGGGGACACATTGATCCTTATCTGGATTGGACCAGAACTCATTTGGACACACTGTGCATTCAGTAGAATCTGGGAGAAATATATATAGAAAAAGATTTGTGTAACATTTGTAGAGTTCTGTACAAAACAGACATATTTCTTTTTGAATATCACTCATCACCTGATGTATTGGAAATCTCTCCATCTCCGCATGGCAGGCAGTCAAAACAGCAGACAGGAAAGCCCTTCCTCGTTGCTCGTCTGGTTCCTTGGGGGCAGCTCTCACTGCACACAGACCGTGGGGGCTGAAAGAGACATCATCTGTTATCACTCATGGGTTTGTATGTTTGTGACTGTCTCTGATGCATAATAAATAGCTTGGCCTTTTCATTTATTTGTTAAATTTTTTTCGTATCTTAGCTTTGTACAGTATTAAGATTGCAAAAAGGATAGCATTACGTTGAAATGGTAGTTACTTTTTTTGTCTCAAAGTTCCAGTATATTGCATCCTCATCCAGTGTGAGAACCTTCCCTGTTGCTGCCCCTTCATTTACCGCACCAACTGTGCGAACAACAATCGACCCATCAGAGCTTGGGTGCCAGTTCATTACATCATATATGGCCAAAGCATCTCCATTCTCATCAAATGACACATGATCCCCAAAGCCTGTGGTGAAGTTCACTTTCTGTATGTAGTGAACCATCTGCACAGGTTATAAAAACAAATATTACTCAAATATTTCTGTCTTTTTTTCCATTTAGCATGTAATTTTAAAGACTTTGTAGCACAGTAAGCTGTGGGCCCTATGCCTATGGGTTTTACCTGCCACGGCTGCAGGTTGGTTATGTCAGCACAGCTGTTATCACTGAATGGTCCTCTCCCCTCCTCACACTGCATCAGGTCATGAAGTGCATGTGCCAGGGCATAAACTGCCTTATACACATTATAAGAGGCCCTCAGCTCTGATACATCACTATATTCATTAACTGTGCTGTTCAGATCTTCTTGGACTGTACACATTTTTTCGCCATCTTTGCTTCCATTCTCAAATTTGCACCCAAACATGTTCTCCCAGAAGATTCTCACCATATTATCTTTTGGATCACTGTCAGGATGAAGGCATAGCAGAAATTCATGAAGTCCCTTAATCTCTCCTCGACGGATGGCAATGCCCAGCGTGCCTCCAATAAGGGGTACAAAACGTGGAAGGTGGAGGACAGGTGAGATGCTCCAAGCCTCACTTGCAATCCACTGCCTGCCTGTCACATTTTGCAGTAATAACTCATCCATCAGGGGTAACAGATCAGTTGAAAATGCCACCACTACTCGGGCTGTAGAGGCCTTAATCACTGCCACTATGCGCTGAATGTCCCTGTGATTATCATAAGGCATTATTTCAGAAAAAGCCACACAACCTCCAAACCGCTGCATTTCCTGCTGGAAGGACTGAGCAGCGTAGATGCCATAGTCATCGTCACTATAGAGGACACCAACCCAGGTCCATCCAAAATATTCTAAGATCTGTACCATAGCCCGCACCTGGAAGGCATCACTGGGGATCGTTCTGAAGAAAGAGGGGTACTTTTTTCTGTCACTCAAACAGGAGCAGGTGGCGTAGTAGCTAATCTAATAAGGAAAGACAGAAAGGCAGCAGAAGGGTTAGGGTGGCTAGAAGACAAAGAAAGAATTGTATTATTATGTTATCATTATTATTATATTCACATCAAATCTTACCATAGGAACACGAAACAGACCCAATACACTAGAAATTGCAATAGAGTGAGTTGACCCAGGATCCCCAACAATAGCAATTACTGGTGGTGAGCCAGTGCAATTGAGGTTTAAAAATGTCTCCTCTGTCCCACTAATAAGAGCTGTAGCAGCCCTGAATGCTACTACAAGCTTCAAACAATTGTCATAAAGATTGTAACCAAGAGTGATGTTAGGCAGCAATTTTGGATTCTTGTTTATCTCATCTATAGCGAAAACCATGGTCTGTGCCTGCTGGAAACTTGACATATAAAATCTAGAAATAAACACATATATATTTTCAGTGACAATGTACAATAAATCATTGGATTTACACACTCAATCACAATAGTATATTTATATAGCGCTTTTCACAATACAGATTGTATCAAAGCAGCTTCACAGTATCAATCAAAACAACATAACAATGTTCGTTTCTTAGTGGAAAAAGCGTTTGGTAGGGCTGATCAATGGTATAAATTATTGGTTAATTAATTTGAATATCCCCAATATGAAATAATACAATACAATATGAAATAATCTGCATTTATCTGGGGAGTTATTACAGTTTTATTTTAACACTATACACATTCTATTAAGTATTTGATTTTGGTATGTAATGCATGTTGCATGTAATAAAATAAAATAAAATAAAATAAAAGCAAAATAATTTGCTTTTTCCTGTTATTGTCATCCTTTTTTCTTTGATCTCATTTTTGTCTTTCACAATCTTCAGTCTGTATAATTTATCATCCTTTCCTTTCCACACTCACTCCTCACACTTGGGCTGTTCTGGCTTCATTCTGAAACTCAGATCTGGGAAGACTTTGAGGTGCTGAATCTCAAACAAGCCTCCGATGATAAAGTTTCCATCCTGGTAAATCCCATTCAACTTGAAGTGTCCCAGGCTTTGACAGGAGTCTGAGTTGAAAGCAGGAGGTATAAATGTAAAGGACAGATACAGGCAGAAGTTTAGAGTGATCCGCATCTCTCTGTTATTCTCTGTATAAGCCACATCACCCTATCCTTTCCCTAATTTATTATTGTTCTCCCCTTTTCTATAGAACAGGTGGTCACATGGACCTTCCTGGGAATTAATACGTCATTGTGGGTTAATTTATGTTTTTGAAATATCATTGATGAATGCCAGTGCAGGATGGAACATTTTTATATTAGCTTTTCTGGTGTCAAATCACACACACACACACACACACACACAGACACACACACACACACACACACACACACACACACACACACACAGAGAACATTTCCTTTAACTCTGAATCAATACAATACAATGCATGATTCAAGTACATTTGGGACCTTTTCTTACGGACTGTACAGTACATACAGCAGAAATTAGTACAGCATTTATAGCTTTATATGTTGAACAAATGGGCTGTTCAAATTAGCAACTGAATTTGCATGTACAGTATATTTTATAATTTTCAGATCAGATTAATTGGGTTAATTGATACTGGGCTTGAAGACCTGAACTGGTGTGAGTCAGCCAGTGGTTTTGTAGGTTCTGTGTCTTCTGATGGACAGCATGTTATACAGGATATCATGTAGGTGGCAGTCATGCATTGGACACCATTTTGTACTAAAAGCTTTGCATAATCCTTAATCCCTATTCAGCAGTGCTAATTAACAAAGAATTGAAACACATAAATATTTTTATTGACATGCAGCACCTTTGCTAACAATGCACAGTGGAATAAATACAATAATATATGTATTATGTATTAATATCAATGTAATATGTATTATTAATTAATGTAATTAATGAGTGTCACCCTTGGTAATAGTTAGTAGTTATATGCATATGATATTTGTGAATAACAACATTTTAATTCAGATTGACAGTAAAAACCCAAACAAACTCATATAAAATTCAAACACTGCCAAAACAACCTAATAAATCTGTTAGACACCTGTTACCTGTTAAACACACCAAAGGTAGAAATTGATATACATTCCTAAATGTTAGATAATCTCCTAAACAAGCAGGAGATTGAGACTTGGTACATATCATAATTCATGTGGTCAGCATGTAAAACTATTTATTTTGGGTTGGTCTATCCATGATGGCTTTTTTAGTGTTTCTTTCTGGGTGTAAAATAATTATGTAGCACTTTGGGGCAAATATGGCCACCAGTAATCCAAGACTGGAAGCTAGGATGGCAAATATCTCCACTGCCACTCCATATTTACCTGGTGAGCTCACATATGCTGGAATAAATGCAATCCACACAGCACAGAAGATCAACATACTGAAAGTGATGAACTTTGCTTCATTAAAATTATCTGGAAGTTTCCTAGCCATGAAGGCTAACAGGAAACTTACTGCTGCAAGGAGGCCAATGTATCCCAGCAACATAGAAAAACCAGCCACTGAGCCAATAGCACATTCATAAACTATTTTAGAGCGGATATACTGACTGTTTTTATGGGGTGTTGGGGATGCAGTGGATAACCAGACTGTACATATTGCTACCTGTGTAGAAATTAAGGCCAACACTGTCCCTCTTTGCTGTGCTGAACCAAACCACTTTATGGCAGATTTGCTCTCTGGTCGAGATGACTTGAACACTGCTATTACCACCATAGTCTTAACAAGGATACTGGAGATGCACAGGACAAAGCTTATGCCAAACACAGCATGTCTCAACTGACATGTCCACAACTGCGGCCGGCCAATGAATAGTAGCACACACAAAAAACACATTTTGAGTGACACCAGGAGCAGGAAGCTGAGCTCTGAATTGTTGGCGCGTACTATGGGAGTGTTACGGTGAAGAGCAAAGATGACCACCACAAGAGCACAGAAACTTGTGCCTAAAAGGGAGGCAGTTGTCAGAGAAATTCCAAGCGGATCTTCATATGATAGAAATTCCACTTCTTTGGGTATACAATTGTCATTTTCTGGACTCGACCAAAACTCATCTGGACATCTGAAACATTCAGGTGAATCTGTGAAAGAAAGAAAGAAAGACAGAGAACAAAAGCACATTTTAATTGTAGGGAAATTGATCAAAAACTAAGTTTACATACTCATTATTTAACTTGTAGACATGAATCTCCTCACCTGTTGTATTAGAAATTTCTCCATCTCCGCATGCCAGGCAGTCAAAACAGCAGACAGGAAAGCCCTTCCTCGTGGCTCGCCTGGTTCCTGGGGGGCAGCTCTCACTGCACACAGACTGTGGGGGCTGCATGGGGTATCATTATATTTAAATGTATGGGTATTTGCAAGTACTTAATAAAAATAAAAAAATCATATTCATGTATATTCGTCAGTGTATTGATCCAGAAATCCAGCTGAAAACCACTGATTTACTAATTTATTGTTACACATCAGCCTATGAAATGTTACTGATTTTTGTTAAACGTTCAGACATCATCATCAAGAGTTAAAGTAACATGCTAAATGCTAATTGCCTTTTTTGTCTCAAAGTTCCAATATAATGCATCATCATCCAGTGTGAGCACCATCCCTGTTGCTGCCCCTTCATTTACCACACCAACCGTGCGAACAACGATCGACCCGTCAGAGGTCGGCTGCCAGTTCATCACATCATAGATAGCCAGAGCATCTCCATTCTCATTAAAGGACACATGATCCCCAAAGCCTGTGGTGAAGTTCACTTTCTGTAGGTAGTGAACTAGCTGTACAGTTTGTAGACAGGACAAGTGTCAAATGAAATTTAAATATATTACTTATATTACTATATATATATATATATATATATATATATATATATATATATATATATAGTATGCACTATTTATTTGAGACTTACCTGCCAAGGTTTCAGGTTGGTTATGTCAGCACAGCTGTTATCACTGAATGGTCCTCTCCCCTCCTCACACTGTATCAGGTCATGAAGCGCATGTGCTAGAGCATAAACTGCCTTATACACATTATATGAGGCCCTCAGCTCTGAAACATCAGTGAATGCTGTATCTGTGCTGCTCAGATCCTCTTGCCCTGAACATTTGTTTTTCCCTTGTTCTTGCTTTTGAGCTATATTTTTGCCTCCAACCTCAAACTTGCACTTAAACATGTTCTCCCAGAAAAGTTTTATTGTAGTGTTTTTTGGATTATTGTCAGGATGGAGACCTTTCAGAAAGCCCCCAAGTCCCTGAATCTGTCCACGACGGATGGCGATGCCCAGCGTGCCCCTCAGTAGGGGCAAATATTGTGGAGTTTGTAGGACAGGTGTTGTTGTCCAAGCCTCACTTGCAATCCACTGCTTGCCTGTCACATTTTGCAACAACAATTCATCCATCAGGGATGACAGATCAGTTGAGAATGTTACAACTACCCTGGCTGTAGAGGTCTGAATAACCTCTACTATTCGCTGAATATCCCTATGGTTGTTATCATAAGGCAGAATTTCAGAGAAGGCCACACAACCCCCAAACCGCTGCATTTCCTGCTGGAAGGACTGAGCAGCATAGATGCCATAGTCATCATCACTGTAAAGGAGACCAACCCAGGTCCATCCAAAATGCTTCAAGATCTGTACCATAGCCCACACCTGGAAAGCATCACTGGGGATCGTTCTGAAGAAAGAGGGGTACTTTTTTCTGTCACTCAAACAGGAGCAGGTGGCATAGTAGCTAACCTAATACAAAGCAGGAGAAACAAAGACAAACATTAGGCTTCTCAGGTCATTTAGAATTTTAAATAGCAAGGAAACAAGTACAATAGCCTATTATAAAAAAATGTTTACAAAGAGTTATTTGGAAACATATATTTTATGGAGAAATAAAAACATATCATGTCTTACCATAGGAACTCGAAACAGTCCCAGCACACTGGAAATTGCTATAGATTGAGTTGAACCTGGATCCCCCACAATCCCAATAACTGGAGGAGGGCCAGTGCAGTTAAGGTTGGAGAAGGACTCCTCTGTACCACTAACCAGGGATATGGCAGCCCGAAATGCCACTCCAAGCCTTAAACAGTTGTCATAGATCTGATAACCAAGTGTGATGTTAGGCAACAGGTTGTTGTTATTATTAATCTCATTTATGGCAAAAACCATGGTCAGTGCCTGCTGGAAACTTGCCATATAGAATCTGGAAAAAGCAAAATGAATTGTATGACTAAGTAGAAATGTTTGTAGTCTACTGTATATTTGAAATAAGAGACTGATAATAATACAAAAAATATATCATAAAATTACAAATACATTTCCTTTTTTTTCACCTTGTGCTATCCTACTGTTAGTTTGATAAACAGTTATTGGTTTGCAATTTCAACGCTCAACACTATATTAGTTAAGTGGAATATCTATACTGAAGTCACAAGGAACATATCATTTAGAAAAATAGTGTGAGCAGAAGTAGCTGTGATCATTCTATTGTCATCCTTTTCTTTAAATCTCATTTAACTTTTCTTTCACATTCTTTGTTCAGTATAGCTGTTCTCATCTTGCACAGTCCAAACTCACTCCTCACAGTGGGGCAGTTCCGGCTCAGTTCTGAAGTTAAGGTCTGGGAAGACTTTGAGGTGCTGTACCTCAAACAGGCCTCCAATGATAAAGTCTCCATTCTGGTGCATCCCATTCAATTTGAAGCGTTCCTGGAGCTGACAGGAATCTGAATTGAAAGCAGAAGAAATATAGTAAAAGGACAGATACAGGCAGATGTTTAGAGTGATCCACATTTCTCTCCTTCTTTGTTTTTCTTTATGGCCAACTCAACTACTGAATTAACTGCATGACCCTGTGTGATATTCTTTTATGGAGAAGGAGGTGTCACTTGAGAAATGAGGACATCCTTCTGGGTAATTCTTCCTTGTAATTTTCAAATCATGAGTGGAGAGAATGGCTTAAAAATAACTAAATAAATGTGACCTGATCCAGCAAAATGAGTCACAGTAACCCAAAGTCAAAGTCATACCTTGAATGGTTGTAAAGATATACACATTTGAATTATGGTCATCTGCCTTCTTTTTCCAATTGAAAACCTGAGTAAATTGCTTTTAAAGTTTTTTGTCCGTTTTTTGTTGATATCTTTCAAAATCCATTGCATTTAAACCGATAAACTATTTATTTTACAGCTTAATTTCACCAAATACATATATAAATGCTATTAGACCAGGCTGAAGCTCAAATTATTTAAAAGTTTTTATTTGAATAAATAATTTAAAAGGCACTTTTACAAAAATTTACTAAAGAAAGATTGAACAGAGACTACATTTTTGCTTGAGAGAGAGGGTCTGTGTGTGTGTGTGTGTGTTTTTGTGTGTGTGTGTGTGTGTGTGTGTGTGTGTTTGTGTGTGTGTGTGTGTGTTTAGAAGTAATGCATTAAATAATGCGATGTTAAAAGTGTGTTTTAACGTGAATACGTCTAAGAGTGCATATGTGTAAAAAGAGAATCGCTGGTGACAACTTTTTTTTAAAATAAAAGTTGATGATAACTTCTGGATTTGAAATACAAATAGTGAGTAAATGTGTTTGTGGTACAGCCGTGGATTAGTTGCGCACTGCAAATGCATGCAGCAAAGCACTATAGCGCGTGCTGCTCCCGCACCGCATACGCACTGCACACGGAGTATATGCACTCTTGGCGACTTTGCTCTCTTTTGACATCGACATTTCTCAAATTAATATTTTATCTTTCTGAGGAGATCTGCTAGCTTGTTTACACAGAGCGCTGTGAGTCTGACAGGAGGATGGCTGGACCAATCGCGTGCCGGTCAGTCGAAACGGGGTAATTCCCATTGACAAATGATCAGCGTTTGTGTACATTTCTAAGCTTTTTGATTTTGTTGTATACAACGTGCAACACCATATTTGGAGAGCAGAGATAGTAACGTTTCAGGGGATACCCGGGAAATGCTCAGAGGAGGTGACGAGAGGAGTTGAGAAAAGCAATATTCATTTCCAGCGAATTTAGTAAAACTTTGTAAACTTTAATAGTCATTTACATACCTTTATTCAATTATATGGACTATGAAACTTTGTGAGAGCATTTTTGAATGTCTTTTGAATGAAATTAGCAACAAAAAAAAAATTCTAACATTTCATTGTTTTTCCACATAATCGGCCCATATCTTAAAATAGAACGTTGCGACTTCCGACTCATTTCGCCAGAGCGGGTCACAAATCGGTTCTCTCCGAGCAGAATCATTTTAATGTTTCTGTTCTTGCGTTTTTCATTAAACATTAACGTTCCAAAAATGGTTAAATTAGAAAAAATACTGGTTAATAATGTTATTTTAATACTTTAAACAAATGTATATAGACATTTTTTTACATACATTTTCACTCAAAAATAACAATGCATTATAATTAAGCTTTAAAATGTAATGCATAACATTGCTAAAACCACAACAGAAATACTTTTGCCCTTTTTTTTAACCGTTAGACAAGCTAATAAGCTACTAGAAAAACAATAGGAAAAATGTGCGAAATCCACAAACTGACTCTTGAAAGTCCATACTGTTTGTTTAAACGTACGAAAAGTGTCCTCCAAGACCTGTGCATTCATTGACGACCTCAGTGGGGAAAGAATGTACTTAGGCATGAAAATGCATGCTCTATGCTGACTTGCGTTACAGGCAGTGCAATTACATTCATAGGAAGTTTGTGCAAATCTGGGTTAGTAGGAGCCCAGTTAAAAATACACTCACTCCTCTTTAGGCGTGCTTCTCTCGAATACATATCCATATCCAGATTGAAACACTAGAATGTTTTACTGTTGTGCTTTCTTTTGCCATCAACAGCTGTTCTATCTCGTTGTCGTCTGATGATTGGGATGGAGTGTGCTGTGTAGTTGCATTGCTGTCAGATAACTTCTGAATAGCTTCCCAGGAACGAAATAAGTGATAAGTTAAATAAGTGAATAAGTTCGCTGAGAAAAAGACTGTATCAAGTATCGAGAAATAAAACAGCCACAAAGGCGTCATTGTCAAAGAGCTCTGTTTTCTGTGATTTGAGATACTGAACTAGTCATTTTGCAAAGGGATTGTTAATTCTGTTGGTGCACAGTACACACTGAAGCCAAACACTGTAGAAGTCACGGGCTGTGAGCTGGTCCGACTGGAGGCTTTTTGTAGCAATTTTTGCTGGATTTAAAGCACTCACCAAGTTAGATATTGCCTCCCATTCATTTTCACTTAAATTTAGTTCTTTAATGGTTGGTGACATGTCCTCGCATAAACTCTTAAGCTTCAAAAGCCACTCTAGCATATTGTGTGTTGAATGCCAGCACGTTGGGCAGTCAACAATGGCCCTCTTGTGCCCCATCCTTTTAAGAAGGGTGGCAACATTATGTGTGCAAAACTTTTTTGCAACACGCCTCGCTTTAGAAATCAAATTGGATAACCATTGCTTTTTTAATGTATAATCAACTGCTAATTATAAGGTATGAGCCGAACACCTCACACTGTGCAACACATGTCCTTGCATCACAGAATCAAGTTCGATTTACAAATTCGACCTTCGCCATGGACCACAGCTACCTCATCCTCATCCATTTCTGTGTCCATGGGATCGGTTTCATTCACTTCATTAGACAGGTTGCCCTCTTAAATAACCGATAGTAAAGACGCTGCCTTTATCATGTTAGGGCCATTATCTGGCATTATGGAGTAAACTTGTCGTAATTCAACATAATATTCGTGCAAGATATGCTTCACACCTGATGAAATGTATTCAGCCGTGTGTTGTTCAGTTAGCTCCCTTACTGCCAAACTGGCCAACACAATTGTTTCTCCATCAGTGTAATGTACATTTATGCCAAGAACAGATCAGTCTCTGCATGTGGCCTGTCACAGATAGACTGTGACCTATGACTCTTATTTTGAATGGACTGCTGAAGTGCATGTACACCCATGAACAGTTTACACCAATATACACACACACAATCTAGCTGCCGGAAGAACATCATCATATATACTAGATGAGTGTTTATTTTCTGTTTAGGTGGTGTAATAGGCCCTCTACTTAGTTCAATGGTTTTATGTAATTTTATTTTCTTTTGTTGGTTGTTTGTTTTGTCTCAATGCTTAATGTTTTGTTATATAATTTAATATTCAAAGAAACCACACCAAACTCTTTTAAAAATGTTAACAGTTTATTTCCCCTGTAACAAACTAACATAAAATACTGTTGTACTCACATTGTGGGCCACTTCTCAACTGGCAAACCCATGTGCAGCGACTATCCATTTTAAAGCTTCAATTTGCCCAGTAGGAAGGACACTTTCATTGTCAGTGACATCACAGGGGGAAATGAGGGAAACGTCTCAGGTTACGTCTGTAACCATAGTTCCCTAAGAAGGGAACTCGCGATGCGTCATCAGGACGCTTTGGGAACGCTTCCAGCGTGAATGCGTCTGAAGCATCTATGTCAACTAGTCCAATGGGAGAAATGACCGTCACGGGCGGGTGACGTCATGACCAGGAAATAATAAAAGAGCATCCGGTGCAAACCGGCATTAGCTTCAAAATTGCCGAAGCAAGCCGATCACAGGGATGCAGGAAGTATGGCAGGGTGACGCATCGTCTCGTTCCCTTCTCAGGGAACTATGGTTACAGACGTAACCTGAGACGTTCCCTTTATCGAAGGGAACTCGCGATGCGTCATCAGGACGCTTTGGGAACGAGAATACCCAAACTGCCAGACTTTCAAATGCCTGAGTGTCAGCCTGTTGTCACACCACACTAAGCATTAAGCACCTGGGATCCTGGGGCAGCATCCAGGTCCAGGCTATAAAACCTGACGAATGTGAGAGGAGAGGACCAACCCGCCGCATCACAAACGTCTTGAAGAGAAACTCCAGATACTAAAGCTTTAGAAGCAGCCATACTCCTAGTAGAATGAGCCCTGCCTGCCAAAGGGCAAGGCAAGCCAGAGGACTCATAAGCTAGAGAAATAGCCTTGACTATCCACTTGCTCACTGTCTGCTTGGAAGCAGGAAAACCCCTCTTGGGTGATCCAAAGCAGACCAACAGCTGATCAGACTTCCTGAACACAGAAGTCCGATGAACATAAGTGTCCAGTGCTCGCACTGGGCACAAGAGGTTCAACCTTTCCTGGTCCGGAGAAGTAAACGGAGGAGGACAGAAAGCCTGTAGCACAATAGGCCTCGGAATAATGGTAGGCACCTTAGGAACATAACCTTGTTTAGGATACAAGAACGCCTTGACCATCCCCGGTGCAAATTCAAGGCAGATGGGGGAAACCGAAAGGGCCTGAAGGTCACAGACTCTCTTAAGGGATGAAATAGCTAGCAGAAAAACAGTTTTAAAAGTGAGAAATTTCTCTGAGACCGAATCTAAAGGTTCAAAGAGAACCCCAGACAGGCCTTCCAGAACTATCGCCAGATCCCAAGCCGGCACCCTAGTGCGAGTTGCAGGCCTCAGCCTTAGTGTGCCACGGAGGAAACGAGTAATCAGGGGGTCTCGACCCAGAGAAGTACCACCCACCAGGGCGTGGTAAGCTGCAATAGCCGCCACATACACCTTGAGCGTGGAAGGACACAGACCTGACGTGAAACGCTCTTGAAGAAACTCGATTACTGTGTTGACCGAACAGTTAACCGGGTCCCACTGGCGTTGATGACACCAGGAAGTAAAAACTTTCCATTTAAGTGCGTAAAGTTTCCTCGTAGCAGGAGCTCTGGAGCTAAGAATGGTCTCAGCTGTTTCAGCTGATAGGCCACTCTCTATGAGTTGGGCCCCCTCAGAGGCCAAACCCACAGTTTCCAAATGTCTGGCCGGGGGTGAAATATGGTACCCCCTGCCTGAGACAGAAGGTCTCTCCTGATGGGGATCTCCAGGGGAGGACCGTCGAGAAGGTGAATGAGGTCCGCAAACCAAATTCGGCTCGGCCAGCGTGGTGCTACTAGCAGTAGCCTTATTCCATCCTGGCGAATTCTCTCCAGAACTCTTGGGAGCAGAGCAACAGGGGGAAATGCGTACAGACGTAGCCTCGGCCACGTCTGAACCATAGCATCCAGCCCCAGGATTTCCCTAGGGACCACAGGAGAATCTGGTGCGCCAGTTTGCATAGTGGACGCGAACGCAGACCCCCCAGACGATTTAAATAAGAGACCACCGATGTGTTGTCTGTCCGGACCAGCACATGATGGCCCCTCAGGTCTGGGAGGAAGTGTCTCAATGCCTTGAAGACAGCCATCATCTCCAGGCAATTTATGTGCCAGGAGAGATGATGACTCCTCCACAGACCCTGAGCTGAACGGCCTTCCATTACCGCTACCCAGCCGGTGAGGGAAGCATCTGTCGAGATCGCAACTCGATGGCAAAGAGCTCCCAACACCGGACCCTGGGACAGGAACCAGTGTTTCCTCCATATAACCAAGGCGCGGAGACACCGCCGCGTTATCTTGATCACACGGAGTGGGTTTCCCCTCGGGGAGAACCCTCTGGTCCTGAGCCACCACTGCAAAGGTCTCATGTACAGCAGGCCAAAAGGTATCACGTTGGACGCTGCTGCCAAGAGGCCTAACAGTCTCTCGAACTGTTTCACAGTGCGTGACTGGCCTAGCTTTAGCTCTTTTGTGGCAGTAAGAATAGCAGCTACACGAGCGGGTGACAGAGTGGCTCGCATCGTGACTGAATCCCATACCACACCAAGGAAAGTGGTTCTCTGTACTGGAGAAAGAACACTCTTCTTGGCATTGAGCCTCAACCCCAATTTCTGCATATGTGCGAGGACGACACCTCGGTGCCGAACCGCTAACTGTTCTGACTCCGCTAGAATCAGCCAGTCGTCTATGTAGTTCAGGATGCGTATGCCCTGCAGCCTGAGCGGGGCCAGAGCTGCATCTACGCACTTCGTGAACGTGCGGGGTGATAAAGCTAGACCGAATGGAAGTACCCGATACTGGTATTCTTTGCCCCCGAAAGAAAACCTTAGGAACCTCCTGTGCTGAGGGAGGATGGAGACATGGAAGTATGCGTCTTTCAGATCTATCGTGACAAACCAGTCCTCGGATCTGATTTGAGTCACAATCTGTTTGTGTCAGCATCTTGAACTTGAGTTTCTGAACTGTACGATTCAAAAGACGAAGATCTAAAATGGGACGCAACCCCCCATCCTTTTTTGGAACAATGAAATAACGGCTGTAAAAACCCGATTCCCTGTCGGGTGGATACACCTGCTCTATAGCCTCCTTTGCTAATAGAGCTTTCACTTCTTGCTCCATCACCAGAGCCTGCTCGGGATGCACTAAAGTAAGCAACACCCCGTTGTAACGTGGAGGACGAGAACCGAACTGGATTCTGTATCCTCTCTCTATTATCTGCAGGACCCACTGAGAAATATTTGCCAGTTTTTTCCACTCTGTCAGAAAATCTACTAAGGGAACCAGCCTCTCGAGGCTGGCCTCTGGTGTCACTGAGACACTCAGCTCGGGGACCTGAAGCATACTGGCAGGAACTACCCGAACTGACTGTTTTTGAACCCCCCTCAAAGAGTTCATGTCTGACGCAACGTCGAGTTGACGTTGCGTCAGACTTTCGCTGGAGACCACTGCGCCCCGAAGCACCGAGGGTGGCGGGGTTGGCAGAATGGCCCCCTGAGGACACCGAAGTGAAACGGGCACCGTATACTGAGGTGTACACCGATTCACTTCGGTTGGGGCTGTCCTCACAGGTCTGACGCCAGTGGCGTCAAGACCTCTTCTTTTGCGCCGAAGCCTTCTTAGCCTGAAGAACGGTCCTCAGATCCGGCTTCGACTTAGAAGGCTTCGGCTGAGAGTGTTGCGTCTGCTTCCAGTGTTTTTGAGGAGGTGCGCGAGACGAAACACTCTCTTTTTGTTGTGCACGATATGAGGAGCTAGACGGCTGGGGCTGTTCACGCCCAGCAGCCCCAGGGGGTTGAACACGGCGAGGGAGAAACTTTTTGAAAGCCTCCGATTGCTTCTTAGCCTCCTGGAATCTATCGACGACCTCGCTGACAGGGTCGCCGAAGAGACCAGAAGGATCAATCGGGGCATCCAAAAGAAAGGAACGATCCTTATCTTTCAACTCGGTCAGATTTAACCAAAGGTGCCTCTCAGTGGCCACCAGGGCTGCCATAGACCGCCCAATTGCTCTAGCGGTCTCCTTGGTAGCCCTGAGAGACAAATCTGTGGCCTGACGAAGTTCTCGAACCTCATCGGGCCCTACTCCCTCACTCTTATCCAATTCCCCCAGCAGGTCAGCCTGGTATGCCTGAAGCACAGCCATAGTATGAAGGCATGCACCAGCCTGACCTGCTGCCATATAAGCTTTGCCCACTAACGTTGATGTTGCTTTTAATGGTTTCGTGGGCAAAGCTGAGGCCTTCAGAGACGATGCTGAACCGGGCGACAGATAGCTCGCGAGCGTCTGTTCAGCCCGGGGCATCGACTCATAACCATATTCTTTCAACCCCCTTATGTTTGAATAAATATGAACCTGAGGGCTGAAAACTCGGGACGAATATGGCTTATTCCACGATCTGAACAGCTCACTGTGCAGATTGGGAAAAAAGGGAAGGCCTCGTGGTGGAAGTGAAACATTAGATGAAAGAAAACGCTCGTCTAACTTGCTTTTAGGACGAGCGCCTCTTTTCTCAGCTGGCCAATCAATATGTAATTTATCTACAGCTCTTGTAATCACTTCTACCAGCTCCTCATATGCGGGAGAAATAGGTGGTGAATCTTTTTCCCCCGTGTGTGTGCTTTCACTTTCGATGCTCATCACATCTAACTCCTCGGAGCTAGAGCAATGAAGCATCGGGCTCTCTCCCCGGGCAGAAAGAACCGCGGGGCGGGCTTCTGACACCGGAGGGAGAGCACCGGATCTCCCAGAAAAGGAAGGCGATAGGGTCACGGGACCCGTCTCCAACACCTCTGAAAGATCCTTTTGCGATCCCCAGGAATGCATTCTCCGCGTTGCCTCAGCAGACGCGGGTCCTGCACCCTGAGGATCGCGAGCCTGGCCGCTTTCTCTGTCAAAAAGCGCCAGGTGGGAGCGGAGCATGCGAAGCGGAAGCATCTCGCAATGCTGGCAGTCAGCCCCCTCGAAGGCTGACAACGCATGCTCCACTCCCAAACAAACTACACAAAGCTCGTGTGTATCCCCACCCGTTAAATAACGCGGGCAGGGAGAAGCACAGAGTTTATATAGTTGTTTCGCCATAGTATTCTTTCCAATATATATATATCACAGACAACAGTAAATATAACAGACAGAGACACAGATCGCTTGCTGAGGCAACAGAAGCTAATGCCGGTTTGCACCGGATGCTCTTTTATTATTTCCTGGTCATGACGTCACCCGCCCGTGACGGTCATTTCTCCCATTGGACTAGTTGACATAGATGCTTCAGACGCATTCACGCTGGAAGCGTTCCCAAAGCATCCTGATGACGCATCGCGAGTTCCCTTCGATAAAGGGAACTATAATTTCTCAGGCATTTCTCTTTGCAATGTTTAGACATCACTTAATTGTAATTAATAGTGTGATGCATAGGTTGCATATTAATACCATTTGTTTTGAGTATTTGTGTATTTTCATCTTGCTTTAAAATGATAATTTACTTCTACATAGTATGTTCCAGAAGTGGGATGAATGTAAAATGGCTCCTGGTAGCCAATTTAGGAAAGAGTCTTATAAATTGCTGCCTTAGTTTTTGTCACTGTATATATTTTTGCTTGGAAATCATGACTTTGAAATCATTGACCAAAATAAACACCCTGGACTGTGAATTATTCTCCATCATCATTGATTTTGCACCTTCACCGCCAGTACACCCTAACATGGCCGAATCAATTTTAAGCATTAGTAGCCTTCCCTTTAACTAATTTTTTAGCATTTCCCTTCCCATCTGAGCAACACTTGACACCACATCACTGATACTTGAGGAGTTGATAGCGAAATCATTTTGTATAGCCTGTTGCAATGGCTCGATATTTTTTCTGAAGCCAGTGTCTTCCATTAAGGTAAATGGTCTCCCATTGACGGTTACTCTACGCACACATATTTTATTACATCAGGAGTTATTCAAATATGTAGACCTGTAGTCTTTTTGTAGTTCGTTTGTCCATCTGCTGTAGATACTGGTCTTTTATTGCTGGTTGAATCAGCAGCATACTCTGCAGGTGTCATGAAACAGAAGTATCCACACAGGTAAAGTAATCAACAGGTTTATTTGCAGAAGTATGTGATCACAACGGTGGAATCAGGTAAATAACTGATGAATATAGTGTAGCGACAACGAGAATGGACCCAAACACAAGTGAAGCTTTTAGGATTTTTGTTCATACATAGTCCCACAAAGAGTCTTCACATTCCAGATTCAAATCACCAGATCCAGAGAATCTTCAACCAAAAAGACCTTTTATTGTTTAACAGACTTCAGCAGGAAGAACGTTGTCAAAATTAGATAGTTTGGAAGACTGATGGGTTCAGAGATGTCACGGGATTGGACCCACCAAGTTAACGCCACAGGTCACCTGATCCCATGACAGAGATGTAAAACAGACTTCCCCCTTCTTGAAGACCTTTGAATGACCTCATTGTTGAGATCTCTTAAAAACCACAGAGACTTTTCATATAAAAATGCATACAATCATCACAAAACAATTATTGATGGACTTGATAGAATCAAATATCGTTCAACCATATTTCTGTATGTGTCTATTCTGCTTAATCACATATAAGTCATGTAATTGTTATAAATATTAGGTGTGTGAATGAAAGTGTGTCGTGCTTCCTGTCAGCAGGATCGTATACGATAACATGTTATTAATTCAGACGATGGCTTGATTGAAATCTGTGTAAAATGTTTATGGTCTTAAAATGGAAATTATGTCTAAACTAAAGCCTCTGCTCAGCTGCAGAGTAAAGCAGACCACAGATAACACATGATTTACTATGCGAGGGGGGTGATGGAAAATACCCCCTTCTCAAATAACCTTACAAGTATCTTATTGTCCAAATTCCTCCAGGAGGCGGGACAAACATTTGAGATAAAATCTTAGACCCGAACAAAGAGTTTCTAGTTGGAGTGCTAGTTCTTTTCGACTTTTTCAGAGATGTTCTTCTTGTAGTTCTTTTTCTGAAAGTTCTTCTTCGGAGTTCTTAGGAAAAATACGGAGAGAGCTGAAGAGGATGCTCTAGGGAGAGCCATGAAAAAGTAACAGACAGACGAGCAATGTAGACGAGCAGAGAAAATTACCCAAATTAAGATCAGGGTTTAAAACAGCTTCATTCAAGCCATCTAACTCGTCTCACTTTCCTTTCTTTTCCTTTGTTTTCTTTTCCGTTAAAAGTCTCGGTTCTAAGTTAAGTTTTGCTGCAAAGTTTCGTTTAAACGTTTCGACTGCAAAGCCCTTCCAACTTCAAAGACTTTCATCCATCCGCCAACGCACCACGTGATTGGCTGCCCAAGATCTAGCAGGCAGGAGAAGACCGCCAGCCAAACAACGGACCCTGGGAAACCCCCTCTACACCGACACAAGGGAGTCCCCAAAGCAACACGGACAAGCAAGTACCTCCAGACTCTTAACTGAACTGGTGCATTAATATAAAATTGAATAACCTGCCAAAGAAACAATAGAAGGGTTAAATTAATGATTGATGGTTCGTTCAGGTCATGTCTTATAAGTGCATATAGAAACTTGGGATTTCACTATCTCACTCTTAAAACTCATTCTTTCCTCACTCTCTTTCTTTTTGCAACTGGTATGAATGTGTGTGTGCGTGTGTTTGTTAGATATTAGTTTCATGTTTTAGAATAATCGGTAACACTTTATTTGAAGGGGTGTGCATAAGACTGACATGACACTGTCATAAACATGACATAACACCTGTCATGAACATGAAGGAGTCTTTATGAATGTTTATGACTGTTGTCATTAAGTGTCATTCGGTAAATTATGACACTTTTAATGCAAAGTTGACATTGTTTAAAATATCTTTGTTATGACAACTTGACATTACCCAAGACAAAAATGTCTTGATTATGACAACTTGACATTAACAAAGACAGAAATGTCTTTGTTATGACAACTTGACATTAACCAAGAAATCATAACCTGTCAACCTGTCACAACTTTGGCCGTCATGACACCATTATAACTGTGTCATGAATATTTTACTTGTCCTCAAGTAAAGTGGAACACATTGTACTAGTTATAAAGATGTCATTAAGGGTTATTACACTGTAAAATGCTTTAAGTTTGATAATTAGACCTCTTATGACATATTTGTGACAGGTTGACAGGTTATGATTTCTTGGTTAATGTCAAGTTGTCATAACAAAGACATTTCTGTCTTTGTTAATGTCAAGTTGTCATAATCAAGACATTTTTGTCTTGGGTAATGTCAAGTTGTCATAACAAAAACATTTTTTGTCTTTGTTAATGTCAAGTTGTCATAACAAAGACATTTTTGTCTTTGTTAATGTCAAGTTGTCATAACAAAGACATTTTAAACAATGTCAACTTTGCATTAAAAGTGTCATAATTTACCGAATGACACTTAATGACAACAGTCATAAACATTCATAAAGACTCCTTCATGTTCATGACAGGTGTTATGTCATGTTTATGACAGTGTCATGTCAGTCTTATGCACACCCCTTTCAAATAAAGTGTTACCGAATAATCAATAAAGTCTTGTTTATATTTTAAAGATAATTGTCTTGTGTTATGTGCTTACAGATTTATTGTCTTGAACTTCGATCTAAGTTACCTATGCTTTTACCCTTGATTTATTTCTTAATTGAGCTGTTAGCTGGGAATTAGTCTTTCTTGGCCAGGAAGATATTATATTTCCTAGAATTAATAATTGTTTATGCTTTCCGTTCATTGGATGAACTGATAAAATGATCATACTATTGATTCTGCTACAGTAAATTCTGAAAATAATTAAATTATTAATTATTGATCATAATCCGTTATGAATAATGATTAGTTATATTTATACAGGCGTATAAACGCTACAATAGTGTTCAGGATGGATACCTGGATGAATCTGTCTTATCTGTTGCAGGCTCTGAAATGGAGATCGAGGCAGATGACTGAAGGCTACTCGTAAGTGTTTTTTTGAGGGAACGACGGGACCAGACGATGGTGAACTGCAGTGGGAAGAGTTATATAGTACTGGATGATGATCAGTGAAGATTGGTGACAGGTGACAGCGATCTTTGTGATTGGGAGGTGCATGCAAGTGAGGGCCAGGGAGGATGATGGGAAATCTAGTGAGGAGGTGGTGACTATGACAGCTGGGTGTTCACGCTGAATGTGACTGCAGGTCCCGCTGTGATTCCCAGCTATTTCTGCCTTGCAGTCCTCAATACTGCAAGCAGGCTTATTAAACACCTGTCATAGGAGAAAGTGATGAAAAGGATTTTCTTGGTGGCCACCCATCTAAAGAAAAGCAGTAGACAATTGTAAGCTTAACATAAATTGTAAGACTTTTTTACGATAAAAAAAAAATAGCTGGCTGGCTCACATTGCTCTGTCCTACTTAGTGTGGCTAATTGTCATGTTTGTAAGTGTTTTAATTTCAGGCTGTCGCAAATGATATGAGGAAGCAAGTTGCAAGTAAAAGGTTGTTTATTAGCAAATAAACAGAGAAGTCTGGTCCAAACAAACATGACACACTGGGGCTGGAGAGTGGCGCAGGGACCTCGATGAGCAACCAGGTGGTGGATGTTGAAAGACAGGTGAGGGATCCGTAGAACCAGAAGTGAGATTATCTCGGCAGGAAACGCTGAACCAGGAGAGACAAATCCGGACGAGAAATGAAGACCATGAGAAACGCAAAACAGGACAGGATACAACACCGGTATATTCCACAATGATCTGACAACACACGACACCAGTCAATGAGAATAAAAGGTGAGTTGAGTGGAATCAGCTGGCGCTGATGATCAGCGGTAATCAGAGGACACACCCACATACCACACACGTTCCCACGAGACGAGGAAGAGACAGTGAATTCATGAACCATGACACAGGCTAGATACCTCTGCACATTTGATGGGTGCTTCTTTGTAATACAAAGCTTGCCGTGGCGGAGAAATTGCTTGCCTATAACTGCACGGGCATTTCATTCACGTTGGATACGAGTGTACACATTATTTTGCATATGCTCTACTATTCAATTTCATGATTGCTCGCTGACAAATTAAAATACTAAAGAGAACGATAACATAATGTTATTAACCGGTTAATGGTAATTTCAAATAAGTGTTTCTGTTCAGAACGATTACAATTTCGGTTTTGTTTTCGTATTCACATCGATTTATTTGTACAGTGCTTTTTACAATACATAACGTTTCAAAGCAGCTTTACAGAAAATTCACGTGTCTGTACATTACAATTTAGAGTAATTTGTTATCAGAGGACACTGCGATTGTATGTATAACCTGCTTGTAACAGCTGGTCTGATGTTGTATGCAGACACAGCAGACACAGATGAGCGACTAGTGCGGTCATTGACTGTACTGCTGCAAATGCACAAACCTATGGTGAGCCGTCTCAGACGCGAGAACCAATCAGGTTGCTTCGCGCCTAAGCCTTTATAATGGCCCATTCAGCCATGGTAGTCAGATTAAGTCAACTGAAGTGATCCCCTGATCAAAGCACAGTAGCACGGCGGATTATGCAATACTCTTTCCCTCATCTCAGGGAACCGAGGTTACGGAAGTAACCGAGACGTTCCCTTTCGTGAGATCTCTCGTATCGCTCCATACTGTAGCCTGAAGCAAGATGCCTGAGGCCCATAGAGGAGTAAAGTTATGAATCCCAATAGAAAACGGTCATTTGACAAGCTTCGTATAGGAAAGCAAGGTAATGGGCCTAACAGGGCCAAGTCCTTATAATGTATGTATATATAAATATATAAGAACCGTAGTTCGAGTTCAGCCAGGACCAGATATTTATCAAGCCCTATGGCCCTAGGGGGTTTGTGCTTACACTTTCACATTGAAAGAACCCTCGCTTGCCAACCGGCAGAATGCTCCAAATAAACTCTAACTTATTAACTCTAACTCTAACTTATTAACTGAGTTAATTCAAGTCTCTTTCGTCTTCTGGCGAGGAAAGAGCTGCTAGTGAAATAACCTGCGCTCTGAACGGAGTTAACCCTCTGGGGTCTGAGGTGTTTTTAAGGCCTTTGAGGTGTTTTGACATGCTCAGACATTTGCGCTTATTTCAGCTACTTACAACATACCATTGGCCAACATGTAATTTGGCTGTATTCAGCACAAACTCTGCTACAATAATATGTGAGCAAAATAGATGTACATGTTTGCATTTTATAGAAAAAAAATATTATGCGTGGTTAGTAAGTTTTGGGAAAAAAATTGTCACCGCAATAAGGCCATGTAACACATACTGAACAGTTGTCCACAAGACTTTTGAGTTACTATTCTTGTAGGCTAGAATTTTTACTACAAAATGATGTGAAAATCATTTTGACCACTCTTTCACAAACAACAATATAACAATTAAAATTTTGTAAGTCAGTTTTTGTGTCAGCACTGCTGTATGCGTGGGAGTGTCAATGGCCATGAATATTAATGAGATTCCCACCAGGGGAGACAAAAGACACTCCCCCAAAGGCTAATGCCCCCATCAATGTGCTGTGAGGCAACCTGAACAAAGAATGACAGGAGATGCAAAGGTTTGGTTTTTCAATCTGTTTTATTGTAATTCCTAGAACACATTACTATTTTTTATATTTTTTAAAATATTAAGCAGCACAACTGTTTTCAACATTGATTTTTTTTAAATAAATCATCATATCAGAATGATTTCTGAAGGATCATGTGACACTGAAGACTGAAGTAATGATGAATCACAGAAATGAATAACATTTTAAAATATACAGTTAGGCTATTTTAGACTGTAATACTATTTCACAATATCACTGGGTTTTTTGTTTGTTTGTTTTTTAATCAAATATACGCAGACGTGATGAGCATCAGAGACTTCTAAAACATTAAAAAAGTTTGCAAACTTTTGATGGATACCTGTATAAAATTCTACATATACCCATCCATTTATATTTACTGATAACACAATCAAAGAAGCTGTATTATTATCATTATCAATCACTAATGGCCATGGATAAAAAAAAAGACAAAAAGTTTTTGTAATTTCACACAAGAATGGGTACTTGTATATTATGACGATGTAAACACAATTACATTTCATCTGTAAATATTACGTCTGTGCACTTACTCAGTATGATTCTCGATCGCACTGAGAACTGAATGACACGCGTGCTCCTCTGCGGTGCTGGAGAAGGAGAGCGTGATGCAGACACAATCCTACAACAACAACAAAAACTGTTAGCATACATAATCCAAAGTAAACTGTGGGCAATTAATGGGTATGGACGCACAACGTATATCTATTGATGGGCCATAGGACGGAGAAATATCTATTTATGGGCCATACACCGCGAGAATCTGCTGATGGGCCATAACGTATAGACCGCGCGCATTTAGAGCATTTCAAACATTTACACCTGTATTCACAATCATCTGTGCAGTATTTTAGCAGGATAAGCAGTGTCATAGGCTAACCAAAACAGAACATTTATATATAAAAATATAATGTCTAGTATTTAGACAGTATTTTACCGGAAGCTGAAATATATTTGCACTAAATCACATTATATTTAGGCTACACCTAAGCAGATATTCGCAAATAAGCTACATTACGCATAAGCTAATCAAAACTGAGTGAAATATATTTAATATACAAATGTTTAGAGAGTAACGTTATCATATTGAAAGTTTACACTTGAGCATGTACACGAATGTTATATTGTAAGGCAATACTAAGCAAAATATAGTCTGAAAACATGAGTTCTATATGATCAGAAAAATAATTATATAACACTAAACAATATAACACTTACTCCGAACTTGTATCCTCGGCGGGATCAATTCTCTCTTCAAAATGCAGCCGTTCGTCGTCTTGAGTTGAAATAATCTTCCTCTGAGGAAAAAAGGTGAATTCTTCCTCGCTGTACAGAATCATCTGGCGGCCTCTTTACCGGAGTAGCGTGCCCGCTGTGCCATCCTCAAAACGCGATGAACTATCAGCGAATCTCATGAAGAAATTTTGTGTTTTTATGGCATTGATCGGGGGCGTGTGCGATGCATATAGATCACCTAAACTATTTACATGTGAATAGCGCCGGGGGCGTGGCGGCCTCAACTCATTAAAAATAATGAGGGGAGAAAGAAAAAACTGGACCTCTCCTTGGTTTCAAACGGATTACATAAACTGTGAGTATTTGTTTTTTATATAAATTACTTCATTTAAAAGAAGAGAATTCAAGCTTCATAAAGAAAAATCTCTCGTGCCTGTGTGACAAGTATTCGCGGAGTTACAGTTAATCTTAGGACGTGTTTCAGAATGGACTTCACAGACAGAGAGAACGCAGAACTCGCATCATGTTCGTTTTTCTTTATTTGGCGAAAAGCACAACACTTTGTTTTTATTGCGAGTATCCACAAAAAAAATAGACACTTAACAGGATCTAATGATGTATAACACTTAAATGTAAGATCAAAATCAACAGAGTATTTTGAGTCTCTTTTGCACTGATAAGAAAAAAAGCGAGCAAATCACGCCGGCGTGATTTCAGACCCCAGAGGGTTAAATGAACCAAAACTCAGCGTATAAGCTACTTGCCTCACAGACCTGAGAAGTATATCTATAGAACGCTTGAAATGTCTACTTTAAAAAACAATTAAAAACTAAAAGAAATTGGCTACTCTCTGCTTATCAAGTCAAGTCAAGTCAAGTATATTTATATAGCGCTTTTCACAATACAGATTGTATCAAAGCAGCTTCACAGTATCAATCAAAACAACATAACAATGTTCGACCACCACGTTTGGTAGGGCTGATCAATGGTATTAATGATTGGTTAATTAATTTGAATATTCCCAACTGAGCAAGCCAAAGGCAACAGTGGCAAGGAATCGAAAAACTTCATCAAGTGACCTAATGGTGTCCTAAAACTCCATCAGGTGACCCAATGGAGAAAAAAAAATCTTTGGGAGAACCCAGGCTCAGTCGGGGGGCAGTTCTCCTCTGGCGTTTATGAACTAGAGGCCGGATTTACAGTAACTGTAAGATAAAAAATTTATATGAATGCCTGGCTGAAGAGATGCATCTTTAGTCTAGTTTTAAACTGGGAGAGCGAGTCTGAGCAATGAACAATATCAGGAAGCCTATTCCATAGCTTCGGAGCTAAATGTGAAAATGCTCTCCCTCCTTTGGTGGATCTGGATATCCTAGGTATGACCAGAAGCCTTGAATTTAGTTATCTTAAAGAGCGCGATGGATTATAGGGCGATAGAAGATCCATTAAATAGACTGGAGCTAAACCATTTAGGGCTTTATAAGTCAGTAGCAATACCTTGTTATTAATACGGAACATTATAGGTAACAGGTAATGTAGGTATAGGTAATGTAGTTAACATTGCAAACTACTTGTCTTGCCTATAAATTTGATACAGAATTTTGTTTTATTTTATCACTTCGGGGTAGGTACGCGAAACGAAATTTCGCTGACCTAATCTATGCAGCCTAACATTGAATTATAGAAGTCTATAATGTATTATGTGTATGCTAGGGCAAAGAGATGTGTCTTTAATCGAGCTTTGAACTGACAGAGTGTGTCTGCTTCCCGGACAATGGTAGGAAGACTATTCCAAAGTTTTGGTGCTAAATAGGAAAAGGATCTACCGCCAGCAGTCGATTTTGATATTCTAGGTATTATTAACTGGCCGGAATTTTGAGATCGCAATAGATGTGAAGGACTATAATGCATTAAGAGCTCGCTCAAGTACTGCGGAGCTAAACCATTTAGTGCTTTGTAAGTAATCAACAATATTGAAAAATTTATACGATGTTTAATAGGCAGCCAATGCAGTGTTGACAGAACCGGGCTAATATGGTCATACTTCCTGGTTCTGGTTAGAACTCGAGCTGCTGCGTTTTGAACTAGCTGTAGTTTGTTTATTAAGCGTGCAGGGCAACCACCCAGTAGAGCATTACAATAATCTAGTCTTGATGTCATGAACGCATGAACTAATTGTTCTGCATTTGTCAATGAGAGCATATGACGTAATTTAGATATATTTTTAAGATGGAAAAATGCGGTTTTATATATACTAGACACGTGACTTTCAAATGAAAGATTGGCATCAAAGAGCACACCCAGGTTCGAAGACGAAGACTTATCAGAGCAGCCATCAAGTGTTAGACAGTATTCTAGGTTATTACGTGTGGATGTTTTGGTTTCACTTTATTTTGATGGTCCCATTAACACATTCTGTTGACTATAAGTAACGTTGCTCCTACATGTCTACTTACTATCATTAGAGTTTTAGTAGAGTATTAGTAGACTGATAGGGTTAGGGTTAGATTAAGTTGACATGTAGTTGAAAAGTTACTTATAGTCAGTAGAGTGTCTGTTGGAGGAACATCACAATAAAGTATTTGCAGATATTAAGCATACAGTCTTCTAATAATCCAATGAGAGTTAGTTGACATATAGTTGCAAAGTTACTTATAGTCAATAGCATGTTCAAAAGGGACCATCAAAATAAAGTGTTACCGATGTTTTTTGTCCAATAATCAGAATCTCTATTTTTTCAGAATTTAATAGTAGGAAATTACTAGTCATCCAATTTTTTATATCAGATATGCATTCCGTTAATTTTGTGAATTGGTAAGTTTCGTTAGGTTTTGAAGAAATATAGAGCTGAGTATCATCGGCATAACAGTGAAAGCTAATCCTGTGTTTCCTAATGATATCTCCTAATGGCAGCATGTACAGAGTGAACAGCAGCGGTCCTAATACTGAGCCTTGCGGTACGCCATACTGAGCTTGTGATCAATAAGACATCTCTTCATTTACTGCTACAAACTGATAACGGTCAGATAAGTATGATTTAAACCATGCTAGTGCAATTCCACTAATGCCAACATAGTTTTCTAGTCTATTTAAAAGAATATTGTGGTCAATTGTGTCAAATGCAGCACTAAGATCAAGTAACACTAATAGGGAGATACAACCACGATCGGATGATAAAAGCAAATCATTTGTGACTCTAACGAGAGCTGTTGGGACTATGGTACGGTCTAAATCCGGACTGAAAATCCTCGCAGATATCATTTCTTTCAAGAAAGGAACACAGTTGTGAGGATACTGTTTTTTCTAATATCTTTGACAGAAAAGGTAGATTCGAGATCAGCCTGTAATTGACTAAGTTTGTATGATCAAGTTGCGTTTTAACAAGCGGTTTTATCATAGCCAGCTTAAAGGTTTTTGGTACGTATCCTAGAGACAAAGATGAATTAATGATATTAAGAAGAGGATCTATGACATCTGGAAGCATCTCCTTCAGTAGCTTAGTCGGTATAGGGTCTAACATACAAGTTGTCGATTTAGATTAATTAACGAATTTGCAAAATTCTTCCTCTCCTATAGCAACAAATGAATAAAATGTTTCCTCATGGAGCCTACAATGCATTCCCTGATCCGATACTGTAGTAGACGGTTGCATAGTTATAATTTTGTCTCTGATATTATCAATCTTATAAGTGAAGAAGTTCATAAAGTCATTACTGCTGTGTTGCTTGGACACTTCTGGGCTTGAAGCTTTCTTTTTCGTTAGTTTAGCCACTGTTTCAAATAAATACCTAGGATTATGTTTATTTTCTTCTAATAGGGTTGAAAAATAAGCAGATCTAGCAGCTTTTAACCCTTTTAATATTTCTCTCCGAAATGGTAGGAAATTAAATTAGATTGAATGGAGGATTTTTACTGTGACAAGATGATTGACAGGGCAGTTTACGGTGGCAGGATGCACGCGACAGATCTGTCCGTTAAAGATGATGAAGTAGCATGTCCCAAAGCTTGCCTACTCTTTTGCTACACACTCAAAAGTATGTACTTTTTTTCCATACAAAAGTATGGAAGCAAGCCAGAAATGCACAGAAGCAAGCCAGAAATGCACAGTGTGAGGTAGACACCTGCTGTGATGACGTATTGACGTAGTGTGTGTGTGTGCGTTGGGTGCGAAAATTCAACATGGCAGCGCGCCGCTGCTAGAAAAAGATAACAAACTTATTTTTATTTTTTTTACTCTCTCGCTTTTTCCGTAACAACATCACCCGCTTTAAACCTTCAAAACCTGGATTTCAACTCGGACCTGGACCAACTGGAGGATTACATTGACCATCACTTCAACAGACTTTGTACAATGGGCCGATCACGCAAAGCCAAAAAACCACGCACTTCGGATTCTCCCTTATCAACCGATTCACCGCCGTCACCAACATCACCAGTATCCACTCCTACCAAAACAAACTGCTGTTCTGACATACTTTTTTCAATCAACGAGCGCTTATCTAACTTGGATTCTAGACTCTCACTGATCGAAGTACTGCACAAAGAATTTCAAAACCTCCGCCATAGCCTGGAATACAGTCAACAGCAAGTCGATTCGCTCACAGAAGAAAACAAATCACTGAAAAGCTCCGTGGACACACTCACTGCAAAACTTTCCACTGTAAACACTCAACTTACCTCCGTCATCGCTGAGAACAAAGCCATGCAAGAAACCATCCTGGATATACAGTCACGAAGTATGAGAGACAATCTAATCTTCTCCGGCATTCCCGAATCATCCACCGAAGACCCCGAAAAATCTGTTAAGGACTTCATGGTTAACCAGCTCAAACTTACACCAGAGACTGTAGAGCACATCACTTTCCATCGCGTTCACCGTTTAGGACAGAAACACATCAACTACACCCGTTCCCGACCCATCATCGCCAAATTTGAACATTTCAAGCAAAAAGTACTGGTTCAGCGACAAGGACGGCAGCTCAAAGGGACTCATTACGGACTCAACGACCAATATCCACAAGAGATCATCCGCAGACGTAAGCTACTCTTCCCCATCCGCAAGACAATGATCAATCAAGGTAAAAAAGCAATCATCACAGTGGACAAATTATATATTGATGGACAATTGTTTAGAGACAAAGACACTACTCCCTGGCTTTACTAATTATTGAAACTAGCAATATAACATTTCCAATCCGTTTATGCTCAAATTATACTAAATTCATAATCTTCATATTCTTTAATTAAACCACTTGCACCACGCACGCACATTGTATTCTAAATGCACCTAAATAGCCGCGCTCACTGTTTATATGTTCTGTCGTTGGTTATAAGTATTTATGTTTTCCCTGTTTTATTTGTCATTTGGTGTTATAGATTTACATACACACACCCACACACACACACAACCACATTCACATCCATACACATAGACTTATACTCACACAAGGTAACTATGAAATGTATATTATAGGTTCATGCAATTGAAATTCTTAACTTGGAATATTCGTGGAGTTGGTTCACAAACAAAAAAAAATAAAGTTTTAAATTACCTAAAAAATACACAAGCAGATATATGTCTAATACAGGAAACACACCTCTCACAATATAGGCTACACAAAACAGCTTAAAAACTACACATTTTAACCACTGTTTTTCCTCCCACTATAATTCAAAACAAAGAGGAGTATGCATCTTAATAAACAAAAAAATACAGTTTAACCACCATACAACCATTTCAGATCCTGAAGGCCGTTTTATCATTATTAACATTTCAATCAATAATAATCCAATTACAATTGGCAACATTTATGGACCAAACTCTGATGATTCATCCTTCTTTACAAATTTCTTTTCCTCTCTTTCAAACATTTCCAACGGTCCAATAATTATAGGGGGAGACTATAACACTGTAATCAATCCATCATTTGACAGGTCAAAACATACAGGAAAATCTTGGCAGTCCTCTAAAACAATAAAACAGTTCATGAGTGATTTTGGTCTTGGTGATGGTTGGAGGCTACAACACCCACTCGCCAGAGAATACACCTTTTATTCTAATGTCCACCAAACCTACATTGATTTCTTTCTAACCAGTAATTCAATCATGCCAAATATCTTAGAAACAAAAATACATCCGATCATTATTAGTGACTATTCTCCAGTAACTCTCACATGGAATCCATCTGCATTACCAAAGCACCCCACCAGATGGCGTTTTAATACATCACTCTTGAAAGATCCAGAATTTAACAGCTACTTCAAGAGAGAGTGGACGTCCTTCCTTGAAATAAATGACTCTCCAAAGTCGTCAGCATCACTGCTCTGGGAAACATGGAAAGTAGTTTTACGGGGAAAAATTATATCATATTCAGTACATAAAAAAAAAAAGGACAAAGAAAAAGAAGTCCAACTGGAAGAAAGAATAAAAGAATTAGAAATTTTACATGCAAATAATCAATCAGAAAGCATCTATAAAGAAATTAGAGAAAAAAAAATTTTGCTTAATGAAATAATAAACAAAAGAAACCAGTTTCTGATTCACAGGCTCCGTCAAGACACTTTTCACCATAGCAATAAATCCGGAAAATATTTAGCCAGTCAAATTAAAAGAAATAAAGAAAAAACAGCTATAACCTCCATCAGAAACTCGGCAGGGAAGCTAACCAATTCACCAGTTGAGATAAACAAGACATTTCAAGATTACTATACAAAATTATACTCATCTGATCTAGACCCAAACCAAGAAGACATAACCCAATTCCTCGATAGCACCATTCTACCAAAACTCAACATGGAACAAGTAAACGCACTAGAATTACCAATCACAGAAAAAGAACTTCACTCCGCATTGAAAAGCATGCAAAATAATAAAGCACCAGGTCCAGATGGCTTCCCTGCTGAGTTCTACGAACATTTTTGGTCAACCTTATACCCACTATTTAGCAGAACAATAACAGAAATAAAACATAACGCAAAGTTCCCTTCCCATATGAATACAGCACTTATATCACTCATTCCTAAACCTAACAAAGACCACACCTTCACATCTAACTATCGTCCTATCTCACTTATAAATGTCGACATAAAAATTATTACCAAAGCATTAGCCCATAGAATTGAACAAATTATACCATATATAATCCATCCTGATCAGACCGGCTTTATAAAAGGTAGACATGCATCCAATAATACCCGCAGATTATACAATTTAATGCACTACTCATCAGTACAACAGAAAGATACTCTCATTGCCACATTAGACGCTGAAAAAGCTTTTGATAGGGTCAACTGGAAATTTTTATTCACCACGTTACAAAAATTCGGCTTTGGAGAGTCATTTATTAACTGGATCAAGATTTTATACACATCACCGTCGGCCACAGTCACAACCAATGGACTAACATCACAAAGCTTCACACTGCACAGGGGGACGAGGCAGGGATGTCCACTCTCTCCATCCCTATTCACTATTTTTATTGAACCTTTAGCAGCAGCTATCCGCCAAAACCCAGCAATCAAAGGTATTGAAACACCACAACAAACACATAAAATCTCACTTTATGCAGATGATATCCTACTATATATACAAGAACCCCTAGCATCTACTCAAGAAATAATTAAAACAATCCAGTCCTTCTCAAAAATATCTGATTATGCAATAAATTGGAATAAATCTTTCATCCTCCCTTTACATAAAACCAAATGGGATGTGGCACCCCACCAATCACCAATACCTATATGTCATGACCACATCACTTACTTAGGCATTAAGATCTCCTCCAGACTGTCAGAGTTGGTAACACTCAACTTCACACCACTGCTAAAAAAAATAGAAGACGATTTGCTCAGGTGGCTCAACCTTCCAATCTCCATAATCGGCAGGATAGCAGCAATAAAAATGACGATTTTACCGAAAATTAATTACCTATTCTCAATGATTCCAACCCACCCCACACTAACCTGGTTTAAATCACTAGACTCCATTATAACTCGCTTCTACTGGAAAAATAAAACGCCAAGGATAAAACTCACTACACTACAAAAAAGTAAGGTTCAAGGAGGACTAGAAGCACCAAATTTCCAATATTACTCAATGGCTAACCAACTGCAATACATATACAAATGGATTCACCCCACCCAATCTGATATTATATGGCTAGATATAGAACAATCACTATGCAAAGAATTAAATATAGCTGACATACCGTTCCTCACCAAATCAATTAAACAACACACATGTTTTAAGGCAGTAACTATAGCCACCACTCTGACAGCCTGGTGGAAATTTCACCAAATCACAAATTCTACATTAGCTCCATCTAACCTCACCCCACTATGGAACAACCGTGACTTTATAAGCAATAAAAAAACATTGAATTTTCACACATGGGCGGAAAGGGGTATCACCCACATTAAGCATATTTTCAAATCTGACACATTTACACCATTTCCGCAACTGGCCCAGGAGTATGGCATCGGGAGCAACGAATTCTTAAAATACCTACAAATCAAATCTTCTGTTCTGACAAAAATAAACATCAGAGACACAAATTTAGAACTTCCAACGCCAATATCAGACTTGGTCAACATCTCCTCACCAAAGAAACTTCTCTCTAAAATATACAAAATGATTTCAAACCAACTTCAGACCATATACTTACCAACAATAAAATGGGAAACCGATCTTTCAATAGCTCCTGATGCCAACTTCTGGACCCAAATCTGTAAAAACATCTATCTCATGTCCAAAAATGCGAATCTTCAGTTAATACAATACAAAATACTTCACAGAACACATTACACGGGCAATAGATTAGCTAAAATGGGTTTCACATCAGAAGTTTGCACACATTGCAATCAAAACTCTACAGATACATACATCCATGCAACCTGGCATTGCACTCCAATCAAACACTTTTGGGAAGAGGTCACACAGTCACTATCCACTATAGTCGGCTGCCACATCCCACTGTCGCCTTCTCTTTGCTTACTGGGGGACCTCACAATAATCACTGATAAAACTATAAATTCTAAAATACTCCTCATAGCTCTAACCATCGCCAAGAAAACTATCCTCATGAACTGGAAAACTAGAAATAAATTACACATTAACATTTGGAAAAATCTTATTACAGACTTTATTACAATGGAATATACATCTCCCCTTCATAATTACACATCTGAAACTGACCTCTGCCATCCAACACTTTCTGACCTCTTACAGCTATGAATCCTTTCTCTGTTTTCAACTCCGACTCCACCCACTTTCTGAACCAACCCACGAATATTAATGCATTTTTGTTGTTTGAACTTGTTTGTCATCATTGATATTGCTATCTTTACTGTTATTTTTATGATTACTATTTTCACTTTTATTTCTTCATTGTTGTAATTGCTGTTGTTGCTGTCTTTTGCTTTCGCCATTGCTTTCGCCATTGCGGTCGCCACTGCCATCATCATTGTCATTTATTATTAATATTATTATTATCATTATTATTATTATTATTATAATCATCAATATTGCCATTGTCAATACTGTATTGGAATTAAGTGTCATTGTAATCACTACTGCAATAATTCCCCCCCTTATCTCTTCATGGGTTTTTAATGCACCACAACATAGAATAAAAAAAAAAAAAAGAAAAAAAAAAAAAAGAAAAAAAAGGAATATGTATATGGAAAACCTCACAAACACCAAGGCAGGTAAGACAGGCGAGAAGTGGTTTCAACGGGACAGCATCTCTGTCCCAATTTGAGACACTCTCGCACTGCACTCCCTCTTTTAATGCACCTTAGACATTGCACATAACACACAAAAAATATATATATAAATAAATAAATAAATAAAATAAAATAAAAATAAATCTTAGGAAAAGATAGGGACTGATGAGATGTGGGGGAAGGTTATCTTATATCATCTTATTATATCATCTTTTATTTTATATGGGATTGACAATGGCAATTGTTACTTAGGAGGAAGGATGGAAATAAAAATCGACCAACACAATATTGGCAGTGTGGTGGTAGTGGGGAGTGGGGTGGTGATGGTAATGACAATGGTAATAAATAATAAATGGTTACTTTGTTTACGCATACACACACATACACATACACATACCCACACCCGCTCACATACACACTTAGATCGAACACTTAAATCACTTTTATGTCACTTCCGGAATTATGGATTCTTCAAGATTGCTCACTACTGCACTATGTTGGTTTGTATATATGTCTGACTGTTAAATAAAAAAAATAAATAAAAAAAAGTATGTACTTTTTCATTTCGGAGAGAAATGCTGTATCACGTTCATCTGCAGTCTTTCATGCTGAGACTCTCCTTGTGTGTTTGCAATTTGAATGTAATGATGCATTTAAAAGTTAATGGCAAAACGTATCTTTACAAAAGTTCATAATGCTGCTGCAGATGCAATATAATGTAGACAACATTGAATAAATACATTTTCGTCAGGTTAGATACTGGTAATTAATCACTCAAACCCCTTTATCTAAACCTCTCTACTTAACCGCCGGACTCACGAGTCCTCCATGTCTGTAGTTTTTGTTTGTTTGTAGTTCTAACGAATCCTCGTCCACCACGCGATGAGTTGTGGGCAATATCAGCTGTCAGAGGGCGCATCGATCTGCACTTCGGATTTTGACCGGAAATAGTAGACCATAATTCATAATTCATCCCAGTTAATTTACCTGAAGTGGTTTGCTCTGATTATTGGTTCTGAGGACACGCCTTGATAGATAAGCATATCCATTGGCTGCAACCTGCAGATATGGCCAATCACGACATTGCGCAACCAACCATAGAATACTTAGCTGCATTGTTTACTTTAGCATTATATCTATTTTAAAAAGCGATTTCGTTGGCTATTAAGTGAATAAAAGACTAAAAGAGATTTATTTTCCTTAAAAAAAATCTAAATCTAAAAATCAAAACAATTTAGAATGGAACTCCTCAACATTGTATATCTCCTCACGCTTCCTCCAATTCCAGCCCTGTATATTAAACAACTTAAGCATAGCTACATTCCATAGCAACAATTCATTTTGCAATCAAGATTTTCAATCTAACAAAGTTAGATTTATGGGCTGTTCATACAGGAAGTATGTGTTGTTCTTACACTGTGTGTTGAATTTAGAAGAAACAGTTTAAATAAATAATATATACTGTGAGAAAACACTCTCAAGACTGCAGAGTTTTGTTTCATTCCATTGAGCTCCATCCTGATTTCTGATGTATTTCAATACAAGATCACATAACGATATTGTTTTGTGTGCTGTCTATTCTCGCATTGACTGTAGGTGTTACTTAAAGATGGAATTCCTTCAATATAAGAGAAACCTGTAACGTTATTTAAAGGGTTAATTCACCCAAAAATCAGTAATTAATTACTCACCCTCATGTTGTTCCAACCTCGTTAGACTTTCGTTCAGAACACGAATTAAGATATTTTTAAATAAAACTGAGAGCTGGATCACTCCTCCATAGGCTTTCTAAGGGACTGAAACTTGTTCTCCCGAAAAGTTATTAAAAACAATGTTAAAATAGTTCAAGTGAATACAGTGGCTCAATCTTTAGTTTATTAAGCGACGAGAATACTTTTTGTGTGCAAAAACTAACAAAAATAACGACTTTATTTCAACTACTAATTTCCTTCTCTGTGGGCCTCGTCAGTTAACGTAGTGTGATAGCGTAGTGCTACGTCACACGCAGGCTCACTATTGGCTGACGCTGGTCATGTGTGTGATGCGTGTGACGTACGACACAGAAGCAATACGCAGTTTTACTACGAGAGGCTGACCGAGAAGGAAATTAATTGTTGAATATATAAATTGTTAAGTTGAATAAATTGTTGAAGTCGATATTTTTGGGGGGGTTTTGCGCACAAAAAGTATTCTCGTCGCTTAATAAACTGAAGATTGAGCCACTGTATTCACTTGGACTATTTTAACTATGTTTTTAATAACTTTTCGGGAGAACAAGTTTCAGTCCCTTAGAAAGCCTATGGAGGAGTGATCCAGCTCTCAGATTTAATCAAAAATATCTTAATTCGTGTTCCGAAGATGAACGAAAGTCTTACGGGGTTGGAACAACATGAGGGTGAGTAATTACTGACAGAATTTTACTGACATTTTTGGGTGAACTATAAAGCCATATTAAAGCCATTATATATAAATTCAATATGAAAGTATAATAATGCATTAATTATGCCTTGTAATACAGCTTATAATGCAATGATTGGTCTTATGAATATTTGTAACCACAGTTATAATACACTATAATGGCAACACTTTACAATAAGGTCTCATTTGTTAACATTAGTTAATGTATTATCTAACATGAACTAACCATGAGTATTACATTTGTTTCTGTATCTGTTCATCTTTGTTAATATTAGTTAATGTAAATACAGCTGTTCATTTGTTCTTATTAGTTCACAGTGCATTAACAACCAATTTAATATGTAACAAGGAATCTGCAAATATTATAATGCATTTTAAATTTGGTTGCAATTATATATGAAGACATATAATGCATTATACATAAAAACACGTGAAGTGTTACCAAACACAATTATCACTTAATAATCACTTATCACTTAAAGTGTGGGTTGAAGGAGGCTGAGGCAAAAACTCCAATTCAAGCTTTTACTGATAAAACAAAACAAAACAAAACAAAACAAAACAAACAGGTACAGGCAGATGGAAGGTTCACTGAACAAAACACCAGGTATCATATACATTGACATAGACGAGAACCGACAAAGACTAACTGAACAGAAGGAAACTAAATACAGATACCAATGAACAATAATGAGGTGAGGACAGGTGACACTGATGATGAGGATGATGAACAGGTGGGTAATGAGGGAGTGAGTTCAGGTGTGGAGACAAGAGGATGCTGGGAAGTGTAGTGAAGATGACGAAGACAGAGGTGCAGACGAAGACTGTGACAATGAATCAGATGGAATGATAAATTGCTAGACTTTTATCTGAAAACCACCTGACATTGTTTGATTATTTGATTAGTAACTGAAGAGTTACTAATTGTTCTTTGCATCAAAACTGTTTATTCAAGTTTCAACAGGCAATATAGTATCAGACTGGAGACATTTAAAACTGTTTAAAGTTAGTTATTTCAGGTTGCTCTTCCAATTATGGCTTTTTTAGTGTTTCTTTCTGGGTGTAATATAATAATGTAGCACTTTGGGGCAAATATTGAGACCAGTAATCCAAAACTGGAAGCCAGGATGGCAAAAATCTCCACAGCAACAGCATATTTCCCTGGTGAGCTCACATATGCTGGAACAAATGCAATCCACACAGCACAGAATATCAACATACTGAATGTGATGAACTTTGCTTCATTAAAATGATCTGGAAGGTTTCTCGCCAGGAAAGCTAACAGGACACTTACTGCTGATAAAAGACCAATATAGCCGAGTAGCATGGAAAACCCAGCCACTGAGCCTATCGCACATTCATATACTATTTTAGAGTGGATGTACTGGCTGTTTTTATGGGGTGTTGGAGATGCATTTGATAGCCAGACTGCACATATCACAACCTGGAGGGCTGTTAGGATCAGAACTGTGCATCTTTGTTGAGCTACTCCAAACCATTTCATAGCACTTTTACCCTCTGGTCGAGATGACTTGAACACTGCTATTACAACCATAGTCTTGACCAGGATGCTGGAGACGCACAGGACAAAGCTTATGCCAAACACAGCATGTCTTAATTGACATGTCCACAATTGCGGCCGGCCAATGAACAGTAGCACACACAAGAAACACAGTTTGAGTGACACCAGCAGCAGGAAGCTGAGCTCTGAATTGTTAGCTCGCACAACTGGAGTGTGGCGGTATTGTGCAAAGATGACAACCACTGCAGAACAGATGCAGGTGCCAAGCAAGGAAGCAGTGCTCAGGGAAATGCCAAGAGGTTCCTCATATGACAGAAACTCCACTTCTTTGGGGACACACTGATTTTTATCTGTATTGGACCAGAACTCATCTGAACACACTATGCACTCAATGGAATCTATGTTGAGGAGAAAGAGAGAGAGAGAGAGAGATAGTTGTATAATTTGGTAAAAGATATGATTGAATAATAATAATACAGATTCAGTTGTTCAATACAGATTCAGTTGTTCTTATGATTACATGACTCTCTCTACCTGATATATTAGAAATCTCTCCATCAGCACATGGCAGGCAGTCAAAACAGCAGACAGGAAGGCCCTTCCTTCTGGCTCGCCTGGTGCCCGGGGGGCAGCTCTCACTGCACACAGACTGTGGGGACTGACGGATAAAAAAAACAAAATAAAAAAAAACATAAAAATAGTATGTGTTTGTACTATATTACGAAAAGTGTACTCTTTCAGTGACCATCATGACATACATATGATAGTTATGTTTCAAGAATAAAAAAGATTTAATATTAAGTACTTTATTTGACTCTAAGTTCCAGTATATTGCATTTTCATCCAGTGTGAGCACCTTCCCTGTTGCTGCCCCTTCATCTACCACACCAACTGTGTGGACAACTATTGACCCATCAGAGTTTGGCTGCCAGTTCATCACATCGTAGATGGCTAAAGCATCTCCATTCTTATCAAATGACACATGATCCCCAAAGCCTGTGGTGAAATTCACTTTCTGTAGGTAGTGAACCAGCTGTACAGTTTGTAGACAGAATAAATATATATTTATGGTTTTTATTTATTATTTTTTTTTTTACTATTCTATTAAATTATATATTCTAATAAGCTGTGCTTCTGTTCACATGATTTTTACCTGCCAAGGTTTCAGGTTGGATATGTCAGCACAGCTATTCCCACTAAATGGTCCTCTCCACTCCTCACACTGCATCAGGTTATGTAGTGCATGTGCCAGGGCATAAACTGCCTTATACACATTATAAGAGGCCCTCAGCTCTGATACATCTGTGTATGCTGTCTCTGTGCTGCTCAGATCCTCTTGTCCAGTACATATTATTTCTCCCTCTCTGCCTCCAGTGTCAAAACTGCATCTGAACATGTTTTCCCAGAAGATTCTCACCATATTATTTCTCAAATTACTGTCAGGATGGAGGCGTAGCAGAAACTCATGAAGTCCCTGGATCTCCCCACGCCTGATGGCGATGCCCAGTGTGCCCCCCAAGAAGGGTAAAAAACGCTGAGTGTGAAACACAGGTGAAGTAGCCCAAGCTTCACTTGCAATCCACTGTCTGCCTGTTACATTCTGCAATATTACCTCATCCATCAAAGGCAGCAGATAGGCTTCTGTGGAGAATACCACCACCACTCTTGCTGTAGAGCCCTGAATTACTTGTACAATGCGATGAATCTCTATGTAGTTGTTATCAAGAGGCAGGATTTGAGAAAAAGAAAGACAACCTCCAAACAACTGCACTTCCTTTTGGAAGGACTGAGCAGCATTGATACCGTAGTCATCATCACTGTAGAGGAGACCAACCCAGGTCCATCCAAAATGTCTCAATATCCGAACCATAGCCTGCACCTGGAAGGCATCACTGGGGATCGTTCTGAAGAAAGAGGGGTACTTTTTCCTGTCACTCAAACAGGAGCAGGTGGCGTAATAGCTAACCTTATAGCAGAGATCACAATTGTTTTAGCAATTACTCTTTTACATGAGCAAACAAATAGAAAAATTTTAAAGAAGGTTATAGAAGTTTATATGCATCTCATCCTACCATAGGTATTCGAAATAGTCCCAGCACACTGGAGATTGCTATACAGTGAGTAGATCCAGGATCCCCCACAATCCCAATAACTGGTGGTGGGCCAGTGCAGTTGAAATTGGAAAGGGTCTCCTCTGTCCCACTAAGCAGTGCTATTGCAGACCTGAATGATACTCCAAGCTTTACACAATTGTCATACAGATGATAACCGAGGGTGATGTTAGGCAACAGGTTAGGATTGTTATTGATCTCATTTATGGCATATACCATAGTCTGTGCCTGCTGGAAACTTGCCATATAGAATCTAGAAAAGGCAGCATAAATGTTTATATTCAGTTACCCTAAAGAATATCACCATAAACATAAAAAAGAGAAATAATTATTTGTACAATCACACTATAAGATTATCTTTTTTACAAATTTTAATAGCAGTTATTTTAGTACATTTCAAACATGTCATTAGACAATCTGCTCTAAATGAATAAGAAGACTATCAAATACAAGTAAATAAAAACATAGACTTTGTTCAAGATGTTTTCTTTTAAATGTCCTTTTTTTGCCGTCTGTTTAGCCCAGGCTCACCGCTCACAATATGTCTGTTCCGGTTCTCTTTTAAAATTCAGTTCTGGGAACACTGTGATGAGATGAAATGCAAACAGGCCTCCAATGATAAGGTCTCCATCTTGGTACATCCCGTTTAACCTGAAGTGTCCCTGGAGTTGACAGGAGCCTGACCTACTGATCGATGTTGCAGAGATACAGGTAAAGGATAGATAAATACATAAATATAGAGAGATCCACATCTCTATTACTTTCTCTCTCTCTCTCTCTCTCTCTCTCTCTCTCTCTCTCTCTCTCTCTCTCTTTCTCTCTCTCTCTCCTAAATGACTCATTAATGTATGATAAAGATTATGTGCAGCACTGTTTTATAGAACAGGTGGTGCCACATGGGCTTCTCAGAAATGACATCACTCTAGGTCTCACTGTCTCTTTGTTTCAGAATTTGCAAAGAAGAAATGCAATGCTGTTACCAAAATTCAGGTGAAACTATATGGTATATGTGTTATTTTCTATAGCAATAAACAATATAATTTGTTAGAATAAAAAATTAAAAAAATGAACTCAAGGAGAAATATTATTTTTTAAATAAATGGTTGCAAGTAATGTGGAATTGATCGGCTATCATAATTGTTGTGCTAGCCAGAAAAGAAAGAAAGAAAGAAAGAAAGAAAGAAAGAAAGAAAGAAAGAAAGAAAGAAAGAAAGAGTAACACTTATGTGTCAAAAAGAGGCAACCCAGGAATACCAACCCAATAAATAGGCTGCACAGATTTTTCACTTAATAGGACAAGAGATGTGGATGAATAAATAGATTATTTTTATTAAATGACAAAAATATAATAAATTCAAAACAAAGACACTACAAGAACTACAAGTACTAAATATGTACTAAAATATGTACTAAAATAATAGTATGGCGCTGACTAGCACAAACTTCACATTAATGCAAAAGAAATACACTTAAATAAATCACAAGGGCATAAGTGCTGACTGGCGACGGTATGCAGCTGTCTTCTCTGACACACGTGGAGTCTTTAAACGCATGTTCACCTGCATGTGAGCTTCAGTGGAAGGTAAATCTGGTTTTGAGGTTCACATTATCACTAGATTCACACACTCCACACATAACACAATGTGTTGATGAGTGAAAGGATTTAACATAACCCACTGCAACCCCCTGACTGTAAGTCATTAATAAATGTGTATCCACTTGAAAACAAATACATTTCTCTTCTTCAAAATACTGCTTTAGCATACCTGCATGTTTGTGCTATAACGAGTGGACTTAATCAAAATGCTCTAAACATCATAAAACCTTCCCCATCTCCCCTGTTGTCATAGGTCCTCAAAACAGTTCTCTTCAAAGACCTATATCACCTCTGCTCACCTGAATGATCTCAGCAAGAGACTGTGTGTGTGCAACCCTCAAAGATAGCACAGGAGACCAGACGGCACTAGCCATTTGGTCAAAGACTATAGAGATATTTAGATAGAGTGGGGTGTAGGGTGCTCTGGGTAGAGGTAGTACCTTTGTTTTCTGGTAGCTGCACTCAATTTATTTATTTTTTGAGTGGACGGAAGCACTGGTCCTCATCCATCTCCTAAAACTCTCACATCTGGCTCCTAGTGCCACGCCCCGGTACACCGCTTCAGCTGGCGGGCTAAACGGCGTGAGGGGGTGATGTCCACATTACATCACTGGGCGAATGAACTCCCATGACGGAGTCACCGGCCACCTACCAGCTATGGGCTGAAATAGCAGGGTAGGCAGATCTCTTCAGCCTTGGTAGGCCTTCTGCCTAGGAGAGGGAAACTCTGATGTAAAACCTACGGCCCGAGGACCTCGCCGTCACTGTCCGAGCGTGCTAGGCCATGGCGGATGAACCCTGGGTTTAAAGGGTGGGGTCAGTTCTGCGCACACTGCACTCCACTTGAAAGCTCCTCCGCGCAGGCAAGAAGGAAATACCATACCATACGTCTATCCACATCATAGTGCGCCAGCGTCACCTAAAAGATGTCCTTCACACCAGGGTAATGCCCAGCACAGAGTGTCACACAGACCACCGCCTTGTCCGCTGCAAAATTAGATTCCACTTTAAGCCCAAACCAAGGATAGGTGGCGCACCGAGAAAGAACCTCAATGTCTACAGCCTTCAGTCTGCTGCAGTCAGGGCAGCTTTCCAGGAGAGCCTACGGTCTGGGCTAGAGGAACCCATCTGCCTAGCCGACTCGCCTGCATCCCCAGAAGTGCTGTGGCATCGCATCAAAACTGTTGTTCTGCAAACATCTGAAGATACCCTCGGATTCTCCATAAAGCAAAACAGGGATTGGTTCGATGAGAACAACTTAGATATCCAGGAGCTGCTGTCAAAGAAAAGATCAGCACACAAGGCCCACCTGGCCCAACCATCCTGTCCACATAAAAAATCAGCCTTCCGCCTGGAATGGTGGACCAACCTCGCAGTAAAAACTCAGCTTTGCGCTGACAATAGTGACTACAGGGGTTTCTATGAAGCTCTAAAAGAGGCATATGGTCCCTCGTACCAAATCCTGAGCCCCCTGCGGAGTGCAGACAGAAAAAAACTACTCACCGAAAAGGACCATATCCTGAAGCGCTGGTCTGAACACTTTTATACCCTTTTCAATGCTAGCCGCTCAGTCCAAGAACCAGCGATTGACCGCATTCCACAACAACCAGTGAAAACTGAATTGGATGTGGCACCAACACTAAAAGAGACTGAGGAAGCCATTAAACAGCTAAAAAGTGGAAAAGCTGCAGGAGTTGATGCCATCCCTCCTGAGGTATGGAAGAACGGAGGCCCAACACTACACACCAAACTCCATGAATTTTTCGTCTGCTGCTGGGAGCAGGGAAAACTCCCTCAAGACCTCCGTGATGCAGTCATCATTACTCTGTATAAGAACAAAAGAGAGAAGTCAGACTGGTCAAATTATCGAGGCATAACACTTCTTTCCGTCGCTGGCAAAATCCTTGCAAGAGTTTTGCTGAATCGACTGGTACCTGCGATAGCAGAAGTTCCAGTCACCTTCCAGAGACACAGTGTGGCTTCAGAGCCAACCGGGGAACCACAGACATGGTGTTTGTCCTGAGGCAGATCAGGAGAAGTGCCGGGAACAAAACAAAGCGCTGTACGTCACCTTTGTGGACCTGACAAAAGCATTTGATACCGTGAGCAGGCAGGGACTTTGGAAAATTCTGGAAAAGCTAATCTGCCCACCGAAGTTCCTCACCATGATCATCCAGCTTCCTGAAGACCAGCTTGGACAAGTCAGATACAGCAACGACCTTTCGCAGCCCTTCCCTATTGCAAACGGTGTAAAACAGGGCTGTGTTCTTGCTCCCACACTGTTCACCATTTTGTTCAGCATGATGCTCCAGCAGATCACAGAGGACCTCGATGACACCGATGGCGTATACATCCGTTTTCGTCTCGACGGGAGCGTGTTCAACCTGAGGCGTCTGCAGGCCCGTACAAAGACCATGGAGCTACTGATCCGGGAGCTGTTGTTTGCTGACGATGCCGCCCTCCTTGCTCACACAGAGGCAGCTATGCAGCAAATCACTTCTTGTTTCGCGAAAACTGCTCAGATCTTCGGCCTTGAAGTCAGCTTGAAGAAGACTGAAGTTCTGCATCAGCCCGCACCAAAAAAAGAGTACCATCCACCAAGCATCTCGATCGAACAAACAGAACTGAAGGCTGTCCACCATTTCAGCTACTTGGGGTGCATGATCTCGTCTGATGCCAAGATCGACAAAGAAGTTGACAACAGGCTGGCCAAGGCAAACAGAGCATTCAGCAGACTATACGGACGCGTCTGGAACAACAACAACCTCAAAAAAGACACGAAGGTCAGTGCATATAAAGCTGTCGTGCTGACCACTCTCCTGTATGGCGCCGAGTCCTGGGTCACGTACCGCCATCACCTGAGACTCCTCGAGCGCTTCCACCAGCGTTGCCTCCGCACGATCCTCAACATTTGTTGGAATTACTTTGTCGCCAACACTGAAGTCCTCGAGTCAGCGGAGGTCACTAGCCTCGAGGCTATGGTCCTCAAGATTCAACTTCGCTGGGCAGGGCACGTCTCCAGGATGGAAAACCATCGATTACCTAAGATCGTGCTGTATGGAGAATTGTCCTCTGGCTACCGCAACATCGGGGCACCACAAAAGCGGTACAAAGACTCCCTGAAGAAGTCCCTCACTGCTTGTTGCATCGATCACCGTCAGTGGGCAATATAAGCAGCTGATCGCGACTCCTGGCGGCGCACAGTCCATCAGGCCACCTCCCTCTTTGAAGATACCCGCAGGGCCAGTATGGAGGACAAAAGGAGAAGAAGAAAGAACCGTGTCCCCTCAGCATTCACCCCGGACCAGACCTTTACCTGCAGCAGTTGTGGCAGGACCTGCCTGTCCCGCATAGGCCTCGTCAGCCACCAGCGTGCCTGTAGAAAACGTGGATGTCCTTCCTAAATCTTCGTTCGCAAAGCCAAGCCAAGATAGAGATAAACGTCCAATACACAAGGACATTTACTCCATTCTTACCCACAAACTTTCCCAAATGTGTATAGTATTTCTCCTGTTTTATCCATGTCCCTATGTTTTATTAGCTTAATAAAGATTCTTTAGTTATGTTAGAGTACATGTTGATATCCAAAGATGATGTATCACTGGTTTAATGTCTTCAAATCCCCTCTTTCTTGGTAGCAAAATAATCCTCTTTTTATTGTATAATCAATGGGGTACACCATTTATCATGTTATGATAAATTACATCATAATATTTTTACCATACTTTTGTGTGAAGACTGCACATATTCTCCATGCCACCATGAACATGCAAATGGGGATAAGATGGAACAAAGACTTTCTACCGGTCATCTTTGATTGGTCACCTCAGCAAATAGGTGTGAACTGATAGGACCCTTAAGAGTGTCTGATTAGTTCAGATCTTTGCTCAATCTCTTTGAGACAACGTTTCCTGTTTTTCTTCCGACAACTTCATCTTCAAGTTAATTTATTTGGATTCAACATGGACCACCCCAAGAACCCAAACAAACGCTTCAGCGCACTCCTGGCAAAATCATCAAGAATCTCAAGAATCTCCTGCATCTGGACTTGTTCAGCAACCGAAGACAATGCAAGTACCTGTTCGCAGCTGTCACGGATAGTGATGAAGCAGACAGGTGAGTAAAGTATAACTGATGTTTATTTTGAACAGAAGCATGGAAATCAGATGTAAATGGTGAGTTGAACACAATGATGATAGTTTAATGGAACTTAGCTGATGAATAATAGTAGTGTCCTTCACAGGTGGAGATCAGAACGAGGTGGATGGTAAACACAGATGAGAGTCACTGGAGATGGTAGACGATCCGTGGAACAGGATCAGATGACAAGGATAGAAGGTAAGTGGAACAAGTAAGGATCGAGGTTGAGTCTGTGTGTCCATGGAAAGACGAGATCAGACAATGATGAGTAGTACAAGTGAGTGTATATAGTGAACAGGTGATGAGGTACAGGTGTGGTGACTCAGTAATCAGGGGAGAGTGAACGAGTGGGCGGAGTCTGTAGATCTGGTGAAGCCGTGACAGCAGCCTTTAGATGCGTTTCTAAGGGGGCTTTCGCACTGGCAGTTTAGTTCAGAATGGGGCAAGGTTCGCATGAAAAATCGCTAATGTGAATACTGTCATGGGACCCGGGTGCGCACTGGGGAACCAAACCCGAGACTACCTGGAGGAGGTGGTCTGAGTTCGGTTGCTCCCGAACCGTGCCACGGCTCGCGTGAATGTGCAAGCAACACAGACTTGGGTGCGCACTTGTTCAGGAAGTAAAGTGACCTGCGCATGCGTTTAAGCTGATTGTGATGTATTTAATAAAACACATGTAAGGGATGACAGTGTTGTTGATTTACCTTGGATACAATGAGCCTGCATTGTATTCGCGCATATCGCGTGGAATCAGGGCAACAAATTTTGAAATCCACTATCTCCTCAAAAGAGTCCGTTTGCAAGCAGCAGAAAACCACCTTATGTGACAAACACACACAGTAAACCTGTATTGTTCACTCAACTGCGCATAATAGCACCGAATTAATAAAAACCACAATATATTGACTCACGTTCTGTTTTCTATCATGCGGTGTGCACGTTTGTGATGACGTAAGATGCACGCAAACGCACCAGGGTTCGATAGAATTAAGTTGAGTGTGAAACCAGACCAAACAATAGCGCTCGGAACGATAGCGCTCGGGCTCGGACCGCAGCAAACGAGCCCAATGTAAAAGCCACCTTAGTTATGGTGCCCCTTTAAGGTGACCCTGATTCTCTGATATTTCTCATAAGTTGTGGTTAACTGATTGTAATCTTGCCATTCACTTTTCTTCTCTCTCTTTCTTCACTTTCTTGATTCTGTATGCAATCTTTGCTTAGTTTAGTTGTGTGTGTAGCCTACCGTAGTTTCATTCATTAAACCATTATATCCACGCTTTATTATCTCTGTGTTTGCCACTCACAAAAATATCAAAGTCACTTAAACACCTTGATCTACCGATACCTATGCCATTACCCTGCTAGTACTGGATTTACTTTAGTTGGAAAAGGTTACTCTTTCTTGGCCAGGAAGATCATTTATTTCCTAGAATTGATAATTGATTATGCTTTCCGTACATTAGATGAAACGATTAAATCATTTTACTATTCATTTTGCTACAGTCAATTCTTTATAAAATTTATAATTAATTAATAATTCATTATGATTAATTATACATATATCTTTTGAGCTAATTTGCTACAGCGCTTTTGGCCAGCTTACAACTTACATCAATAAATTATATACTGATAATTTACTAATGGTTTGTTTATCATTTGTTTATGATTACCATTGTTTATTGAAATAAATATGCTACAATTTTGACATTTATAAGTGATTAATAATGTGTCAACTAATGACTTAATAACATCTACATTTTTTAAGATAACTTAAAACACATTTGTAAATCGTTAGCATACCACTTATTAATAATTTATTTACATATAGTCATTTTGTAACTGATTAGCTCATCATTATCTAATAATTTATAAATTACTTATAAATGAATAAACAAAACATTAATAAAATGTTAGCTGCATATCACTTGATAATAATTTATGATAATTCATGTTTTATAAATTATTAGTTCATGATTAACTAATAACTTATAATTGACATAACATAACGTTATTATAAAGTGTAACCAAAGAAAGAAAGAAAGAAAGAATACCACAAATTGCAGAGTTGCCAACTCTCACGCATCTGGCGTGACAATCACGCTTTCAGCATCATTCTCACGCACACGCAAGAAATATCACTTCAAAATCCATTTTTCTCCCATCTCAATCCGTTAATTTTATGTTGATGACTAGACTAGACCACAGCGTATTAACCCGTTTAATCCCAAGTTTTTTCTTGCAATTTGAGTACATGTATTTTACTCCTTAGACCTCCATAACACTCAAACGTTATGCCCATTTTGATTTTATGTTGGTTAAGTTAGTGAAATAATAGGTTTTATACTCGGTCACAATAGTGACCGGTGGGAAACACCATAGTCAGAATTCATACAAATTCTTCAATTAGACCTATTTACACAATACATTCCAAGACATCCAATAGCTTGTTTTTTCATTTCATGAAGGAGGCTTAGTGAGGTGAAAAGGTTGTCATGTACAAAGTTACACCCTGGAGGAGCTTCTGCTTGTTCGCCTAGACCCCTATGGGCTAGACCATGACTACACTTGGGCCCTGTCCTAGGCCAGTTTCAGGGAGATGCATGTTCATTCAGTGCACTGAAGATGGGCCGTACGTTGTAGAAAGGGTTGTTGGGTTGTTTGGGGTCATGTGTGGGGCACACCAATTGGTTCTCATGAACATCTGCCTAATCCTCCAAATATTTCACCTCTGCATCGCCATTCAATACCTGGCAAATGGGCCATTTCACCCTGGTACTCCCTATCTGAGCCCTCACTATCACAGTCACTTTCAATTTGGGTGGGGGATGGGGGGGTTGGGGGGTTGGGGGGTTGGGGGGGGGGGGGGGGGGGGGTTGTCACATATCTCTAGAAGGTTCAACACATTGATAGTTTCTGGGATACTGATAACTACACTGAAGAAAATTATAAACGGAACACTTTTGTTTTTGCCCCCATTTTTCATGAGCTGAACTTTTTCTATGTACAAAAGGCCTATTTCTCAAAAATATTGTTGACAAATTTACACGTCTTACGAACAAAATATATATGCAGGAGTATAATTCTCAAAATATATCAGTAGTAGACCCTTTAAAGAATATATGTACAAAATATGATAGTTCTATCTGTTAATTAAGATGTTTTACATAGTACTTTTTGTAGTAGTCTGAGGAAGACATCTTCTTCCAGATGTACAAGCAAGAAGTAAACTGATCTGGTCATGTGACCTTTCACACTAGTCACATGACATTAATGGAGTTTAATCAAGACAATCTATTTATTCATTTAAAAGTTGAATTTCTTGCCCAAAGCCAATAACAAAATTTTTGAGCTTCCAGAAATAAGAAAAAAGTTGCGGTCACAGTTGTGACCGGTGGGATTAAACGGAGGAGAGGCGTTTAAAGGAGCACGCTGACTTTTTGGGAAAATAGCTAATGTAATGACGTAGAGTGATCTCATTGGTCGCACGTCAGAGCCCGTCATAGGGCGAGGCCTCAGCCTATATAAGCCCCTGAAATAGCCATTATAGCAGATTTTACTCCTTCAGCGACAAACTATACGTCTCTGTCATCTTCGCCGTCGAACAAGCCCTTCAGTTTGAGCGAGCATTACTCGGCGGATTACGTCTTCTCAGCCGTTGTCTCCTGACGCCGTCTCACCTGTGGATATCCGGCGATACTATTTCTCTCTCTACACGCGAGGCGTTGTTCCAAATGCCTCGTGTTTCCAACTGCGCCACGTGCGCACGCAAGCTGCACGAGGCTGACCCCCACGCGCGATGTGTTTCATGCCTGGGTCTCGACCACGCGGAGAAGGCCTTCTCCTCCGGAGTATGTTCGGCCTGCGAGAGCCTTCCCATCTCCTCTCTGCGGACTCGGCTAGCTCTCGCCAGGGATGAGGACGCCGCTTCGCCCCCGTGCCTCCTCTCTCGGCCTCGCTTCAGCCCAAGAGGAAGAAGCACCGCAGCCAGCGGCAGCCCGAGAACATGGATTTAAGTGATCGCACGCCGGCCACGTCCCCGCGTGCCTCACTCTCTCCCACTCGATCGTCGCCGGTCCTGTTTGAAGGAGATCAGCGCCGGTTCAGTTTCCGGGCAGGCTGCTTCAGCCCTGCACACAATGGCCGTGCTGCAGGTCTACCAGGCCAAACTCCTCCGGTCAATGGACGAGGCGGGCTCGGATCCAGAGGTTTTTCGGGACCTCCACAGCGCAACGGACCTGGCCCTGAGAGCTACCAAGGCCACAGCGCAGGCTATCGGGAGGAACATGGCCAGCTTGGTCGTGACTGAACGTCACCTCTGGCTTAACCTCACTGCCCGACGCGGTGCCGCCGAAGTCGAGAGGGCGAGTGTCCCGCGCTGGCCGGACCACCCTCGAAGAAGCCCACGAAACTTCCTGCAGCCCCCTATTTTCACGGCGACCCAAATAAAGCAAAAAAAGAGCATGTTTCACAAGCACAACACATGGGTTTACGGTCCCCCTCAGATAGGTGCCCCCCCCCCAGTTGTAACACTGACTTCCCCACACGCAAATGCCTGTACAGTCAGTCAAACACTCAATGTATGCACAAATCACATTATAAGGGTTTCATGTCCCCCTGTGTTAGGCACCCAACGCGCGCGACCGCCCACACCGCAATGACGTCATTTTTGCCACGCGCACCTTTGCGCTCCTGCGGACGCGTTGAGTATAAACAAGGCTTCAGTGGTTGGTTGGTTGGTCACTGGGCCAACGCAAAGGTTTTGCTAGTTTTCAAGCACAAGGTTTTCTGTGGTATCTATCTACTTCCAACTTAAATCAAACAGCTAGCGATATAATGTAAACTTGAGGTCCACATTCACCACAGGTGTGTTATCCCGTGCCTGTCAAAAAACTACTATGTAATGTTCAAATGTGCACCTCGGTCAATCTCAGCTAATGGCTGCTAAAACAGTGATTTTAGGATGATAGTGGAGGGACAGGGACGTTTTTACTGCACAAGATGGGAAAGTTTTATTAATTCTTGTTTACTTGTGTTCATTTAATTTATTTTTATTTTAGAGCATTTAAAGTGCTTCTTAACAATATTTTATTTATTACACACAAGTTAATTTATTTATTTTTGTAACCCATCAGCCCTCTGTGTCTAAATAAGTAATAAAAGTCCTAGAGTTAAATTTTTTATGTAAAACTAGCCTGTGTGCGACTTATGACTTGATGACTAAGTTGCGACTTGACTTGACTTGACAAAGAGTATGACTTGACTTGACTTGACTTGACCCTTACAACAGAATGACTTGACTTGACTTTGACTTGCCATGTTAAGACTTGGACTTGACTTGAGACTTGCATTTAGTGACTTAGTCCCATCTCTGGTGCCAACACATGCATGGCAGTCAGGCAGCTTACGCATCAGGGTGAATCATGGTTGTTTAAGGGCCCTGGTTCCCTGGCGGGCTCAGGGCTGGTACCAAGAGGGTGTGACAATGGGGACAATTTCCAGAAGGAAAGTGGTCTTTACAGATGCGTCCAACCTGGGTTGGGGGGCATTACACGAGGGCACGCCTGCATCCGGCCTCTGGTCGAGCGCGGAGCAGAGCTTACACATCAACTGTCTGGAAATGAAAGCGGTTGGTTTGGCCCTGAAGGCGTTTTTATCGAGCCTCAGGGGTCATCACGTCTTAGTCCGTACAGACAACATGTCGGTGGTGGCCTACATAAATCGCCAGGGGGGCGTCAGGTCAGGCGATCTGCATGCTATGGCGAGAGATCTCCTCTTATGGGCACAGAGCAATCTGAGCTCTCTGAGGGCTGCACATATCCCGGGCGTCCAGAACGTGGGCGCGGATATGCTCTCACGGGGCGACACTCCCCTCAGCGAGTGGTCCCTGAACCCACAGACAGTCTGATATGGGAGGTGTTTGGCAGGGCCGAAGTCGACCTGTTCGCTTCGGAAAACAACACCCATTGCAAAATGTTCTTCTCGAAGGACAGGGATGCGTTGGCCCACGCCTGGCCCAACCGCCCCCTGTATGCTTTTCCCCCCGTCTCGATGATTCCACAGGTCATCAAATGGGTCAGAGAGAGCGAGTGCCCAGTCCTGCTGGTGGCCCCTCTTTGGAAGTCCAAGCCGTGGTTTCCAGAGCTGGTCCAGATGTCGGACACAGCCCCATGGCCTGTTCCGATGAGGAAAGATCTCCTCACACAGGCGAAGGGATCGTTGTGGCATCCACGGCCCGACCTATGGGCCCTTCATGTGTGGCCCTTGAACGGGTACCCAGGGACCTTCCTGTGAAGGTGTTGAACACTATATCTGAAGCTAGGGCCCCGTCGACTCGGCGCCTTTATGCTTCGAAATGGTTTTTTTTTTCTAGCTGGTGCTCGAAAAGCCATTTAAACCCGGAGTCATGTGAGATATCAGTGGTTCTCTCATTCCTGCAGGAGTTGTTGGACGCGGGTCGCTCCCCGTCCACACTCAAGGTATATGTGGCAGCTATTGTAGCGCATCATGCTCTGGTTGCTGGCTAGTCACTGGGAAGGAACGACCTGGTCGTGAGATTTTTGAAGGGTGCTAGGAGGATTAACCCCTCCAGACCTCCTTCTGTGCCCTCTTGGGACCTCTCTACGGTCCTAGGGGCGTTAAGGGGTCCACCCTTTGAACTGCTCCAGTCGGTTGGTCTTAAACCTCTCTCGCTGAAAACTGCTCTCCTGTTGGCATTGGCATCTATCAAGCGAGTGGGTGATCTACAGGCTCTCTCGGTGAGCCCGGCATGCCTGGAGTTTGGTCCTGATAACTCCAAAGTCATTCTCAAGCCCAGGCATGGATATGTACCCAAAGTGCTCTCAACGCCGTTCAGAGCGCAAGTGGTGACATTTTTAGCCCTTCCCCCTTCCACAGAGGATGGGGAGGTTAATCTTCTCTGCCCTGTCAGGGCGCTAGGAATCTATCTGGAGCGTTCTGCATTGTTTAGGCAATCAGAACAGCTTTTCGTCTGTTTTAGCGGCCGATCCAAGGGGGATCCTGTCACTAAGCAGACATTGTCTAGATGGATAGTGGAAGCCATTTCCATGGCTTATACCTCAGTGGATCAGGTTTGCCCTATAGATGTCAAAGCCCATTCGACTAGAGGCATGGCCAAAATCATTGGCATGGTCATCTGGGTTTCCCATTCAAGATATTTGTGATGCGGCCGGCTGGGCCTCGCCGTCCACATTTATGAAATTCTATAACTTGGAGGTACCTTCCCTGCAGGCGAGGGTTCTTTTGGTATGATTAGGGCCCGACGCAGTCCGGTCTTATCATTAGTTGTTACTGTGGACAATCACACTCACATATGTTATAAATAATAACCCGCTTTTGACGGTTATATTTTTCTTATTATAAACCCGCTTAGGCTGGTGGTGTTATCATATTCTATGACCCAGACGGTGTCTGGGTTTATGGGTATGATATGTTGTGTTTACTGATGTATTCTCCTGGACCTGACGGTGTCTGGTCTGGTAAATGCATTTTTCTGTGGTTTATGGCTTGTTCTGTATGCTCAGGGATCCTGAGTTGCAGTGGCAACCAGTTACTCAGTGCGGCGTTTTACATTGCATTCCCACTGCGTATAGCTACGCAATACGAAGTGACCGTTCGAAAGGGAACTACTTGGTTACGCAAGTAACCAAGTAGGCTCATGGTACAAATTACGTTTTGTTAGATGAGCTTGCTGAAATATTTCAAATGGATTTTAAAATTCCCCAAAAGTATCAAAGATTGCCCAGATTGTGTTAAGCCTGCCACACTCAAATGCAGATGCTGAGCGAACCTTTTCAGCTATTGGCCTAAACAAGACTGGCACCAGGAACACAGACTGTCACTTGATGGCACCCTGTCATCAATCTTGATAATGAAAATGAGCAGCCTTGAACCCTGCTTCAGATACGAACCTCGAAACTGCCACTGTGGCATTTAACAGGCCTAATTTGTGAAACTTGTGTGTTGTGGTTTTCTGGGGAGGTGGAGTAACTATTATGTGTCCCTTTTGTTTTGAGATTTCTTATTGTTTTGATGTTGTTGTTTTACATGTTTAGTATTTAATCACCACTATCTTAATTTTTTTTCAACAATCTTTTTTTTACAAAATCAACAAAAACAAAAACAAAATCAATCAAAAATTATTTTTTTTAACAATCAATAAATTAATTGTACATTTTGAAAAAGCTTTCCATTCAATTAGTTTTTTTTTTTCTGTTGTTGTTGCATAAATCAGGGTTTATACTAAGTAAACCAGGACTGACATTAATAAATTTAGGGTTAGGGTTACCAAAAATGTTCTCCACACGCGCGCACTGAAATGATACAGTCTCACTCCAGCCAAAATCCCAAAGTTGGCAACCCTGCCAAACCTGTTCCCTTTCCTGTGAAAAGTGCCAGATCACTCTTTGTGTTATTTGTTATATCTAGTAGATGGCAGTCAGCTAATGATACGCTGTAACTGTCATTACTCACTTTATCTAACAAATCAACCTTTAAATTTAAAGGCTTCTATATCCCTTACAAACAGATACAAATACACAGACATCTCTCTCAAATGCACATGCAATGTCCTTCATGCAGTGTTGGAATAGTCTATATATAATTTCCTCCTGACTTGGTTCCTGCAGACTGTGGAGGCTGATGTATATATTATTAAGCCTTATGATCATTTTCAAAATAATCCACATAAAATAAGTAAAATGAAATGAGTAGTATTTTAATTTCATTAAAGCTTTCAATACAGAACAGAATAACAATCTTAATCTGTTCTGTTTACATTAAATATTCACAAAATGAAAAGAAAATATTGGTTGTTTATAGTAAATCTACAGAAAATATGTAATAAATGTTACACATTTCTAAGCTATAAGTTGCCATTCGAGATCTTCAAAAGTTTTAGAATGATCCTTAATGCATTTCAAGGCACTTTGATTTGAAACACTGTTAAATCACATGACCTGGGAGACCACCCACAATGTATATCATTGGCCAGTCTCACCTGATGTTTCATTTGGCATCATTGTGATATATTTTATATAGCTGGGAATTCTAAACTTCCATACACTCTGGTGTCCTCACTAGCTGTTTCCATGGTCGGATTTGAAAGATGCAGCAATGGCCAGTAAGATGCCAGTGAGTGAACTGGCACCATTGGGTCTTTTGCTTCTGCTGTACTTCTCAGTAATTCTCTGCACCTCAATGGACAATAGGTGCTGGATATTGGGTGATTTTAATTCACCCAATTCAGTACTGGAGCAAGATGGTGATATTTTAATTGGAGGGCTCTTTCCCATGCACTATATAGCTTCGCAAACGGACCATAATTACTCTGAACAGCCACAACATCAAGAGTGCAGCGGGTGTGTTTGAAACGGCATGCAGAGAATGGAGAACAGCAATGAAAAGATAAAATACCAGTTGTTTTTAAAAGAATGAATATAAACCTTAAATGTAACATGAATGAGATCCATGTTGTATTACTCATAACATATGCTGTATAATTATGCTAAAATTATGATGTTCATCACTTTTATGAATAGTTTTTTTTTTTTTTTCACAACTGCTACAACAGGTTTGATTTTCGTGCATTCCGCTGGGTCCAAACAATGGTGTTTGCCATTAAAGAAATCAACAATAATTCCAGTTTATTACCAGGAGTGACACTAGGTTATCGGATCTTGGATAGCTGTGATCATGTGCACACAAGCCTGCGGAGTGTGTTTTTCCTGGTGAACGGCACCTCCAGTCAAACACAGGCTGATGCTGCTGGCAGTGTCAAATGCCTTTCCACTGCCCCGGTGCCAGCTGTCATCGGTCTTGCATCATCTTCGCCTACACGGGCCGTGGCACAAACTTTGGGTCCATTTGGAATTCCATTGGTAAGAGTCTGAGTAAGAAGTGATAATTATAGATATTTATCAACCTTCCTGGCTTTTAACAGTGTGTAACTGTGAGGAAAATAATGTGCTGAGCATAAGCTCTGTGAATATGTACCCCTCTACTTTTCATGTCTTAATAAAAATGTCCACCTTCAAGGAACTTGCATTTATTAAAACGTTTAATGCTCATAAAAAACATCAGAAATACTCACATCTATAAACTAATACTGCCCGTTATTATATATTATTGAATAAATAACATGCAAATTATGATCCAGCAAAAATCTTTAACAGGCCTTTTTGAATGTTTCGTCAATAGGTTACTCACATGTTTTCCTGGGGCTTTTAGTGCATATTATGTATTCTACTGATTCTACCGGATACTATTGATTACTGTGAATTTTAGTTATTGTGAAAAATATGCTTCTCGCTTAATTTGCATTTGACATAGTTGTTTTAGCACCAAACAAAGGGGGACAAATATATTACCTGATCACTGCAACAAAATATATGTATGTACACTGTTCTACTGTTTATTCTTACATTTATTTTCTCTCCAAGGTTTAGATTTTGTAATAGTATGATTTTTTTTACAATGTTAGAAAAACAAAGTCTGCCAAAAACACTAATTCAAGATCTTGCTTTCACCTTTTACATCTCCCCTTATCTCCCCTTTTTCTGTTTTTCTTTCTTGATCTTTTTCTGCTGACCCCACTTCATAGATAAGTTACTTTGCAACCTGTGCCTGCCTCACAGATAAGAAGGAATACCCTTCTTTCCTTCGTACTGTTCCCAGTGATGTATTTCAGGTGCAGGGACTGGTCCAGTTGGTTTCCCACTTTGGCTGGCGCTGGGTGGGCACAGTGGGCACAGATGATGACTACAGTCACTATGGTATCCAGGCCTTTACTGAGCAGCTTGAAAGAGTTGGTGGGTGCATAGCCTTTCACCACACTATACCAAAAGAACCTTCCCAGGCACAAATACATGCTATTCTTAATAGCCTGGGGGGTTCTACTGCACGAGTGATTATAGCATTTGCCACTGAAGGACAGCTGCTGGAGCTCCTGGCTGAAGTGGCTCGCAGGAATTTGACGAGGTGGCAGTGGGTGGCCAGTGAAGCCTGGGTGACAGCCAAACTTCTCACTATCCCTGAACTTCACCCTGTCCTGGCTGGAACAGTGGGCTTTTCCTTCAGGGGCACTACTATTCCAGGCTTGGCTGAGTTTCTCCTTGGGGTAAGGCCTTCACCTAGACCCGAATCTGTTTTCAATAACATGTTTTGGGAAGAAATGTTTGGATGCAGCCTAGGTTATGATGACAGTGGTGATTCTGAGTTGCCACTCTGTACTGGCTCAGAGGATCTGATGGAGATTGAGAATAGCTATACTGATGTATCAAGGGTGAGGATTTCATACAATGTCTATAAAGCAGTGTATGCTATTGCTCATGCTCTACATCAGCTGCTACAATGTGGCTCTGAGGAACAAAGCTCAGACCACTTCTGCAAAACTGAATCAAAGTTCTCTCCATGGCAGGTAATATTCATATTCATGTGTTTGTCCGAACCTTCTTGTATGTTAGCAATTTTAAAATGTTTACAAAATTATTATTTTGCTAAACAATTATATTCAAATGTATATTCCATACTGTAATTATATTTATGTATATTTTATACTGTTTGCCTTAACTTATTAAATAGCTTCTTCAATACCTGAAAAAAGTGAATTTTACAAACCAGTTCAAAGACAAGGTATATTTTGACAACAATGGAGAGCCTGTGCCCCTCTATGATATCATAAACTGGCAGAGAAATGGCAGGGGTACCATTCGGTTTCAGATGGTGGGCACTTATGATGGCTCTGCCCCACATGGACAGCAGCTTAAGATAGATGAAGGGTTAATTCGGTGGGCAGGGGGACACAATGAGGTGAGCCAGTGCCCCTATAGCAAACAGTTGTAGAGCTGTAACCTTTGGGAGATTCCTGATTTTATAATGTTTTTTATACAGGTTCCTGTTTCTTTATGCACCCCTCCTTGTCCCCCTGGAACACGCCAGGCCACTCGACCGGGACAGCCTGTTTGCTGCTTTGACTGTTTGCCCTGTGCTGAAGGGGAAATCAGCAATATATCAGGTAAATATATGATAGCTTAGATTATCTATCTATCTATCTATCTATCTATCTATCTATCTATCTATCTATCTATCTATCTATCTATCTATCTATCCAAATTATTACATGGCTACTCATTAAATAAATAAATATATGGACTTAAAATAATGATTTGAGTGTAAATGATTTTACAATTTTAACTGTTTACTAGCCCAAAGCCCAACAACCCTCTGTAGGGCAAGAAATCAGGGAAAGAAAAGATATCAATATTACAGTAAAACCAATAATAAGTCAGTGATTTTCACTACATCAATATCAATAACAGAAAGACACAATGGTGCTCATTGCGTTTGTATGACACAAGAGAGCGAGTCTGCAATGTGCTATGAAAGTAACATCAGTTTAACCCTAGTGAAAAAAATACTAAATGTATTTGAAATAAAGCTTTTTGTGATAAGTATACTACAAATATATTTACATATTTATGTGCTTAATAAAAATACCCCGCAATTGTGCTTTTAGTATACTAAACTGGTCTGCTAAATTGAAACAACAAATTTTGTTCTTAACAGTTTTTCTCAGTCACTTTGGTACATTTCTCAAATCTTCCTCGACATTTGCAAAACTGTAAATGCATTTCTCAAAACAACTCGTACAAATAGCAAAACACCTGCAAAAGCCAGTCTCCTGCTCAAAATGGTGTAATAATGTATTATATATATATATATATATATATATATATATATATATATAAAATGTATAATGTATATGTAGAATACATTTTGATCAACATGACAAACAATTTATAATGTAGGAAAAAGCAAAGCATTGTACATAATCATTTGCATGGATGTACCAAAGCATTTGCAACTTGTTCAAAGAAATGAGATACTGCTTTTTTTTATGTGCACAAGTGACACAATGATGTGAAGATTGAACAGGTAGTTTTGAGAATTTCAATTCTGATCTGAGAAATGTTCCAAAGTGACTGAGAAAAACTGTAATGCACCTTAATTGTGCGGAAGTAGTGCTGAGATCCAACTTAAGGTATACTTAAGTGTATTTGATTGTGCTAAAGTGGAACTATTGCAAGTATACTTTAGGTACACATTAAATATCTTGCATTTAAAGACTGATATTATACAGATATCATATCATCCTTATTAATAGTGATATTAAAACACATTTTTGGCATAATATTAAGAAATGTGCAGAAATACTCCAAATAAAGTTTAAATATAACTTTCTTTCAAGTCTTAAGTGATACATTAATAAATTATGTTCATGGTTTTAAAGTATACTTAGTGTGAAATAAATGTATTTTAAATACATTACATATACATAGGTTATTTTTTACTAGGGTAGTTATGAAACATGTGACTGCTGAATTACCAAACAGAATCAAGTATTACAGATAATTTTGTAATAATATAATGTGCTATATGGAAAATCTGGTTGACCCACAGTGTCTGTTTATGTCTACTAGGTGCTACTGAGTGTACCAAGTGTCCCCAGTACTACTGGCCAAACAAAGAAAGGGTTTATTGTGTTGCTGGCATAGAGGAGTTTCTGTCATACCGTGAAATCATGGGCATCATTCTCATTTCTTTGTCTCTCTTTGGCGTCGCTGTGGCAACAGTTATCACAGTGATTTTCATCCTTTTTCGAAGCACACCCATCGTTAAAGCCAACAACTCTGAGATGAGTTTTCTATTGCTGTTGTCACTCAAACTTTGCTTTCTTTGCACACTGGTGTTTGTGGGCCGGCCCTCACCATGGACATGCCGTGCCCGCCAAGCTGCGTTTGGAATCAGCTTTGTTCTATGTATCTCATGCATACTGGTCAAGACCATTGTGGTGGTTTTGGCCTTTCGTTCCACTATGCCTGGGTCCATTTCTCTAAAGCGATTTGGCCCTCCACAGCAAAGGGTTTTCATCTTTTGCTGCACAACAGGCCAAGTTATCCTGTGTGCTTGCTGGCTGGCACTAGCACCTCCTTACCCCTACAAAAACACATCCTATCAGGGTGGTAAGATTGTACTAGAATGTAAAGATGTGTGGCCACTAGGATTTTATCTGGTGTTGGGCTATATTGGGCTGCTCTCTTGTATGTGCTTTTCTCTCGCCTTCCTTGGAAGGAAACTTCCAGATTCATTTAATGAAGCTAAGCTCATCACTTTTAGTATGCTCATATTTTTTGCTGTGTGGATCTCTTTTATACCAGCATACAACAGCTCACCAGGGAAATACACAGTGGCGGTTGAGATATTTGCCATTCTAGCTTCCACGTTCGGACTTCTGTTTTGTATTTTTATACCTAAATGCTATGTAATTCTGTTGAGGCCTGATTTAAATACTAAGAAGGGAATGACTGGAAAAATGTCCAAATAAAATTTTATCAACATGACACATGACCCTGTCCACCTGGACAGCATTTCATTCCGGTTTATCATATTGTTTGGCTATGATTGCTGTATTCTTTGTAAATATATGGGAGCCACTAGTCTGTCACTTGAATGGAATAAATAAAATATTTTAGTTAATTTTCTGTATTTTATTGTCAGATGTGTAATTATAATTAATTGATACCCGCTTTGACATAAATAAAGCCATTTATTTTATATATTATTTATATATATTTTATCTTATTGGTTATTTTTGTTCTTGTCCTGAAAATGATAAGCAAATACACATTTAAATATACAATATAGACAGGTAGGTGAAATATCTGTTCTTTTACAGTCTGCTTAACCACATTCATGTAAGTTGTATATAATGTGTATATGTCTGAGGCGACCAAGAATTAAATTTAATTAAATTCATATTCATATTCACAATACATATTGTTTCAAAGCAGCTTTACAGAAACTGCATTTCAGAAATGTACATTTCTGATGCACAAAATGCACAAAAATACAGTTAGGTAATCATGTATTAATTTAGGGCATAACATATTGCCGGCGTTGAGTCGTCTCTTCACAGGCGTTTAGTCATCTCATCCAGGGCCGGCGCTCCGCACACGCACATCACGCACTGCGCGTAGGGCACCAAGTGCTTGGGGGGGGCACCCAAAAATCTGGGTCGTGAAAAATCATCACAATAGGCTACAAGTATAAATAACAAATAAAATATGTCTAAAGCATGTTAATATACAAAAGCAATACAAAAGTAATATAGGCCTAGACCAAATTAGTCGAGAAAAAGGTGAATCTCCTGTGCCAGTCTCCCTCTGGTGCCCCCCCTTCCCCACCTCCCAGTGGTCTGTTCGATTATGACTCAATCATTGTCAAATTTGGCAGACACCGACCTCAGACATGGCCTCGAAAAGGCACCAAGAGTCGGGGGTGGAAAAAAGGAAAAAGAAGAGACAGCGGGATGATACTCGCGCGTCGCTTGCAGGTAAGACAATGTTTTAAATAAAAATGTTAGTTTTGTAGCGCGGGTGCCCTTGCGTCGTGTATGCATGTCCAGGGGGGCGTCGCTAGTAGTGCAAATGATCCGGGGCTTTTTTATCCCTGCATGTTGAATCTTTTATTTTAACGGGGGTCCGGGGGTTTCTCCCCCGGGACATTTCGAAACTTGGGCTGTTTAAGATGCAGTTAGTTTGTTTGAGAAGAAAAGGAAGACTGCTTAGATACGTTTTTTCGTTGTTGTTCTATGTGGATAATGCGGTCATTTTCAATAGGTTTATAGGCCAAGGCCCAAGGGCGACATCTGTTGGTGAAACTGCAATTAGAAACAAAAAAGGTGTGCTTAGGGCACCCAAATGGCTAGCGCCGGCTCTGATCTCATCACAGGTGTTGGGGCATCTGAAGTCTCCGTGAGAGGCTGGATACAACCTGGAGCTGACGTACACTATTTACCTCAGCAGAAAGGCAGATGGGAAATAATTAGCATAGCTGATGTTCATAGTACTAATGCATTCGATCTGATTCAGCAGTAGTATAAAAGGTAAGCATTATGTGAATGCTTGGTTAAAGAGATGCGTCTTTAATCTAGTTTTAACTGGGACAGCGAGTCTGAGCCTCGAACAATATCAGGAAGGCTATTCCAGAGTTTAGGAGCTAAATGTGAGAACGCCCTCCCTCCTTTAGTGGACTTAGATATCCTAGGAATGACCAGAAGCCTCGAATTTAGTGATCTTAAAGAGCGCAACAGATTGTAGGGCAATAGAAGTTCCGTTAAATACACTGGAGCTAAACCATTTAGGGCTTTATAGGTCAGTAGTAATACTTTGTAATTGATACGGAACTTAACAGGTAACCAGTGTAGAGATGATAAAATTGGTGTTATATGACTATATTTTCTTGACCTAGTAAGAACTCTAGCAGCTGCTTGTTTATTGAGGATGCAGGACAACCAGATAATGAAGCATTACAGTAATCTAGTCTCGAGGTCATGAATGCATGAACTAACTTGTCTGCATCAGAAACAGATAGCATGTTCCGTAGTTTAGCAATGTTTCTAAGGTGGAAAAAGGTTGTTCTTGTAACATAAAATATGATTTTCGAAAGACAAGTTGCGGTCTATAACACCCAGGGCCCGGTTCCCCAAAACGTTCTTATCGCTAAGTAGTTCTTAACCTATTCCTTAACCTCTCTCTTAAACTTATGGCACGATGGCACGACACGTTCGTACGCTAAGTATATCTTCTGTAAGTCACACTTTTGTAAGGTTGGTCTGGACCATTCGTAAGCTCTCTCTTAGCGTTGTTTGAGCTCAAGACGCTAGTCGCCGCCACTGTGCAGCAGTCTTTAGACATCGTTTAGTTTAGCCTCTTGCATCTTATTTCGTGAAGCGTCGCGTTGGGATTCGCGCACGTCTCGCGCTTCTGTGAACATAAATCCTGCTTTGATTGGTCATCTCAAACATTTTGACATATCACAATTTGATCATTTAATTAATAGTCTATATTTTACTGATAACTTAAACTATGTTACAGTATTTCTGAATTGCTTAAACAATTTTTTTGAATGTTTCTCTCGCTTTCTCAAAACCTTAAACACAAATCACCAAACTTAAGCTACACTGTCAAAACCTTTGACTTGTCTTGCTATATCAAACAATTGCTTCAGAACTATGTTATCTTTACCCAAAACCAAACACTGTTTTCAGATAACACACACATCCAGCTTATGCATAAACACTACACAGCAGTCATTACACACTACAGAGATAAATGCAAAACACTGCACTCAGGGCAGAGCAGGGGAAAAATTATATGGTTACACTTTATTTCGATAGTCACTTTAAGCCTAGTTCACACTACATGATTTTAAGCCCGATTTGAGCCCGATTTGCAAATCGTTGAGCTCGCCGACAGGTCAGGGTGTTATATCGTGCAAATCGTGGGGGATTAGTGGGTGATGAACGCTCGCCAATCTGTTAGTATGAAAGAGCCAACAACGCATCAAAGACGCTCACAGACGCGTTGCCGAGTACAGAAAAATATCTAGCATGCTAGATATCCAGAGCTGTCGCGCGACTCAACCTCACGTGATGTCATGAGCTACAGCCAATCAGAGCAACTAGAGATTAAACATACTACAAGTATGTGTAGATATAAAAATATAATTACTTATGCTTTTTGGAAGTATATCCCTGTTTGTAATCATAGGTTTTACTAAAATACTTTTAGGAAAAAGGAAAGTCAACTGTATATTGCCGATGTCCACAATGTTGATGTTTTGGGTGTTCTTTTTTACAGTAAAATGAAGTTGTACACTGTAAAACATTTCAAGTCGTTAAACTTAGAAACGAAAGTTCACCTGCTGCCTTAAAAACATGAGTTAACTCAACTTAAAAATATTCTTTGTTTCAACTCAAAATGTTGTGTTATACAAGTTATCTAGCTAATGAACATTCGTTGTTTCAACTTGATTCTCTGAGTTTAAACAACTTTGTCAAATGTTATTTCAACTTGATTCTCCAAGTTAAGACAACTAACTAGAATACATTATTGAAAACAAACATAAATCGTCTGCTCAAAAATATTTTTATTGTAAAAAGTTCAATGTTGCATAAACTTAACATTGGTTTTATGATACAATTCATGTTAGGAAAACAGGTTATAAGTAAGGGATTATTATTTAACAATTTCATTATGTTACCTAGAATTTGACAACCATTTCATCGTTCACATACTTTCTTATAAGAACAAAGAGTCTTTGCAGTTGTAAATGACACCAGCAGTTGTTTTACAGTTTAAAACACTTTTAAAATCGGCTAAACTTAGAAATGCCAAAACGCTTTAAGAACAATTCCATGTCGTTTATACCCTTGCAGAGCAAAGGTGTTGATAAAAAATTTAAAGAACAGAATGCAAAGTAACAATAAGTGTTCCCTCAGCAAAAGCTTCAGAAATTCTCAATTAACAACCTTGTATTAAAAAACACATTAAACATTTATGCTTCTGATATTTTTCAGCAGTACTTGGGTTATACTTGAAATGGTCAGTAATATAAATTTTGAACGGTGTCAAGTAACTGAAGTGTCCTCCAAAAGACTGCAAATGTAACAAGTTCCCTCCGATATATGGTTTGAGATCAGTCTATAAATTATCTATATAAATTATTACAAAACTCAATAAACTGATTCGGGCCCTTTTATCTATCTATTGAAGAATCTGATTGGTGTGTGATCAATTTTGACTCTTAGTGTTTTCACCTGGGTAATTGTGTGCTAACTGAGCTGAAGCTGTGCTGACTTGAGTGAACAATATTGAATGCTTGTGCTTTCTAAATGACCACATGGTGTAGGCAATGAGAAATGAAGGGATTTGTGTGTAGACTTTTGCAGTGACAGTTCAACAAATCTGACTCATGTGTCAAAACAGGGGAATAGTGTTTATAGTTTAGGGAAATGGGTGTGCTTTTTGATAAATGGCATTATGGTTTTGAAATTTTAGTTCAAAAGCCTGGTTATAGTGTTTAAGCAATCGAGAAAAACTGTAACAGAGCAAAGCCAGTGGGTATGTCTCTGAGATTATGGAGACATCAAAGCCACGTTGGAGACAAGAGGAAATGCGTCATTCAGGACACCTTCGTGTCCAATCAGTAGTCCAACACGCATTCCCTTCATAATGACATCCAGGGTTTCACCATGAACCTAAAACAAATGGACAGTATCAATCCTAATTTAAAAGGCATGTAATAGAATTGGTCTATAAAATAATAGAAATTATTCAATAAAAGAATGACAATTGCACTAAGCCATATCATGATTTTACTTAATTTGAATATATACTCTACAAGGCTGGGATGACAGTCAAAACAAGCCACTGGAGAAGCACTAATTAGGTTAAAAGCCACTGTATTATTTATTATAAACAAAGACTAAAATAAAGCTAATTAATTAATTAATTAATATTATTGACTCTGGAATGAAATGTCAAAATCACAAAAACAAAATCATGACAGTTAAGGATAAATAAATTTGTTCTCCATCCCTACTGCTCTGCAATGAATTCAGTATCATTAGTACGTTAACAATGTGTAAATATATTTTCTTACATCACACATCTTGATTATATCCGAAGTATCCTCTGAAAAGAAGCGTGGAAGACCAAGTAAGGCACCTGTTCTTCTGTTCTGATTTGTGTCCTGCAAACAATTATAAACAAGACTAAGTGACTGGCATTATACAAATTATAATCCCTGTGTTAGTAAATATTGATTAGGGTATCAATTCAGATGTCCCGATTCTATTTCGATTCACAAGATCTCGATTTGATTCAATGAATACATTTTCACTGGCCCCACCACAAAAAGTAATACATTAATAAAATAGTTATTGTTTTTGACCAATGTATCCTTGTATTGCAATAAATGTTAACACCCCAAATTTTAGATACCACTGAAAGTTTAACAATTCTCGATTCCATATAATACCACAGCTAAAACTACTAACATCAATTTCAGAGATTATTTAAAACAAGTAAACAGTTATTAGTTAAATAGAAGAACAAATAATGAAATAATCAGGCCTATCAGTATTTTTTTTAAACCAAAATTGAATTAAGTAATCAAATGTAAAATAATAAGTTCATTGTTATTCATACCTCCTTATCAAGGCACTGCATAATACTGCTAAGGCTCAACCTCCTGCTTGACGATACAGCTACTTTGTACAGCTCTAAAAGACTTGGCACCAAGGCATCTAGTCCATTTAAGAATGACTGCAGAAGATCGGTGGTGACTAGTCTATTGAACTCTCCACTTATCTGAAACAGACACATAAGACAGCAAAGATTGAGAGAGGGAAAAGAGCGACAGAGTAGTGAGGGATAGTACAGATGAAAATGATTTCACAGGCATATGTGAACCTCAAATTCATTTAAATCAGCCATGTCACTACCCACTTAAGCAAATACATAATTTCCTTGTAATTTATCTTGCTGTGGATGTCTGGGTTGGCACTGGTTACCTGTCTCTCATTGAAGAGTGCAGGCCATCTGTCCCTGACTACAGAGATGAGCGGCTCGTCACCAATGATTTCCTTTCTTCGCTGAGGGAATGTTGCAGTCATCAGTTCATCAAGAAGCTGCAGGTCTGGATCACACTTTTGGACCTCTAAAAGCATGATCTTCCGATTCTCCTCTAAAGTCACTGCAGATTGTCCTTCAGGTAGATTTGGCAAGTAGTGGATTTCTCCCTTTTTTGACTTCTTGACTGCCTTGCAGCTTGTCTGTCCATGCTTTCTTTTATTTACAACAACTTCAGGGCATCCAGCTGCCATCAACTTCTGACGGTAATTGCCCATCTTGAATTTTAAACTGAACACCCAGCAGTACCATCCTTTGGCAGAACCTGGCTCTTGGAGACAAGGGTGCTTTGCTACATTGAAAAAAACTACTTGTAAGATTTACTTAATAAAATCCTCGTAACAATTTGCACAAGTATATTTTAAGTACATTTTACTGCTATAATATCAAGTACAACTCACGTGTCATTATCAAGTAAAATCTACTTAGTATTGAACGAAATGCTCATGAAGAAATTAAGTAAAAATTACCTATTTACAATTCATTTAGAAGCGATATATATATTTTAAGTAATTAAGTAGAGTTTATTTATTGTTTTATAATTAGGAAGCTTGCTTTTATGAAATTATAAAGTAAATCTTACCATTTAATGAAGTAAAATAAGTAGATTTTATTTAAGTTTTTTTTGTTGTTGAGATTTTCATTTACTATATATAATTATGTAAACATTGCTAATTTATTTTTTTATAAATAAGCATGAACATAAATAAATAATAATTTTCTCAATATTTTTCACAAATCACACAACTAAAATTCAATTAAACAGTTTATTTTTCAGTCATCAAAAAATGTTCATCCAAAAATGGACATTCAGTCATCTCTTGACACAGGTGCATTCAGTAAAACTTCAGAATTATACTGTAACCCTTGTTTAAAACATAAAAAAAGTATTTTGATGACACCAGTGTTGAAAAACAAAAATCTGTCCACTGTCTTGGCTCGTCCTAGTGTTAGGTAAGGTCCTCCTGTAAATAAACAGACACAATTTGTGATATTAAAACATTGATCAATGATATAAAAGTTACATCTTCTCACTTTCTACAGTATCAATGAAACATACATTACAAGAGTTTTTTTTTTTTTTTAATTTCATGAAATAGTTTGGAGCTCCATAATCAGCTGTCACCACACACACAAACTATGTTGCACCAGTGCTACTGTGGTAAATTCATTCATTACACAGACCTTTTCTCAAAAGGATCGAATGCCTAGATTGTAGAACCATTGCCACCAGGGCATAGTCATCTTTTTTTAAAGGGTTAGTTCACCCAAAAATGAAAATTCTGTCAGTAATTACTCGCCCTCATGTTGTTCCAACCCCGTAATACTTTCGTTCATCTTCGGAACACGAATTTAAGATATTTTTTAATCTGAGAGCAGGATCACTCCTCCATGGGCTTTTAAGGGATTGAAACTTGTTTCCCCCGAAAAATTATTCAAGCAGGGCCGGCGCTGTGTTGGGGCATTCGAGGGCCGTGCCCCCCCTAGCGGTCATTGATGCCCCTCCTACCACAGTTGCTAATAGAATGCTAAATCATAAATCAGATGTAGCCTACCTATGTACAATAACATAGCGATGTCCAACATTCCATTTAAATAGTACATTGTGTTTAATTTGTTGTTTAATGAGATCCAATATAAATAAAAGAAATACATAGATCTGATCCAACTAATCTTTGTAAGTGTTTCAGTGGTCCAGTGGCAGAAAGTTTGCCTAGCGTGTCAGAGGTGCTGGGTTCTAATCTGCACTCGAATAGTTTTTATTTACTCATTGAAACCGATTATGTTTATCAATGGTTGTACATCAAGCACACGTTTGTGTGCATTTTACTTTGTGATTTCACCGGAACGAATAGAGAGTCTCCGCAACGGATTAAAGTGTGCATCCGTGTGAAGACTGTACGCGAGCCACAAGAGAGAACACGCGCCACTGATCGCAGACGCCGAGTTAACGAGCACTTTGATCACTTAATTTAAAAAACAACGCATTTCAGCGTTCTAGATCACCTCTTGTTTAACAAACGAACGAAATGAATGCTCTGCTAGTTAACTGGAGATGTTTTATTTATTTGTAGGCTATTAGTTACATCCGTGCCGCGAGTTGTTTCAAAAGTGGTGTGGACAATGTCGACCCTGGCAAAAAGTTGTGGGGAAATTCGCAAATAATTATTATTATTATTAATAAAAGGTGTTTAGTTTTGTATAGCATTTCTGCTGTGTTGGAATATGATGTCGCCACTGCGTTAAAATATTTCTCAAACGGCAGTTGCGTCAAAATATTTCTCAAACGGCAGTGCCACCCCCGCCGATGACCCAATGCCCCTCCAGTTGATCTGCTCTGGCGCCGACTCTGTATTAAAGACATTGTTAAAATAGTCCAAGTGACTACAGTGGCTCAATCTTCAGTTTATCAAGCGACGAGAATACTTTTTGTGCGCAAAAACAAACAAAAATAACGACTTTATATTTCAACAATTCATTTACATCTCTGTTGGCCTCTAGTCCGTTAACGTAGTGTGATAGCGTAGGGCTACGTCACACGCAGGGTCCCTATTGGCCGACGCTGGTCATGTGTGTGATGCATGTGACGTCCACCACAGAAGCGATACGCAGTTTTACTACGTCGAGGCCGAGCGAGAAGGAAATTAATAGTTGAATAAAGTCGATATATTAGTTTTTTTGCGTACAAAAAGTATTCTCGTCGCTTGATAAACTGAAGATTGAGCCACTGTAGTCACTTGGACTATTTTTACGATGTCTTTAATAACTTTTCGGGAGAACAAGTTTCAATCCCTCAGAAGCCTATGGAGTGATCCAGCTCTCAGATTTAATAAAAAATATCTTAATTCGTGTTCCGAAGTTGGAACAACATGAGGGTGAGTAATTACTGACAGAATTTTCATTTTTGGGTGAACTAACCCTTTAAATCTTTTTTTATAAGGCTATGAAATCAGATGCACTGCTTAACAACAACCTCTAATTTGTATTCTATATTTTTCCTTATGAAAATTGGTTGATTGTTTTATGTACTGCAAACATTTTTGAGTCATCATTGATTTTATACAATGTCAAAAAAACAGAATAAAGCAGAAAATATATTTTAGAGTTTCCTTACTGTAATAAAGGCTGTCAATTAGCACTGCATTACTCATGTCACGTTAGGTCTACTTTAGGGTTTTAAAAATACCACGAGATTGCTTGAAAAATACAAACATGTTTGCAAAAAATACACAAACCATATATTTTCGTAATCGTTATTATTGTCTTCACGTTTCATCAGGCAAAACATCTCTGCTTTTTATTCCAGGTTTCCAGTGTCTCTGCAAAAGTTAGGGGAACGAATTTACATTTTATAAAAAAGTATATTTCATTAGTCTCCCGCGTAGGCCCATGATTGCCACTAACGAGATCTCTACGATCAACTTAGCGCAGGATGCTTTTAGAAACGCAGCCCTGCTTATTTTGAGACCTCATTTATGCACGATTTAGTGCGATTGAAAAAATGTTTAGCTTTGTGTAGACGTTCCTGAGCAATATTCAGTAAGAACATTCAAACTTTTCCATAGTCAACAGTATAACGTTACTTCAGCAGGAAAGCGGTTGACGTTAATTACGTTCATTTTAAGGCCTACTTTTAGCTAGCTAGCAGTTACAACGGTAAAGATTTTCGAATAATTTCCAATTAGTTTGACATTTTTACATGAAAAACAGTGCTTTGTGAATATATAAAACTATTGAAAACTTTTCCGCTTAAATATAAATAATGTAGGAAGTGAATTTTAAGGGTTATAATGTTCTATGGCGCGTTACACTAATATGAGGTCATGTTATAAGATGAGCATTAATGTTTATTGAGTCAAATAAACAAGAATCATCAATCAAAATCCACACAGACCCATGTTTTATTAAATGCAAAACAGAAAGACAAACTTACCTCAAACACGACGAAAAGCAGCCATGCAGCAGCCGGCCAATTCGTCTCTGATCCAAAGTGCGCAGTTAGACTGTCTTGTCCAAACACGCATGTGCGGATTCAAACGCGCTATACTTTTTGATTAAAATTTACTTAAAATGACTATGTTTATGTGAAGTGACAATAAAACGTTTAAATATTACAAGCAAATATATAATAAGATTTACTCTTTCCAACTAGTTAATTTATTACATGAATTAAATGCGTAGATATTTAAAATTTTACTTAGAAAATTCTAGTTCTCATTGAATTTTAATTTTATGAAGTAAAAATTATGATGGTTAATTTAATATATATTACTATACCAAAAAGTTCGTTTTTACAGTGTACAAGAGCTTTGGCTACACTTTCATACTGATCTTTACTAGGATATGGAGTGTATTTTGATATCATATCAGCTAGTTTGTCCAGTATTTCACTCTTAAAACCCGTAGAGATAACAATGATTGTTCCATCTCTGGCATAGGAATCATTTGCTGCTCTCAGTTGAAGTTCAACATCATGGGAGAAGTCAGGAATTACAAAAGGATCAGGCCAATCCACTGATGAAGCATTAGTTGGTGAACTCAAGCTTGCAGAATCTAATGTCGAGTTAGAAACTGAATCAGAAAATGTGAACAAAACTTTCAGTGTTGCTCGATCAGTTGGTAGATCTTTGATATCTGTCAAATTGCAGAGTTCATTTCCAAAATCTGGATCTTCAAACTGTAGAATGAAGTTTCCTTGCAAACCCAAACTGGTGCGTAGTGCTTCACATAATTTCTCAACTGACTCAGGCAAACTCTGTAGGGTAACACGCCTTATTTCTTGAGGTGACACAATAACTCTGAGAAGCATCTTGGAGGAATCAGCAGCTGTCACTAGATGACAATACAATAAAACAAAAGCAAAAGGTTGTAAAAGTATAGATAAAAGTAGGGATGGGCATTTAAAAAAATATTGTATTCAATTTATATGCTTTATAAACACAAATGCTCGCCTTGCACTACTCTGTGATGCGCGTCTATGACAATCACTTTGAAAAGGTCACACTTGACACTGACTCAGTGTTTACAAATGTGGGCCGTGTAAACCTTGTTGTATGTTCAATGACAAATATTCAAATGTCTTTGTTTCCATTTATTGTTTAAAATGTTCACTTCGTGTGCGTATCCTAGATCTTTAAATTGTTTGAAACATTACCTTTTCAACGTGTTACGTAATGTCATAGACGCCCATAGTAGAGTAGTGCAAGGCGAACATTTGTGTTTATAAATCATATACTGGTACACATTTAAAAAAATTTTCTAGAACATGACCGATCGTTTGGCTAGATAAGACTCTTATTCCTCGTCTGGTCTCGTGTAGAGCCTTTGAAGCTGCACTGAAATTTACATTTTGACCTTCAACTGTTTGATAGCCGTTAAAGTCACTATATTGAGAATAATCCTGGAATGTTTTCATCAAAAACCTTCATTTCTTTTCGACTGCAGAAAGAAAGACATGGACATCTTGGATGACATGGGGGTGAGTAAATTATCAGGAAATTTTCATTTGAAAGTTAACTGATCCTTTAACGATTGGTGAGTCACGATGGGACATTCTACCATACTTAACTGTCCCACATCTTTAGTTTGCTAAGAGTTTTAAATCTTGTGATTTATCATGGGTTCATTGCATTTACGGCTAGCAAAGCGATGTAGTAAAAATCGAATAGTATTTTTATTTTTCAAATAATAGCTAATTATAGTTCCCTATCAGGAACGTCGAGCTGCGTGAAAACGCTGCGGGAACGCTTCCAGCGTTGTGCATCTTGAAGCTAGTATGGAATCAGCCAAAGGCGAGATGGAACGTCACGAGTGACGTCATCGACCAGGAAACTATAAAGCACACCCATGAACACAATGGCGACAGCTTCTGTTGTCTTCAGCAAGCGTATCTGTGTGTGAATCTGTCCCAGTGTTTTTGTCTGTCTTTAGTGATTGCTAGGCAGGAGTTTTTCACTTAAAAAAGTTTGTAGGGTTGTCTACAAACCAGAAGGTTGGTGGTTCAATCCTCGGTTCCACCTGACCAAGTGTCGAGGTGTCCATGAGCAAGACACCTAACCCCGGCTGCTCCCGACGAGCTGGATGGCGCCTTGTATGGCAGACACCGCCGTCGGTGTATGAATGAGTGTGTGAATGGGTGAATGTGAGGCAAATGTAAAGCGCTTTGGTGGCCCAGTGGGTCTGTGAAAGCGCTATATAAATGCAGTCCATTTACCATTTAAAAAAAAAAAAAAAAGGCTATATATATATATATTCACATATCTAAGCGAGCAGCATTACAGAAAGTGTGTGTTCCCCCCTGTACTTGTTATTTCACGGGTGGGGATTCACACGATCTGTGTGTTGTTTGTTTGGGAGTACAGCATGCCCGGTCAGCTCTCGAGGGGGCTGATTGTGTGCATTGCGAGCGTTTTCCAATAAGAACGCTCTGCTCCCGCCGATCACTCTTTGAGGAGAGTGGTTCGGCTCGCGCTCCCCGTGGCTCGGGTCCCGCGTCTGTCGAGGCAGAGCGGCGGCGCGTGTCGTGGGGATCGCGGGTGAATCTGACAGTGGGGTTTGAGACGGGCCTCGCCCTATCTCAGCCTTTAACTGTTAGATTCAGTGCCTCAGTTTAGGGTTGGAAGCACGCTCTGCGGTTTCTTCTGCCCAGGCTGTGGCATTAATATTGCAACTATCCAGTTCTGAGGAGCTGAATGTTGTTGGTATTAAAAATATAATAATAATAATATTATATAAATTATTATAAAATAAGGGGATAATGAGGACTCATTCCCCTGAACAAAAAGAAATAAATGAGGAGCTTATGGAGGTGCTTACTCATGCTGTAGAAAAATTAAACATTGAGTGGTCAGCAGTTTGGCAGGAGTTTTTTATATAAAAATATTGTATAAACTATGTTTGCCTTCCCGAGTGCAACCTCCACGACGGTGCCTGCCGTTTTTCCGGATCTCCACACCGAGGTGTCGAGGTCCTGGAAGAAAACGATTTCATACTGTATTTTTAGCCCTCAGATCTCTACAAAAAATATTTTAATATTGCTGAGGCTTATTTACGGTTATGAGGCGATGCCTAGAAAAACTGGAGAGACGCCTACTGCCATCTCTCTGCTGAAACGAATTCGTCTTTTAAGGCACCGGCGTTTAAAGACAGGGACTGATGGGCGGGTCAGTCCTGGCTGTCGATAAGCTCCTCGCATGGGCGCAATAAAATCAGAGCGTCGCGTCTTGTGCTCCCCCTGCAAAATAGTGGAACCAGACGCGACACTCTCAGATGAAGTTTTCGGGGGTTAAACTGATCTGAGGACAGTCATTATAGCCAAGTGGCTTCATCTAAAAAGTAGTTCTGACGCCACCGGTGTCAGGATGCTGAGGGTGGTCCCCACCGTGAGAGAAAGGTGTTCACTGCATCTGACGGTGCCCATTCTCTCACGGTGCCCTCAGGGGTCCCTTCTGCCAACCCCGCCTTCGTGTCGGGGCGTAGACGGGCCCGGCGAGTGCTTCCCGAGGGACGCTCGCCCCCTCTACAGAGTGTCGCGTCTCGTGCTCCCCCTGCAGTGGGACCAGGCGTGACACTCTCAACCGTGGTCTTCTGGCCATAAGACTGATCTGAGGACAGTCATTATGGCCAAGAAGGCTTCGTCTAAGAAGTCCTGACGCCACTGGCGTCAGGATGCTGAGGGTGGTCCCTACCGTGAGAGAAAGGTGTTCACCGCATCAGACGGTGCCCATTTTCTCCCGGTACCCTCAGGGGTCCCTTCTGCCAACCCCGCCTTCGTGTCGGGGCGTAGACGGGCCCAGCGAGTGCTTCCCGAGGGACGCTCGCCCCCTCTGAGGAGGGGTTTAGAGCAGTCAAACCAGTTGTTTCCTGCCGGTGCGCCGTTACAGGGCGCTGTGTTTGCTGCTCAGAATATTCCAGAGGCCAGTCTCGAGAGGCTGGTACCCTTTGTAGATTTTCTAGCGGAGTGTCCAAAAGTATCTCAGTGGGTCCTGCATTCGATAGAGAAAGGTTATGATATTAGGTCTCATCCCCCTCGATTCAGCGGGGTCCTGCCCACAGTGGTGGGCCCCGAGCAGGCTCTGGTAATGGGACAAGAGGTGAAAACGCTCCTTCAAAAGGAGGCTATAGAACGGGTTCCTCCTCCCAGCAAGGAGTCTGGTTATTACAGCCGATATTAGGTTATCATGTTCTTGTCTGGTCCGACAACACATCGGTGGTCTCTTACATAAACCATCAGGGGGGTCTGCGCTCTCGCCCGTTATACATCTGGCTCGCCAGATCCTTCTATGGTCCCTTCTATGGTCCTCTTTGAGGGCTATTTATCTCCCGGGGTATTTTAATCAGGGAGCGGACATCCTGTCGAGGCAGGGGCCGAGGCCCGGGGAATGGAGACTCCACCCCGAGGTGGTGGAGCTCCTTCGGATGCAGTACGGTCGTGCCGAGGTAGACCTATTTGCGTCCAGGGAGACATCACACTGTCCACTGTGGTTCTCTCTCAGTCATCCAGCCCCGCGGGGTTGGACGCTATGGTACAGCCGTGGCCGAGGTCACGTCTGTACGCCTTTCCCCCGATTGCTCTGCTCCCAGGAGTTCTGGAGAGGGTTCGCCGGGACGGGTCAGTCTACTATTGGTAGCCCCGTTTTGGCCAGCCCGGGTATGGTTTGCGGACCTAATATCTCTCCTAGACGGCTCTCCTCTGGAGATTCCGATCAGGAGGGACCTTCTCTCAGGCGAGCGGGTTGATTCATCACCCCCGCCCAGAGTTGTGGAAGCTATGGGCTTGGCCTCTGAGGGGGCCCAGCTTGTAGGTGCTGGTCTCTCAACCGAGGTTGTTGAGACCATCCTTCACTCCAGAGCTCCTTCCACGAGGAAGTTATACGCCTTGAAGTGGAGGCTCTTCACTTCTTGGTGTGGTGAACACCTGTTGGACCCAGTTAACTGCCCAGTGGGTGCAGTGCTGGAGTTCCTGCAGGAGCGTTTCTCCTCAGGGTTATCCCCCTCCACACTAAAGGTGTATGTGGCGGCACTTGCTGCTTACCATGTCCCTTTCACTGGAGTCTCTTTGGGGAGACACCCGTTTATAACTCGCTTCCTTCGTGGTACTTTGAGGCTGAGGCCTGTAGTCCGCACGAGGGTGCCAGCGTGGGACTTGGCCATCGTTCTAGAAGGTCTTTCCCTAGCTCCTTTTGAGCCTATTGAAGAAGTTTCTGAAAAGTTTGTTACTTTAAAGACTATTTTTCTCCTTGCCATTTCTTCTCTTAAGAGAATCGGAGATATTCAGGCTCTCTCGGTTGCTCCTTCGTGTTTGGAATTTTCGCCTGGGATGGTGAAGGCCTTTCTCCACCCCAGGCCAGGTTATGTCCCTAAGGTTCCTACCAATGTGGCCAGACCTATTGTTCTGCAGGCCTTCGGTCCTCCTCCTTTTACATCGTCTGATCAGGAAAAACTCAATCTGCTCTGCCCTGTCCGGGCTCTAGATACTTATGTCCACAGAGCTGCCCTGTGGAGGAAATCAGAACAGTTGTTTGTTTGTTTTGGACCACCTAAGAAGGGGTCTCCAGTGTCTAAGCAGAGGATGAGCAAGTGGGTGGTCGAGGCCATCTCACTTGCCTATGAGTCGGCTGGTCAGCCTTCACCTTTGACTGTCCAAGCTCACTCTACCAGGAGTATGGCGGCTTCCAAAGCCTTATTGTCAGGAGTTTCTCTTCATGACGTTTGTGATGTGGCAGGCTGGTCCTCACCGCATACTTTCGTCAGGTTTTATGACCTAGACCTTAGCTCCACCCCTGGGGCGCAGGTGCTTTCGGCTGAATTTAATCCTTGATTCACACAGTCGGTCACTTGCTCTTATGGCGACGTGGGTATTAGCGTTCCCGCAGCGTTTTCACGCAGCTCGACGTTCCTGATAGGGAACGTCCCGGGTTACGTATGTAACCCTAGTTCCCTGAAGGAACGAGACGCTGCGTGTCGTTGCCATACTCCCGGCATTCCCTTGATCGACTTGCTTCAGACTTTTCCAGAAGCTGTCGCCATTGTGTTCATGGGTGTGCTTTATAGTTTCCTGGTCGATGACGTCACTCGTGAAGTTCCGTCTCGCCTTTGGCTGATTCCATACTAGCTTCAAGATGCACAACGCTGGAAGCGTTCCCGCAGCGTTTTCACGCAGCGTCTCGTTCCTTCAGGGAACTAGGGTTACATACGTAACCCGGGACGATATTCATGCACATCCCTAGACAAAAGCCATGACATTGTACAATGAATAAAGAACAGCAAGGACTGAATTAAACATATTGTGTCATTGTATTAGGCCAGCAGTGAGTACACAAATAAAAATGTAAAAATACCTTACCTTATTTTATCTTATCATGAATGTCCTTCATACAGCTTCTTGGCTGACTCAGGAACACTCTGTAAGGTGACACGCCTTGAGGTGATAATAACTTCGAGGAGGAATCAAAAGTCGTAACTGTGAAAAAATAAATAAAAACAGTAACCGATATCAGAAGCAGCAATATAGACAATGTCCATGAAATTGTACTCATAGAACTCAGATGGGCCCACTAACCCTGCTGTCCTAGATGACTTTTTCAAATCCCTGAAAATGCCTTCTGTAGGTGTAGAGTTCTCTGCTGAACTGGAAAGGGTTTTTTCAGTTAAGGAGATAGTGTCAGCAATCGGTGCCATGCAAAGTGGAAAATCTCCAGGGCCAGATGGCTTCTCAACCGAATTTTTCAAAAAGTTTTCTGACCAGTTGTCTCCTTTGCTACTGTTAGTATTTGAAGAATCTTTAGCCACCAATTCTTTGCCCCCAACCATGCGTCAAGCAGTCGTCTCTTTATTACTTAAAAAAAGATAAAAATCCCCTTAATTGCAGTTCATACCGCCCTATTTCGTTGCTGAATACAGATGCAAAGATTCTTGCCAAGATTTTGGCGCGTCGTCTTGAAAACATTATCCCCTCTATTATCTCTTCTGACCAGACAGGATTTATAAAAAATCGTTATTCATTTTTTAATATCAGGCGTCTACTTAATATCCTTTATTGTTCTACCCCGCCCGATCCTGGGAATATCGAAGTGATGCTGTCACTCGACGCTGAAAAAGCTTTTGACAGGGTGGAGTGGGACTATCTTTTCAAGACATTAGAAGCGTTTAATTTCGGCCCTAAATTCATCTCCTGGATCAGACTCCTTTACACGCTCCCAGTGGCTGCGGTACGCACCAATAATAACCTATCTTCCTACTTTGAGCTGAGGCGGGGTACGAGGCAGGGGTGTCCTCTTTCACCACTTTTGTTTGCCGTTGCACTTGAACCACTAGCATTAGCCCTGAAGCAGTGCCCCACCATTAAAGGGATACACCGGGCGGGTTCGGAACATAAAGTGTCACTTTATGCGGATGACATGCTATTATTTATATCTGACCCCCTCTCAAGTCTTCCTGAATTATCGATTCTACTCACAAAGTTCGGAAGAATATCCGGTTATAAAGTTAACTTTCAGAAAAGTGAACTTATGCCTATCTCTTCTGTAGACAGATCATATTTTGGGTCAATCCCTTTTAAATTTAGTCCTAAAAAAATTAAATATTTAGGTATATGGGTCACACACAACCACAAGGATCTTTTTAAGGCTAATTATCATCCCCTCTTAAGTAACTTTAAACAGGACCTGGAGCGCTGGGACCCTCTGCCTCTCTCCTTGGGAGGGAGGATCAATACAATTAAGATGAATATTCTTCCTAAATTTTTATATTTATTTCAGTGTCTCCCTATCTATCTAACAAAATCCTTTTTTTCCAAATTAAACAGTCAGATTTCATCCTTTATATGGCATAAAAGGCAGCCCAGGATCAATAAAAATATATTACAGAGGCCCCGTGCAATGGGAGGTATGGCACTTCCAAATTTAATGTATTACCATTGGGCTGCAAATATAAGAGCACTGCTGTATTGGTTGAGAAATGATTACACGGATGTCAATAGTACTGAATGGATGGTACTAGAGAGGGCATCCATTGGATCTACCTCCCCGGCAGCTTTATTATGTTCCAAATTACCTTTCAAACAGCCTATCTCAGCTTTCACCACTAACCCAGTTGTTATCCATTCAATTAAAATCTGGAACCAGTTTAGAAGGACCTTTAATCTCACTGATCTCTCACTTGTTACACCATTGATAAAGAATCATATGTTTGTCCCATCAATGATGGATGAGGCTTTTAATGGTTGGGCAAGAAACGGAATAGGTACATTATCTGACCTCTACATTGATAATAGGTTTGCCACTTTTATACAATTGCAACAGAAATATGGTCTTCAGAAATCACATTTCTTCAGGTATTTACAGCTTAGAGGTTTTGTGGCTTCTAATTCTAACTGTTTCCCGTTGAGTCCATCTGAAACTCTGCTTGAAACAATTTTAAAATGTAAAGTTAACATAAAACAAGTAATAGGCAGAATTTACACATTGCTCAATACACATAACATGAATAGTCTCAATAGCCTTAGAATCAAATGGGAAACAGACCTAGATGAAACGATTCCAGAAGAAATATGGCAAAAAATTATACAGCGAATCTACTCTTCCTCTATATGCCTCAGACACGCTGTGGTTCAGTTTAAAATAGTGCATCGTCTCCATTGGACCAAGGATAGATTGTCTAAAATCAAGACGGGTATTGACCCAGCGTGTGATCGGTGTAGGCAGGCTCCTGCCACACTGCTGCACATGTTTTGGCTGTGCCCTAAGCTATACCATTTTTGGCAGTCCATCTTTGAGGCATTCTCTGGAATATGTGGAAGAACAATACACCCATCTCCTCTGATTTCACTGTTTGGCGTGGCTCCGGTGGATGCCACCTTTTCTTGGTATCAATTGAGCATGATGGCCTTCTGCTCTTTGTTGGCTAGGAGGCTTATCCTGTTTAAATGGAAAGATGCTTTTCCCCCAACATATGGCCAATGGATTAGGGAGGTCATGAGTTATGTTCACTTGGAAAAAATTAGATACACTGTAAGAGGGTCCACTAGAAAATTTTATGTCATTTGGCAGCCATTTATTTCCTTCGTAGAAGGCATGGCAGCTTCTAACATATCTATGTAACCCAATTGTGCGTGTATACCTTGTTATTTTTGTATTAATTTTTTTTTTTATCTTTTTTTTATTTATTTTTTTTTTTCTCTCGTCGGTTGGTTTGTGTGTTTGATATTATTTATTGATGTTGTCTCTTTCTTTTATTTACCTAGTTATTTTAATTATATATGTATGAATCTGCCGGGATGTATGGAATCTTGCTGGGGGTCCAGTACTTGTGGGTGGGGGGTACTGGGGAATTGGGTGGTTTGTTTGTATGAACAGGAACTAGATTTGACTATTTTATGTGTGAATTGTATTCCCTTTGTTTGTTATATCTGAAAATAAAACAGACCTTGATTAAAAAAAAAAAGAAACATGAAAACAGGTTGCACCACAACCATTATTTGCACTCGCACAAATGCTCCCAAATATTTTTTTAGGTAGCACAGATTATATGGTCACATTTTTTAGCCTTGTATTAGGAATATATCATATTGGCAGAGTTTTAACATGCAAGTTAACCGAATGCGACGCGCCGTTTGAATAGAGAATGATTGACAGCCGCAGCGGAGGGAAGACGAGTTTCCGTGAACTTGAATTAAACAATGTCAATATTCTTCTGTAACGTTACCTCACATTAAGATATGGAATGTCTTTAGATTACTTTTAAACACTTAGTTAAATCATTATATCAGATCGCGACAGGCCTAATCTTTTGACTAAGCTTTGTCGACAGCCGGAGGCAGCACGAAATGTGACGGAGGCGGCGGCCACCTCGTAATTTTCTAGGCCGGAAAAACAAACAATGCTTTTCCGCGCCAATAACGTTATAACTTACGTGTTTACTACCCATCAACTAACACAAAATACGGTATAAGCTGTGAACCAAAGTGATATATTAAATTATTTTACCATTTGGTGTTCTGGTAAAAGGTGAACTAGTGAGGGAAAACACCATGGTGTCATTAAATTCGCAGAGCACGGTCAATGTGCTGCTTACAAGAATTAAAACGTAATGTCCGTCATTTATAATTACAAATTAAAAAGAAAAACTCACCTTCCACTAGGGGTGGGAATCACCAGAGGCACCACGATATGATATTATCCCGATACTTATGTCACGATACGATATTATTGCGATTTTAAACATATTGCGATATTCTGCAATATATTGCGATATTCTACAATATATTGCAATTTATTACGTTTTTCCAACTTCAAATTATGTCCGCAAAGGAAAACTTTCTCAACGTCTGTTTGTTCATGTCACATACATTTTATTTTGTCGTTTAAATGATCATACTGTAATGAGTGGATATAAGGTGTGGCCCCTTTAAGAGCTGCGCGCGCGCCCTGTTAAACTGTCTTTGGTATACAATACCATACAGATAGTGTATACCGTGTGCCTCAAGTCCCCCATGTATGCGGGTAATGGCGCTCATTTTATTTGATCTGTTTATGTTTTGTTTAGTACCGCTGTGGACGGAGCGTGTGACAGACAGTTGCCCCAAGTTTGATTGGGGAAATAAAGCGCGAGCTGTTGTGTTATGCCAATCACCTCCGTGAGTTTGTCTGGCCTAGTGGCTTCGGCTGTGAGCTATCCCATTTGCCGCGACTAAATGCTGCTTTTTGTTTTGATGAGGCATGCGACGGTTTTGCTACATATTAAGGCCTGTTTACGGTGTGTTTTAGCCGGGTTTTGCCTGGAAGGCTTTATAGAAGTATGGCACCCAATTGAACGAAGTTAAACTGAGAGAGCGTGCATGCGTGCGTTCACAGACACCAGAATGTTGTTCACAGTAGCGTTCATCAGGCATTAATACAGTACGTTCAGTTCACGTTCGCCTAAAATATGAACGAGTTCATGAACTATCGTTCAATTAACGCGTTCAGGCACAACACTGAATTGAAATAATAAAAGATTGATACTTGGCGCCCGTGTATTGATACAGTATCGCCACAGAAAATATCGCGATACTATGCTGTATCGATTTTTCCCCCCACCCCTACCTTCCACGGATATTTTGTGTTTTTCAGCACGAATTTGCGTAAATGACTCCTGCTGCCAGCTGCGCTAACTCAAAATGGCGACAACTTCTCTCTGTGTTTCGCGGTATTTTCTCTGTATCACCCCTCCCCCAACGTTAACTTACAGCCATGAGTTAAATTCCCATTTACAAGTCAGACAAATATCACAAGTAGTCAACATAATGTATAGCTTTAAGTTTAATTTTCGAAAACTTATACACTTGAGTTCAATTTCCACAACTTAACATTGCAATTGGAGTTAAATACAAGAAGCAAGTTCATATAACTTAATGGGGCTATCATGTTTTACAGTGTAGAGTGTATATATTTTCTCAGAGCAAATCATCGCGCAAACAGTTTGCAGCACTAGTTTCTGTCTGATGTCCATATTCACGTGTTGTGTTCTTCAACAATTAGGCCCTTAGAATCCCATTACAAACAGGGCCTGAAAATTCTTGACAAAAAGCCACTCAGGCACCATCACTGTGACATACTACATAAGTACAATCTACTAACTTTTGAAAATATTAGAATATTCTCGCATTTATGCACAGTTTATAAAATCCTAAAAGGTCTGGCCCCCACCTGTTTGCATGAGTTTGTCTGTTACCGTGGCTCTGTGAGGACCACTAGAATAGTTTCCGTATATAGCTGCACTGTACTGTAGCGTTTATACGCCCGTATAAATATAACTAATTATTATTCATAACGGATTATGATCAATAATTAATCATTTAATTATTTTCAGAATTTACTGTAGCAGAATCAATAGTATGATGATTTTATCAGTTCATCCAATGAACGGCATAAACAATTATTAATTCTAGGAAATATAATATCTTCCTGGCCAAGAAAGACTAATTCCCAGCTAACAGCTAAATTAAGAAATAAATCAAGGGTAAAAGCATAGGTAACTTAGATCAAAGTTCAAGACAATAAATCTGTAAGCACATAACACAAGTAATGCTTCTCTTTTCAAATACAAACAAGACTTTATTGATTATCCTAAAACATAAAACTAATATCTAACACAAACACACGCACACGCATTCATACAAGTTGCAGAAAGAAAGAGAGTGAGGAAAGAATGAGTTTTAAGAGTGAGATAGTGAAATCCCAAGTTTCTATATGCACTTATAAGACATGACCTGAACGAACCATCAATCATTAATTTAACCCTTCTATCGTTTCTTAAGGCGGGTTATTCGATTTTATATCAAGGCACCAGTTCAGCTAAGAGTCTGGAGGTACTTGCTTGTCCGTTGCCTGGCTGGCTGTGCCTGGAGACGTCTTGGGGCGGCCAATCACGTGGTGTGTTGGCGCGGATGAATGAAATCTTTGAAGTTGAAGCAGGCTTTGCAGTTGAAACGTTAAAACGAAACTTTGCAGCAAAACTTAACTTAGAACCGAGACTTTTAACGGAAAAGGAAAAAAACTAAGAAAAGAAAGAAAAGCGTGACGAGTAGATGATGGCTTGAATGAAGCTGTTGAACCCGTTCTTCTGATCTTAATTTGGGTTCTTTGTCTCTATGCGTCTACATGGCTACTACGACCATCGTCTGCTGTCTCCACCCGACATGTTGTTCAGCCGAGACCTTTTCCGAGAGAGAGCCCGCCCGACTTCTGTGTTCGGGTCTAAGATTTTAAGTGTTTTGTTTAACTGTTTTGAATTTGGACAATAAGATACTTGTAAGGTTATTTGAGAAGGGGGTATTTTCCATCATCCCCCTCTCATCGTAAATCATGTGTTATCTGTGGTCTGTTTTACTCTGCAGCTGAGCAGAGGATTTAGTTTAGACATAATTTCAATTTTAAGAACATAAACATTTTACACAGATTTCAATCAAGCCATCGTCTGAATTAAAAACATGTGATCGCATTGATATGAGACACAATACATTTTCATTCACACAGGAAATAGTTACAACAATTACATGACTTATATGGCATCTAAGCATATTAGACACACACATATATTGTAGAAACAACATAGAAATATGGTTGAACGATATTTGATTATATCAAGTCCATCAAGAATTGTTTTGGGATGAGTTTTATGGATTTTGATATGTAAAGTCTCTTGTCTCTGTGGGTTTTAATGGATCTCAACACTGAGGTCATTCAACGGTCTTCAAGAAGGGGGAAGTCTGTTTTACATCTCTGTCATGGGATCTAATGACCTCGTGGCGTTAACTTGGTAGGTCCTATCCCGTGACATCTCTTGGTCCTTAAGAAAGAAGGGGTCTGTTAGTCGCAGGTGACCCCTGCTAGGGCCCTGAGCAGTACCATTTCTGAACAGATCTGTCTTGCAAAATTACCAAACGTTGACAATTAAAGTATTTCTCTGGTTGCAGACTCTCTGGAGCCTGTGGGTGATTTATGGCTCTGGGTTTGGTTATTTGAGTCTGGAATGTGAAGACTCTGTGTGGGATTATGCTTGACTGAATCACATGGAAGATTCAGTTGTGTTTGGGTCCATTCTCGTTGTCGCTACAGTGTCACAGTGTCTGGTTTGTGTTCCCTGGGTTTTCACTAGAGGTTTCTTTCCCTGATCGTCACCCTTATCATGAACTGCATTTCCCATAACCCTTTGCCTGCACTCATCTGATCATTGCACACAGCTGTTCCCAATCACATTGTTAGTTTCTGTGTGTATATATTCCCTGTCTGTGTTAGTGTTTGTTCATTTTATTATTAAAGTATATTTCTCCTGCACTTGAGTCCTCACACCTTTTTGTCTTACCCATTCCGTGACATAACGATCCGTCCAACATGAGGACTCAGCGGAGAAGAGGGGCCAAGCCAGAGACGGGTCACGTCCCGTCTGCCCAGCGAGAGACTGTTCACGTCACGTCTGCCCAGCCAGAGACTGTTCACGTCACGTCTGCCCAGCGAGAGACTGTTCACGTCACGTCTGCCCAGCGAGAGACTGTTCACGTCACGTCTGCCCAGCGAGAGACTGTTCACGTCACGTCTGCCCAGCGAGAGACTGTTCACGTCACGTCTGCCCAGCGAGAGACTGTTCACGTCACGTCTGCCCAGTCAGAGACTGCTCACGTCCCGTTTATCCAGTCTGAGACAGAGCAGGAGATGCCCATTTGTGTGGCCGCCAGGGCAGTGCTGGACTATCTGGAGCGTCTGGCTCGGATCCTGGACATGCCGGTGGATGCTGTTCCAGAGCCGGAGCCAGTGTCTTCTGTTCCAGAGCCGGAGCCAGTGTCTGCTGTTCTTGAGTCGGAGCCAGTGTCGGTTCCAGAGCCGGAGGCAGAGCCAGTGCCTGTTCCAGAGCCGGAGGCAGAGCCAGTGCCTGTTCCAGAGCTGGAACCAATGTCTGTTCCAGACCCAATGTTTGTTTCTGTGTTTGTGTCTGTCCTTGTGACCATTTCTGTTCTAGTGACTGTTCTTGAGCCGGTGTTTGCAGTTCCTGAGCCGGTGGCTGCTGCTCCAGAGCCGGAGGCAGAGCCAATGCCTGTTCCTGAGCCGGAGGCAGAGCCAATGCCTGTTCCTGAGCCGGAGGCAGAGCCAATGCCTGTTGCTGTTCCTGAGCCGGTGTCTGTTGCTGTTCCTGAGCCGGTGTCTGTTGCTGTTCCTGAGCCGGTGTCTGTTGCTGTTCCTGAGCCGGTGTCTGTTGCTGTTCCTGAGCCTCCGCCCTGGCCGCCCGACGGGTCTTCACCGCCCTGGCCGCCCGAAGGGTCTTCACCGCCCTGGCCGCCCGAAGGGTCTTCGCCGCCCTGGCCGCCCGAGGGGTCTTCGCCGCCCTGGCCGCCCGAGGGGTCTTCGCCGCCCTGGCCGCCCGAGGGGTCTTCGCCGCCCTGGCCGCCCGAGGGGTCTTCGCCGCCCTGGCCTTCCAGGACTAAGCGGTCTGTCCCTCCCGTCCCGCCCTGGTCTGTCCCTCCCGTCCCGCCCTGGTCTGTCCCTCCCGTCCCGCCCTGGTCTTATGGAGAGTCTGGTAGCCGCTCCGTAGGGAGGGGGTAATGTCACATGCTTGTCCTGTCTTGTGCTGCACATGGTGTTTTGTTATTTTGGGCCATGTGCTCTTGTCGTTGTCTGATCCCTCCCCCTCGTTACCTGATTATTGTTTGAGTTCTCCCACCTGTTCCCTCTTGATTTGTTCCCTTCTTAAGTCTCCTCTTGTTTGCAGTCCTTGTCGGATCGTTGTCTAATGTCTCCCGTTCTCTGTGATCCTCTGTTCAGGTTCTGTTGTTGTTTTAGTTTTATTCATTGTATTTTTCCCCCTTGTGGGTTTTTGTTTGTGTTTGTTAATTTTATTATTAAAGTATATTTCTCCTGCACTTGAGTCCTCACACCTTTTTGTCTTACCCATTCCGTGACATACAGTACCCTTTCGCTATTCAGCATTTGGGCAGGCAGCCTTTTCTATCAAAGCTGTTATACAATGGAACACAATTCCAGATAATATAAAAACTTGTGACTTGTTTGGGGCCTTTAAAGATAATATAAAAAACCTTTTAAAACTTTCACAACAATGCATCCACTAATTTGTCAGTAGGTAATATTATTTTTTCTTTAGTCACATTTACCTCTTTATTGTAGGGTTAACATAAGGGTTGAGAAGGGGCTGTGTGTGGGCATACCATTGTATGTTGTGATTATAGTATGTGTGTGTGTGTGTGTGTGTGTGTGTGTGCGCGCGCGTGCGCCAGTGAGGGGCATTAAGTACATGTTATATGCTCTTGAATAATGTTTGATGTTTTATGTTTGATATGCTGCATATTTTTGAATAATGTTGATATTTTAATCTGTGCTGTATGCATTTGTATTTATTTGTACCTGTGGATTGCAGATGTAAATTAGCCTAAGGCTAACTTTGGTGTAATGCATCAAATGTTTAAAATTTATGTTATCAATTGCACATGGTCCCTTTTAAATAAAAATCAAATAAAAATAAAATCTTCCCTGGGTATTGGCCGTGCGTGCTGTTTCACGTCATTTTCGGTTCATTTTATCGCGTGATTTTTCGTGACAAAACGTGGTTTGTAGACAAGATAGAGTCGTTGGGTGACAGAGTTGTTGTCAACTCGTGTAGTGCGTTACCTCCTGTTGCGGATCAATCACGTTGTGTCGTGTGGTGTGACCAGCTCAACAACTTGAACACTCCTGATTTCACAGAGAGCAAGTCATGTAGTGTGAACCGCACAGTTCAGCCCGACGTTTTAAAATCATGTAGTGTGAACTAGGCTTTAGACGTTCTACTAATTATAAGTAACGTTTCAACTACATGTCAACTAACTCTCATTAGAGTATTACCATAGACAGTATAAGAAGTGGACAGAGCCATCTCATTGGAACTCAGTTGAGACAGTTGAAGCCCATTTTTAGCGATTTTTTTAGCACTTCCGTTCCTGACGCGCAGACTCAAACCGACTCAAACTAAGCTTGATGACGTGAGCACCCTGTCTGACAGATGTAAATATTCTAGTAGCTGTGCGTGAAAACTGCCAATGTTGATCTTGCAGAGACGGCGAGCTTGAGCAAAGAGTTCTTTGGCGTGAGTGAGCAGGAGTAAGTAATTTGTATAGTATTTATTTTAAAATGTAACGCCAGTACGCCATATTAAGTTAATGCATTGTTTGCCTGCGCGCTTCTCCTGCTGTCTGTACGGTAATTTCTCTACTGTGCGACAGAGCGTCGAGTGGTTATGACGCAATCGTTAGCCTATTTTTACAAAAACTGTTTCTACGGGGCCATAATGTAACATAGAAGGCAATGGAGCCCTTTATACATTGTCGTGTGTCTTTAGAAATAAATAATGGACAAATCGAGTCTTTAAACGCTTCAGATGTAAAGTTATTCGCTGTCAAAGTGGCGCCAAAATGAATGGGAGTCAATGGGAATGCTAACGCAAGTGAAGTTCTGCTACAAGATGGCGGCACGCGGCCGGCTTCAACTTCCGGTCGATGGATTACCCCCTTGAGTATTACAGTATTTCTGAATTGCTAAAACACATTTTTTTAATGTTTCTCTCACTTTCTCAAAACCTTAAACACAAATAACCAAACTTAAGCTACACTGTCAAAACCTTTGACTTGTCTTGCTATATCAAACAATTGCTTCAGAACTATGTTATCTTTACCCAAAACCAAACACTGTTTTCAGATAACACACACATCCAGCTAATGCATGAACACTACACAGGAGTCATTACACACTACAGAGATAAATGCAAAACACTGCACTCAGGGCAGAGCAGGGGGAAAATTATATTTATTATGAAGTACTTGCACAATCCTACACACATATAAATGTAGTCACAAACAAAATAGGCAGGAGATCGATAGCAAGCAATGTTTTGGAAGTCATGGTGTATGATTGTTGCTCTAATTTCATTGGAAATGATGGCTCTTGTTCTTCCTCCTCTTCCTCATCTGTCTCTTCCTCCTCTGACTCTGTCTCTTCCTCCTCTTCCTCATCTGTCTCTGTCTCTTCCTCCTCCTCTGTCTCTTCCTCATCTGTCTCTGTCTCTTCCTCCTCTGTCTCTTCCTCCTCTTCCTCTTCCACTTCCACTTCCTCCTGCCCTCCATTGTGAAAATCACACATGCCATTTGGATTTGACATGGCTTTATATCCAGATATATCCATTACTGATTTGAAACAGATGTGTTCAATTTTGAGTGCTTGTGTGTTACCGATGACAACAGTGTGTTGCTTGGGTTTCACTTTTGGGGGCTGAAGTTGCCATTCTGAGTTGAAGTGCACCACAATGCTATATGTGCTTTGTGAATGACAATGTGTTTACAGTTTTGCACAAAGAGTGATTCCGATTTGCTAGTTGTGTCTAACCACATGAGAAGTGTTTAAAGTTCTGCAAACTGTGTGATTCAATCAATAAAGTGGTTTGTACACTTGCAACTTTGGTTTTGCAAATGGATTTTAGTGTTTTAGCAATTCAGAAATACTGTAGTATATTATAGTAGACTGTAGTAGACTGTTAGGTTATGGTTTGGTGTTAGGGTTCGGGTTAGGAGAATAAGTTGACTTGTAGTCACCAAGTTACTTATAGTCAGTTGAATGTCTGTTGGGGGACCAACAAAATAAAGTGTTAGCAGATATTAAGCTGACAGTCTACTAATACTCTAATGACAGTTAGTTGACATGTAGTTGAAAAGTTACTTATAGTTAGTAGAATGTCTAAAGTGGACTATCGAAATAAAGTGTTACCAATTATATTTATTATGAAGTACTTGCACAATCCTACACACATATAAATGTAGTCACAAACAAAATATGCAGCAGATCGATAACAAGCAATGTCTTGGAATCATTCTGCCTCAGCATCATGCCTCTGGGCATGGTCAGTAGGTAATATTCAATTGATTCAATCAATAAAGTGGTTTGTACACTTGCAACTTTGGTTTTGCAAATGGATTTTAGTGTTTTAGCAATTCAAAAATACTGTAAAATAAATGTTACTGGAATAATTTGAGGAATGTTTAATTTGCATAGAACGTGTTGCATTTCTTAACGCCGTAATGCACCTTCGCGTGAAGTGCAAAATCAATTCCTGAGCAATCGATGCCAACTAATTCAGCACCTTCACAGATCTAATTGTGGTTTCTTAATGAGAGGTTTTATTACTGCCAGCTTGAATATTCTTGGAACATGACCTAAAAATAAAGATTTAAAGACTTAATAAAGAGTTAATAATATTGAGAAGATGCTCTTCCACTACAGGTAACACTTCTTTCAGTAGTTTAGTGGGTATTGGATCTAATAAAGATGTTGTTGGTTTAGATGCAATGATACGTTTATTTAGCTCTTCCTGTCCTATAGTTGTAAAGCGGTGTAGTTGTTCTTGAGAGGCGATAATTGAGGGTGAATCATACGACGGCTTCAGAGATTGTACATTTACAATTGTGTTCCTGATGCTTTCTATTTTCTCAGTGAAGAAATTCATAAAATCATTACTACTACACTGTAACGGAATATTTCGCTCAGGTGATGTCTGTTTATTTGTTAGTCTAGCCACGGTGTTAAATAAGAACCTTGGATTGTTTTGGTTATTTTCTATCAGTTTGCGGAGATGCTCAGCCCTGGCTGTTTTTAGAGCCTTTTTATAACGTGACATACTGTCTTTCCATGCAACTCTAAAGACCTCTAAATTAGTTTGTTTCCATTTACGCTCTAAGTTACGAGTTTCTCTCTTGATAACATGCGTAGCACTGTTGTACCATGGTGCTTTAGTTTTCTCTTTTTTAATCTAATTGGTGCAACAATTTCTAATGTACTAGAGAAAATGGTGCTCAAACTGCTAGTCATTTCCTCTAGTCTGTTTGTTTGGGTTCACTGAGCAGCTGAGATAGATCAGCTAAGCTATTTGAGAATCTATCTATAGTGGTTGGAAGGATTGTTCTGCCTGGTCGATAACGTGGTTTTTCTTACATCTAAGAGCATAACATTTAGCACAAGTACTTCCAACGAATTAAACCTGTGACCTGTTTTCTAAGTAACATTAAGAATATCTCTATAGATTGTTGCAACACCGCCGCCATGACCGATCAGACGGGGCTCATGCTATAACAGTATCCTGGTGGAGTAGACTCATTTAGACCGAAATAATCATTTGGTTTAAGCCAGGTTTCAGTAAGGCAAAGTACATCAAAACTATTATCTGTGACCATTTCATTTACAATCTAATGTTTAGAAGACACAGCTTTAGAAATAGTTTTTGTTCACTGATATTAAGATTTTCTGGTTTAATTACAATTAGATTTTTCCTAGATCCAACAGTAGATTTATTTTGGCCTCACTAAGCGAGGAATACAGTAGACACATTTTCTATATAATGTTCTACACTACTTATATCAATTAAGTTGGGACAGCAGAGACTGTGATTTGGACTTTGACTTACTAGTCATATGGTGTGTAACATCTTGGAGATGTTGTCCGACAGAATAGCCACTCCCGATTTTGCTGGGGTCACTCCCAGAACAGATTCCAATTATTTACAAAGAGCAGTCTCTGTTCATTACACCATGACATTAACCAATCATTTAGTGCAAATAATCTACTGAACCTTTTATGTCCTTGTCTGTACGTGGGAAGCGGTCCAGACACAACGATCATTGCTTCAGGCGATGTGCTGCGTACCGTCTCGATCCTGTAGTCCTTCTTCAGAACCTCCGTCTGCCGCAGCCTGATGTTGTTCACTCCCGCGTGCAGCACGACAGCTCCGACACGCTCGTCACCGTTCAGGATCTTGGGAACCTGTGCAGTGACATCTAGAACACGAGCACCAGGAAAGCAGTGAGTGCGCACCTTACCTTTACCTGCCGATGATCACGGCGTTGTCGCGTTCCGACTAGCGAAGAGGGGAAAAGCGGTTCCGGGTGGAGATCTCGAAGACCGGGAGGGGCGGAGAGGTTCTTGCTCTGGTCCTGGCTCGTGTCTTCCGCTGTGGGATCATCCAGGGTCCATGGTGTTGTGTCGGTGCCGGAGTGAATGAAGCCAGGGATGATCGCGTCCTGGGTGCTTGGGGCCTGTGCAGAGAAACACACGGAGTAGACAAGGTTGGAGTCAAAAAGTTACTAACCATTGACTTGTGAGCATCGGCGCGTGATGTTTCAAGCGCTGCTCGCCGTTCTCGCAGCTCGGCTTGCCTCTCTAGTAGATCACGGATGTGCTTCTCCACGGACTCCAGCTCTAACTGCACCGAATGCAGCTCAAATGTTAGACACACATCCGATATATTTGCCATTATAACAGATGAACAATAAGTTAGTAGTGATACTACCAATATCACTACTAATTTAGGACTGAAATCCTGGATAGAACCCATATCCTTTCAGTGATACGGGTGTAAATAAGACGATCGATAGGCGAGAGGCCACGCGTGCAATGCTAGCGGGCTTAAGGCTAGTAGCGGAAATTCGGAAAGTTGGATAAGTAGCGATATCAAAGCAATCCGATTGTTTTTTTATAAGGAATAGTATCGAAGATATGTTCACATGCTGTAAAAAGAGAAAATGCTTGTTTATAGATGAGTGTAAAGAAGAAAATCAAGGATTTTGAAATGAACAATAGTGCAGCGGAACACAGCTCGGTTAAGAATGTGTGAGGGGTAGTTCCTGGCAAGCCATTATTCCCATTTAATGTGTAACGATAACTGCTTTGAGACTTGGCTGAAGATCCAAGTGCAGTCTTTATTAAGAGTCGTCCAAAGAGCAGTCAAAAGCAAGCAACGGTCCAAACATGGTGAAATCAAGATAATCCTAACCAGGTAAAATATAAACAACCAGGCAGAAGTCAAGAACACAGGATCTAGGACAAGAATACATTAGCTCACACAGTGGCAACATACTAGCAAAACTATACAAACTATAAATGCATGAGACGACACTATTTAAATAAGCCAGAGCAAACAAGGTAACAATACACAGGTGTACTGAATGGAGCCATAATGTGTCCCGGCAAAGGATTATGGGATATGTGGTCCTTAATATTAACACAGACAAAAGGAGTGCCCTCTGGAAGACACTTACGGAGTGGCTACCAGATGCTCCAACAACAGAAAAATTAAATCCAGGAGGGAGGTGGAGCAAAGGTGGAAAAGGGTGAGGGACAAAGGGACAGGTCCATGGAGAGGAAGCAGTACTGGAGAACGAGGCGAATTGGGTAGCCAGGGTGGAGCCAGTAGAGCAAGTGGCCAGGGCGGAGTAGGCAGGGAAGGTGTCAAGAGCGGAGATGGTGTTGCAAGTGGCCAGGGCCGAGCAGACCGGGGAGGTGCCCAGGGCAGAGCAGAAGGCCACCATGGTGGAGCAGATAACCACCACAGTAGAGCAGATGGGACTGAAGACCTCCACGGCGGAGTGGAAGGAGCTGATGACCATGACGTTTGAGCTGGCGGGGCCAAAGACCACCACGCAGGAGCTGACGATCCCCAGGGCATATCTGGAGGAACTGGAGACCACTGCAGCTGATCAGGAGAGACTGGAACACAGAGCACAGAGAGGTTAGGGTTGGCCTCAGGGGTCGTGTCAAAATATACAGAGGGTTTATTTATAGCATCTGTGACCATAACAGGGCAGACAGGACATCCAGGAATACTGTCTATGACAAGGTGAGCAGAGTCTTTTATCGTGGTCTTCTCGGACGAGACTCTGGGACTTAGAACGGCCTCTCTGGCCGAGACGAGACAGACAGGGAGTTCAATAATGGCCTCTGTGGCAATAACAGGGCAAACAGGAAGTTCATTGACGACCTCTGTGGTCGCATCAGGGCAGACAGGGAACTCAAGGGCTACCTCCGTTGTCGAGACAGGACAGGCAGGGAGCTCTGGAGCGGACTCATGAGCTGAGAGAGTGTGTGCGGCCCAAACACACAAAATGGCCACGGCCATTACAGGTAGAGCAGCCGCTGGCAGGGGGATCCTTATGGGGATCCCAGAACAAACAAGGCAACAATATACGGGATGAAGCCATAATGAGTCCAGGAAAAGGACTGTGGGGAATATAGTCCTTAAGACAAAAGGAGTCCCCTCTGAAGAAGCTCATGGGCAGTCCAGCTGGAGGATGTGACACAATGACATTGAGGTGCTCTTTCAAAAGTTTAGCTGTCCTGTTGCCATGGTGGCGTTATATAGCCATTTTGAATATCTTCCATGTACACTCTAAATGTTGCATTGTGCATGTTGTGTGTAAGGTTGTTTATGGGGCATTATGCATGCATTATAATGCAATAAGAATGCCCTTAAGATGCATTATAAATACAGGCTTTATTTTGCATTATACTGCATTGTACTTTAAAATGGTATAACTACAAATAGGTACGTATTATAATGTTTTGTAAGTGTTCTGATTATTTATCAGATGATACAACATATTGTAAGGTTGTTTGTAAGGCATTATGCATGTATTATAATGCATTAAAAAAACTTATAATGCATTATAAATACAGGCTTTATAGAAAGAGTTACCAAAAACCTTTGACTTTTATATAATAAAATGAAGTATCAAAGTTGGCATGTGCAAACAGAATTGTAAAGAGAATTTACAAAAAAAATATATAAATTTACATGATTTCATTATATATTATTTTTTCCATCTTGTTTTCTTTTTTTTTCTTTCTTTTTTTTACATAACTGTTACAAGCACAACCATTGATAAGAAGTAGAACAAAAAGAAGTAAAACAACTGATGTGTTAAATTATGTCATTTGAGAGTGTTTGTATGCATCACTAAGGAGATTGCACTGTGTGATTCAGAGGGCTTTTGACGGTACTTTACCCATTAGGTGTTTTTTACTATTCTGCTCTGGCCTAAATATAATAATGAAACACTTAGGAGCAAAAATACAGAGAATCAGACCAAAGCTTGAAGCTAAAATAGCAAATATCTCCACAGCTACAGTAAATTTCCCTGGAGAGCTGACATAAGCTGGAACAAATGTGATCCAAACAGCACAGAATATGAGCATACTGAATGTGATGAATTTAGCCTCATTGAAGTTATCAGGGAGCTTGCGGGCCAGAAAAGCTAAAATAAAGCAAAGGAAAGCTAGGAGGCCAATATAACCCAGTACAGCCCAGAAACCAATAGCTGATCCTAAACTGCATTCTAGAATGATCTTTTCTTTGTAGTGTTGCATATTATTGTAAGGATATGGTGGAGATATTGTTAACCAAAGCACACATATAAGGATCTGTACAAGAGTGAAACCAAAAACACTGAGTCTCTGTTGATGAGGGCCAAACCATTTCATAACATTACTTCCTGGATGTGTAGCCCTGAAAGCCATTAACACCACTATTGTTTTCCCCAGAATACAAGAGATACAGAGGACAAAAGTTATACCAAATGCTGTGTGACGCAACATACAGGACCACTCAGTGGGTCGACCAATGAAAGTAAGTGAACAGAGGAAACACAGAGTCAATGAGAAGAGCAGTAGGAAGCTCAGCTCTGAGTTGTTGGCTTTTACTATCGGAGAGGCCCTGTTTTTGTAGAAGACTAGAGTAATGCTCAAAGCCACTAAAGAGCCCACAATAGAGAAAGCAGCCAGGATAATCCCAAGGATCTCATCCCAGGAGAGAAACTCCACTGGTTTAGGAAGACACTTGTCCTTCTCATTATTGGGCCAGTACTCAGGTAGACATTTGTGACAATCTAAAGAATCTGGAAGATGAAGAAATAAGTGCTTAAAAGTCATTCATGAACCACAGTAAGAAAATGGAGACAAATGGGTTATCAGACTATGCTGTTTTCAAATTATCAACTCAGTGGAAAAAGCAGGATCTATGATATGGTGCTCATTTGTGTCCTACATTAAAATGCTGTCAATAACTTTTACCTACACTGCAAAAAAAGCTTTTCTTATTTAGTATTTGTGTCTTGTTTCCAGTCCAAATATCTAAAAAGTCTTAAATCAAGATGCATTTACTAGATAAGTAAAAGTAAAAGCCATAAGATATTATGGGCCCTATTTAAACGATCTGAAACGTTTCAACGTATCAAGAGCGAAGCGCAAATAATTTTGTGTGCGGGTCTTGGGCGCTGTTGCTATTTTACCGGCGGGATAAATGACTCTTGCGCCCGACGCAAGTTTAAAAGGGGTTGGTCTGAAGTAGCTTCATTATTCATAGGTGTGGTTTGGGCGTAACGTGAAATAAACCAATCGTCATCCAACATACCCTTTAAGAGCATGATGAACGAGGTGCGCTTGTTCCATGGCGCAATACTATTATAACGGCGCATTTACCAGGCGCACTTCAGAATCGGTTCACAGCCGAGGAGATCGATGTTCTCGTCAGGGCCGTAAAAGAAAGAGAAGTGACATTGGGGATGGGACAAACCCACCCAAATTAGCTTTGGTTATACATGCATATAATAATTTGGGTAAATATGTAAGCTTTATGCCTATTTTTCCCATCGTCATGGACACAACAATGATTTCCCTCGTGTTTTAATATTTTTCCTTATAATAATGTATCATTTGCAAAAAGGAAAATGCATCTGTGTAGATGAGAGAATCATCTACAGTGTATGCGCGTTGTTCACACTCTGTATTATGACCAAGCATGCGCGCTTAAAATAGCATCTGAATGTACGCTCAACGCACCACTGACTTTTGACTAGGTTTTTTCTGGTCAGTGGTGCAATTGTTTTCTGGAACTGCAAAATAGCACCAGGGATTGTTTGCGCCGGAACACGCCTCCTTTTTTGCGCCGACCCGCCCAGGGAGCGCAAGTTCATTCTCTAGTTTGCCGGCGTGCGTCTGTGGAGGGAAAAGTCCGCTTTGCGCGGGTGCAAAATACGAATGATACATGCGTCAGTGTACAAAGTAATTTGCGCCGGGTGCAAGATAGGGCCCAATGTCTTGTTTTCAGGGGAAATAAATAAAAAATAAGCAAGTTTTTGCTTTAAAAAAAAGCAAAATTATCTGCCAATGGAATAAGAAAAATAATCTTGTTTTTGTTTGAATTAAAATTATTTTTCTTATAAATTATAAATCTGTCCACAAATTACCAAACCAGAAACCAAAAAACTTTGATGTTCAACAATTTTGACATTGTCATTAATGTCACTATTTCAAAATTAGATAAATCAACCTCAAATCTATTTCGACTGACTTAATCTTACAAATAGACTTGATATTTACATAAAGTGACAAAATTAAAATAGAGTAGCCATTCATCAAAAGTTGAGATTGTGTGCTGTTTATGGTCAACTGTAAAAAAAAAAAAAAATCCATCTTATTCTTACCACATCTTACCCAAGATTTGTATGACCTTTGTGCATGAGTTTTAAACCAGATCTTTATTTTCTTTATGATAAACTGTCTTTTATGTAACTGGCTCAGAACCATCTGTGATTTATCCATAATAATGTGTCTAAACATATTACCTGTCTCATTGCTGATTTCTCCTTTTGCACAGTCAATGCAGTCATAACAGCAGACAGGTCTACCTTTTTGCACAGCCTTCCTAGAGCCTGGAGGACAGCTCTCACTGCACACAGACACAGGCACCTGAATGTGACAAACAGTATCAGAGTCAGAAAGGAACCAAGACTTATTTTTTCTTAATGAATAATACATGTTTTAAAAAAGTTATTAATTGATTTAATAGAAGTGTAGGGCATACATTTATGACACTGTCCTTTTATATTGTTAGAAGAAAATATGTCATCAGAAAAATACAAAAACAAGGATATTTCACAGCACGTGTAAGAAGTCACAATCACATAGAATAGAACACATATTATACCTTTTCACTGCCATCATACCAAAAGATAGTTCTGCTCAGACTGAATTCTTGGCCTTTAGGCTGGGATGCATCATATTGACCCACTGTCACAAAATCAATTGAACCGTCTCCCTGAAGCTGCCAATTCACAAGTTCATAGGTGGCCACAGGGTCTCCATTGGTATCGAATGAAACAGAGTAATTATTTTTTGTAAAGGTCACTCGTTTGAGCTGATCAAAAACCTGCATGATAAATAAAATTGTGATGACATGGGGATGACATGACAAAAATTATTTGCTGATAATCAGTAGCTGAAATAGTGGGTGTTGTTGTAAAAATACAGTAGTTCTACACAAAAAAGTAAATAAATAATACTGTATTTTATGCGAGTATAAAATCGTTTGTAAACGTATTGTAAAAAAAAAAAAAAAGTATTCCACGATAAAAAAAACATACCTGTCGGGGCTCAACTTTGATGTTTTTGTCACAATACTTTCTGTTACAGACAATGCCTTGGATAGCATGAGCTATAGCATATGTGGCTTTGTACACCATGTTAGTGATCCTCAACTGGGACGTGTCTGTGTACGGGTTCTGTAATGCGTGCAGGTCCTCTGTGCCATCACATGCTGGCATACCAGTAGAAGAACCTGTCTGCCGTTTTAGACTACAGCTAAATGAGCTTTCCCAGAATTCTGTTAACAGGGGAAATTTCAGCGCCTGCTCTGGAGACAGGTCAAGTAAAAAGTTACGAAATCCCGGGATAATAGACCGCGGGATTCCAAAGCCTACAGCACCGATGCACAAATTAAACCGCAGCATTTCTGGATCTGTAACCCATGCCTCACTGCCAACCCACTGCATCGGTGGAGGAGGCTGCTGACTCAGCTCTTCTAAAAGAAGTCTCATATCACCTGAAGCCAGGAAGGCAACTATTACATGAGCTGTTGATCTGCGAATGACATCAGCGACTCTTTTCAGTTTACTGCGGGGCTGGGTCCTGTAGTAGGCCTCAGAATACTCCACACAGATTCCCTCCTCCTCCGCAGCCTTCAGGAATGATGCCATGCCATTGTTCCCATAGTCTGAATCACTCCGCACTGTCCCGATCCAAGTCCATCCGAAGCGCTTGACCATCCGTGCCAGTGCGGCCGCTTGATGGTGATCGCTGGGGATGGTCCTGAAGAAAGTAGGATACTGCCGCTTGTCACTGAGACACGCGCATGTTGCGTAATGACTCACCTATAGTGCACCAAGAGGGGAATATATTTTAAATAAAATGTTTTGGAACATATAAGGACTTTAAGTAAACCTTTTTGATCATATTACAATAATACATTCATTATGTATTGTGAGAAATGTTGACAGATGTTCATTTTAACAAATGTTTTCAAAGTTTTTCCAGCTGTGTTATCCGTATGGCAAAAATACAATGATTTTTGAGTTTCTGGCACAGCGCCACATTTTTTATTTATTTTGGAAATCTATTAGAAGACTAAAATATAGACTGAGCAAACACCTGTGGAATTTCAAAAGGACCGAAAAGCCTTGATATGCTTATAGATGGTGTGGAACCAGATTCTCCAACTAGTGCAAGAACTGCAGCTGATTTTTCACAGGAATCAGTGTCGTTAAATATGAGATCTAGTCCGTTGGCAAGCTGAAATGATACTTTGATTGCCATTGGGACAGAGCCACAAGAGTCATATATATGGTACCCTAATGTGATGCCCGGTAAGAGATCAGAGCTGTTGTTTATCTCTTGAATAGCAAACTGCAAGGCACGAGCAAAGCGCAGCTCTCTGAAGTCCATGCTGTTGAAGTACACACAAAAAACTAATTAGGTATAATAAACCATTTTTAAGAATAAGCATGTGAACGTTTTGATGGTCTGATTCTGATTAACTTGAGCAAAAAGACAGTTATGAACATACATTTTGGAAAATAACAACCGACTCAAGACTGCTCTGTTAAAAAATTAATTACATTTTCAATTAAATTCTAACCTGCCAATGCACTCCAGTGGTTGTGGCTGTCTAGTATACGTGTGCTTTTCTGTCCTTAGATAGTAATGAATGGTGAAAGCCCCTCCAATGATGAAGTCTCCATCCTTGAAGAGAGCAGGGGGCTGAGGGTCACCTTGGAGAAAGCATGTGCCTAAATTAACACCACACACAGCAGGAACAAGTCTGGTGATACACAGTGTCACTGTCAATAAAATATTAACATGCATTGCTCCTGCTTGGCAAACACCTCTGCAAATATGAGGAGGGAGATAAGCCTTGTTTTATACACTCAACAGCCAACATACTGTTGTATGTTGTACAACTCTCTAATGAAAAATGTTAGAGGGTGTGGTTAATATTTCATATCAGTAAATCATAATGAAACAATGTGTCTCAAGTGAATCAAAACACACAAACCAGGACCTTCTTTAAGGTAATCCCACCCCTGCCAGCCTCAAGAGAAATTAGGTTAATGAAAAACTTTTAATCTCTTAAACTTTTCATTTTAATTGCTTTTAATCTCCTATACTACTTACATTGCAAGCAATTTGCCAAGTTTTTATGTTTCAGTGATACAACTATGATGCATTCTGCTATACATGCAGCCATAAATAATAACAATTACGATAGCCATAGAGACACACATGATTTGTGTGTTCACTGTCTGGGTGATGAGCACACACGCTCAGTTCTTGAGGGAGCTGTTTGCGTGCACTGCAAGCGTCTTTCTGTAAGGACGCTTCGCTCTCGTTTGTCTATCTTCTCGAGGGAAAATGGACAAGCATCTTTGCTTGGCAGCAAGGGTCCCTCTCACACTGAGGCGGAGAGAAGATTCAGGTCTTGGGGATCACAGATGGAGCTGGCTGAAGAGTTTAAGAGAGGAGTAAATTTTGTACGCGCTTCAGCCAATGACAAGAGCACTCTGCTGAACGAGGATGCGGTGTCTAATGCATTCTCTGGTTCAACAGACAGTGCCAGGGTAGGTAGAGCAGGAGAGAAGGAGATGGCTGTTGAGGGTGAAGAAGACGAGTCATCTGAGCCCTCGCGGCTGTCCTGCCCCGCATATGATGAGCTGTTGGGGGTTATGGAACGTGCTTCAAACAGGCTTAAACTGTCATGGGAGTGTTCTAGGGAAGAGACAACTCGTGGCAGGTTAGACGAGAGGTTTATTTCTGGCCATAACCCTCCAGCTCCTGTGAGCCTTCCATTCCTTCCTGACCTCCACACTGAGCTCGAGAAGGCATGGAAGAACCTGTATTCAGCCCGCATCCACCGACATAGGCATGCAGACTATGCAAATGTCGAGGGGGTGCATGAGCATGGATATGTGGCGATTTTCGTGTACTCTAAAAGCTCCGGCCCTGCCTACAAAACCGCTTAAGAACATGTAGTGGTTGAACAGCAGGGCATATGTGACAGCAGGACAGGCTAGCGCTTCACTGCATACCATTGCAGAGCTTCAAGCTTACCAGGCTGACCTGCTGAAAGACTTTGATCAAGGTCAGGGTCTTTCCTCTGATGCGGTATCTAAGCTGCGCAATATCACGGACCTGGCTCTCCGTGCCACCAAGCAGACTGCCGCTGCAGTTGGTAGATCAATGGTGGAGATGGTGGCAACGGGAGACACCTGTGAGTGAACCTGGAAGAACATTAAGGAGAAAGTGAAGGGATTTCGCCTCGATGTCCTGGTCTCGCTGTCCGGACTTTTCAGCACCTCCGTTGAGGCCATGGCTGCAAAACCATGCATTTAAATCATGCATACCGCGCCGATCTGACTCTGCATCCAGGCAGTCAGGGGGCCCTGGTTTGAGAACTGTAGGCAGGGCCTAAGGGCTAGCGTCGGCTCCTGGGCCCCTCCTCCTCCGTGGAATAGGTCGCGGAGAAGGCGCTACCAGAGAAAAAAGAACCAGGATTTGAGGGAAGTGATACATCACAGGCGGAGCGCCAGTGAAGTGGTCCTTCCCTCTGAGGATCTGCACATCAACCCTCCCCTATTCTTACTTTCTTCCCCCTGTGCCCTTGTTCCTCCACAGGCGCTCATAACATCAGTCCTGAGGCTGGGCCAATGATGAGTATATTCCATCGTTTGGAACCCGTCTGAAGGCCCGGTTCCGGGCTTGGTAGTGAGTGCACCCTTTCAGGCTGTAAGGGTATTCCAGTTTTTTTTTCCTCAATTAGAGTTTTGATTACGACATAAGATCTCGTTATTACGACATTGGAGCTCGTGATTACGAGAAAATTATGTTATTTTAACGACATAAGATTTTGTTATTACGAGAAAATATGTAGTTTTAATGACATACGATCTCGTTATTACGACATAATTGAGGAGAAAAAAGAATATGTTGGTGGCAGCAATGCGTCCCCGTACTGTATAGAATTGATATTTTGATATCAACAGATTTTTTACTGTTGATTTTTTTTTTTCTGGTTTTATAGTCTAGTAAATCTATAGACCTACACATTTTAAGGGTATTTGATTATTTCTAATCGTTTCATTGTTACATCAGTAGACTGTCTATTATTGACTTGTTATTTTATCTTATTCATCAGTTACCTGAATGAGTTGGCAGAAACTGGATGAATCAAAGTAGCACTGAAGACGCCTCTGATGCTGCCCAGTTTATGATTACAAAAGGCCTGGATGCAAAGATGGAGAACGTTTGGTTCCACCTGATACAAGCGCACAATCATACAGAGTTGACTTTGTGATACATAAATGTGATTGCAAAAGATCCCAATGTGGATATATGATATAAATGCTTAATTTTCTCACTGAGTATTGCAGAGAAACAAGGACTTTTCATTTTAAAAAGATTTTATCAGGGTCCCTACGCAATTTGGAAAAATATGGCATTGAGTAATTTCCAAGTCTGTAAAATATTTTTGTTTCCAGACTTTTCCCCCCATTCTGTTTTCTAAAATAGAAACATTATTTTATGTTCTAAAAATAAATTAATCACAAAAGCAGAATGAATTCATGGCAAAAGTTTAGTGATCATTTAGAGATTGTTTGTCTTTATCATAAGCGAGACTCTTTTGAACTTCTTTCAATTAATGTGCATGTGCCACAGATAAAGGGGCAGTCTAACATTTAACTTAGACTGCTTGGTGATCGTGCAATATCAAACCACACAGGTTATAACACATTTTAGGTTTCTTCTCAACCTGTTAGTGCTCATCACTTCGAGAAAACCAATGGAGAAAAAAACTGTGGAGAAATGTACGGATGATTGTACTGTAAATATAATGCTCTATGAATAATTTATGTTGAATATGTTCAGAAAGACTAGAGAGAGGGTTGGATGTAAGATTGAAAATAATTAAAGATATTTGAAAATGAACAAAGACATTTGCTTTTACTGTTTCTTTCCCTCTCTTTCCTACCACAAGGACCATTTGTAATTCCTAAAGGCAGAGCTGTTGATAGTGATCGAGGCCTGTAGGTCAAAATGTGTGGATATTGGTGGTCTAAAAATTGTCACACCTTTAGTACAATGGGGGAAATTATAATTTTCTGATTGATCAGTTTTCTCACATTTGTTTTATAGACACATGGTCAAGGAAGGCATCAAGAAGATTGTAACAGTTGCTCAGGCCCTTTTATTCTCTGGCTCTTACTTTCGACACTCACTCCCTCTCTTTCTATCTCTCAGGTAACACTTTACCAGTGTTGGGCAGTAGCGTCGCTACAAGTAGTGACGCTACTAGTTTAACTACATTTCTCAGTAGCGTGGTGGTAGCGTCACTGTTTTCTGAATCAAATAGCTTTTCAGTAGCGAAGCTCTTTTTTTGATTAAGTAATGCGGTAGCGTCCACACTACACACAAGCTACATTTCCCCAAGCATTTCTAAAGTTCAAGCTCAAATCGGAAATACAACTGCTAAGTATCACTGATCCTGACCTGAATAAGTGACGATGATTCTTCATGTCTTTTACGGCGGTTGGCAACCATAGGACAATTTCATTCCCGCGATCCGGAAAACACGGACAGAATCGCGGAATACAGGCCTAAAAAACGGAATTTACTGTATAATGCTGAAATTCACGGAATTGTCATATCTTGGATGAAAAGTAGGTCAGTAATTTGAAATAAAATCGCGATATAGACTAGTGTATGCGAATATTCACATAAAGAGTAACGTTATTTAAAAAGGAATCATGCATGTTCTGCGTGTCTCTGAATTAACCTTTGATGAAGTTTCATTTACCACAACACTCAAACCCACACAGAGGCATGCATGCTTGCGATGTTTTCGGCTATATGAGGACATTATTGCATGAACTTTATCTACACAGCCGCTCTGAGAGTCACTTCAGCAGCATTTCAGCTTGATCTGAGAAAAACTATCGTCATATCATTAAAAACACAGAGACTCAAAAGGTCTACACGGCAACCCGTCAAAATAAAAGGTTGGTTTAACCTTTGAAGAAAGTTTTGCTTAAATCATTACATTTTAAATCATTGGTTATTATTACAATGTAATTAAACCATTAAAATGGAATCAAGAAAACAAAAACAAAATTTGGTATAAAAATAAATGTCATAGTGCCCTAAATTTAATTAATTTTAATATTTTAATAGATGATTGTTAAATTGTATGTTTCATAGTTTCAATTAATTAGACATGCTTTTTGATTACTAAAATTTAATTTAACCATTACAATGGGAGTCCAAAAATATTCAAACGGAAAAAAACAGAAAAATTAAAATGCATTACCACCACATTCTGTGACATGGACATCATGTACCAATCTCAATCTTTGGGCTGACACTTGAGAAATTTGCTTAATGGAAAGATGCACATGACACCTGGTTTTGTTTTAGTTTTATAATTATATGGTTTTATATAGTTATGTTTTTTGTTTTTTTTTGGAACCGTTTGTAAATAAACAGTTGAACTGATAAATTATGCCTGCCTTTGACTGACATGATGTTTAAAAATGATAAAAATGAATTTAAAAAAAAATAGCTTAGATGCAGTAAGCTACTTTTGCCATTTTGCTGTAGCTTAGCTTGCTACATTTCCCAGGGTCGTAGCTTCAGTGTAGTGAAGCTGAATTTAATGTAGAGTAACTTCTAGCTTAGCTCACTACATTTTCCAAGTAGCTTGCCCAACACTGCACTTTACATATGATTAATGGTATAAGATTTTATCATCTATTTTGTAACTATTTTAAGTGTAACCATATATAGTGTCATTAGACTCTTTCAATTACATATGATGTGCTAATTAGTTTTGATTAGGTATTGACTTTGACCCATTGCAAAACAATATCGTCACTGTATCGCCTGTATCACTGTATCACTGTATCAGGCACAATATCGCCTGAACCCCTGTAGGAAATCTATCCTTACAAAAGTATGGAATTTTGATTTAATTTAATGACTGTTGTACAGAATCTTTGTATAAAATCAAAACGAAAGAACAAACGTTGATTATAAATTGTTGATTGTTTACTAATTATGTTTTTATTGAACTGTCTTTTGGTCCAATATTACAATAAAATAATCAATTCAAGTATAATTATACTTTCCTTTTTAATAGTATTACTAAACATTTCCAGTGAATTAAATGTATAAAACACAGAAACGTATCACAAAAATTGCAGAGCAAAGATGTAGTCTATCATTACACTGCTATACTTTTAACTAATTATCATTATTCTTAGAGGTTTTTAATTGCTTTATTTTTAGACGTGTGTCGTTGAACTTGAATGTGATTCCCATTAATCTAAAGTTGTTCTGTAAAGCACTTTGGTCAGCCTTGTGGCTGTTGTAAATGTGCTATATAAATAAAATTGAACTTGAAGTAATATACAGCACACGCCAACTGAAGAGTGCGTACCACAAACACATTTTAATATCTGGCAGGACAGGGAAGTTTGTTTTTCTGAGATGAGAGACTTTTTATTTTGTACCAAGTAATGAAATAAACATTAGAATAATAACCCTGACATACAGCCTCACAACATCTCATCTAACAGCAGATACTGAATCAGGACGACGCGTTCCCTTTCGAGGGAACTTAACACTGAATCATGATGTTGATTCTATTGGAACACTTCTACGAGAAGCACCTGTGGAAACACGCCAATTTCACTGGCTAAAGACGGGGTCAGGGGATAGTATAAGTGCATCATCAAGATAATAAATAGGTGCCTGAAATAAATGTCATTAGCTTCTTTGTTTTGAGGAAGCTCAACAGTTTTGAGGCTGTCTGTGTTTATGTGGGTGGAAGTTATTGTTTGTTTACATCCTGTCGAGGTGGGGGCTGAGGCCCGGTAAATGGAGACTCAACCCGGACGTGGTGGACTTGATTTGGCAGAGACGATAAAGTGGAAGTGGACCTGTTCACTCAGCTCCTGAGAGTTCTAGAAAGGGTTCGCCATTACAGAGTTTGCCTGTTTTGGCCAGCCCAAGTCTGATGCGAAGTAAAACATTTATAAGTATGTTTTTTGTTGTTGTTGTTGTTGTTTTTGTTTCTTTGACTGCACACATGGTTTGTGGAAACCCACTCAAAACGGTCTTGTGACCGACATTTGCTTGAGACACACGATTGAGAAACACTGCCATAGCTTGCCAACCCCTGCTATATAGTAATGCACAGAGCTCTTAGGAGTAAGAATGGGTAGCCATGAAATATTAAGCAATGTTAAATGAGAGAGAATTTGTTTATTTATTTTTACATCTGACCTACAGAAACATGCTAAAATATAGCAGCATTAATGAACTACACAAGTTGTGAATGTACTGCACACCATCTGTTTGGCCAACATGTATCAGTATAAAACTTTACTAAAGCATATTTATTGCGATTTTCAAATTAATATTATTTTTTTTTTTTGCAACAATTCGTACAATATGCATTACATATTTGCACATATAGCACAAACAAATAATAAAAAATAGTAAAAATAGTTGTCTCAAATGGATTTTGATGGTACTTTAGCCATTAAATGTTTTTTGGTATTCTGCTCTGGCCTAAAGACAATAATGAAACACTTAGGAGCAAAAATACAGAGAATCAGACCAAAGCTTGAAGCTAAAATGGCAAATATCTCCACAGCTACAGTAAATTTCCCTGGAGAGCTGACATAAGCTGGAACAAATGTGATCCAAACAGCACAGAATATGAGCATACTGAATGTGATGAATTTAGCCTCATTGAAGTTATCAGGGAGCTTGCGGGCCAGAAAAGCTAAAATAAAGCAAAGGAAAGCTAGGAGGCCAATATAACCCAGTACAGCCCAGAAACCAATAGCTGATCCTAAACTGCATTCTAGAATGATCTTTTCTTTGTAGTGTTGCATATTATTGTAAGGATATGGTGGAGATATTGTTAACCAAAGAACACATATAAGGATCTGTACAAGAGTGAAACCAAAAACACTGAGTCTTTGTTGTGCAGGTCCAAACCATTTCATGACATTACTTCCTGGAAGTGTAGCCTTGAAGGCCATTAACACCACTATTGTTTTTCCGAGAACACAAGAGATACAGAGGACAAATATGATCCCGAACGCTGTGTGACGCAACATACAGGACCACTCAGTGGGCCGACCAATGAAAGTAAGTGAACAGAGGAAACACAGAGTCAATGAGAAGAGCAGTAGGAAGCTCAGCTCTGAGTTGTTGGCTCTTACTATTGGAGATGACCTGTTTTTGTAGAAGACTAGAGTAATGCTCAAAGCCACTAAAGAGCCCACAATAGAGAAAGCAGCCAGGATAATCCCAAGGATCTCATCCCAGGAGAGAAACTCCACTGGTTTAAGAAGGCACTTGTCCTTCTCAATATTGGGCCAGTACTCGGGCAGGCATTGGTGACATTCTAAAGAATCTGGAAGATGAAGAAATAAGTGCTTCACAGCCATTTATGAATCACAGAAACAAAATTTAGACATATATGATGTCAGACTACTGTTTTTTTTTTTTTTTTTTTTTAAATGAGGGGATCAATAACATGATGCTAATTTATTTGTATGTGTTATTTAAAATTAATAAAAAAATGCAGTTCATACATACAATTATATTCATTTCAAATAGTATAATTAACTAAAATTATAATTATATAATTTTATGTATAATTATAATTAAATTAGTAACATTATGGGCAAAATGCGTAATTCCAGGCTGAATTCAAGCCCTTTAACACCAACAATGTTCATCCGAAGCAGATGAAAGTGAGTGAGCAGAGGCGGATTTGTGTGTCAACACACTGTCGGAGAGATCATAAGAGAGCAAGAAAGCACAGGTGGTATATATATACAATTTCTTTTCAGGATTATTTGATGAATAGAAGTTTCAAAAGAACCGAATTTATCAGAAATAGAAAGCTTTTGCAACATAATAAATGTATGTCTTGTCACTTTTGATCAATTTAATGCATCCTTGCTGAATAAAATTATTAATTTCTTACCCTAACCCTTTTCCACACTAACCCTAACTGACCCCACATTTTTGAACAGTAGTGATAATGTTACAAAAGCTTTCTATTTCAGATAAATGCTTTTCTATTCATCAAATAATCCTGAAACAAAATTGTACACAACTGTTTTCAACATTGATAATAATAATAAATGTTTCTTGAGCATCAAATCATCATTACAATGATTTCTGAAGGATCATGTGACACTGAAGACGATGCTAATGATGCTGAAAATTCACCTTTACCAACACGTAAATAAATTGCATTTCAAATTTTAATTGTAAAAATATTTCACAGTATTACTGTTTTTGCTGTATTGTGGATCAAATAAATGAAGCATTGGTGAGCAGAAGAGACTTCTTTTAAAACATTAAACAATCTTACCGTTCTAATAATTCTTGCCACAAATATATATATATATATAAATATGCATAATTTATGTACTGTCACATTCAGTGTCACATTCACATTCAGTGTGTATAGAAAATTTTCCCTTAAAAAAATGGTATAATATTACAATTATACTGTATATTGTATGAGAATATCCTGACAAAGCACCTGTCTCATTGCTGATCTCTCCTTCGGCACAGTTAATGCAGTCATAACAGCAGACAGGTCTTCCTTTTTGCACAGCCTTCCTAGTGCCTGGAGGACAGCTCTCACTGCACACAGACACAGGAACCTGCAGGAGACACAGTAGCAGAGTCTGAAATTAAACAATTTGGGCAAAAATGCTCTGAAAGTGAGTAAATGGAGAGTGTTGTTGAATGCTATGCAAATATGAAGAGGTTTGTTTTGTTCAATTTATTTAATTGAAGTGTATGTCATAAATAAAGAATGTGTATTTATGGTTATACGTTTTAAAAAAATTCCATGGGTACTTTAATAACATTCATAAATAATTACAATCACAGAGAATAGAACAACACATTTGCATACCTTTTCACTGTCATCAAACCAAATTATGACTCTGCTCAGACTGAATTCTTGGCCTTTAGGCTGGGATGCATCATATTGACCCACTGTAACAAAATCAATTGAACCGTCTCCCTGAAGCTGCCAATTCACAAGTTCATAGGTGGCCACAGGGTCTCCATTGGTATCGAATGAAACAGAATAATTATTTTTAGTAAAATTCACTTGCTTGAGTTGATCAAAAACCTGCATGATGAAAACATTTAATTAAAAAGTGTTTTTTACCATTATTTGCTGAATAATCAGTACTGAAATAGGTGTGGTTGAATATAGCCTATATTTTATAGTTCTACACAAAAAGTAAAGGAATTCTACTGTAGAATTTTAAACGCATTATAAAAATAAAATAAATATTCCAAGACAAGAAAACTTAAGCCTACCTGTCGGGGCTCAAATTTGATGTTTTTGTCACATTGGTTTTCGTTACAGACAATGCCTTGGATAGCATGAGCTATAGCATATGCGGCTTTGTACACCATGTTAGTGACGCGCAACTGGGACGTGTCTGTGTACGGGTTCTGTAATGCGTGCAGGTCCTCTGTGTTATCACATGCTGGCATACCAGTAGAAGAACCTGTCTGCCGTTTTAGACTACAGCTAAATGAGCTTTCCCAGAATTCTGTCAGCAGGGGAAATTGCAGCGCCTGCTCTGGAAACAGGTCAAGTAAAAAGTTACGAAATCCCGGGATAATAGACCGCGGGATTGCAACCCCCACAGCACCGATACACAAATTAAATCGCAGCATTTGTGGATCTGTAACCCATGCCTCACTGCCAACCCACTGCATCGGAGGAGGAGGCTGCTGACTCAGCTCTTCTAAGAGAAATCTCATATCACCTGCGGCCACAAAGGCAACTATTACACGAGCAGTTGATTTGCGAATGACATCAGCGACTTTTTTCAGTTTACTGCGGGGCTGGGTCCTGTAGTAGGCCTCAGAATACTCCACACAGATTCCCTCGTTTTCCGCAGCTTTCAAGAATGACGCCATGCCATTGTTCCCGTAGTCTGAATCACTGCACACAGTCCCGATCCACGTCCATCCGAAGTGCTTGACCATCCGTGCAAGTGCGGCCGCTTGATGGTGATCGCTGGGGATGGTCCTGAAGAAAGTAGGATGTTGCCGCTTGTCACTGAGACACGCGCATGTTGCGTAATGACTCACCTAAAGTGCAGAGTGAAGACAAATAATACTATAGGCTACTCTTAACATGAAAGGACGTTAAGTAGCCTAAAACATGTTGTGACAAATGTTCACCGGTGTTATGGTCAAAATTACAATCATTTTTACAGTGTGACACTTTTTTTTAATAAAAGACAAGGAAATTGTTATATTGTCCAAGCACCTGTGGAATTCCAAAAGGACCGAGAAGTCTTGAAATGCTTATTGCCGGCGTGGAAGCAGAATCTCCGACTAGTGCAGGAATTGAAGCAGATTTTGCACAGGAATCAGTGTCGTTAAATACCAGATCTTGTCCGTTGGCAAGCTGTAACGCTACTTTAATTGCCATTGGCACAGAGGCACAAGAGTCATATATATGGTACCCTAATGTGATGCCCGGTAAGAGATCAGAGCTGTTGTTTATCTCTTGAATAGCGAACTGCAAGGCACGAGCAAAGCGCAGCTCTCTGAAGTCCATGCTGTTGAAGTACACACATAGCCTCTTATTAAAAAAAAGAGCTATCACCTAACCCTGTTTGCTTCTTATTAACTTATTTTACTTAAAAAGACAGTTATGAAACTAATTTTAGGACAATCATCAGCTATTTGTTAAGGACTGCGTTTAATTTAGAATGAAATTCTAACCTGCCACTGCACTCTAGTGGTTGTGGCCGTCTAGTAAAGGTGTTTTTCTCTGTCCTCACATAGTAATGAATGGTGAAAGCCCCTCCAATGATAAAGTCTCCATCCTTGAAGAGAGCAGGGGGCTGAGGGTCACCTTGGAGGATGCATGTGCCTAAATTAACCCCACACACAGCAGGGCAAAGCCTAATAATATACAGTAGTGTCACTGTCATTAAAAGATGAAAATTCATTTCTCCTTCTAGGCAAGTGACCATTCCAATTGTGATGCAAGCATTAATCCTTGTTTTATACTCACCATCCACTACTGTTGTATGTTAAAACTCTTTACTGTAAAACCTAAGAGGGTGTGGCTAATATTTAAAATCAGTCAATAACAGAATATGTCACCAGTGTATCATAAAATGTATTAAAACAGCAAAACCATTACTTGCCTCTTAAAGGTCCTCTGGTAACCCCTAGAGAAATGAGTCAGTGAAAGCATATTTATTTTATTTTTGGTTTTATTTGCCCTAGAGATTCAGACCTCATTGATATGACTGAAAAACATTCTTTAAATTCTCAATAAGTCATAATTAAGAAAATGAAGTGATAATGTGATAACATTATGGCCACAAGATATTGTTTTGATTGGGTACTTTTTTTGTTAGCAAGTAATTAATTTTTACTTGAAAATATTGTCTTATATATGACGTATGAGGCATAACTGTCACATAACTGGACAAAAAAAGTATGATTCATTGCAGAATTAATTTCCTGCTATTACCTATCAGTTTAATACTTCTGTTTTTTGTTACATGAACTAATATAACATTACAAGTGGTAGAATATTATAAAGCAATGTTGAATGTTTTATTTTAAAGTATTGAACTCAGAAATATGCTGAATGAACTGCACATAGTTATACATATGTTAGGCGAATATGTACAGTGAAGAAAATAAGTATTTGAACACCCTGCTATTTTGCAAGTTCTCCCACTTAGAAATCATGGAGGGGTCTGAAATTGTCATCGTAGGTGCATGTCCACTGTGAGAGACATAATCTAAAAAAAAAAAATCCAGAAATCACAATGTATGATTTTTTAACTATTTATTTGTAAGATACTGCTGCAAATAAGTATTTGAACACCTGAGAAAATCAATGTTAATATTTGGTACAGTAGCCTTTGTTTGCAATTACAGAGGTCAAACGTTTCCTGTAGTTTTTCACCAGGTTTGCACACACTGCAGGAGGGATTTTGGCCCACTCCTCCACACAGATCTTCTCTAGATCAGACAGGTTTCTGGGCTGTCGCTGAGAAACACAGAGTTTGAGCTCCTTCCAAAGATTCTCTATTGGGTTTAGGTCTGGAGACTGGCTAGGCCACGCCAGAACCTTGATTTCCTTCTTACAGAGCCACTCCTTGGTTATCCTGGCTGTGTGCTTCGGGTCATTGTCATGTTGGAAGACCCAGCCTCGACCCATCTTCAATGCTCTAACTGAGGGAAGGAGGTTGTTCCCCAAAATCTCGCAATACATGGCCCCGGTCATCCTCTCCTTAATACAGTGCAGTCGCCCTGTCCCATGTGCAGAAAAACACCCCCAAAGCATGATGCTACCACCCCCATGCTTCACAGTAGGGATGGTGTTCTTGGGATGGTACTCATCATTCTTCTTCCTCCAAACACAGTTAGTGGAATTATGACCAAAAAGTTCTATAGTCACTCTGGATCTGCCACCAATCGCTAGCGTTTGCTCATGATGTATGTCGAACCCCGTGGGGAGGAGGGCCACAACATCATGGCCAAAACAAAACTAAGCAAATATTGTTCTTGCTCCGGCTTTAACTTCTTGATATTCGGCAGCGTTGCTACAACGGACCGTGGCCATTACTGAACTACAACTCAAAATAACGCACGACGTCATCGTTCTCAGCCACTCCCTCTGTTCACTGATTGGCCCTACAAAAAATTTATCGGAGAAAACCAAAGTCTACAGCAGAATCCCAGACGTAGTACTGAAGGAAAATTAAATTGAGCGGCAGCCAGGCTACCTTTTTTCACCAAGCTGCTTGGCAATTTCCCCGTAGCGCTTTCCAGCCTTGTGGAGGTGTACAATTGTGTCTCTAGTGTCTTTGGACAGCTCTTTGGTCTTGGCCATGTTAGCAGTTGGATTCTTACTGATTGTATGGGGTGGACAGGGGTCTTTATGCAGCTAACGACCTCAAACAGGAGCATCTAATTTAGGATAATAAATGGAGTGGAGGTGTATATTTTAAAGGCAGACTAACAGGTCTTTGAGGGTCAGAATTCTAGCTGATAGACAGGTGTTCAAATACTTATTTGCAGCTGTATCTTACAAATAAATAGTTAAAAAATCATACATTGTGATTTCTGGATTTTTTTTTAGATTATGTCTCTCACAGTGGACATGCACCTACGATGACAATTTCAGACCCCTCCATGATTTCTAAGTGGGAGAACTTGCAAAATAGCAGGGTGTTCAGATACTTATTTTCTTCACTGTATAATTATAATGTCAATGCTTATTATAAAACGGAAAACATATATCAAAATGTAACATGAAATTCAAGATATTTTTTGCAATAATTGCACAATATACCAAACTTATTTGTCCATACAGCACTGTCACGCTTAAGCGTAGTTGAACAGGAACAAGATGAAGACAAAATATAATAAACAGGCTTTATTAACAAGGGCAAAAATGAACAAACTCAGAGTGTGTTGATGAGAACTGACACACAGCAACTTATATAAAAAGAGTAATTGAGGAAATTTGGTGATTAATGAATCTCCATAGCAACTCATATTTAGCGGAAAACCAAAAAAAGGGAAACAGGAACTAATAAATACAATCGAAAAGTCCATGAAAACAAAACTAATAGAACATAACTGTTACAAGCGTGATATCTAATAATGAATGATTTCTAATAAGTGTGTCTTATTGGACTTTTGTTGATACTTTACCCATTAAATGTTTTTTGGTATTCTGCTCTGGCCTAAATAAAATAATGAAACACTTAGGAGCAAAAATACAGAGAATCAGACCAAAGCTTGAAGCTAAAATGGCAAATATCTCCACAGCTACAGTAAATTTCCCTGGAGAGCTGACATAAGCTGGAACAAATGTAATCCAAACAGCACAGAATATGAGCATACTGAATGTGATGAATTTAGCCTCATTGAAGTTATCAGGGAGCTTGCGGGCCAGAAAAGCTAAAATAAAGCAAAGGAAAGCTAGGAGGCCAATATAACCCAGTACAGCCCAGAAACCAATAGCTGATCCTAAACTGCATTCTAGAATGATCTTTTCTTTGTAGTGTTGCATATTATTGTAAGGATATGGTGGAGATATTGTTAACCAAAGCACACATATAAGGATCTGTACAAGAGTGAAACCAAAAACACTGAGTCTCTGTTGTGCAGGTCCAAACCATTTCATGACATTATTTCCTGGAAGTGTAGCCTTGAAGGCCATTAACACCACTATTGTTTTACCCAGAACACAAGAGATACAGAGGACAAAAGTTATACCAAATGCTGTGTGACGCAACATACAGGACCACTCAGTGGGCCGACCAATGAAAGTAAGTGAACAGAGGAAACACAGAGTCAGTGAGAAGAGCAGTAGGAAGCTCAGCTCTGAGTTGTTGGCTCTTACTATGGGAGATGCCATGTTTTTGTAGAAGACTAAAGCCATGCTCAAAGCCACTAAAGAGCCCACAATAGAGAAAGCAGCCAGGATAATCCCAAGGATCTCATTCCAGGAGAGAAATTCCACTGGTTTAGAAAGACACTTGTCCTTCTCAATATTAGGCCAGTACTCAGGTAAACATTTGTGACAATCTAAAGAATCTGTAAAAAAATGTAAAAAAAAAAAATTTAATAATAATCATTGAGCAACAGTCATTTATGACCCACAGGAATAAGAGAGATTCTAAGACAGTGTAATGGCTACACTGACTACACTGTTTATTAATGAACTCAGAAGGTCATGATGCTCAGTTTTGTCCTGTAAGTTAATTTATATACAATTTACATTGAAATCTAATTCAAACATACAATGACTTAAATAGCCCTCTTCTATGATGAGCATGTTCTTAAAATTATCATTCATGAATTGAAAAATTTAATTTCTAGATCTTTTGACATGAAAGCAAGCTGACAATACAACCAATTTTAACATTATCTTTCAAAGAATTTTAATGTAAGGAAAGGGGCAGTTAATTTTCAACTATGTGATTGTGCCAGTATAGGATTATTTGTTTTATAGATTTCACTATGGATTCTTTGGTGTGATTGGCTACAGTGCTCATTGCTGCAACCTTTTATGTAATGAGAGTGGATCTAAATATGGTGCTGTATCAGCACTTGAACAATTAATTAAACCTGACAGCTGTAAAAACAGTAAAAAACAAAACAAAACAAAAAACAATTATAAGTTTTCAAAAGAGTTTCACATAGTTTCTTAATGTGCAAAGATGTTATCCGGTCAGGAGTTGGCATTTACACTGTAGTCTTAAAAGAGTCAACTACCTAGGGTTAGTTCACCCACAATTTAAAATGATCCCAAAATTTTCTCACCCTCAAGCCATCCTAGGTGTATATGACTTTATTCTTTCAGCCAAACGCAATCAGAGTAATATATATATACAAAAAAATATCCTGACTCTTCCCAGCTTTAAAATGGGAGTGAATGGTACCATAGATTTTGAAGCCCAAAAAGTTAATCCATCCATCATAAAATGTAATCATACGGCTCCAGGGAGTTCATAAAGGCTTTCTAAAGCAAAGCAATGCGTTTTTGTAAGAAATTATCCATATAGCTTTATAAACTAGAATCACTGGCTTCCGGTAATGAAAAGTTCCGGCCGAAGAGTGAATTCCGAACTCGCGCATGGCAGTTACCGGAAGCAAGTGATAATAGTTTATAAAGTAATAAATAGGAATATTTTTCTTACAACAACGGATCGCTTTACTTCAGAAGGCCTTTATTAACCCCCTGGCAGAGGGCTGCATTCCCACGGCTCTCCCGTGTGACCCGATCAGAATTCTTGCGCCTCGGTTTAAATTTCCGAATAAAAGACGGTATTGGTCGGTAACTCTGGTGTACTTTGGTCTGACATCCTTTGACAACAGCGTATCCTTGCTTTACTCATTCTAATCAACCACCAGTACAGCTTGCTCTAAGGGCTGTATGTATTATGCATCTGCTGCATGCATGTAAAAGTGTTTTCTGTATTCTAGAGACTGAACGGACAATCATTAATTCTCTTTTATTAAATCATCAACTCGCAAGAACAAAGAGCCTTGACCAACACACATTCCTGCGGCCATGTGGTCAACTGATACTGACTTCTCTTAACCAAGGTGGCGCCTCGAAGTCTAGAGAGAAAATGGTATTTTTGTCATTTATGTTGATGAATGTCTTGAATATCGTTACAAACAGCGAATTCTCGCTCTTGAGACAACAAACCGGTCTTGATTTACTCCCCCCTGGCGGAAATCGGGCGGGAGAAGCGAAAAACAGATGTTTCCATTGTCTCCTCTCACCACGTGTGCTCAATACACATCCACGCAAATGCACATACGAACACGCACACACCTATGGACACGCGCCGATGCATTCCTTACGGAAAACCCAGAGAAATGGGTGATTCTAAGAGAAATATGATGTATTCCTGTATTTTTGTGTATTCCTGTTTTTGTATCATGCCAATTAAGATTGTTAGTTGTGTAGTTAAAACTCTAAGGGCCTGTATAAAGAGCCTAAGAGCATATATCCACTTGTATGTGTGTCAAACACGTCTTTCATGATAGCAAATGAAAGCTCCCGACTTGATCTAATTAACCATATGAACGAGGTTCCGTTAAAATGTACTCTGCTATGTTTTTCCATCTCTGTAATGTTTCTGACCATATTCATACCTGCCATAAATCCGAAAGTGGGGCGTCCCGACAAGACAAAGGTCACGGAACCCCGCCAAATCAAGAAAGGATCTCATTGGAGAGGTCTTTCCAAAGTGGGCGTGGACTATTCCCGGTAAAAGGCCGCGCTGCAGTTCGTTCGCTCTCTTGCGCTGTGTATCCTGCTCCCTGATGTAACCTTCGTGTGCTTTCTTTGGTTCCTGTTTTAGTTTGTCTTTGTTTTATTTTGCGTATAGCTAGTCTGTTCTCAGTGCGGTTCTCGTCCTCCGACCGAGTTACCCACGTGTGTTTCGTCAGTCTTCCAGCATCCTGGTGATAATCCTGGTGATGTCTTTGCGCATACAGAACTGTTTTAGGACGTTTGAATTTCCCGCGAAACAACCACGCTCGGAAGCATCAAAGAAGTCCGCCTCCCATCTCCAGGACGCCTCACGCTCTCTTCTACACAACACCAGGTCTGAATGCAAGTGTTCCATCTAAAATTTAGACGTTTTAAAGTGTGTATCCTGTGGCTGTCTCTGAGGGTCTAATTGTGCTAGCAATTGTGTTTTCCTTATGTTTCTACGTTTCTTTTATTATTTGTTTCAGTTTACTTTGTTTATCTATATCTTTGTTTTACTAGTAGTGTAGTTTTGTTTATTAAAAACCTCAGTTATACCTTATTGCCTCTGTTGTTGTTGACCACATAACAAAGCCTCTTTAATATAAAGATCCTAACGCTACAATCTGATATTGTTAAGTGCACTAAACAGTGTCAGTAAAGTTAAGCTAAAATAGGCCACAAGTTATTGATAACTTCCAACCGAACAGCACGGCGGACGTGCTGACTGAGAAGGGGGTTCCAATTGCTTTGGTAATTTTAAAGATCAACAGCCATCTGTCTGTGTAGGATGTATATTCCTAATTAATCATACTTCGTTGTGTTTAATTGTTATATACATACCCGAAGCAGACGTGTGCTGTATAACCCCTCGTGGGTGATTTATTTACGTAAGGACTCGGTTCAAACTATATTAGATAATTTGTTGATCAGAGATGAATAACTGTTGAATATTCTTCCCCGAAATTAAAATGGACTAAAGAGCTTATGAACATTGAGCATTCCTTACAGTATCATAAGTTTTATTTGCATGCGTCTCTGCGCGCACAGCACGTGGATAATTCTGCCTTTGTGGTCGGTTTGACAGATGTCGTATTTCATTTATTTTTCTCTGTGAAATTTTTTTTACTGTCTTGACAGTAAAATGTTAAAAGACTTTTGTATTTTGACAAGACGAATAAAATTAACAAATACAATTTTTGTATAGCCTACATTTTATATTTGTTATACCTAATTTCTCTCTTTCATTATGGGAAATTTAAAATGTGAGATTCGGGAAACAGACTCTACATTCAGTGGAATTGATCGGGTCAGGAAGAAAATCATTCTAAGCGGGTGAACACAGAGTGAATTTTAAGCGGAAGCGGACTAGATCTTAGTGGGATGAAAAACCAGTCCCGCGCAGACCTCTACCCCTGGAGCCATATGGATTTCTTATATGATGGATGAATGACCTTTTTTGGGCTTTAAAATTCAAGTTACCAATCACTCCCACTATAAAGCTTGGGAGCTTGGGAGCCAGGATATTTTTCTAATATAACTCCAATTGTGTTTGGCTGAAAAAGAAAGTCATATACACCTATGATGACTTGAGTGTGAGTGAATTATGGGAACTAACCCTTTAAACAGTGTTCAAATTAGAGCTTGTTTCAGCTTGTTTTAGCCAAATGGGGGAAAAAACGTAATTGTGACATTTTATCCCACATTTCTGACTTTTTCACAGAATTGTGAGTTTATACCTCGCAATTCAGACTTATAAATGTGCAATTGGGAGTTTGATTGTCAGGCGATCTGACCAATCATAATCCGCCATCCGCCATTTTGTCCGACAAAGCACTCAGGAGAGTTTGTAGATTAACGTTGGAGGATTTAAACTTGAAAACAGTGTGTACTGTATGGAGCTAGAATTGTGTCTTTATTACATGCGAGAAAATAAATGATCTGAGAGTTATCACACTGATAGCAAAAAAGCATTTCATGAGAGAAAAAAGGAATATTTGAGAGAACAAGTTGATATACCAATAGCAAAAAATAATATTTGAGACTAAAAAAAGTTTTGAGAGAAAGTATTTTCTCATAGAACATAAAAAAATATATATATTGTTTAATTAATTAATGTTTAATCTTCAGTGATGCTGAACTTGCTCAGCCAGCTACCCATCGAGTTGTGTGTCATCACCTTACCCAAACATTGGAGTGTCCGTGCTCAACTAAGGCAGAGGCGGCATCTATCTAGGTGATCCAAACAATAGTGTAATGATTCAGTTCGACTCCCAAAACAAGACCATGCACACCCGAATGGCCAATAGGAACATGGCCCCGCCCATGACACAATTTTCACAGCGAAAGCAAAATCCTGACACAAGAGCAAGAAATTGCATCGAGAGCAAAGAAAGGCGTTTTGAGAAAAAACACTTTTATTTTTGTTTGGAGAAAAAGTTTTCACACTGATTGAAAAAAAGTATTTTGAGAGAGATTTTTTTTTCTCAGAAATAATTTAAAAAAATGTTCTATGAGAAAATACTTTCAAAACTTTTTTTGGTCTCAAATATTATTATTTTTTGCTATTGGTATGAAAACTTTTTCTCTCAAATATTATTTTTTCACTCATGAAATGCTTTTTTGCTATCAGTGGGATAACTTTTTCTCTCAAACTTTTTTTCCTCTCTCAGATCATTTATTTTCTTGCATGTAATAAAGACACAGTTCTGGCTCCACGGTTAAAACAACATTCCTTCTTATTAGTCCAGGCAAAGTAGCGTTTTACGACAGACTAATTGTAAAATAATATTTTGCAGCTTAGATAATTTCTATAAGGTGTCCAGGGGCCTCATTTATAAAACTTTGCGTAGGATTTGCGTCAGAAGTGGCGTACGGATGAAACATAGGACGTGCGTACGCACAGAAATATTCGGATTTATAAAACCGTGCGCACGCACGTCCTACGCAGTTTTCCCTTAATAAATCACAATCAATTCTAAATGTAGCGCAGCTTTTGCGGCTTCGTGTCACGCCCATAGTTGCCCATAAATAGTCAATGAAACGCCCATAGTTGCCCATAAATAGTCTGTGAAACCCCCACAAGTTAATATTCATCGATTGCGAAATCATGGCAAATACAGAGAGGAAAACCAATAAACTTAACTTCACACAATGTGAAGTAGAAATGATCGTTGGCAAGGTGGAAAAGAGGAGTAAAATGTTGTTTTACATTTTACAGGGCACAGTGTGGGCATTACTAATGCCAAAAAGGCACTTGAGTGGCAAAAGGTTGCAGACGCCGTTAATGCTGCAGCCTCACAACCTCGGACCGTGGCCGAAATAAAAAAGAAATGGTCGGACATCAAAGTCGATGCAAAAAAGCGTCTAGCGCTCCATTACGCATTGTGATGGCATCATGGCATTTTATTACCATCCATTTGATTGCATCTGACAAGCAACAGATGTGTTATGAGGATGAATTGCATAACATGGCAATATTATTGCAGAACATATTTCACTTTTCTTTTTGCAAATATGTGTTAATTTGCATTTCTGTTGAAATCTTCGTTTGATTTTTTTGTTTTACACTGCAGTGCAGATCGATCAAACGGGTGTTCGTGTAGGCTGTTAAATGTAAGACTTGCTTTGTGAAGTTTATTTATGAGAGGCAGTATTGCCATTTCTTTTACACAACGGTCTACAGTTTCACACACTTTCACGTGTTTCTTCCATCCGCCGACGGTGTCGCCATTTCTTATTTCACCCGTTTTTGTGCGTACGCCTGGGTCAGAGCTTGCGTGAAGGACCGCACATTTTCCCGTCAAGTTTGCTTTTTATAAATACCAATTATTGCGTAGAGAGCGGCGTACGCCTTCTTTTGTGCGTACGCAACGTTTATAAATGAGGCCCCAGAACAACATACCTAAAGTCCTAAGAAATCCTAGTTGAGGAAATATGTTCTCATCAATAATTCTCATCAATCCGAGATGTGTGCCAATAAGGCCAGGCAACAATACACCTCAATGGGAATATTTTTTTCCTTTACCCCTATCAAAATGAAACTTTACACAATGAAAGTACCCATGAAAAGTAAAAATTGTTGTATTACAAGTTTCTTTGAAAATTAATTTGAATATGCAAACGAGCTATACACTAATCGAATATGCCCAACCCAAATAGGCTTGATTTTTTCCTTTACTCCTACCACAATAAAACTTTACATAGTAAAAGTATACATGAAAAGTAACTTTTTTTGTATTACAAGTTTCTTTTGAAAAGAATTTGAATATACACATGAGCTCCACTCTTATTGAATATGTCCTAATTTGCATATAGGCTGAAACACCATTCATATGTATGACAAATACATCGGCCCAATCTTCATCCAGTCATCCTACTGCCAATGGGTGATGGCAATGCTGCTTTAAAACTGGCCTCTAACCTGAAAACTGCCTGGCTTGGTAGTACCTGCCAAGGGTATAACCCCCGCCGGTATAGTCTTAAGGGTCACTGAGGTACACAAGCCTCTCCACCACGACAATCTCACCACATTACTAATGACTAAGGGCCGATTCACATATAGCACCTAAAAACGCGTAGAAAACGCTAGGCGCACCGCGTTCTCCTTTTTCCAAAGCGCTAGGGCAGTTGTGCTCCGGAGGCGTCTGTCGTTGCTAAGCTTGTTGTTGTTACGGTTCTTGTCACATGACCTACCGTGCGCTTGCGGCATTCTGAAAAGTTGAGATGTTTTTATCTCGATGCGGCGCGGACGCGCTTGGAAAAAACGAGACATCAGGCCACATTTCCAAGTTAGCCTTAGTATTATTTATCAGTGGAGACCTTTTAAAAAAAAATTCATCCAGTCGTTCCAGTTGCATAGTTCGCCGGTGCTAGGCTAGCGCGAGTCAGCGGTATCTGCTAGCCTGACATTAAAAACAGTTTTACCCATTAAAACAGTTTTACCCACTCCACAGTACACCAAAAGCAATTAAATTATAACGCCAGACTATCGATTTAAATGTTAAATGTTTGAAATCAAACTACTCTTGCTTCTCAGTGATCACATTACATTTACAGGAACTAGTTTCTCAGCACAGGCGGAATTTTACTTTGCTCCGGTTAGTAGTACTGAGCCGAAAAATAAATACGGCAGGTAAATACACTTGTGATTGTCATGTGGACCGGCTCTCTCGGTTGCCTAGGTAACTTAATATCACTCCGCTGCTGCTGTAGACTGTGCTAATAAATACAGGGAACAAAGTATAACTATTGCAATGCGATGATTTCTAACAGTCTCTCAACAGACATTTACATCGATAGTCTGGCGTTATAATTTAAAGGGGTCATGACATGAGAAACCAAATTTGCCTTGATCTATTGGTATATACGAGATCTCTATGTACTATTAAAACTTCCAAATGTTCCAAAAACTGTTAGTGTAGCTGGACGTGGGTCATTTCTGTATAAAGCCCCTTTTGACTGGAATAATCTTCCTGTTTCTCTGAGATCTATTACCTCTCTTAATCGTTTTAGGTTATGCCTATTCTCTTATCTTAAAATAACTTGTTTATGTTTCTGATTTAGTTTTCTCTCTGTACTTGAGATTCATTTGAGGATCTTTTGCTGTTATTATGTGGCTCTGTTGATGCTGTATGATGCTGAAATTTTGTATTGAAACTATGTTGCGGGTGTGGGAAGCCCACAAGAATGTGGGAAGCAGGTTGAGCTTTTGTTTTTGTAGTTTTGTTTTGTTTTATGTTGTCTGTGTTGTAAATTGCTTGGGTTTTTAGGACCCCCTTGAAAATGAGATGTTACATCTCAAGGGGCTATCCTTTCAATAAATTCAAACTTCCTGCATAGCTTAAGATGTCCTCCCCATTATAAACAAAGCATTTATTTAATCAAGCTCTAAATACAGCTCGTTGTGGATCCATGGTATGAAGTGACGTCACGGCACGAATTGACGTACCAGTCGTTTGCATATGACCGCCTCCAGCACAGGACAACTACGCCTCATTTCGCATCATCGCATCGTTGACGCGCGGCTCGCGCCCACAGGTGTTCAGTCGACGTGCAGCGAGTGGGTCTGTTTGAAAGAAGATAGCGATGTCACGCTGATGTGCTGTTCCTGGCTGTGGACAAACAACATGTTTGAATACGCTGTATTCACTTGAAAGTATTTGGATGCAGTTTATTTGCAGCACATAAATATGCAGCGAATTTTTGTCCCGTCAAAGCCTTATTTGATCGGTGAGTGATGTAGATGAGTGTGACAGGGCGCATGTTACTGAAAGAACGAGCAGAGAGAGAGAGAGAGCCCCGGCCGCGCTCGCATTCAAACTGTCTTGCTCTCTCTCCCTCCCTTCCTTCCCTCGTGCATATGAATCAAAATAAATTGAGAATTGACACAATGGTAAAAGATCGGAAGAACGAAGTTTCACGTGGTGGAGCATTGTGTAGCCTGCATGTGATACAAAATTAACCTTTTTGCCATATCAATGCTGCATCTTCAAATATGGCCTGTGCATATTAACTGGACAGTTCTCCTTAACTGGGTCACTTGCTACAAAAATACTTAAATTGACCTTAAGAATTGATTACATAATCTTGCCTCCAGTTGCTTTCTAAATTCTCCCCACAGATAACATCAGAACAATGTCAGAATAGCCATCTTAGTCATTAGTAACGTGGTGAGATTGTCGTGGTGGAGAGGCTTGTGTAACTCCGTGACCCTTAAGACTAGTGATGCTCCGATTGATCGGCCGCGATCATGATCGGCCGATATTGGCTAAAGATAGCTTGATCGGCGAACCCCAAAAGCACCGATCAAAAAAGCCGATCACGTGGCTTAAATTACTCGCGCGACTTTTTTCCACCTGCATGCATGCGCACGGGCACACAACATCAGAGCGGAGCTTGCCAGTGTCAACATGAGTTCTCCCTTCTGGAAGTTTTTCAAAGTGTCTGACAGAGACGTTGCTAACGGCGAGATTTAACTATTTGTAGCGTGTATTCTAATTCTATTCACGAGTTGCATGCGCTTGATGAACGCTCTGCTAGTTAACTGGAGATTAATTAGATGTCCGATGTTCGCGGGACATGAGTTGCACGCGCTTGATGCATGTCTCATAAATCATTAAAAAAATTTCAACGTCTGGGAGAAAGAGAAGACATATAGATCTATCTATCTGAATAACAGTGACGACGCGAAAGAGCTTTATTCGGTATGTTTTTCTGTGCGCACAGCCGCACACACACATAACGTTACACACACACACACACACAACCGACGCGAAGCGTGCAGCCCTGCACATAGACCGCTATACAGCGCTCGAGGACTGAACTGAGCCCTCTTTCGCGTCTGAATGGGCAAATACACACACAATTATGTCTGAATGTCCGTTTTGGAGAGTATTCGCGTGAATGAACACAGTCGGTTATGTCTTTACAGAGCGTACAGCAGCCTGTGAGAATATAGGACGTGCATCAGTGCAATTGGATCTGCACAGTCGGTCAAGTGACAGTGCGTCATAAACCTAATGCCGTTTGTACACTTAATATTAATCAAACAACAAAATAAAAAGAGAAAAGCATTCACTGCTCTTTTAATAGCTTTAATAAGGTTTAATTATATTTAATTCATAGGCTACAAATAAATATGTCTGCTTGAAAGAATAAAGAATGATGTATGTTAAAGAGTGCATCATTCATTGAAGAAAAAAAGACTGTTTTACTTTAGGAGAAGTGTTTTTATTTAATTTTAAGATATTATTTTATGTCACAGTGCTTAATCTGTGTCTGTATTGCATGTTCAATCTTTAAAAATTATTCATATTAACAGGTTAATAGATGTTTTCTACAGGAATATATAATGGGTTTGGAAATTTTAGAGAAATTCTAAATTACTGCATTAGCTACAATTTAACTAAACCCATTATATTTTAGTCTACTAAATCTACTGTAGATTTAGTCAACTAAATTCTTATTGTATTTTGTTGACTAAAACTAAAACAATTCAGATTACTAAAATATGACTGAAACTAAATGCCATTTTAGTCAAAAGACTATGACTAAAACTAAATAAAAATTTGCTGTCAAAATTAACACTGCAGTATATTAAGAGGCTACAATTTTCAAGTATGCCTAAGTGTAACTTGATCCCATCCCATTAAGCTGATCTAGTGTGTGTTGGTCTGCCTGACCCCTCTTTGTTTGGAATAATTTTATGTTACTCTGCCTTATTTGGGGAAGATGGCCTACAGTAGCCTTAAGTTATCTCATTTTCTAAATACAATTAAATAAACACTTGGTGGTTCTTCAAGATCTTGACTGTAGCATATTTATGTCTACTGTTTTTTTTTTTTCAATACAGTTTTCATATTTCATAATATTTCAAATATTTCATAATTCATAGTTAGTTTCATTTCTACAAATGGTGCAGACTCTGCTAGATTATAGATAAAAAATTCCCATTCCCCTGCCATTCTGTGATCGGCAGTAATCGGCAATCGGCAGATCATGATTTTGGTGATCGGTAATCAGTGATCGGCCCCAAAAATGCTGATCGGAGCATCTCTACTTAAGACTATACCGGCGGGGGTTATACCCCTGGCAGGTACTACCAAGACAGGCAGTTTTCAGGTTAGAGGCCAGTTTAAAAGCAGCACTGCCATCACCCATTGGCAGTAGGATGACTGGATGAAGATTGGGCCGATGTACAGTACTGTGCAAAAGTTTTAGATCGCTAAGATTTTTTTATGTTTTTAAAAGAAGTCGTACTCGGTTACTAACGTAACCTCGGTTCTCTCTAGAGAGGGAACGAGTACTGCGTAATATCTTACGCTATGGGGAAAACTCTTTTACACGAGATATTGAAGCCAAAAAATTATCCTTAATTTTTTAATCAATGTAAAACGCTTTGTGGCAGCAAGCAGACATAGGCGAGACAGCTCGCGCGCCTATTGGCTGCCCTGCAGCAAAAGCAGCAGCCTATCGGGAGAGGCTCTGCGTGACGCCATGACGAATGAGGGCACTTCGCGCCCATATCGTCACGTCCCGCCAGAAAGGGCGTGGTCTCGCCCTATAAATAAGCTTGATAGGCTGCTATACACTGATTTTTCAACGCTGAAGCGAACCAGCGCGTATTCCAAGCACGGCAAGATACGCAGTACTCGTTCCCTCTCTAGAGAGAACCGAGGTTACGTTAGTAACCGAGTACGTTCTCTTACGAGAGTATCTCTCGTACTGCGTAATATCTTACGCTATGGGGAACACAGTGTAACACGCCGTGCGGACAGGGATCCAACACCAACGTCCCAGGGGCCGAGGCCCGGGGCACATATAGTGCATAATCACAGAGAGTAGAGGAGGAGAGGCTAGAAGCATCACTCCTTATAGATAAACCCACAGGGAGTAGAGAAGTAGAGGCTAAAAAGCGTCTTTCCATATAAAAATAGCATCCAGGGGAGCTAATTATATGACCCTCAGACCACGCAGCTAGGGTGAAAGCTTTCAGCCTAAACTGGGTGGCCATACATATGTCAGATAACGCTGAAGTCTAGACCGCCAAAAGCTTGGCTTGTAAGGCGGGTACCTCCAGGTTATAGTATTTTATAAATGTAGACGGCGAGGCCCAGCCCGCGGCCGTACAGATATCTTGCAGGGAGACCCCGCTAGATCATGCCCACGATGAGGCCACGCCCCTCGTGGAGTGCGCTCTGACACCCAAGGGGCACTGCAGGCCCCTAGAAGTGTAAGCCAGCGCTATGGCATCAACTATCCATCTGGATAGGCTCTGTTTTGAAGCGGCAAGTCCCTTGGAACGCCCGCCAAACAAAACAAAAAGCTGCTCAGTCTGTCTGAAACCAGACGAGCGGGACACATAAGCTCTTAATGCCCTAACGGGGCAAAGGAGACCTGCGTCCTTCTCCTCATTGAGAACCGGAAGGGCAGACAGGGAAATTACCTGGGCCCTAAACGGTGTATTGAGGGATTTCGGCACATAGCCGTGTTTAGGTTTGAGAATGACCTTTGAGTCATTAGGCCCAAACTCCATACATGACGCGCTTACAGAAAGCGCTTGTAAGTCCCCTATGCGCTTCACTGAAGCGAGAGCCATGAGAAACACTGTCTTGAGAGACAGGTGTTTCATGTCCGACAACTGGATTGGCTCGAATGGGGCACCTTTCATGGCCTCCAGGACCGTGGAAAGGTCCCATGACGGGACTGAAGGGGGCCTGGGGGGGTTTAGCCTCCGAGCTCCCCTAAGGAAACGCACGACTAAGTCGTTCCTTCCTAGCGACTGGCCAGACACTGGTTTTGCAAACGTTGCTATGGCCGCCACATATACTTTGAGCGTGGATGGGGTCCTGCCCTTATCCAGCAGCTCTTGAAGGAAGGAAAGCACTTCCGTAACCCCGCAGTCTACGGGTGAAAAGCCCTGGGCTTGACACCAAGCAGAGAACACCGACCATTTCGAGGAGTAGAGCCGTCTAGTAGACGGAGCTCTAGCCTGCGCGATCGTGTTTAGCACTCCCTCTGGGAGGTTAGCGGGTACCCGTTGATGGCCCATGCGTGCAGGGACCACAGATCCGGGCGAGGATGCCAAATCGAGCCCTCCGCCTGCGAGAGGAGGTCTCTCCTCAATGGTACAGGCCAAGGGGCAGCGCTGGTCAGCTGCATCAGGACAGGGAACCAAGTCTGGTTCGTCCAGAGCGGAGCTACGAGCAGCACTGGGCATCCGTTTTTCCTGATTCGTTCCAGCACCTGAGGTAGGAGCGAGACAGGGGGAAAAGCATATAGGGGACAGCGGGGCCAGACATGGGCCAGCGCGTCTTTGCTTTTCGAGAAAAACTTTGGGCAGTGAGCGTTTTCGTGGGACGCGAATAGGTCCACCTGCGCTCTGCCGAACGTTTCCCACAGCAGCTGGACCGTCTGCGGGTGCAGCGACCATTCTCCTGCTGGGACGTTGTTTCTGGACAGTCTGTCTGGTCCCACATTCAGGTGACCAGGCACATGCGCTGCTTTCAGCGAGAGCAGGTTGTGCTGAGCCCAGACCAGGAGGCGTTCTGTCAGCCTGTAAAGGTTTCGGGACCTGACGCCGCCCTGGCGATTTATGTATGCCACCACTGACATGTTGTCTGACCGGACCAAGACGTGGTGGCCTCTTATCTGGGGACAAAAGCGCTGTAGCGCTTTGTCGACTGCTATCATTTCCAAGCAGTTTATGTGAAGGAGCTTCTCCCGTTCTGACCACAGGCCAGCCAACGGTCTGCCCTCGAGCAGCGCTCCCCACCCCGAGGTGGAGGCGTCCGTAGACACCACCTTCACACTCGAGGCGGTCCCCAGACACACACCTGACTGATACCAGTCGGTTACTTTCCAAGGTTCCAGAGCTGAAACGCACTGTAGGTCGACCCTGAGGCGGAGCAGACCCTTGGTCCATGCCCGGGGTGGAACCCGTGCTTTTAGCCACATCTGCAGTGGGCGCATGCGAAGCAGGCCCAGCTGGAGTACAGAGGCTGCTGAGGCCATTAGGCCCAGCATTTTCTGAAACCTTTTGAGTGGGACTATTGAGCCGTGGCGGAAGGATTTCGCGACGTGCTGAATGTTTAGTCCGCGCTCCGGTGACAGGCGTGCCGTCATGGATAGCGAGTCTAACACTGTTCCCAGAAAAGAAATTTTCTGGCTGGGAAACAGCGAGCTCTTCGCCCAATTGACTGTAAGGCCCAGCTTCTCGAGGTGCTCGAGTAATGCGGCCCTGTGTTCTATGAGCTCCGATCGTGATCGAGCTAGAATCAGCCAATCGTCCAAGTAGTTCATAACTCGCATGCCCCGAAGTCTCAGGGGTGCGAGAGCCGCGTCCATGCACTTCGTGAATGTACGGGGTGCTAGGGACAGGCCGAACGGCAGGACTGTGTATTGATATGCCTGGCCCTCGAATGCGAATCTCAAGAATCGCCTGTGATGGGACGCTATTTGTATTTGGAAATAGGCGTCTTTCAGATCTATTGACATAAACCAGTCCCCGTGGCGCACTTGCGCGAGGATTTTCCTGGTCGTAAGCATCCTGAACTGGCGCTTCACAAGTGCTCTGTTCAGCTGCCGCAGATCTAGAATGGGTCTGAAACCCCCATCTTTTTTCGGTACCAGAAAATATCTGCTGTATAAGCCCCCTTCGCTCTGAGCCTGAGAGACGGGTTCTATAGCCCCTTTGCTCAGTAGTTTCGCTATCTCGGCTCGAAGTAGATGAGATACTTCGTATTTCACCGTAGTCTCGACACGCGCCGTATAACGGCGGGGACGTCGAGCGAATTGTAGCGAATAGCCTCTCTTTATAGTGTTCAGCACCCATTCTGATACCCCGGGAAGCTTTGACCACGCGTCTGCGTGAATAGCTAGAGGTAGAATGAAAACCGGGCTCTGGCCGTGACAAGACGGCAGCTCGAGAGCCCCGGTGTCCTGGGAACACGACGCCGTGTTTACAGCGTTCGAGGCGGGGGGCGCGCTGATCACAGCGGGCAGCCTGGCCGCGCTCAACCTCTCTATGGCGGGACGTGCAGCGAGAGTGAGCGGGGGGAATCCCGTGGGATTCAGCGTGTCTGTGGGGGAATGTGGGCGCAGAACTACGGGCACATTTACTGCACTGCACACGCTCTCGGCTGGAGCCGACTGAATGTGTGTTGGTTTCGTTTTTACAGAAACCAAGGGACACGCGGCGCGTAGTGTAAGCGGGCATTGTATGGGCGCGTTCACTACATTGTCTGCACAATCGACCTGAGTCGATTTTATGTGTGCTAGCACTGCACCGTGGCGGGCTGTGTCTGGGCGTGGGAATGGGCACTGGGGCGTGGGCATTCTTACAACACTCAAAACACCATCGGCCATGGCCGGAACACCAGAAAATACACTCTTTATTGGATTTATCTGGGTAGCCGTAAAAACGGCTTTTGTGCGCAGGCAAGCGGGCTGAGACACCGGCTGCTTCACTGCTAAATACACTGGGACAGTCACGACGCATGGAACTGAACGAGCGAGAAGTTTTGGTGGAAATCCGGCCGCAGCGGGATCTGAACACCGTCGCTTCCTTAGCATTGCTAGGAAGGCTTTGAGGCCTCGGGCTTGATCTCAATCCTCGGCCGGGGCCCGCGCTGAGGGGGGCGGCGTCCAGCAGAGCGAGAGCGCGGTCTCTGGTCCCGGGCCTGGCGGCGCTGTGAAGCGGCGGCGGCGGGCGGTGCAGGCTGCGGCTGAGAGCTGCGAGCAGGCGGCTGTTTAGGCAGGAAGTGCTTCATAGCCTGCGAAGTTTTCTGCACCTCTGTGTATCTGTCCGCGAAGTCCTTGACGGCAGATCCAAAGAGGCCCGCTGGTGAAATGGGCGCGTCGAGGAATACAGAGCGCTCGGCATCCGTCATCTCTGACAGCGTCAACCACAAATGTCTCTCGGCAACAGTGAGAGAGGCCATATTTCGCCCTATGGCCTGTGCAGCGGCTTTGGCGGCGCGTAGAGCGAGGTCTGTAGCGCTTCTTAAATCCGCCACGCAGATAGCTCCGGGTCCTTCCTCGTCCAGTTTATGGAGAAGGTCAGCCTGGAAGATCTGCAAGACAGCCATCGTGTGCAGCGCTGAAACTGCTTGCCCGGCGGCGGTGTAAGCGCGCCCATGCAGTGATGACGTCACCCGGCAGGCTTTAGATGGGAGCGTTGTCTGCGCGTGCCGTCCAGCGGAGGGCGGGCAGAGATGCGACGCTACCGCTGCCTCCACAGGAGGGATGCAGAGGTACCCTCTATCTCCCGCACCGTCGACGGTGGAGAATGCCGCGGAGGTAGAGGTACGCAGCCTGGCGGAGAAGGGGGCGTTCCATGACTTGGAGACTTCGTCGTGAAGTTCAGGGAGGAAGGGAGCGGCCCTGGACTTTGACGGAGCTTCGTCTTTCCCGAGAAAGCGTCCGTCCAGCCTGTTGCGCGGTGGTAGCGCGGGCGCCTCCCAATCGAGGCCGATGCTTTCCACGGCCTGGGTGAGCAGACGCATCAGCTCAGCCTCAATGCCGGCTCTCTTCCCAGAGGGTTGGCTGGAAACGTTAGCAGAGGGGAGGTCCACGGAGCTCGCCCAATCCTCGCTATCAGAAGCCACGAGAGAGCATACCTCAGTAGGTTCGTCAAAACCGGGGGCGGATGCGGCGGCAGACGGCGGCCGTTGTCCGTCCGGGAGCGACTGGAGCGAAGCAGGCGGGCGAACCGGCGAGCTTTGGCGGGCTGGAGAGAGCTCGGGAGCGCGCTGGGCGCGGCGCTTCTTGCGGCGCGGCACCACAGTAGGCTGAAATGCGGACTCGGAGAATGATGCCAGGCGAGTCCTCAGAGTCGCCATGGGCAATACCTCGCAATGAGGGCATCCGCCGTCAGCGAGCGCGATAGCCGCGTGATCCTCACCCAGGCAGGACACGCAGATGACATGGCGGTCCTCGTCGCTGAGTTGAGAGCGGCACGAGCCACAGGATGGCATCTTTAAAAAGACGCAGCTCTTTTAGAGAGAGAGAGATGTGTGTTGCGTCACGTAAGCAAACACGCACTCTAGGCAGAGTAAAGGATATAGTACGCCGGAAAGCGCAGCAGGTACGGCAGCTGAAGGCGGCGAGGCCAGCGACTCCAGACTCAAGGGCACGTCCCGCTGAAGGCTACAGGTCGACGGCGCGGCTTCTCACTCCGGATCCAGCGATGCGTGAGCTTCGCTGAAGAGTTGAAAATCAGTGTATAGCAGCATATCAAGCTTATTTATAGGGCGAGACCACGCCCTTTCTGGCGGGACGTGACGATATGGGCGCGAAGTGCCCTCATTCGTCATGGCGTCACGCAGAGCCTCTCCCGATAGGCTGCTGCTTTTGCTGCAGGGCAGCCAATAGGCGCGCGAGCTGTCTCGCCTATGTCTGCTTGCTGCCACAAAGCGTTTTACATTGATTAAAAAATTAAGGATAATTTTTTGGCTTCAATATCTCGTGGAAAAGAGTTTTCCCCATAGCGTAAGATATTACGCAGTACGAGAGATACTCACGTAAGAGAACTCTTCTGCTCACCAAGGCTGCAATTATTTGATAAAAAATACAGAAAAAAACAGTAATATTGTGAAATATTATTACAATTTAAAACAGCTGTTTTCTATGTGAATATACAGTCAAGTGTAATTTATTCCTGTGATCAAAGCTGAATTTTCATCATCATTACTCCAGTCTTCAGTGTCACATGATCCTTCAGAAATCATTCTAATATGATGATTTGATGCTCAAAAAACATTCATTATTATTTTCAATGTTGAAAACTTTCTTTGATGAATAGAAAGTTCAAAAGAACAGCGTTTATTTAAAATAGAATATTTTCTAACAATATAAATGTCTTTACTGTAACTTTTGATTTAAAATATTTCTTTCCCCCAAAAATAAAATTTAAATTCTTACTGACCCCAAACTTTTGAAGGGTAGAGTTTAATGTTACAAAAGCTTTAGATTTCAGATAAATGCTGTTCTTTTTTAGTTTCTATTCATCATAGCATCATGAAATAAAAATTTAAAAAACTGTTTTCAACACTGATAATAATCATAAATGTTTCTTGAGCATCAAATCATCATATTAGAATGATTTTTGAAGGATCATGTGACACTGAAGACTGGAGTAATGATGATGATAAATTCAGCTTTGATCACAGGAATAAATTACACTTCACTATATATTCACATAGAAAACCGCTGTTTTAAATTGTAATAATATTTCACAATATTACTGTTTTTTTTGTATTTTTTATCAAATAATTGCAGCCTTGGTGAGCAGAAGAGACTTCTTTTAAAAACATAAAAAAATCTTACCGATCTAAAACTTTTGCACAGTACTGTATTTGTCATACATATATATATCAATGGTGTTTCAGCCTGTATGCAAATTAGGACATATTCAATAAGTGTGGAGCTCATGTGCATATTCAAATTCATTTCAAAAGAAACTTGTAATACAAAAAAAGTTACTTTTCATGTATACTTTTACTATGTAAAGTTTTATTGTGGTAGGAGTAAAGGAAAAAAATCAAGCCTATTTGGGTTGGGCATATTCGATTAGTGTATAGCTCATTTGCATATTCAAATTAATTTTCAAAGAAACTTGTAATACAAAAATGTTTACTTTTCATGGTTACTTTCATTGTGTAAAGTTTCATTTTGATAGGGGTAAAGGAAAAAAATAGCCCCATTGGGGTGTATTGTTGCCTGGCCTTATTGGCACACATCTTGGATTGATGAGAATTAAACATATTTCCTCAACTAGGATTTCTTAGGACATTTAGTATGTTGTTCTGGACACCTTATAGAAATGATTTATGCTGAAAAACATTATTTTACAATTAGTTCTATTTTTGACTCCAAAATGAGTTACTTTGCCTGGACTATATGTTCATTCATGTTTATATGATGCTATAAATTAACTAGAAGGAAGAGATGATTGGTTCAAGAGCAGCTTTAAAAGAGGCTCTACAGCGATCTGTCAGACACATTAAAGAGCCACAAAACGGTATTTATGGTTTAAATTTCTTTAAAAAATTACTAAATTTGAAAGGTGAGATTTTGTTCCATATCAAAAGTAACCTGGTATGTCCTGTCTGTCGGCGTGTTGTCAGTCTCCGTGATGTGTTGTTCACTGCGTGAGAACATGGTGTGGCATGAGAGCGGCGTCGCTTGTCGGACATAGCAACAGTAAAGGGGGCGGGTCTTTGCGAACGGTCAATTGTGCGCTATAAAGTCTGAATTGTAAGATAAAAACTTCACAATTGTGAGATTATGATCTTGCACATCTGACTTTTTTCTCACAAAAGGTTAATGGAGAGTTTAAATCTCGCGATCCTAACTTTATAACTCGCAATTGCAAGAAAAAAGTCAGAATTGTGAGATAAAAAGTAAATTATTACTTTTTTTTTTGCAATTACCTTTGCAAGTTTGTATATTCGTTAAATTTTTGTATTCTGTGGCAGAAACAACCTTCTATAGAGGGCTAAAATCAAAGTTTAAATTATTAGGTTTTATTGCAAAAATGCTACTTATATTATAATTGCACCTGAGGAAACATTATAAATAAATAAAAAAGTCAACAAAAATAAGTCTCTTAATGATGTTTATAAATTATTTATTCATGTTATATATATATATATATATTTTAAAACACTATCTTGAGAAATATATTTTATGTTTTTGAAAATTAAGATTATGTACAATCACATGCATTAAAGGTGTAAAGGAAATAAAATTACTTTACTTGATGGTTGTTTTATTATTTAATGTGAACTCACAATTGTGAGATAAAAAGTCTGCAGTTATCTTTTAAAATGTTTTATTCCGTGGCAGAAACAAGCTTCCATATGACACCTTAGTAATAAATAAAGTGTAGCCAAATATTTCTAAGAACTTTGCATGTATTTTAAACTAGATTTTTTAAACATTTTTAAACTATAATTTTCTTTATCTTAAACTCTCATATAAGCATTGACCTAGTAGTATGCATGATCAACTCAAGAATATCCAGACAAATACCTGTCTGATTGCTGATCTCTCCATCAGCACAGTTAATGCAGTCATAACAGCAGACAGGTCTACCCTTTTTCACAGCTTTCCTAAAACCTGGATGACAGCTCTCAGTGCACACAGACACAGGCACCTGCAGGAGGCAGAAACACAGAGCATCAAGGTCAAAAATTAACCAAGCTACTACATATTATTTATAACTATTTAAAATGTAATTCAGGGATGGGCCAATTCAGTCTTGGAGGGTCACTGTCCTGCAGAGTTTAGCTACAACCTTGATAAAAACTGTAGCTTTCTAGTAATCCTAAAGACGTTGATTAGCTTGTTCAGTTGCTTGAACTAAACTCTGCAGTACAGTGGCCCTCCAGGACGGAAGCTGCAGCATTATATATGTTTAGACAACACGTTGTAGCTATACCTTTTCACTGCCATCATACCAAATGATAGTTCTGCTTAGACTGAATTCTTGGCCTTTAGGCTGGGATGCATCATATTGACCCACTGTCACAAAATGAACTGAACCATCTCCCTGATGCTGCCAATTCACAAGTTCATAGGTGGCCACAGGGTCTCCATTGGTATCAAATGAAACAGAATAATTATTTTTGGTGAAGTTGACTCGCTTGAGCTGATCAAAAACCTGCATGAAGGGCATGGGAAACTCAGATTGTTGTAATTTGCTGAATAATCTGAAATATTGGGTGTGGTTAGGCCTATATATTTTATAGCAGGCCACAAAGTAAAGGTTGTAATTCAAAAAAATGTTATTAAAGGATTAAAAGATTGTATTAAACTTTTTTAAATCGTAAATTGTAGGCTACAAAGAAAACTTACCTTACGGGGCTCGATTTCAATGTTTTTGTCACAACGTTTTTCGTTACAGACAATGCCATGTAGGGCATGAGCTATAGCATATGTGGCTTTGTACACCATGTTTGTGATCCTCAACTGGGACGTGTCTGTGTACGGGTTCTGTAATGCGTGCAGGTCCTCTGTGTTATCACATGCTGGCATACCAGTAGAAGAACCTGTCTGCCGTTTTAGACTACAGCTAAATGAGCTTTCCCAGAATTCTGTCAGCAGGGGAAATTTCAGCGCCTGCTCTGGAGACAGGTCAAGTAAAAAGTTACGAAATCCCGGGATAATAGACCGCGGGATTGCAAAACCCACAGCACCGATACACAAATTAAACCGCAGCATTTGTGGATCTGTAACCCATGCCTCACTGCCAACCCACTGCATCGGAGGAGGAGGCTGCTGACTCAGCTCTTCTAAGAGGATTCTCATATCACCTGCGGCCACAAAGGCAACTATTACACGAGCCGTTGATCTGCGAATGACATCCGCGACTTTTTTCAGTTTACTGCGCGGCTGGGTCCTGTAGTAGGCCTCAGAATACTCCACACAGATTCCCTCCTCCTCCGCAGCCTTCAGGAATGATGCCATGCCATTGTTCCCGTAGTCTGAATCACTCCGCACTGTCCCGATCCACGTCCACCCGAAGCGCTTGACCATCCGTGCCAGTGCGGCCGCTTGATGGTGATCGCTAGGGATGGTCCTAAAGAAAGTAGGATGTTGCCGCTTGTCACTGAGACACGCGCATGTTGCGTAATGACTCACCTAAAGTGCAAAATGAAGAAGAACTAAAAACAGGTTTCCAATATTATTTTTCATTTACAGTGCCAATATTTTTTGCCCCTTACAAGTTTTATAGAGGACCATGAAATAAAGCACCTGTGGAATTCCAAATGAACCGAAAAGTCTTGAAGTGGTTATAGCCGCAGTGGAACCAGATTCTCCGACTAGTGCAAGAACTGCTGCTGATTTTGCACAGCTAGTGTCGTTAAATACCAGATCTTGTCCGTTGGCAAGTTGAAATGCTACTTTCATTACCATTGGCACAGAGGCACAAGAGTCATATATATTGTACCCTAATGTGATGCCCGGTAAGAGATCAGAGCTGTTGTTTATCTCTTGGATGGCAAACTGTAAGACACGAGCAAAACGCAGCTCTCTGAAGTCCATGCTGTTGAAGAACACAGATGAAAAACAGATGAAAAACTATTATAATAACGTGTAAATAAATTTAAGCACCTATGTGAACGTTTTGCTTGTTATGTTCTCATAACTCCGTTTACATAAAAAAAGATAATTATGAACATAATCTCAGCACAATAAATTTAGCCTATTCAACCCTGTTCTGTCAAGGATTGTGTACTTTTTTGTCAAATTCTAACCTGCCAATGCACTCCAGTGGTTGTGGCCGTCTAGTATACATGTGCTTCTCTGTCCTTAGATAGTAATGAATGGTGAAAGCCCCTCCAATGATGAAGTCCCCATCCTTGAAGAGAGCAGGGGGCTGAGGGTCAACTTGGAGGATGCATGTGCCTAAATTAACCCCACACACAGCAGGAACAAGTCTGGTAACACACACCACTGTCAATAAAAGTTTAACATGTATTTCTCCTGCTAGGCAAGCAGCCACTCCAAATGTGAGGTCAACATTAATCCTTGTTTTATATATCCACCAACCACTACTGTTGTATGTTGTTACTCATTACTGGAAAATGGGGGGGTGGGGTTAATATTTTATATCAGTCAGTCATGGTGAGAGAATGTGTCTCATAAGTGTATCAAAATTCACCAAAAAAAAACATGACTTTTTTAAGGTCACCTGTCAACCCAATGCAAAACGTAATGAGGAAAACATTTTTGTTTTAAATTTGATCTGATGTTTCCTTTATTTGTAAGATGTTTGTCTTGTCTATTTCAGACATGTTTCAGTGACACAATAATATGACTGTGAAGCATTATGCAGCCATAAACCATTTTGAATAAATGTAGCAAAAAGTTATTTAAACTTTCGTTTTTCATATCCATATCTCGTCCATATCTCACTATCTGTATTTCTATCCATCTCTCCAATGTATATCTATATATTTATCTATCTCACAGTCTTTATCTATTTCCTTAATCTTTCCTTTCTGTCTGTCTTTGTCGACTTGTCCGTCTTATTCATCTTTGTCAGTCAGTATCTGTAACTGTATGTGTTGCTATGGCCACCAAACAAAGCCTTGACTCAGCCTTGACCCCCACTTCTAAGAGGGGAGATGCATGGCTCTTAAAATGAAACATGACCACAGTCTAGCTGAAGCCAGTGATAGAGTTTGTATATATCTCAATAATTTTATACTTGAACAAATGGATGGGGGACAAATTAAAGTAAAAACTGTGATGAATGGGGGGGTAAACATAATATTACAAATCATATCTGCACAAAATGACGTGAATGCACAAGTGAACTTGAACTAATACGTGCCATTCAGAATGACTCATGTTGTGGATGCGCTCTTCCTGGAACAACGCGACACGGCAAAACCCAAATAATTCACAATGTTTTATTACAATATTGTTCTCTTTATAATGTTACGTAATATGACAGTCCCAATAGTCATTATTAGTCGTGCATTGCCGTTTGAGCTGCGAGTGCTTAAAGATCACGCTTTAGCGTAAAAAAAAAAAAAAGTGCGACCAAATCATATGTTGGTGCGACCAACTGAGAAAGTTGCACCAGTGCAACCAGTGGAAAAGTTAGTCTGGAGCCCTGCAATTCCACGCTTTATACACTGGACCTCTTGAGCTCCTTTCAGGAACTCAAGGTGATCTCCCAGGATTGTCCAGACAAGGCTTCGCAAAGCTGCTGGAGGAAGAGTATGTGTAATTGTTATTACCATATTATAAAATTTCTATCCATTAGTACACAACATTACAAATACTATTTCTATATATCTTCCAGTCTGGACATATCAATGGCAGCGCAGCTTCTTAGAGTTTCCCTACACTTCATTTGAGGAAGACCTGCTCTGCTGTAGTGCTCTTTTCACCTGCCCAGGATGCACGCCAGAAATGTTGGCTGTTTCAGCAGATGGAAACCGAAAGCTATATTGCTTTCTCCAGACCAGAAGGTGGTCTTTGTTCCAGTCTTTTTATTGATTTATTTTCTTATTTTATATATTTAATGGATGAATTTCCTAGTTTTCTTTCTTCCTCAGCTCTGATGATCCTGACTTTTTTGAGGGGCTTTGTGGGTGAAGACAGTGCGGTGTCTAGATTTGTCGACACCATACAAAAAGCAGTGAGAAATGCAAGTTTTAAAACTTGACAAAAAAGTTGTTACAAAAATAACCATATATGTCCGACCCTGATTCCCCCCTGATGATGAAACTTTTCCTCAGTGACTACGTTTACATACAGCCAATAACCCGTTAAAAACCGGAATATTAGCAATAACCCGGTCGCGCACAGCCATGCAAAACACCGGCAAAAACCCAAAAATGCTCATATACCGGTTTTTAAAAACCCGAATATTATACCTAGGGTACCCCTTTTCTAACCCGAATATTTGGTCATGTAAACGCGCATCGGCATATCCCCATCAAAAGGAACATTGATTTGTGTTCTGCGCATGTTCTATTCGCAAGGAATCTTGGTCTTTTGAATAGAAGAACTTCTTGTATGTGCCTTCTGGCGCATACAAAAACCCGCGTGCAGTATAGCGGAAGTAAACAAGAAGTAGAGGTGCATGGCGAGACGCAGCGCAGCACCATACTTTTGGAGCGTGGAGGAAACCAATTTCTTTATTAGCACCAAAGCGCAAACAAAGGCGATCGCTATCTGCCACGATCTATTCATTATCCGCGTGCTACTGCTGCTGTTGTTGTCTTTGGATACAGGAAGAAGAATCGGAAATGACGCATATTGCGTCTTAAGGTTGTCCGTACGTCCAGACGCTAACCGTGCGTCGCCGTTTACATCGGGATATTGCCAATTGATTACAAATTCCATGTATACAGGAGTAACTCTCTCTGCTCACGCATGTAAACGGGTTATTCCTAATGTTTCAGAAACTCGAATAGTGACCTTAACCCGACCAAAACCCGAATATTGACAGCTTGCAAACGTAGTCATTGTGATGCATGCTTGAGCCCATGCTACAAAGTGTGAGGTATGTATAATATTTTTGCATCATATGCACATCTTGTAATGTTTACAAGCACATTAATAATATGAAATTGAAGTTAAGGGCTACATTATATATTATATATATTATATATAATATTATATATATTATATATATTAAGGCAAGGCAAGGCAAGGCAAGACAAGTTTATTTATATAGCACATTTCATACACAGGTAATTCAAAGTGCTTTACATAGAAGAAATTTAAAATAATCAAAAGAAATATAAGTATTAATACAGTTTAGAACAGTGGTCTCAAACTCGCGGCCCGCGGGCCATTTGCGGCCCCCGGGGTGATATTTAGTGGCCCCCTACTTGACATTAAAGTTTAATGTTAGTGCGGCCCGTCGTTGCGTGTGCCGCGTTTTAAAATTTTTTTTTTTTTTTTATCCCTTATGGGCTACCATAGATAGTCTCATGACAGCTTACGGTGGGTTTGTTGTCAATAGTTGTCATAGACAACCGCGAAGTACAAACTTACCAAAGAGTATAGAAGTTACTTCTATACTCTTTGAACTTACTGCGCCTGGAAAAAATGAGCGCGTCGCTTATGAGCGTGCTTGCCGCGCGCCTACATTTGAAATAACGAACTTGAGCACGCAAAATATGTGAGCGCGATATGTGAACATGCCACGAGCTACTGGTAGCTCGCGAGCGACGTGTTGGAGACCCCTGCTCTAAAGCAATGTGAGAATAATCATTTTGAGCTTGTAATATGTGTCCAGCAGGTTGATAAGAAGGTTTGCTTTGATTTGTGCAAAGTCAGTAATTTGCCTGAGACACTATACATGTGTAGAAATAATTCAATAAGGCTGAATTCACATAACGTTATAGCGCCTAAAAACGCGTAGAAAACGCCAGGCGCGCCGCGTTCTCCTTTTTCCAAAGCGCTAGGGCGGTTGCGCTCCGTAGGCGTCTGTCGTTGCTAAGCTACGGTGCGCTTGCGGCATTCTGAAAAGTTGAGATGTTTTTATCTCGATGCGGCGCGGACGCGCTTTGAAAAAACGAGCGTGTCGCACCGCGGCCGCGTCGCTTCCATTATGAGCGCGCATACCGCGCGCCTACATTTGAAATAACGAACTTGAGCGCGCAAAAGACGCGATATGTGAACAGGCCCTTCGGGCAGACATGACTGCAAATATTTGTATTTCAAAAGCAATAATCGTTTTTCTAAGTATAATAAAAGGAAATGTGCCTTCCAAAAAACATATCATTAAAGGAACACTCCGACTTTTTGGGACTTTAGCCTATTCACCTTATCCCCCAGAGTTAGATAAGTCCATACATACCTTTTTCATCTCCGTGCGTGCTATAAGTCTGTTTGACGCACCCACCGCTAGCCTAGCTTAGCACAAAGACTGGATGTAAATGGTTGCAGCTAGCATACTAATCCAAATAAGTGACAAAATAACGCAAACATTTTCCTATTTACATGGTGTGATTTGTATAGTCACAGAGTGTACAAAAAAAAACAAAGTCACATGAGACACAGACATATTTTAACCGTATAAATACTGGGAACTATATTCTCTGAAGGCGAAGCACTGCTACTTGGGCGGAGTGATTAGTGCAGCACTCTGAACGAACTCTCTGCTCCTCACCATGGCGTGTCTCAGGTGCTGCGGTTATCACTCCGCCCAAGTAGCAGTGCTTCGCCTTCAGAGAATATAGTTCCCAGTATTTATACGGTTAAAATATGTCTGTGTCTCATGTGACTTTGTTTTCTGTACATTCTGTGAGTATACAAATCACAATATGTAAATAGGAAAATGTTCGCGTTATTTTGTCACTTATTGGGAGCGGTATGCTAGCTGCAACCATTTACATCCAGTCTTTGTGCTAAGCTAGGCTAGCGGTGGGTGCGTCAAACAGACTTATAGCACGCACAGAGATGAAAAAGGTATGTATGGACTTATCTAACTCTGGGGGATAAGGTGAATAGGCTAAAGTCCCAAAAAGTCGGAGTGTTCCTTTAATGTGTTGTATAAAGAAAATAAAAAGTACATAAGCAAATATAAGTATCACAAATATGTGTTATAAGGAAAATAAAAATAATGTTTGTAAAATGAAGTATCACAAAGATGTTGTTTATAAGGAAAAGACAAAGAAAGTTTGTAAAATGAACTTTAGGACAGCTCATGAAGAACCAATCGTACAGAACGGAATGTTCAAATTCAGAGGAACAGTTCGGAAGAAACATTAATAATAAAGATTGAGAAGATTGGATCAGTTGTGCTCCTTTTTTGGAATACTTGAATACTATTTTTTGTGGAATACTTGATGCGGCCCAGCCTGACCCAGACTCTCCCTCCAGCGGCCCCCAGTTAAGTTGAGTTTGAGACCCCTGGTTTAGAATAAAGAAATTAAAATAATCAACAGAAATAAGAATAATTTAAACAGTTTAGAATATAAAATTAAATAAAATACAGTTCAAACAGTCGGACACATACAGTGGCACAGTGCTCATTCAGTAAATGCAAAGCTAAACAGATGTGTTTTCAGTCTGGATTTGAATGTGACTACTGTAGGAGCACATCTGATCTCTTCTGGAAGCTGGTTCCAGCTGCGGCTGGCATAGTAGCTAAAAGCGGACTCTCCTTGTTTAGAGTGAACCCTTGGTATTTCTAGCTGACGTGATCCTAATGATCTGAGTGATCTGTTGGGTTTATATTCAGTGAGCATATCTGCAATATATTGAGGTCCTAGGCCATTGAATGATTTATATACCAGTAATAATACTTTAAAATCAATCCTAAATGTAACTGGGAGCCAGTGTAAAGACCTGAGGACTGGTGTGATGTGTTCATATTTTCTTGTTCTGCTCAGAATCCTGGCAGCAGCGTTCTGTATGAGCTGCAACTGTCTTATGTTTTTTTTGGGAAGGCCAGTGAGGAGTCCATTACAGTAATCCACCCTGCTGGTGATGAAAGCATGCACTAGTTTCTCTAAGTCTTGACTGGAAACAAAGCATCTAATTCTTGCAATATTTTTCAGATGATAATATGCTGATTTAGTTATTGCTTTGACATGACTACTGAAACTAAGGTCTGATTCTAGAGACACTCCAAGATTCCTGACTTGATTTTTAGTTGTTAGACCCCTAGAGTGAAGGTATGCATTCACCTTGAGATTGTTTTCCATCACTCCAATTGTTTACTTCATCAATGCATTGGCACAGGGAGTCAATGGGGCTGTAGTCGTTAGGCGATAGGGCTAAGTAGAGCTGTGTGTCGTCTGCATAGGTGTGGTAAGAGATTTGGTTCTTTCTCATTATTTGGCTTATTGGGAGCATGTACAGGTTGAATAGGAGTGGCGCAAGAATTGAGCCTTGAGGGACTCTGCATGTCATGGACGTCCACTCAGACTTATGGTCTCCTATACTCACATAATAACCTCTCCCTTCTAGGTATGACCTGAACCATTTTAGGACTATCCCAGAAAGCCCCACCCAGTTTTCCAGCCTGTCAAGAAGTATGTTGTGATCGACAGTGTCAAATGCAGCACTGAGGTCGAGTAGTACCAGCACTGATAATTTGCCTTTATCAGTATTTAAGCGAATATCGTTTATTATCTTTATGAGCGCTGTCTCTGTGCTGTGATGTGATCGGAAACCAGATTGAAAATTGTCAAAGTATCCATTCGAGCTTAAGAATTTGTTCAGCTGATTGAAGACAACTTTTTCAATGACCTTGCCTATGAAAGGAAGATTTGAGATCGGTCTATAGTTGCTTAATATAGTCTTATCTAGATGACTCTTTTTCAGGAGGGGTTTGACAACTGCAGTTTTCAGGGAGTTTGGAAAAGTCCCAGAGAGAAGTGAGGCATTAACCACTTCTAGAAGATCTGCTTTTAAGCTGTTTAACACATATTAAGGTATATATAAGGTATATATATATACTAAGGTATTGTAGAGATTTTAAGGATGAACCAAACACAAATTAATCAAATTAATCTCTCATGGGATTCATTCAAATGTGATTCAGCATTCCGGATCTGAACACCACATTCCAAAGTCACAAGACGGCTCCAAATTGTCTAGAAAACCCCCCAGAGAAGACTTTTATGGCCTTGCAGGCACCCAGAGATAAGCCTAAAACAGGAAAAACGCTGTCAATGTTTCATCCTTAAGCAAGACAAAGCTGCTCAGAAATGGTGAAACGAGGCCTGACCACCAAGGGGCTTGACCACCTTTGACCTCCCTCCTGCAGCACCACTGCTGAGCAGGACAGAGATGTAAAACAGACCACGCTTTCATGGAACAGAGAGACTTACACAGACTTACACAGACTTTACATATCAAACCCATTAAAACTCACACAGAACAATGCTCAGTGGACCTATAATCAAAATATATAACATAACATGATTATGTATTGTGTTACAACCCCTGTATGTGTCTATTCTGCTTAGATCACATCTAAGTCATGTAATTGTTATAAATATTAGGTGTGTGAATGAAAGTGTGTCATGCTTCCTGTCAGCAGGATAGTATACGATAACATGTTCTTAATTCAGACGATGGCTTGATTGAAATCTGTGTAAAATGTTTTGTATGATTATAATAATCTATGTTTAAACTGTGGTCTCTTGTTCTCTGCTAAGTGCTGGAACCCCAGCAGATCCCAGATAACGATAAGTAGGAACTCAATCCACCCCCTAAAATGATGCCATTGTCTCATTGGTCAGAATTCTCCAAAAGAGGTTGGGCCAACTTTTCAGTTAAAGACCCGAACCGAGGAGTTACAGTCAGTTCGTAGTTGAGTTCAGAAACTTCCATCCGGGGGAGTGCTAGTGCTTTTCGACTTCTTCAGAGATGTTCTTCTTGTAGTTTCTTTTTCCGAAAGTTCTTCTTCGGAGTTCTTAGGAAAAATACGGAGAGAGCTGAAGAGGATGCTCTAGGGAGAGCCATGAAAAAGTAACAGACAGACGAGCAATGTAGACGAGCAGAGAAAATTACCCAAATTAAGATCAGGGTTTAAAACAGCTTCATTCAAGCCATCTAACTCGTCTCACTTTCTTTCTTTCCTAAGTTTTCCTTTATTTTCCGTTGTGAGTCTCGGTTCTAAGTTAAGTTTTGCTGCAAAGTTTCGTTTTAACGTTTCAACTGCAAAGCCTGCTTCAACTTCAAAGACTTCATTCATTCGCGCCAACACGCCACGTGATTGGCCGCCCCAAGACGTCTCCAGGCACAGCCAGCCAAGCAACGGCCGGGAAACCCCTTTGACGAAGCACCGCAAAAAGGGAATTCCCTAAGCAACGCAAGGACATGCAAGTAACACTCCAGACTCTTAACTGAACTGGTGCATTAATGTAATATCTAATAACCTGCCTGAGAAACGATAGAAGGGTTAAATTAATGATTGATGGTTCGTTCAGGTCATGTCTTATAAGTGCATATAGAAACTTGGGATTTCACTATTTCACTCTTAAAACTCATTCTTTCCTCACTCTCTTTCTTTCTGCAACTTGTATGAATGCGTGTGCGTGTGTTTGTGTTAGATATTAGTTTTATGTTTTAGGATAATCAATAAAGTCTTGTTTATATTTGAAAAGATATTTGCCTTGTGTTGTGCTTGCACATTTAATGTCTTGTACTGTCGATCTAAAGTTACCTTGCTAATACATAGTGTTTCACTATAGATTGGATATTTATATCTGTGCCAAGGTTATAATTACGGCCCGTTCAAATGAACTCTAAACGAGTCATTTGCTCGGTTCCATAGTGATTTGGTCAAGATTCATTGCAAATCGATGAATCATTCCTTTTGAGCTAAATTGGCCTTCCGGCCCCCCTTAAATACATTTTATGTATATTATTATTGATGTACATTCGTTACAGTATATATTATACCTTTTTGCATAACCATTTCTTATACAGATTGTAAAGCCCTTTGAGGCAAATTGTGATACTATATAAATTAAATTGAATTGAATATTTTTCACTCTGTAATGGAATGGTAGAAACCAGGAAGGAGCAGGGACAACCGCCAGTGAGGAGGTGGAGCAAGTGAATAGCTACCTCTCATGTTGTGCCCTGACAACCAAATATATGTCCAAAGGAGGTCATCAGAGTGTTTGCAATATTCTTGCATACTTTTCAACAGCTCGGGTGGACATGCTTACATTGCATGCAATGTAAAATCTACCATTTTAAACGATGCTGTAACGAATGTACATCAATAATAATATACATAAAATGTATTTAAGGGGGGACGGAAGGCCAATTTAGCTCAAAAGGAATGACTCATCGATTTGCAATGAATCTTGACCGAATCACTATGGAACCGAGCAAATGACTCGTTTAGAGTTCATTTGAACGGGCCGTAATTATAACCTTGGCACAGATATAAATATCCAATCTATAGTGAAACACTATGTATTAGCAAGGTAACTTTAGATCGACAGTACAAGACATTAAATGTGCAAGCACAACACAAGGCAAATATCTTTCCAAATACAAACAATACTTTATTGATTATCCTAAAACATAAAACTAATATCTAACACAAACACACGCACACGCATTCATACAAGTTGCAGAAAGAAAGAGAGTGAGGAAAGAATGAGTTTTAAGAGTGAGATAGTGAAATCCCAAGTTTCTATATGCACTTATAAGACATGACCTGAACGAACCATCAATCATTAATTTAACCCTTCTATCGTTTCTTTGGCGGGTTATTCAGTTTTATATCAGTGCACCAGTTCAGTTAAGAGTCTGGAGGTACTTGCTTGTCCGTGTTGCTTTGGGGACTCCCTTGTGTCGGTGTAGAGGGGGTTTTCCCGGGTCCGTTGTTTGGCTGGCGGTCTTCTCGTGCCTGCTAGATCTTGGGCAGCCAATCACGTGGTGTGTTGGCGGATGGATGAAAGTCTTTGAAGTTGGAAGGGCTTTGCAGTCGAAACGTTTAAACGAAACTTTGCAGCAAAACTTAACTTAGAACCGAGACTTTTTAATGGAAAAGAAAACAAAGGAAAAGAAAGGAAAGTGAGACGAGTTAGATGGCTTGAATGAAGCTGAATTAATGCTACCATTAAAATACTTACCACCTTCTGGCACCAACAATCATGCCACGTTCAAAGTCACTCAAATCACCTTTCTTCCCCATACTGATGCTCGGTTTGAACTGCAGAAGATTGTCTTGACCATGTCTACATGCCTAAATGCACTGAGTTGCCGCCATGTGATTGGCTGCTTAGAAATTAAGTGTTAACGAGCAGTTGGACAGGTGTACCTAATAAAGTGGCCGGTGAGTGTAAGTACCAATGTAGAACATTATATAGAAACTGTGCCTATTCCTCGTTTAGTAAGGCCAAATAATATATATAATGTAGGATCTAGGAAAAATTTAAACAAGAAAATCTCAATATCAGTGATAAACAATTTCTAAAGCTAGGTCTTCTAAACATTAGATCGCTCACACCTAAGGCGGTTATTGTAAATGAAATGGTCACAGATAATAGTTTCGATGTACTTTGCCTTACTGAAACCTGGCTTAAACCAAATGATTATTTCGGTATAAATGAGTCTACTCCGCCAGGATACTGTTATAAGCATGAGCCCCGTCTGATTGGTCGTGGCGGCGGTGTTGCAACAATCTATAGAGATATTCTTAATGTTACTCAGAAAACAGGTCACAGGTTTAATTCGTTTGAGGTTCTTGTGCTAAATGTTACACTCTTAGATTTAAGAAAGAAATCCCTATTATCTCTAGCCTTGGCTACTGTATAAAGACCTCCAGGGCCTTACGCCGATTTCCTAAAAGAGTTTGCAGACTTTCTATCAAATCTATTGGTCAATGTCGATAAAGCAATAATTGTTGGAGATTTTAACATACACGTAGATAACACAAATGATGCGTTAGGGGCTGCGTTTACAGATTTATTAAACTCCTTCGGGGTCACGCAAAACGTCAGTGGTCCCACTCATCGCCTAAATCATACACTAGATTTAATTATATCATATGGAACCAATCCAACCGATATAGATATTATACCGCAAAGCGATGATGTAACTGATCATTACATGGTAACTTGCATGTTACGTACTGCTGAAATTTGTCATGTTGCGCCACGTTATCGACCAGGCAGAACAATCCTTCCAAACACTATAGATAGATTCTCAAATAGCTTACCTGATCTATCTCAGCTACTCAGTGAACCCAAACAATCAGATGAACTAGAGGAAATGACTAGCAGTTTGAGCACCATTTTCTCTAGTACATTAGAAATTGTTGCACCAATTAGATTAAAAAAGGTTAGAGAGAAAACTAGAGCACCATGGTACAACAATGCTACGCATGCTATCAAGAGAGAAACTCGTAACTTAGAGCGTAAATGGAAACAAACAAATTTAGAGGTCTTTAGAATCGCGTGGAAAGATAGTATGTCACGTTACAAAAAGGCTCTTAAATCAGCCAGGGCTGAGCATCTCCGCAGACTAATAGAAAATAACCAAAATAATCCAAGGTTCTTATTTAACAACGTGGCCAGACTAACAAATAAACAGGCATCACCTGAGCAAAATATTCCGTTACAATGTAGTAGTAATGATTTTATGCATTTCTTCACTGAGAAAATAGAAAACATCAGAAACACAATTGTAAATGTACAATCTTTTATGGTGTCTTATGATTCAGCCTCAATTATCGCCCCTCAAGAACAACTACACCGCTTTACAACTATAGGACAGGAAGAGCTAAATAAACTTATTATCGCATCTAAACCAACAACTTGTTTATTAGATCCAATACCCACTAAATTACTTAAAGAAGTGTTACCTGTAGTGGAAGAGCCTCTTCTCAATATTATTAATTCATCTTTATTTTTAGGTCACGTTCCAAGAATATTCAAGCTGGCAGTAATAAAACCTCTTATTAAAAAACCACAATTAGATCCAAATAACCTAGCAAATTACAGACCCATTTCAAATCTTCCATTTATGTCTAAAATACTAGAAAAAGTTGTGTCCGCTCAATTGTGCTCTTTCTTGCAAGAAAATGATATCTATGAAAAATTTCAGTCAGGATTCAGACCGTATCATAGCACAGAAACTGCGCTAGTTAAAATTACAAATGATTTACTTTTAGCTTCTGACCAAGGCTGCATCTCAATACTAGTTCTACTCGATCCTAGCGCTGCATTTGATACTATAGATCATAAAATACTCCTGGATCGACTACAAAACTACACTGGTGTTCAGGGACAGGCATTAAGCTGGTTTAGATCATACTTATCAGACCGTTACCACTTTGTCTGTTTAAATGGGGAAAAATCTAAGATAACGTCAGTAGACTATGGAGTACCGCAAGGATCTGTGTTAGGCCCTCTACTATTCTCAATATATATGCTGCCACTTGGTAATATTATAAGAAAACATGGAATTAATTTTCACTGTTATGCTGATGACACTCAATTATATATTTCATCACGGCCAGATGAAAACACTAACTTATCTAACTTGACAGAATGTCTTAAAGATATAAAATACTGGATGACGTGTAATTTCCTGCTATTAAATTCAGATAAAACAGAGGTATTACTTATTGGTCCAAAAAACTACCCACAAAATCCCTTACAATACAACTTTAATTTAGAAGGATGCCCTGTTACTTTATCCACTACAGTAAAAGACCTGGGTGTCATACTTGACCGCAACCTGACTTTTGAAAATCATATTTCATATGTTACAAGAACAGCCTTTTTCCACCTTAGAAACATTGCTAAGCTACGTAACATGCTATCCGTTTCTGATGCAGAAAAGTTAGTTCATGCATTCATGACCTCGAGACTAGATTACTGTAATGCTTTATTAGCTGGTTGTCCTGTATCCTCAAACAAGCTACAGTTAGTCCAAAATGCAGCCGCTAGAGTTCTTACTAGATCAAGAAAATATGATCATATAACACCAATTTTATCATCTCTACATTGGTTACCTATTAAGTTCTGTATCAATTACAAGGTATTGCTACTGACCTATAAAGCCCTAAATGGTTTAGCTCCAGTCTATTTAACGGATCTTCTATCGCCCTACAATCCGTCACGCTCTTTAAGATCACTAAATTCGAGGCTTCTGGTCATTCCTAGGATATCTAAGGCCATGTCCACACGGACACGGGTATTTTTATAACCGGAGTTTTTCCTCCAGCGTTTTTAAAAAAAATCCCGTCCACATGAAAACGCAAAAACACGCTATCAAGCGCGGTCAAGAGCATGCCACGCCAGCAGGCGGCGAAATAACCCTAACCGTAAAGCCACGTTGGCCAATCAGAAGCCTAACAAAAAGTTATTACCGGTTCCGGTAGGCGCAAATCTGACGTCAAACACAGCGGATAACGGCGCACACTCTGACGTCGCAAGGCAAAAACCCCGGTTTCACTGTCTACACGACAACACGTAACCGGCGTTTCTGAAAATACTCACCCTCAGCAGGGGTTTTCAAAAATATTCGGTTTCAGTGCGTTTTCGTGTGGACGAACGGCCGAACCGCGTTAAAAAAGTCCCGGTTTTAAAAATACCCGTGTCCGTGTGGACGGGGCCTAAGTCCACTAAAGGAGGGAGGGCATTCTCACATTTAGCTCCTAAACTCTGGAATAGCCTTCCTGATATTGTTCGAGGCTCAGACTCGCTGTCCCAGTTTAAAACCAGATTAAAGACGCATCTCTTTAACCAAGCATTCACATAATGCTTACCTTTTATACTACTGCCGAATCAGATTGAATGCATTAATATTATGAACATCAGCTACGCTAATTATTTCTCATCTGCCTTTCTGCTGTTATCTCGGGACGCAAGTCCCGAGGTAAATAGCGTTCGTCAGCTCCAGTTTGTATCCAGCCTCTCACGGAGACTTCAGGGGCCCGTTTCAATAAGGAGGTTCAACCAACTCTGAGTTAAAACTTGAACTCTGAGTTGACTTACCCTGAGATGGGAAACTCTGAGTTTTCGGTTACAGAACAGCTGAAATGAGTTGGTTCAATCAACTCTTGAGTTGACTGACTCTGAGTTAAGCGCGTGCACCACAACTATAAAAAGCCATTATCAATGGAGCGCAGATATTACGAGTCACCATGGCAACAGCGCCAGACAAAAAGAGGAATTACTGTTATACAGTGTTGGGTGCAATTAATTACCAAGTAATCTAAATTTTGTGATTTAATTAAAGGGATTACTCTTAATTCTGTAATTTAAAATAAAATCTGATGTAATTACATTAAATACTGTAGAGACTATAGAACAATTCAGTATAAAACAATAATGGATTTAAAATACATTTTTAAAATACAAGGTATATTTTTAATGTAACCTTCTCCCTCTACACACTTTGGTCAATTCAAGAATAATTCATGCAATTGTATATTGTTAATTTGAAAGCATTAAAAGTGCAGTTTCTTGTCTCTCCTTGTATTGTTCAAGTGGTTGAGGTTGATATGGGATTTAGTAATTAGTATTAAGTAGACCAATACTTTCTAAAGATAGTAATTATTACATTAATCTAATTACACTGTTGAAGATGTCATTTGTAGTAATTGATAACTATTTTAGAGTAACTTACCAAACTGTTATAATATCAGAGGTGAAACTGGAAGAACAGTAGCCTATGTTATTCAACCTAATTTTAATTTTCATGTAGGCTAGGTGCAATCCTGCAGGCATTAAAATAACGTGGCAGCAGCTGAAAATAAAATATATAAACATAATTCAATCAGGTAAGGCTTGAGCATATCATGGGTGTAGGCTACCTGACTTTACAAACATTTGACATATTAAATAACAAAATAGCATCCAGTATATAGCAGTGCAGCAGCATTTCTGGCTGAGGGAATTCCTTCATCAGAGCCAGTCACTCCCGAAGATCCAAGCCTTCATAAAATGTAAGAGGTCTACATATGTGTTATTTTTTATATAGGGTATTTTTGATATTTCCATTTATTTTACTTTGGGTTGGGTTTTTCGTTGGTCCCAACAGATTCTGATGGTAATATCTGTCTTTTGGATCCTCCTGTCCCAACAGAACCCCAGGCAGTTGTAAGTAGCCTACTCAATACACCAGAAATTATGACAAATAGGCCTAAACTTCATAAATAGTAGGGACACACTTCAGTGTGCAATGCCACAGTTTAATTCTGTAGAATTTGTTTAGAACTACCGGAGGTGGAAAGAGTAATAAAATATTGTACTCAAGTAAAAACACTATTACTTTGATAAAAATTTTACTTAAGTACAAGTAAAATAAGCCGGTCTAAAAATCTACTCAAGTAAAAGTACTTCTATTCAACGACTCTCCTATGTAGGGTTGTAATGTATGAGAGTTTCACAGTATGATAACCGTCTCAAAAAATATCACGGTTTATGGTATTAAACAATTATTAAATATATAAACTGCATTATTAAATTACGGTTATTATTATCATCAGTTAAAATGACAGTTAAATAAATTAAACATTTGTTCAATAAAACCTAATCAACTAATTTCAATAATTTATTATGAATTAGATTAACAACTTATTTTGTATCATTAATAACTTATTAAAATGTTTAAAAATAATTGAGTTCTATGAAATGTTTTTATTCAGATTTTTTTTATTTTTATGATTTAATACAAATATATTATCAAAAACGGTGGTAATCAAATAAAAGTTTAGCAAACGTTTTAATCCTTTTATTTTTTGGCAAAGTGCTGCAAAACAGATTTAGTCAATTAAACCATAGACAAACAATATACACTCACCGGCCACTTTATTAGGTACACCTGTCCAACTGCTCGTTAACACTTAATTTCTAAGCAGCCAATCACATGGCGGCAACTCAGTGCATTTAGGCATGTAGACATGGTCAAGACAATCTCCTGCAGTTCAAACCGAGCATCAGTATGGGGAAGAAAGGTGATTTGAGTGACTTTGAACGTGGCATGATTGTTGGTGCCAGAAGGGCTGGTCTGAGTATTTCAGAAACTGCTAATCTACTGGGATTTTCACGCACAACCATCTCTAGGGTTTACAGAGAATGGTCCGAAAAAGAAAAAACATCCAGTGAGCGGCAGTTCTGTGGGCGGAAATGCCTTGTTGATGCCAGAGGTCAGAGGAGAATGGCCAGACTGGTTCGAGCTGATAGAAGGGCAACAGTGACTCAAATAACCACCCGTTACAACCAAGGTGGGCAGAAGAGCATCTCTGAACGCACAGTACGTCGAACTTTGAGGCAGATGGGCTACAGCAGCAGAAGACCACACCGGGTGCCACTCCTTTCAGCTAAGAACAGGAAACTGAGGCTAAAATTTGCACAAGCTCATCGAAATTGGACAATAGAAGATTGGAAAAACGTTGCCTGGTCTGATGAGTCTCGATTTCTGCTGCGACATTCGGATGGTAGGGTCAGAATTTAGCGTCTACAACATGAAAGCATGGATCCATCCTGCCTTGTATTAACGGTTCAGGCTGGTGTTGGTGGTGTCATGGTGTGGGGAATATTTTCTTGGCACTCTTTGGGCCCCTTGGTACCAATTGAGCATCGTTGCAACGCCACAGCCTACCTGAGTATTGTTGCTGACCATGTCCATCCCTTTATGACCACAATGTACCCAACTTCTGATGGCTACTTTCAGCAGGATAATGCGCCATGTCATAAAGCTGGAATCATCTCAGACTGGTTTCTTGAACATGACAATGAGTTCGCTGTACTCAAATGGCCTCCACAGTCACCAGATCTCAATCCAATAGAGCATCTTTGGGATGTGGTGGAACGGGAGATTCGCATCATGGATGTGCAGCCGACAAATCTGCGGCAACTGTGTGATGCCATCATGTCAATATGGACCAAACTCCCTGAGGAATGCTTCCAGCACCTTGTTGAATCTATGCCACGAAGAATTGAGGCAGTTCTGAAGGCAAAAGGGGGTCCAACCCGTTACTAGCATGGGGTACCTAATAAAGTGGCCGGTGAGTGTATATATATTCCTTAAATAATGTTTAAATAAATGGTAGTATTATTGTTGGTGTTTAAACACTGCTTCCTCTTTAAAAAAGGGGAGGAGACCGAAATAAACTCTGGGTTTACCGAAGAAAACCTGCTCCCGACCAGGTTAGGTTCACAGAGTAAGTTACCATGGTAACTGACTCTGAGTATAAGTTACCTCTCTTTCAGAAACGGGCTTGACTTACTCTGCTTTCTCGGGTTTGATATACCTCCCATTCTGAAACAGAAAACCCTGAGTTTCCCTCATTTCAGGGTTAACATACTCAGAGTTCTTTTACGAGAGGTTCTCTCGTATTGCGTAAGCTAGCTTACGCTACGGGAAAGATTAATCTTTTCTGAGAAATTGAAGCCAAAAAATTATCCTATAATTTTGTATCCATTGTCAACGCAGTTCAGCTGCAGCAGACCATGAGCGGGCTAGCTAGCAGCTCATTGGTTCGCTCACAGGGAACTGCTTAAGCCTATGAGGAGACGCGAATGAACTCTCGGCCAATGAGAGTCAGACATGCTCTCATTGCGTCAGAACCCGCCGAGTAGGGCGTGGTCAGAGAGTATAAATATCGGCGTCATAGGCTGTAACTCTGATTTTTCATCTCTTCAGCGAGGCTACACACATCTGCTGATCTTGAGAGAAGCCGCCGTCGTTGAAAAGGCAACTTAGCGAGCATCTGGGAGACTGTGGAAGCCGGCCGTCTTCGCCACCTTCAGCCGTCCTGCGAGCTACCGCCATCCGACGGATTTGTATCCTTTTTACAAAAGCTTCCTATATTGTATCCTAAAGAGCTGAGCGTCTTTTTCAAGATGTCTCTAAAAATTTCCTGCGGTTCTTGCCGCGCTCCCCTCGAGGGTGGAGACCGCCACGTCATCTGCGCTCTCTGCCTCGGATTGGAGCACGCCGAGCTCGCCCTCGCCGACGGCGGCTGCGAGCTCTGCGAAAACATGCCGTTGTCGACCCTGCGGGCTCGACTTCAGGTCACTAAACATGCTTCCGCGGCGCCTCTGACTTCGCCGCGGAAGAAGAAACGCCGCTCTCAGAGGCCGCCGGAACCCCAGCCTGAAGCGTTCATCCCGCCGGAGCCTGTCGCCTCCCGCTCTCCGTCTCCGCCGCTTCCGGACATACAACTTCCGCCAGCGTTCGACTCCCGCCACTAAGCGGGCCGCGCCCTTCCTGCCTGAACTGCACGCGGAACTCGCGAAGTCCTGGAATGCCCCGCTCTCTGCTAGAACTCGCTCTGACTCTTCCACCCCGCTTCGCGTTGTGGATGGAGCCGCAGAGAAGGGCTATCTCTCCATTTCCCCTGTAGAGGACCTGGTCGCCGCACATCTGTGCCCGCCCTCCGCGAGATGGCGCTCATCACCTGTGCTTCCCTCTAAAAGCCTGCAGAGCGACTTCTAGCTTTCACGCCCGTCCCCCCCGCGTCCCCCCCTCTGTTCACTCTGTTACACGGCCCAAAAACTCCTCTCTGAGCATAAGTCCCGCTGTCTTAAATACTATGAGCGCGCTCACGCAGCCCGCTATGTGCAGCGACGGGGACCATGTAGCCATTCACCCCCTAGCGTTACGCTTCAAAGCGTGGGAAGCTATTCCGGGAATTTCCCAGTGGGTACTAAACACAATAAGGCTAGGCTATCGCTTACAGTTTCACCGCCGCCCTCCACGTTCTCGAGCACGGCTAGAAACTACTGTGAACCCAGAAGCAGTGACGCTGCTCCGTTCAGAGATAGCAAAGTTTTTGTGCAAAAGGGCTATAGAGAGAGTTCCTCTGTCTATGAGCGAGTCTGGGTTTTACGGCCGTTATTTTCTTGTTCCCAAGAAAGGCGGCGGCCTCAGACCAATCTTAGACCTCAGATTTCTGAACAAAGTTCTCATGAAGAGACCGTTCAAAATGCTCACTATCAGGAAACTCCTCACGCATGGGCGCCAGGGGGACTGATTCATTTCACTAGATCTGAAAGATGCGTATTTTCAGATTCAGATAAATCCCCTTCACAGGCCATTCTTACGTTTCACCTTCGAAGGCCAGGTTTATCAATACACCGTCCTTCCGTTCGGCCTATCATTAGCGCCCCGTATGTTCACGAAGTGCATGGATGTGGCGCTCGGCCCCCTGCGGAGTCAGGGGCTGCGAATACTGAACTATTTGGACGACTGGCTGATTTTGGCACAATCACAGAGAGAGCTACTGTCTCATCGTACAGTTCTCCTCGACCATCTGAAAGCCCTGGGCCTCTCTGTCAACTGGACAAAGAGCGCGCTACAACCCAGTCAGACTATCTCCTTCGTGGGTATAGGGTTAGACTCGGTCACGATGACGGCTCGTCTGTCAACACAGCGCGCGCGCCGTGTTCAGCGTCTCGCCGCATCTTTTAAGATGAACAGACTCACACCTCTGAAAACGTTTCAGAAGGTGTTGGGTTACATGGCCTCAGCCTCCACGGTGCTCCAGCTGGGGTTACTGCGCATGCGCCCGCTTCAGTTCTGGTTGAAGAGCCGTGTGTCTCACCGCGCGTGGACCACGGGCCGCCAGCTGATAAAAAGTAACGCAGACCTGTATCACAGCTCTGCAGCCATGGACTGTGGCAGAATGGTTTCAGCTGGGCGTTTCCATGGGGACCTTTTCTCGCCGAAAAGTTATCTCGACAGACGCATCCAACACGGGTTGGGGTGCGCTCTGCGAGGGCTCACCGGCCTTCGGCCCCTGGTCAGCTCAAGAGAGCCTCCTCCACATAAACTGTTTGGAGATGTTGGCGGTCGCGAACGCGCTCACGCGCTTTCTCCCGCGCTTTCTCCCGCGCATTCACGGTCACCACGTGCTGATCCGTTCGGACAATATAGCCATGGTCTCCTATCAAAACCGTCAGGGCGGAGTCAGATCCAGAAATGTTTTCAGACTGACAGAACGCATATTAGTTTGGTCGCAGTGTCACCTGCTCTCGCTCAGAGCGACGCACGTGCCGGGCCATCTGAACGACGGTCCAGACAGTCTGTCCAGGAACCCCATTCCCCCCGGGAATGGTCCCTGCACACTCTTACAGTCCAAAAGCTGTGGCGAATATTCGGCAGAGAAGAGGTGGACCTCTTCGCCTCAGAAGAGAACACCCATTGCCCAATATTTTTCTCAAAGAGCGACGACGCGCTAGCCCAGACCTGGCCCAGCCGCCCGCTTTAAGCATTACCTCCGGTTTCTCTGCTACCACAGGTGCTTCAGAGAATCAGGGAAACACGCCACTCGGTGCTCCTCATAGCCCCACGTTGGGAGGGTCAGACTTGGTTTCCGGAGCTCACTCAGCTGTCACAGACAGCCCCGTGGCCCATTCCAGTCAGAGCAGATCTCCTCTCCCAAGCTCGCGGCACGATCTGGCACCCCCACCCAGAGCGCTGGGCGCTACACGCGTGGGTGATCAACAACTACCCGTTGCTTTGCCAGAGGGAGTGTTAAACACGATCATGCAGGCTAGAATGGCCTCTACGAGAAAGCTCTATGCGTCTAAATGGTCTGTGTTCTCAAAATGGTGCACCAACAGAAATTTGGACCCACGGTCATGCAAGGTTCCTTCCTTGCTAAACTTTCTCCAAGAGATGCTGGACAAGGGCAGGTCCCCGTCCACTCTCAAGGTGTATGTGGCAGCCGTCGCAGCGTTCGTTGAACCCCGGCGCGGCCAGTCACTGGGCAAACACGGCTTGGTCATCCGCTTCCTCAGGGGAGCTAGAAGGATGAACCCCCCACGCCCCCTTTCGGTGCCGATTTGGGATCTTTCCATAGTTCTCAGAAGCTATGAAAGCCCCCCATTCGAACCACTAAACACCGTGGACCTCAAATACCTTTCGCTCAAAGCCGTTTTTCTGCTTGCGCTCGCATCAGTAAAACGTGTGGGAGACCTTCACGCGCTGTCCACTAGCGCTTCCTGTCTTGAGTTTGGGCCCAATGACTCCTTAGTCGTTCTCAAACCTAGACATGGTTATGTCCCAAAAGCGATTGGTACCCCGTTCAGGGCACAAGTTATTTCTCTATCGGCTCTGCCTGCATCCGATAACGAATCTGACTCTAATCTCCTGTGTCCGGTCAGGGCCCTGAGATTATACATTTCCCGTACTGCTCCGGTCAGACGATCTGAGCAGCTGTTTGTTTCGTTCGGTGGGCGCACCAAGGGGTTGGCCGCCTCGAAACAGACCCTATCCAGATGGATAGTTGATGCCATTGCAGCCGCATACGCGTCAAAAGACCTGCCATGCCCTCTGGGCATCAGGGCTCATTCCACTAGAGGCATGGCCTCATCGTGGGCATGGTCCAGCGGAATTTCCATTCATGACATTTGTGTGGCAGCAGGATGCTTCCCCTTCCACCTTTGTCAGATTTTATAATATCGAAGTTCCCGCCTTGCAGGCTAAACTACTAGCTATTTAGTATGTTACAGCTTCTCTGGTGAGCTGCACTAAAAAAGAGTTATTCACACAGACCGGTTCCCACTCTGTCCCTCTTATCTAGGGTTGGGTACCGAAACTCGGTTCCAATAGGGAACCGGTTCCGACGTAAACGGTAGTAACCAGACCGAATAAGAACGACAATTTCGGTGCCTGATTTCGGTGCCTGTAAAACATCTCGCGACACGAATGATCCAATACATATAAATAAAACATCTCTAGTTAACCAGCAGAGCATTCATTTCGTTCGTTTGTTAAATAAGAGGCGATCTAGCACTGAAATGTGTTTTTTAAATCAAGTGATCAAAGTGCTCTTTGGCTCTGCGATCAGTGGCGCGGATGGCTCGCGCACCCAGCATTGTCTTCACTCGGACGCGCGCTTCAATCGAGACTCTCTATTCGTTCCAGTGAACTCACAAAATATAATTCACAAAAACGTGTCCCTGCTTGATATACAACCACTGATGAGCATAATTGGTTTTGATGAGAACAAAAAAAAAACAAAAAAAACTGTACGAATGCGGATTACAACTCAGATCCTCTGACATGCTTGACGAAAGTTCAAGTTCAGCAGCTGCCAGTGTCTCTATAGCACGCAGTGTTTATCGTGCAATTTATATGCGAAAATTAGATTTTATGTGCATATGATAGGCTACGAGGTTTTCGCGTGCATTTGATGCGCACTTCATTGCGTGTAATACACACGCATCCCACACCACTAATTCTACCCAAAGCCAAATGTATTATACACACGCACCCCACACCACTACTAAACATATAACCAACCCATGCGTATCCTATGCACGTAAAAACTAATTTTCGCGTATAAATTACACGATAAATACACTGAGTGCTTGAGACGATCTAGTAGTGCGATCGGGTTGCGACATCACAGACGATGATAACAGCAGCCGTTCCTCTTCGGACAAGTCTATTAGGCCTATTTTAATGCCAACTGCAAACCTTGCATATCAAGTAGGCTAGCAAACACAGTTGCCATTAAACAGCGAGTGTGACAACGTGTGCAAAATGTTTTAACAAAGTTCCAACACTTCTTTATACGAGGCTATAGGCTACTGTGTGTGTTAAATATTTCTGCTCAGTGTCAGATATTTCTCTGCTTGAAGTAGTCATAATATGTGAAGACAAAATGTTGATCTTAACTTAAGTATTTTACATCAGTAGCCTATTAAACGGCGCAATTTTTCATTTAATCAGAAAATCTTTAAATAGCCTATTTAAGTTAATATTGTGTCCAGTTTGGCCCTGTAAATAAAAGGGTATTATTTTTTGACAAAGTGTGTGCGGTTTCGTTTTCTTAAGTATCGGAACAAGAACCGTTTAAGCACCGGAACCGTTTAAAAAATACCGAGTAGGTACTGGTATCGGATAAAACCCAACCGATACCCAACCCTACTCTTATCAGGTGCTTAGTACTACACAGTCACCGGCCCGCTCCGCTGACCCTGTCACATGTACATATGAAGAGTTCAGATGCAAAAGCCTCTAAGTGCCATTTGAAATTTTCTTCTAGAATGATCATTTTTATCAAGCTTGTATATTTAAGTTCAGTAATTTCACTTAAATGACAATTAATAGGTAATCTTCATTGCCATTTAAGTGAAATTACTGAATTGAAATATACAAGCTTGATAAAAATTATCATTCTAGACGAAAATTTCAAATGGCACTTAGAGGCTTTTGCATCTGAACTCTTCATATATTCATTCCCACTATCAAGGGTTCCCCCGGGTCTCCCCTGGGACTCATAGTGGATGCTTAGCACGCACAGCGTTGACCAGGTGTTCTCGTAGCGTAAGCTAGCTTACGCAATACGAGAGAACCTCTCGTAAGAGAACGAATCGGTTACCTAACGTAACCTCGGTTCTCTCTAGATGAGGGAACGAGTATTGCGTTCCTGGCCGTGCTTGTGCTACTAGCGTTTCTCGCTTCCTTCTATGAAAACCAGAGTTACAGCCTATGACGCCGATATTTATACTCTCTGACCACGCCCTACTCGGCGGGTTCTGACGCAATGAGAGCATGTCTGACTCTCATTGGCCGAGAGTTCATTCGCGTCTCCTCATAGGCTTAAGCAGTTCCCTGTGAGCGAACCAATGAGCTGCTAGCTAGCCCGCTCATGGTCTGCTGCAGCTGAACTGCGTTGACAATGGATACAAAATTATAGGATAATTTTTTGGCTTCAATTTCTCAGAAAAGATGAATCTTTCCCGTAGCGTAAGCTAGCTTACGCAATACTCGTTCCCTCATCTAGAGAGAACCGAGGTTAGGTTAGGTAACCGATTCGTTTTCACTTAACCTCCTTTCTGAAACAGGCCCCTGATGATCCAACACCTGTGATGAGACGACCAAAGGCCTGTGGAGAGACGACTAAACGCCTGTGGAGAGACGACTCGACGCCTGTGAAGAGACGACTCAACGCCGGCGGTATGTTATGCCCTAAATTAATACATGATGAACTAACTGTATTTAGGGCCCGAGCACCGATGGTGTGAGGACCCTCTTGGAATTGCTCCGTTTATTAGGGCCCAAGCCTTGAAAAGGCGAAGGCCCTATTGTTTTCCTTAGGATTATTTATTAGGGCCCAAGCCTTGAAAAGGCAAAGGCCCTATTGTTTTCGTAAGGATTATTAGGGCCCAAGCCTTGAAAAGGCGAAGGCCCTATTGTTTTCGTAAGGATTATTAGGGCCCAAGCCTTGAAAAGGCGAAGGCCCTATTGTTTTCGTAAGGATTATTATTAGGGCCCAAGCCTTGAAAAGGCGAAGGCCCTATTGTTTTCCTTAGGATTATTATTATTATTAGGGCCCAAGCCTTGAAAAGGCGAAGGCCCTATTGTTTTCGTAAGGATTATTTATTCTTCTTCTTCTTCTTCTTCTTCTTTATTATTATTATTTTACTACCTTTTGGGCACTTTTGGGGCCCTTAACGTGCTCAAAAACTCTTGAAACTTTGCACACGGGTCAGAACTCGCGGCCATCAGGGCTTACAGTCATTAGCTTCGACCAAGAGAAAGTCAGATATTGTGGTTTGAATGTGGATTCTAAGAATTTTTTCTCCCTCTCTCTCCCTCTCCCTCCTTGTCTGTCTGTATGTATGTGTGTGTGTGTGTGTGTGTGAGGGGGAGTGGAGGGCTCTGTGGGTGATAGTTTAGTTTAAACACTGAATCATACATAGGGCTATACTGCCCTCTTGTGTCCAAAATTATATTTATGAATGAAATCGCCGTGTACGCGCATCGTTATGAATGCACGTGCAGCCGTTAGTTTCATTTTAAAATGAGCGCCTTTTCTGGCGGCGATTGCTTGAATTGTGAGTTCAATAGCCTATTATTCTTAATGGAAAACACAACAAAACAGTATAATGACAGATTCTCTTAAATAGGTGCTTTTACACAAAATATTCCTTCATTTATTCAGTCAGCTCTTCACTCTCGTGTTTTATGAAATTTAGAAGAGTTTATAGTTTGACAAAAGCACTTTGTTGTGTTTTATTGCGAGTGTACACAAATATAAGTAAACACTTTGCAGTTTGAATGATGTCCTCTTAGAAAACAAGGACGGAGTATGTTTTTATGTGTAACACTGTTCAATCGCGCTCGCACCACACCCACACACACCCACACACACAACATATTCCATCATTGCAATCTTGACATCGCAGCCTGTTCATTATAGCCGTAATAAAATATAATAATAAAATAGTCAACCTAACATATACAAATTACACTGCTCTGTTGAAATAGTCACAATTCGTATCATTCAGCGTAAGCACCGCTCCACTGTGATGTTTCCAAGCACATTTTTGCACAAGTGAAGAGGATGATTTTTTCCATCGATATTGGAACGTGAGTGAAGTACAAAGCCTATAATAAAGAATAGTTTAGCATCCAAATACATTGCAAATGTTGAAACAGTTTGATTCTAATGTGAGAGTTAAGTGAGCCCAACACTGCTCACATTCACTTTAAATGATTTCGGTTATTTCGATCTTGTTTATATATTTTTTAAAATCTTGTTCTGTTCTGAATATCATTCAATTTAAAGGATTTGTTGTAGAATATTTTCAGTGTATCATCAAATCAGAATAATTCTCTCAGTTTATGGATTCCCTAGTTTTTTTTTTCATTGTTCTAATCAGGTAAGGCAATTGATATTCTCTGTGTCTTTATATATATATATATATATATATATATATATATATATATATATATATATATATATATATATTTGTTATATTAGCAGGGTGAACAATGGCAAACAGGGCAGAACAGAAAAGGCAGAGACAAACCAGGTTGACAGGTGCTGCAAAACATATTGACCTATGACATCCTATGACATTAAAAACAATTCTAAATTAATAATTTTATCATATATGTGCCTATTGTGGTTCACGATCATAGGCCCTGTCCCAGATGGCACACTTCATATGAATTTTCGGTCTTGTGTACTTATTTCATGTGTCCGTTAAATCCATGAGACCGTAGGGTATCTCATTTTTCATTTTAGGTTTCAGAAGGTTGCTCACGCATACTTTGTGGTTGATATGTGCCCTCGATGCACACTTTTGCAGAGCCCACACTGATGCAAGCTCTACAGCACACTTCTTTTCGACAGTCAAAGCGGAGTTACGTTTTTGCACGTCATGCACAATAACCCTAAAGGCACCAGGGTGGCGGTGCCACCGGCTTTATATATATATATATATATATATATATAAATATAGCTGCGAGCAGCGATGAAGGGCCAAAGCCGGCGGTACCGCCACCCCGGTGCCTTTAGGTAACTAAAGGAACGGGGTTGCGGTGCCACCGGCTTGGGCCCGCAATCGCTGCTCGCAGCAATATTTATTATTATTATTCTAACGACTATTCGGGCACTTTTGGGGCCCTTAACGTGCTCGAAAACTCTTGAAACTTTACACACGGGTCAGAACCCGCGGCCATCAGGGCCAGGCTGAAGCTGGTACCCGGGCGTGGCAGGGGGGCTCGACAGCGCCCCCTGAAACGGGGCCCGAAAACTTGGTCAATAAATCAAACACGCTTGCATGTAATAATATGAAACTCGGTACACATATAGATCTCATCGCTTCATATATCCTTCATGTGCTTACTTTTTACCCTGGCCCAACAGGAAGTCAGCTATTTAGGGTTGTTTGAAAAACCTATGCAATGGAATTTGAAACACTTCTCCTAGGGAATTCATCCACTCACAACCAAACTCGGTGTGCATGAACTCAAGACATTGAGGATGCTAAATTGCGAACGGATTTTTGATATCTCGAACGGTTTGGCCGTGGCGAGGAAATGAAATGATGGCGGGAAAAGAGAAACAGGAAGTGTGTCATAACTTCTGCATACATTAACTGATCTTGATGAAACTGCAGCAGTGTGTTCGTTTTAAGAGGCCGATCACATGGATGTGAATATTGTGAGTCAAAGTTATAGCGCCACCAACTGGCAGCAGGAAGTGTGTCACTTTCCAAATGCTTTGAAATCACCCTCTTATTTTGACCCGATTTGCTTCAAACTTCATGTGTATAATGTAAACACACGCCAGATGAAGACCTGTGAAAGGATTATTTAATATCTAAGATAATGTTGCCATGGGAACGCGTCAAACTTCATTATTCTTTTTTGCTGATTTTGAGACTCTTAGCATGCTTGTAATTGCATGAAACTCGACACACACGTCACATTTATTACCTAGTAGACATGTGCAAAGTTTCAGAAACAGGCGTGGTGCAGGGGCTCAGTAGCGCCACCTTTTGACAAAAGTGGGAGGGTTAGTTTTATAGTTTTACCTACAATCATAAAACTCGGTACGTATATTGTCCGGATCAAGCCGGACAACTTTCTAATTTACAGTTATTAGCTCTGAACAACAGGAAGTCAGATATTTTGGTTTGAATGTGGATGTTTTGGAAAATGTTCTGTCCCTCTCTCCCTCTCTCTGCATACCTCTGTGTCTGTGAGGGGAGGGGGATTTCTCTGTTCAGTGAGAATGCTTTTAATGATTGTTTTTCAAGGTTTCGGGGGCTTTTGGGGGCCTTAACATTCTCGAAAACTTTTGAAACTTTGCACACGGGTCAGAACCCGCGCCATCAGGGCCGGGCCGAAGCTGGTACCCGGGCGTGGCAGGGGGGCTCGACAGCGCCCCCTGGAATGGGATTCGAACACTTGTCCATATATCAAACACGCTTGCATGTAATAATATGAAACTCGGTACACTTATAGATCTCATCGAGCCGAACAACTTTCGTGCTCTAAGTTTTACGTCAGCCTAACAGGAAGTCAGTTATTATGGGTTGTTTGGAAACTCATCCTCTGGAAATCAAAGTACTCCTCCTAGGTAATTCATTCGATAGCTATCAAACTCGTTGTGCGTGAAGTCAAGACATTGAGGATGCTAAATTGCAAACGGATTTTTGATATCTCGAACGGTTTGGCCGTGGCGATGAAACGAATTTATGACTAAAAAAGGACACATAAAGTGTGTTATAGTTAGTTTTACCTACAGTTACAAAACTCGCCGTATATATTGTTCTCATCAAGCCGAACAACTTTCTAATTTACAATTATTAGCTCCAACCAACAGAAAGTCAGATATTGTGGTTTGAATGTGGATATGTGGAATTTTCTCTCCTTCTCTCTCTGTGTCTGTCTGTGTGTGTGTGTCTGTCTGTGTGTGTGTGAGGGGGGAGGGGCTCTTCGGGTGATAGTTTAGTCTAAAATCATACATAGGGCTATACTGCCCTCTTGTGTCCAAAATTATATTTATAAATAAATACATTAGGTATGTTACTGAGGAGATTGTCCCCACCGGTTAATCGACGTGTGACACCAGCGAGAGCTTTTAAATACAGACGGCCGCACGGATATTGATAATAGTGGCGCACGCAGAGCGCTCTAGGGAGTTCCCATGGAAGTAGGAATGAACTAAAAAAACGTTCTTCACTCTGTTCTGCTCGCTCCTCGACGTGTACGTTATGAATCGTTATGAATGCCCGTGCAGCCGTTAGTTTCATTTTCAAATTAGCACCTTTTCTGAGGCTGAATGCTTGAATTGTGAGTTCAATAGCCTATTATTCTTCATGGAAAACACAACAACAAAAAAGAATAATGACAGATTCGCTTAAATAAGCGCCTTTACACAAAATATTCCTTCATCTATTCAGTCAGCTCTTCACTCTCGTGATTAATGAAATTGATTTGACTACTGCTGCTGATCTTTGCTGGGACACACACACACACACACACTAAATTATATATTTAAATCTGCATATTGTAATATCTGCAGGGCACCCTCTAGTCTAGTCTTATTAAATGTATGCTTCATCTTTCATTTCTAAATCTGATCAATATATTCAATTATTTAGAATAATAAGACACTATCAGGGCTGTTATCCTAGGTAGGGCTGATAAAATTTATTTATGAATATATGAATATGAATATGAATATTTATATATGATATAAATTTATGCTACATTTATTATCCACTATCCATAGCAACTTACAATAAAAAATTTTCCTCTGAAATAGCAAAAGCATCGCACACTAGCTGTACCTGCTCTAAATAAATAATAGTAATTAAATAAAAATACAAAATCGAAATAAATAAATTATATAAAACAAAATCAAACCAAAGAAAAATATATCTTATTAAAGTTATGCAGGCACACATTTAACAATAATTTACAAGTGACAAGTAAAATAAATCAAAATTCCATACACATGGAGTACATCCTGATGATTCCTGAGGCGCCTTTCGTCATGACACTCGCTTTTTTTTCGAAGATTTATTTTCTTTGGTTTGATTTTGTTTTTTTAATAATTTATTTAATGTAGTTCAATTTTGTATTTTTATTGAATTACTATTATTTATTTAGAACAGGTACAGCTAGTGTGTGGTGCTTTTGCTATTTCAGTGGAAAACAATCATTTTATTTAATTAATCATTTTTGTTTCAGTCCACCATATAATTATGTTGTGTTTGATCTATGAAAAAAAGTTAGTTGAGAAATGGTTGAGTATTAACAAACTTTAATAGTTTTTTAAAAGTTAAAATAATACTTTATCCATTTGTTGTGTCAAATGATTAACAATATAAATTGAACAAAGCTTTAAACAAAAAAATATAAAATGAAAACAAAGCTTGAATATTTGATCGCAGTCCTCACACTGCTATGATGGTTCTGTGGTTCATCTGTTAAAATGTGAGAGTGAAAAGTTTGTCAGCTGTATTACAATTCTTTCATCTGTGCTTTGTTTGGGGTTTCAGAAGGTTGCTCACGCATACTTTGGGGTTGATATGTGCCCTCGATGCGCACTTTTGCAGAGCCCACACTGATGCAAGCTCTACAGCACACTTCTTTTTGACAGTCAAAGCGAGTTACGTTTTTGCACGTCGTGCACAATAACCCTAAAGGCACCAGGGTGGCGGTGCCACCGGCTTTTTATATATATATATATATATATATATATATATAAATATAGCTGCGAGCAGCGATGAAGGGCCAAAGCCGGCGGTACCGCCACCCCGGTGCCTTTAGGTAACTAAAGGCTCCGGGGTTGCGGTGCCACCGGCTTGGGCCCGTAATCGCTGCTCGCAGCTATATTTATATATATATATATTTATATATTTATTATTATTATTATTATTTTACTACCTTTTGGGCACTTTTGGGGCACTTAACGTGCTCAAAAACTCTTGAAACTTTGCACACGGGTCAGAACCCGCGGCCATCAGGGCCGGGCTGAAGCTGGTACCCGGGCGTGGAAGGGGGGCTCGACAGCGCCACCTGGAACGGGGTCCGAACACTTGGTCCATAAATCAAACGCGCTTGCATGTAATAATATGAAACTCGGTACACATATAGATCTCATCGGTTCATATATCCTTCATGCTCTAACTTTTTACGCCAGCCCAACAGGAAGTCAGCTATTTAGGGTTGTTTGAAAAACCTATGTTAAGGAATTTGAAACACTTCTCCTAGGGAATTCAATTATTCGCCACCAAACTCGGTGTGCATGAACTCAAGACATTGAGGATGCTAAATTGCGAACGGATTTTTGATATCTCGAACGGTTCTGCCATGGCGAGGAAACGAAATTATGGCGAGAAACGTAAAACAGGAAGTGTGTTATAACTTCTGCATACATTAACTGATCTTGATGAAACTGCAGCAGTGTGTTCGTTGTAAGAGGCCGATCACATGGATGTGACTATTGTGAGTCAAAGTTATAGCGCCACCAACTGGCAGCAGGAAGTGTGTCACTTTCAAAATGCTTTGAAATCACCCTCTTATTTTTACCCGATTTGCTTCAAACTTTATGTGTATAATGTAAACACACGCCAGATGAAGACCTGTGAAAGGATTATTTAATATCTAAGATAATGTTGCCATGGGAACGCATAGAACTTTAATATTCTTTTTTGCTGAATTTGAGACTCTTAGCATGCTTGTAATTGCATGAAACTCGACAGACACGTCACATTTATTACCTAGTAGACATGTGCAAAGTTTCAGAAACGTGCGTGGTGCAGGGGCTCAGTAGCGCCACCTTTTTACAAAAGTGGGAGGGTTAGTTTTATAGTTTTACCTACAATCATAAAACTCGGTACGTATATTGTCCGGATCAAGCCGGACAACTTTCTAATTTACAGTTATTAGCTCCGAACAATAGGAAGTCAGATATTTTAGTTTGAATGTGGATGTTTTGGAGAATTTTCTGTCCCTCTCTCCCTCTCTCTGCATACCTCTGTGTCTGTGAGGGGAGGGGGATTTCTCTGTTCAGTGAGAATGCTTTTAATTATTGTTTTTCAAGGTTTCAGGGGCTTTTGGGGGCCTTAACATGCTCGAAAACTCTTGAAACTTTGCACACGGGTCGGAACCCGCGGCCATCAGGGCCGGGCCGAAGCTGGTACCCGGGTGTGGCAGGGGGGCTTGACAGCGCCCCCTGGAATGGGATTCGAACACTTGTCCATATATCAAACACGCTTGCATGTAATAATATGAAACTCGGTACACTTATATATCTCATCGGGCCGAACAACTTTCGTGCTCTAAGGTTTACGTCAGCCCAACAGGAAGTCAGTTATTATGGGTTGTTTGGAAACTCATCCTCTGGAAAACTAAGTACTCCTCCTAGGTAATTCATTCGATAGCTATCAAACTCGTTGTGCGTGAAATCAAGACATTGAGGATGCTAAATTGCGAACGGATTTTTGATATCTCGAACGGTTTGGTCGTGGCGATGAAACGAATTTATGACAAAAAAAGGACACATAAAGTGTGTTATAACATAGTTAGTTTTACCTACGGTTACAAAACTCACCATAGATATTGTTCTCATCAAGCTGAACAACTTTCTAATTTATAATCATTTGCTCCAACCAACAGAAAGTAAGATATTGTGGTTTGAATGTGGATTCTGAGAATTTTCTCTCCCTCTCTCTGACAGATAGAGTGTCTGCTGCCATTCTGTGTGTGTGTGTGTGTCTGTGTGGGGAGGGGGAGGGGGATTCTCTTCGGGTGATAGTTTAAACACAAAATCATAGATAGGCCTATACTGCCCTCTTGTGTTCAAAATAATATTTCCAAATAAATATATTAGATATGTGACTGAGGATTTTGTGTTTTATTGCACCATAGACTGTAAAAAATAGGAGTGTACACAAATATAAATAAACAGTTTGCAGTTTGAATGATGTCCTGGAACAAAATGACGAGTAGCCTATGTTTCCACTGTTCGATCGCGCGTGCCTCTCTCTCTCTCATACACGCGCACGCGCGCGCACACACACACACACACACACACACACACACACACAGTACGATCGCGCCCGCACCTCTCTCCAACACGCACACACACACACTTTGATCGCGCCGGCGTCTCTCTCTCTCACACACACGCACACACAAATACACTCACAGTTCGATCGCGCCCACGTCTCTCTCTCTCTCTCACATACAAGCACACACACACAGTTCGATCGCGCCCGTGCCCGCGTAAGCAACCGCTCCACTGTGATGTTACCAAGCACATTTTTGCACAAGTGAAGAGGATGATATTTTCCGTCGATATTGTAACGTGAGTGAAGTACAAAGCCTATAATAAAGAATAGTTTAGCATCCAAATAAATCGCAAATGTTGCAACATTTAGATTCTAAAGAGAGATTTACGTGAGCCCAACACCACTTACTTTTACTTTTGTTTTAAATTATTTAGTTTTGGCTTGATTATAGTTATTTTTTTATTCGTGTTCTGTTCTGAATATCATTAAATTTAAAGAATTTGTTGTGGAATATTTTGAGTGTATCATCAAATCATAATAATTCTCTTGGTTTAGTGACTCCCTAGTTATTTTTTTAAATTTTTTTCAATGTTCTAATCAGGTCAGGCAAGTAATATTATCTGTGTCTTTATGTAAATATATATATATTAAAAAAAAGTCTCATTTCAAAATTAGCGCATTTAAATTGCTAAAATGAAAATAAAATACTTACGTCCAGAGCAGAGCGAGCGTTTTCCATTATTTGCTGTGGTAGAATGAACTAAAAAACGTTCGCTTTGTTCTGCTCGCTCCTCGCCGTGGACGCGCACCGTTATGAATGACCGTGCACTTAGTTTAAGTTTAAAATTAGTCCTGCATTAAAAGGATAAATAAATATCTAAGGCCTTGTCTTTTTGCATAGCACTTTATGGATATTTTTTAAATTAAAATGACAAAATATGCATAGAACATATCTTTTAAATATATTGTTTGCTTTAAATAAAATTAATATTGTATGTTTGGTTATTCAAGCTGAATGAATTTAAAATTAATGTGCTATATTAGATCAATATATATATGTTTTCCTTAATTTTTTTATCCACACTAACTTTATTCTCATCAGAATTATAATTTTTTGTATAAAATAATACTACCATTAAAAAAAAAAATTTGATTTTCTATTTTAATCAATGTAGAATGTGTAACTTAAAAATAAACAAATTAGTGCTCTGTTTGAGGACACGAAATGAAAACCTATGCAATATGATCAATGTCCAAAAGATGGCACTCACAGACTGTTTTTAAATGGGGTTGGATAAATATTTGTTTTGCTTTTAAACTGCATGTGTGTGTGTGTGTTGGCATAAGTGGTTTATGAGGCCAAAATTCAGGGTTACATACCAGCATTATGAGGACATTCGGTTTATGAGGACATTTTTAGTGTCCTTGTAATCCGAAAACTTTTTATTGGCATAATTAATGTGTAGTTATAGTTAGAAATATTTTTATGAAGGTATAAATATTACTATACATCTATTGTAAGATAATATTGCTGTTTGTCTGTAATAACCTTCTGTTCTCTTTTAAAGCCATCATAAATATTGACCCCATATACCATGATGTGTGTGTTTGTGTAATTTTTTTTTTTTTTTCTCCCCCCTCATTTTTACACAACTCAGCCATTTTTACACATTTTCGCGCTATTGGTTACACAAAATCGCGCCAAAATCGCACCAAGTGGGCGCGTGCTATTCTATGGGCCAATCACGTACTTGTATGACTTGTATGACCCGGGAATTACCTAGAGAAAGTCCCGCCTAATGAGATGAGAAACGCCATGGAAATTTACCCTCTAAAGGATTTGACAGTTTCTCAAAATTATTAAGGTAAGTTCTCTAAATTTGGATTATACACATACTTTTATATATCCAGTAGAGTATTAATATTCATTGAGTTAGCAGCAAGTAACGTTATAACAGACCAGCAATAGCTTCCACAGACTAATCGGTAGCTAAATGCGGATAACGGGGCTAACGTTAGCTGACATATTCGTTGTAATTGGCATCTCTTAAAAGCTGCAATCTGTGTAGTATGTATGGGCATAAGAAGTGAGTATTTGGGCATGTTTAATGTACTGGGAGGGTTTGCGTTAGCCGGCTGTTGTCGGCTTTTTGTCCGGTTTAAAAGGCAAATATCTGGTAAGGTCTTCGGCCAAAATGGCCAAGAAAAACTCTGGAGAAAATTGGAAAATTGACTAAATACAACATTTCACCTAATTTGTGAGTGGTATAACTAGGTGTTTTTGAGACAGTGCCTATAATAAAGGTTTAATATTTCTATCAAAAAAGTTTCGATCTACGCATTCAACCTTGAAGGCCATGATCATGCTGGAAATGATCTCTTCGTGCATCGTCGCATTTTCCAGGAGAACTGCGGCCTAAATTTTAATTTACTTTTATAAAAGTGTTACTACCTCAAGAGCTAATAAATTCGATTATTCTTTAAACTCGCGCGTGTTAAGGCAGCCTGACGCGCTGACTCACAGCGGCTCCTCCTGGGAGAGTGGCCGGGTTAAGAGGCGCTGTCCTTGGCCTGTCTGCGCAGATTGTACGTGGAGTTTACAGTGAATGGAGCCGCTATTCGTGCGGCAGAGTGAATTGCTCTATGCTGACTTTTGAGAATTCTAACTTACCCACGCTTCCCTCTGTCCCTCAATAATATTTCAGCGGTGAGTGAATTAGTCGTTTATTTTACACCTGACGTCAAGTTACAAGCACGGAAGGGCATCCTACAGCCCAGCCCTCGTTGTGCAGCTGATACCGCGGGCGAAGCTGAAGGATAGCGAGGTTTACCCCTGTCTCAGTTATAGTGCAGATCAGTGTGTGACATCTCACACACACCATCACATTCAGGAAGGCCGGATGAGGCCTGTAACCCGATAGTCACAATGCGTGGGGAGCTCACATTCAGGAAGGCCAGGTGAGGCCTGTGACCTGACATGTGGGAGCTCATAACCAGGAAGGCCTGGTGAGGCCTGGAACCTGGCGACCACAGTATGTGGGAGCTCATAACCAGGAAGGCCTGGTGAGGCCTGTAACCTGATGACCACAGTATGTGGGAGCTCATAACCAGGAAGGCCTGGTGAGGCCTGTAACCTGGCGACCACAGTATGTGGGAGCTCATAACCAGGAAGGCCTGGTGAGGCCTGTAACCTGATGCACACACACACAATGCCTGCAATATGAATATGTTATTCACGAGTGCAGTTGGCTGCAGCAACAGCCGAAAGAGGAACTCCAAACTGGTATTTTATTCTATCCACCTTATTCTGCTCTAAACAATGCGCGTTGCCATGACGACGACTCCGGTTGCCAACTTCCGGTTCGAATCTGGTCTATATGCTTTTGCCATGTGTTTCAGATTGTGTCATCCCCACATCGGTAAACTAAATCGAAAAAAACATTAATCAAATGTGATTTGATCATGTTATTTTTTATTAAATCACAGATAAGAACAAAATGAACTTTTTTCTTTTCTTCATAACTTCCAAAGGATAGCTGATGCATGACTGCACGATCTCATGAACATCCGACAGTCTCTATCACCCCCGACTGCAGCAGAATAACCCAAGCAATAAGCGTAGGCTGGTTAGCACTTTGACTCCTGTCTACCTCTGCTTTCAAAAATGCATAGTCTATATATTTATCAGGCCTGTGAGGCAAGTAGGCTACATTATACGCTGAGTTTCTGTTCATTTATGAGACCAAAGTCCAGTTTGCGCGGCGGCGCGATGATCCATTTTCTACTATATCTACTTCTTATTTATTAAAACCAGCCAGGCAATTAATTGATGAAACATTGATTAAAATTAAGATACAATTAATAAAAAACGAAATTCACTTTAAAGAAAGGCTTTGTGCTTTCTCTTAGAGATCTCTGTGAAAGTTTTAAAGTCGATTTCAGAGCGGTCATGTCCGTAACGGAGAACTGTCACGTCCGCAACATTGTTGTTGTTTTTTTCTCATAAATGCGAACACGAAAAATAAAATAAAAAGAATATTTTATGTTCTGTGGGGGCCGACCCTTCTTCATCCGGTTAGCAGGCTTTTACTAATGTTTTGCGCAGTGTAATTCATAGAATTAAAAAAAAATATTTTGCCACCTAAAAGTTAAAGATTTGTTGTGTTATGTCACATGTGTATTTCACTCATATTAAATATAAAACGCATGTGTAGACTGATATTTTTCTAATGTCTCGACTAGAGTGCCAGCATTCTATGTAGACAAACACTTCAAACGGAAGTAGAAAACCGTTTAGTCAGTTGAACCCGCTATGAATCATGGGAAATAGAACGGGCGCAGAATAAGGTGGATACCAAAAGAAAAGGATAGAAGTATATGAATTTGTGTGTTGGAGGCTGTTTGAATTTTCTGTCGAGATTTTAATAAAAAACTTAATGGAGAACTCCGGCCAATTTTAACATTGAGCAAATTTTTTTTAAAATTTTGGAGTGCTGTCAGTACAGGGAACAACGACAAAAATCGGCGTTGCCTACACCGTGTTATTTTCTTTTGAAAATTTGCACCCTGTTGACTTCAATGGGGCAAGTTTTAAACCTGCTTTTAGCCTCTTAACATCCTTGATATGTCATTACAAGTGCACAGCCATGTGAGTGGTGTTATTAAGAGTGAACACGGTCAATCTGACTGCAGTAGATGTGAAAGATATTAATAAAAATGATGTTAATTCAGCCAGCTCACATACCTGTATTTACTTCCTGTTTTCGGTCGAAGTCCAAAGCAGTCGATTATCGAGTTTGTGCGCGCGGCCAGGCTCTGTATGAGATTCCATTCTCCCAACTCGATAATCGACTACTTTGGACTTCGACCGAAAACAGGAAGAAAATACAGGTATGTGAGCTGGCTGAATTAACATCATTTTTATTAATATCTTTCACATCTACTGCAGTCAGATTGACCGTGTTCACTCTTAATAACACCACTCACATGGCTGTGCACTTGTAATGACAAATCAAGGATGTTAAGAGGCTAAAAGCAGGTTTAAAACTTGCCCCATTGAAGTCAACAGGGTGAACATTTTAAAAAGAAAATAACACGGTGTAGGCAACGCCGATTTTTGTCGTTGTTCTCTGTACTGACAGCACTCCAAATTTACAAAAAAATTTGCTCAATGTTAAAATTGACCGGATTTCTCCTTTAACTAGCTCTTAAACTCCTTCAAAGCTATGGCCAGATAATGATGTGATGTTTTAAGGTCTTCTAGTCTTTCTGTTGATAAATATATGGTTTATCTGATTACATTAAGTCTGCATTTGATATAATGGTTACAGATGGCTCCAACAAGGCGGAGGATACCTCCAATCAAAGATGCGGTTCGTCATGCCTCCAAAGGATTGGACAAGACAACACATCTTGAAATAAAGTTCATCAGCTCATTCAAAGGTATGACATTTTTAGGGCTGTAGTCAACCAAAGAAATCCTTAGTCGACCAAAGTCGCAGTTAGATGCAGCTGACAACATGTAATACAGTCGGACAAAATCAAAACCAAAGAAATCCTTAGTCGACCAAAGTCGCAGTTAGATGCAGCTGACAACATGTAATACAGTCGGACAAAATCAACAATTGGTACAAATTAGGATCAAATTGATAATAAAAATAAGTGTAGACTTGATCATCCAGCCGTCCATGGGTAGACCAGTGATACACATGGGGATGTTGTGATTCTAGAGCAGCAGATTATTTATATTTAGAGATTAATTGATTGTGTCCGGGGGAGGGAAGGACAGGGGGTCCACAGCTGTAGGCCTCCCCCTGTCCAGTGAACTGAGAACAACCAAGGGTTGTTCACACACAGAAGAGTGGAGCCCGTAGATCAAATCCCCGTCTTGAATCCTCTTTCCTCATCCTCAGACTCTTTGCTTGTTTATGCAAGGAAAGAAGAGACTGGGCTTCAAATAATTTACAGTTTCGATTGTGTATGGACTGGGGGTGTCTTATGTGGTGATGCACAGTGAGACAGAAGTGATGTAGCTACAGTCTTGTGACTTTGGTTTGAGTTTGGCTCACACGCGAGTCATTACACAGTCACATTTTAATTGGAACTATTGGAATATTTCAAAGCGGATGTGTAGAATGGCACTGTAACACCTACAATTCAAAATGTAATGAATTAGGTTTGTTAAAATTTGGTTTCGCACTCTTAAATCTGCACTCCTATTGGGCGTGCATGTGCAATCAACCCAAGAAAATTAGACGTGCTCTGATCAGCATTTTTGGGGCCGATTACCGATCACCAAAATTATGATCTGCCGATTGCCGATCACTGCCGATCACAGAATGGCAGGGGAATGGGAATCTTTTATCTATAATCTAGCAGAGTTTGCACCATTTGTAGAAATGAAACATTATATATTCCTGTAGAAAACATCTATTAACCTGTTAATATGAATAATTTTTAAAGATTGAACATACAATACAGACACAAATTTAGTACTGTGACATAACATAATATCTTAAAATTAAATAAAAACACTTCTCCTAAAGTAAAAGTCTTTTTTTCTTCAATGAATGATGCACTCTTTAATTAACATACATCATTCTTTATTCTTTCAAGCAGACATATTTATTTGTAGCCTGTAAATTAAATAGAATTAATCCTTATTAAGGATTTCTCTTTTCTCTTTTTATTTTGTTGTTTGATTAATATTAAGTGTACAGACGGCATTAGGTTTATTACGCACTGTCACTTTAAGACCAACTGTGCAGATCCAATTGCACTGATGCACGTCCAATATTCTCATAACTGTACGTTCTGTAAAGACATAACCGACTGTGTTTACGCGAATACTCTCCAAAACTGACATTTAGACATAATATTGTGTGTATTTGTCCATTTAGACGCGAAAGAGGACTCAATTCAGTCCTCGCGCGCTGTATAGCTCTCTATGTGCAGGGCTGCACGCTTCGCGTCGGTTGTGTGTGTGTGTGCACAGAAAAACATACCGAATAAAGCTCTCTTTCGCGTCGTCACTCTTATTCAGATCTATATGTCTGCTCTTCTCTTTCTCCCAGACGTTTACATTTTTTAACGATTTATGAGACTCAAGCGCATCAAGCGCATGCAACTCGTGTCCTGCGAACATCGGACATCTATAATCTCCAGTTAACTAGCAGAGCGTTCATTTTGGTCATTTGTTAAATAAGAGGCGATCTAGCGCTGAGATGTGTTTTTTTTTTATCAAGTGATCAAAGAGCTCGTTGCCACCGCGATCAATATCACACAGCGCGGATACTGTTATCTTGTGGCACACGCACAGTCTTCACTCGGACGCGCGCTTCAATCCGTTGTGGAGACTATTCGTTCTGGTGAAATTACAAAACAAACTGCCTGATATACAACAACTGATAAACAAAATCAGTTTTGATGAGAAGAAAAAACCCTATACGAGTGTGGATTAGAAACCAGGACCTCTGACACGCTAGGAAAAATATCTGCCACTAGACCATTAGAATACACGCTACAAAGAGTCAAATCTATGTATTTACTCTCGCCATTAGCAACGTCTCTGTCGGACACTTTGAAAAACTTCCAGAGGGGAGAACTCATGTTGCCACTGCACTGGCAAGCTCAGCTCTGATGTTGGAGGTGTGCCGCGCATGCATGTGGAAAAAAGTTGCGCAAGTAATTTACATATTGTGATCGCCTTTTTTGATCGGCGCTTTTGGGGTTCGCCGATCAAGCTATTTTTAGCCAATATCGGCCGATCATGATCGGCGGCCGATCAATCGGAGCATCACTAAAGAAAATGTATATAGTTTTGAGCCCAGAGGGTTATTGACATATATTTATGACATTATATGGCTCCTGTTTGATCTGAAAATTACAATTTGTCTATGTACTAGGACGAGGAGTGTTTTCCACCGCACACATTGAAAAGGGGGACTTTGTTGCGGAGTATAAAGGCGAGTTCATACCAGAAGTGAAGGCAGTAAAGAGGAGCGTGGTTTTCATATATGCATTCCGGTGGAGAGAGAGAACCTGGTGGTAAGATAAAAAAAATTTAAATCTCTTTTATAGTAAGTAAAGTTATGGTCTGAAGACATCAGTAATATAGTACACACAGAACAGGGTTCAATGTCAATATGTAATTGAAAGACTTTTGTTAAGTTAATTAATAAGTTTGTTAATAATGCCTTTACAGTGGTTCCCTAATGACATTGGTGAGGAGAGAGACTATTTTTCTTTCCAACAGGTTTGTCAAAACGTTCCCATAAGTTAGCCAAAAACATTCCTGCGAATTAAAAAAGTGTGGTATGGTTATAAGAGATTGAGCTGAATGAGGCCTGTGGACTATGAGATGGCATAAATAGCTTCTGTTTTTCGCTGCCAACGTGTTATATGTTGTATAGTTGGCTTAAGTCAACTTGAACATTTATAGGACAACATTCAATCACATAAGTCTAAGTCAGTGGTTCCTAAAGTGGGGACTTCAGAGATGCTACATGGAGGCTCCTATAGCTTGTCTACAAAACAAATACATTGAATTAAAAATATTTTTAAAGGATTAGTTTTGTTTATTTGAGCAATAAACATTCTGCTCAAAAGGAGTGGGCTGAAGCAAGAAGCTTATAAGCGCCTACCCCCAAAATAGATAAAATACAAATGAATATATATTTAATTTCACAATAGTACAATGTAAAAGAGGAAAAAAACAACAAAGAAACAACAGCAACAAAAATGGATTATATGCACAATCTGTAGAAATATCAAGATGGTACTGTATTTACATTAAGGAACATTTGAAATCATTACTGAAACTCATTTACTGTATACATTCCCCAAATAGAGCAATACTGATTACAGTAATAATAACTAGGGCTGGGTAATAAATATCGATTTCTCGATATTAATCGATTCTCATTTTTATGAACCGATATCGATTCTTAAATCTCAAGAATCGATTAGTCATCCTGTTTCATTTGAATGAATGGAACATTGTAGCGTGCATCCAAAAAATCGCAATAATCTTTGTCCGGTAACACTTTACTTGAAGGGGTGTGCATAAGACTGACATGACACCGTCATAACCATGACACGTCATGACTATGAAGGAGGTTTTAGGCATGTTTATGGCAACTGTCATTAAGTGTCATTCGCTCAATTTTGACATTTTTAATGCAAATATGACATTGTGTGAGATGTCTTTGTTATGACAACTTGACATTACTAAGACAACACAACCTGTCATAAATATGTCATAAACATGACATAGCAGATTAATTATCAAATTTAAGAAACCACTTAGCTTTATGGGTTAACATGTCATTAAACTGTCATGTGGTTGGATTTGACATTGGCTGTCATGAAGCCATTATAAAATTATGACAAATTAAATTTGTACCACATTGTAGCACAAATTTGTACCACACTGTAGTTGAGGTCAAGAAAAACATTCATGACAGTTATAATGGCCTCATGACAGCCAATGTAAAAAAACAACCACCTGACAGTTGGTTAACCCATATGTTAACCCATAAAGCTAAGTGGTTTCTCAAGTTTGATAATTAATCTGCTATGTCATGTTTATGACAATTTATGTCGTCTTGATAATGTCAATTTGTCATGACAAAGACACTGACAGGTTATAATGTATTGGTTTATGTCAAGTTGTCATAACAAAGACATCTCAAACAATGTCATATTTGCATTAAAAATATCATAATTGAGCAAATGACACTTAATGACAGTTGCCATGACCATGCCTAAAACCTCCTTCATATTTATGACATCTGCCATGTCATGATTATGAAGGTGTCATGTCAGTCTTATGCACACCCCTTCAAGTAAAGTGTTACCACATAAATACCGTTTTGGCACTGTGGCGTGAGATCGCTCTGGCGCAGCTCAAGAGAAGCAGCAGCGCGGAGCGCTTTGATCTCTCTTCCGGCTTAAAAATACCAGTTACAGCGCAAAATAAACATGAATGAGCATCTGAACGTGTGTTAAAAGAGAGAGTACAACTTATCGAAACCTGTATCATGTCACATTGATTTGCTCAATCAGTGTTTCAACCGTGGAAAGACATCAGTTAAACCACTTGTAATCAATGTCATGTATCGTCATTTATCTCAGAAAAACCACACGTGACCATAAACCCGTCAGTCAGCTAGAAAAATTAAAGGGATAGGTCACTTTGAAATTTATTTTTGGTATGTTTTAGCTTACCTCAAGGGCATCCAAGATGTAGGTGTCTTTGTTTCCGCAGTAGTTTCAATTTTGATATTTTTAGGTCAAACCGTTCTTGTCTGTCAGTCATATAATACAGGTCGATGGTCACCACCTCTAATACAGGTCTATGGTCACCACCTCAAAGAGCATGCACAGAGAAGTCCAAATTAAACCTGATTTAATGACTCGTAAATGTAAGTACACATTGATGGCCTAAGACACGAAACGAGCGGTTTGTGTGAGAAAACGAACAGTATTTATATCGTTTTTACCTCTTGTAACCACAGCCACGTCCAAGTGATCTGAGGGCGCGGGTGCTTCGGTCTGCGCAAGCGCCGGAAGTGATCTCTCGCGTGTGTACGTCACTCATTGTTTACACAGAGATTTCGGAAGTGTTACCTTTAACTGTGAAGATCTAAACATATACAGGAAATCGCAATGGAAGACAATTTCGATATATCAACAGACAATGTTGAATTTTTTCATGACGTAAAATGTTTCGTGACGTACGTTTTGTGAACGACACGTGCGAGAGATCACTTCCGGCGCTTTCCGGCGCTTGCGCAGACCGAAGCACCCACGCCCTCAGATCATTTGGACGTGACTGTGGTTACAAGAGGTAAAAACGATATAAATACTGTTCGTTTTCTCACACAAACCGCTCGTTTCGTGTCTTAGATATCCAATGTGTACTTACATTTACGAGTCATTAAATCATGTGTAATTTGGACTTCTCTATGCATGCTCTTTGAGGTGGTGACCATAGATCTGCATTATATGACTGACAGACAAGAACGGTTTGACCTAAAAATATCAAAATTGAAACTACTGCGAAAACAAAGACACCTACATCTTGGATGCCCTTGAGGTGAGCTAAAACATAAAAAAAAAAAAATTCAAAGTGACCTATCCCTAGAGAGTAGCATTTTGTTAAATATATGCACCATATTACATATGCATTATAATCTTAATGTTCTTAATAGGGCTACACGATATATCGGATGACATTGTTGTGCGCATCTCGTCAGTAAAGCCGGTTCCTTGATTAGTAGTGTGGCAGTTTGTTATCAAACATTTACTACAATGCCAGTTATGGCACTATACCGACTACGCCACCCCGGAAATTAGCCGGGGACCCACAGATAATTTGCAAAGCACACAGGTTCGTAGTGGCTGAGTCAGGTATCAGACAAGGATAATCGCTTCACAGGTTTTATTCTTCAGGACATACAATAATGTACAACTGGTATCTTTTAATGTGCAGACAGTAAAAGAAACACATCAATCATAAAACACGTTACACAGACACACACACAGACACACACACACACACACTACCACTTCAGAATTGGGGGATTCATCTTGCCTGTCCAATAAACACAGCAACTACCTGTGCTCTCACCACACAACACCAACACCCGCTGTGAACACTGCAGACCGATCGCCGAACCACCACCACACACACGGAGGACTCTGGCTAATACTGGAACCCCAATTCTGAGTAGAAAAGAAAGCAGTATGAGACACAAACAAACAAAATACACATTCCACTTAATGGTCTGTCAATCAAACACTTATCATGTTGCCAAAAGGAATCAGCTTGGTCACAATATTCACTGGCTGACACTAGTGAACTCTTGTCAGCACAACACTGTCCTATGAAAATGTAATCTCAGACTACAATACAACAGAATACTCAAAACACATTTACAAACAACATCCACAGTGACATCATATTCACAATGACCCACAATAGTAGCGACAAAACTAGTAGCTTCTCGCCACTGTACTCAGGTCTGAATGTCAATTATATTAAAGACTAAGTTTAGAAGCGTCACCAAAGGCTGTGACCGCACGATTGATCCGGTCATCAAGGAGACCCTCGTTCGCTAAAAATGAGACAATCAAACAATTAGAATAAATATACAGTACAGATTGGCAACAAATGCGTCGTCACGGTCGTCGAGGAGACCCTCGTTCGCTAAAATGAGATCGTCCAACAATTCGAGTAAAGGTACAGATCGACAGTCGATGCCTCGCTCCAAGAAAAGGCAGAGGAATGGTCGAAGACAGCTTGCAGAGGAGCATACAACTCAGTTCGGAAGCGCTCCCGTTCGAATAACTACCAGATGCAGGTAATCCTCACAGGACCATCAAATGGGTCGCATAAAGCCTAACGGCGCCCACAAAGCCTGCTGCAACACCTCCTGGCCCCCGTGTCACCCGCCCAGTGCACTTGATGGCGTGCCAATTATGGCCTCACATTGATAAATACTAGTTCGACAGGTCTAAAGTACTCCTCAGCCACACACTCCTGGACATAAACACGGCGCACCAGAAATGACGTCACTCCCAGGACCCAGAAAGACGCGCTTAATGATGTCAACCTCATCTCCTTTTATGTCCCTTGAATGTGCCGTATCCGCCTCTAATCACTATAATGATTGATCGCATCACCACAATCTACCCCCCCATTAGTCATCGTAGTCCCGACGATGAACACCTCTACTGATCCCAAGGTCTAAACCAGGTAACCACAGAATTAAACCCTAAGGTAGACATGGAATTTTGGCTAGCTTCACTTCCTACAGTTCGTGGCAAGTGGTGCACATTGGAGTGTTGACCTGCCCCAACCCGTCCAGTTCGCCTTGTGGCCCTTCCAGATTCGTTAGGTGGTCCAAGAATGACGGATCCTGCCTCTGGCTGTGAGCTTGCACCACCCCCCATTACTCCCACTATAGGCCTACTGCCTGATTCTTCCAATCCAGAGGTGGGACGGACCCTTGCCTCTGAAGGAGCTCTACTCACCGCTGCACCCCCTTGAATGACCGGTGGGGCCACTACCGCCACATAAGCCAAGTCCCCTTCCTCGGATTCATCCTCCATTTCCAAGGGTGCTGATAATTCCGCCCGATCCCCAAGAGTTGGTATCGGATTACCTTGAATACGGGATTTTAGGGACATCCGGTGCACCTGACGGACCTTACTGAGGTCCTGTACTGGGGCCACAGTGTACACTGACCCACCATCTCGTGGAGCCCGAACTACCTGGTATACCGTTGAGCTCCATAGGTCCTGGAGCTTATGCCGTCCCAAGAATCCATGCTCTCGCAGATAGACCAATTGGCCCTCAGACAGCGGCTTCTCCCTTACCCGTTGATCATGCTTGGCCTTCCGATGTTGGGCTGCCGCTTGCAGCCGGTCACGGGCACCCTCAAAGGCCACTTGGAGCCGGGCCTGATGCTCTTCCACCCAATGGTGGACTCCACCGGCCACTGGCTCCTGCACCCGTCCAAGCAAAAAATCCACAGGGAGCCTAGGCTCCTGCCCAAACATTAAGTAATAAGGAGCTTCTCCAGTAGCTTGGTGGGGAGTGGTGTTGTAACAAAACAACACCTGGGACAAACAGGAAGCCCAATCCCTCTTTCTTCCGGTAGGTAGTGTCCGCAATAAATTATGTAATGTACGGTTAAACCGTTCGCACTGGCCGTTACCGGCTGGATGGTATGGAGTTGTGCGGGATTTACCCACCTGGTAAAGGCTACACAACTGCTGAATGAGACGGGATTCAAAATTGCGGCCCTGATCGGAATGAATCCGCCCTGGAACCCCAAGCTTATAGAACCACTCTTCCACCAAGGCACGGGCCACAGTTTCCGCCCGCTGATCCCGAGTAGGGACTGCCACTGTAAACTTACTGAATACGTCCGTAATTACCAGGACGTTTTCTTGCCCCGAGTGAGAGGGCTCCAAGACCGTGAAATCAAGGGCCACTATCTCATTCGGGCGGGAGGCAAGTAGGTGTGCCATATAACTCCGAGCAACTGGTGCAGCCTCCTTAGCCTGCTGGCACCGCTCACATTGCTGTACCCACTGGGCTACATTGGCCGACATCCCTGGCCAGTAGCACCGTTGTCGCACCAACTCCAGTGTGCGTTCAGTGCCTTGATGGCCATGGCACTGATGCAACTGGGTCAGTACCTCAGGCTGTAACACAGCAGGCAGCACAAGCTGCAGCACCTCTTCGCCACCATCCGAACGACAAACCCTTCGATGTAACAGGCCCTCCTGTTCCTCCAAACGGTCCCACTGCCGAAGTAATACCAACACCAGCTTAGGTAGCAATCGTCGCTCCTGGGGCCCAGGGCCTCGCCCTTGGCGCCAATACTTAAGGGCTGCACCAATAATGGGATCTTCCTCCTGCAGAACCACCAGTTCCGGTCCAGATCGACTTGGCATGGCCTGCACTGCTCTTACAGTGGTGGGTCCCATCGGATCCACAACAGGCACACGCCTCAGTAATTCAGGAACTACGGTTCCCAACTGACTACTCCCTTCCATGGGCTGTCCCCCAGAAGGCAAGCGCGACAATGCATCCGCATTCTGATTAGACCTACCTGACCGATACTGCACCTCAAAATCAAAGGCCGCTAGTTCGGCCGCCCACCGCTGTTCTGTGGCGCCCAATTTTGCAGTAGCCAGGTGACTGAGCGGATTATTGTCTGTGCGTACAATGCATCGATGTCCTAACAGATATTCACGAAATTTTTCGGCCATGGCCCATTTTAAGGCCAAAAACTCGAGCCGCATGGAACTGTATGTGGCAGTATTACGCTCCGCTGGCCGAAGACCTCGGCTAGCGTAAGCCACTGGCCTCACCTTACCATCAACCTCTTGGGAGAGCACTGCACCTAATCCTACATGACTGGCATCGATCTCCAAAATAAATGGAAGCTCAAAGTCGGCATATGCAAGAACCGGTGCAGTGGTAAGCTTCTGCTTCAAGGTACGAAATGATTGCTCACACTGTTCGGACCACAACGCTGCCAATTCCTGTCTCCGGCTGCTCACTTTCCCTCCACCTGCCTTGGTCACTAGCTGGTGTAATGGAGCTGCTACCTGGGCGAACCCTTCTACAAATCGCCTATAGTAGCTAACAAAACCCAGAAACGTCCGCAGCTCTGACACAGTTTTAGGACATGGCCACTGAGCCACAGCCTTGACCTTACCTGGGTCTGTCGCTACCCCCTGGGACGATATTACGTGTCCCAAGTACTGCACCTTTTCCCTAAAAAATGCACACTTTTCCAACTTGACCTTGAGGCCAGCGGCTCGTAAGCGACCCAGCACCATCCTCAATCTCTGCAGATGGTGTTGCACTGATGAGGAGTACACAATAATGTCGTCAAGATACAATAAGACAGACTGGTGTCGCTGGTCGCCAAAGAGCCGCTCCATCAAACGCTGGAAGGTGCCTGGAGCATTGCACAGGCCGAAGGGCATACGGTTCCATTCATATAGCCCGAAGGGGGTACAAAAAGCTGTTCTATGACGGTCAGATTCAGCAACAGGGACTTGATTGTACCCGCTGGCCAGATCTAACGTGGTGAACCAGCGAGCCCCTGTTAAAGAATCTAATGTCTCTTCAATTCGAGGCAGCGGGAAGGAGTCCCTTCGAGTCTTTGCATTGAGCTGACGGTAGTCTACGCACATGCGTAGGCTACCGTCCTTCTTCTTGACTAAGACTAGTGGGGAAGCATATGGGCTGCAACTTTCCCGAATCACCTGCGTCTCTAAAAGCTGGCTAATATGAGTCTTAACTAACTCATACTCGGACGGAGGGATTCGTCTATAACGTTGTCGGACTGGAGTCTCATCCATTAAAGGAATTTCGTGAGACAAGAGGTCCGTGCAACCCAGGTCTCCCTCACCAGTGGAAAACACACTCTGGAATTCCTGAAGAAGAGCTCTCACCTGTACCTGCTCCTCGTCAGACAACCCTTGTAGTTCTACAATTTCAACGCGCTCTGCCCCCGATGCAACAGTGCTATCGCAGGTTGCTATACAGTCGTTAACGCCCGAAACCTCAGACAGCCCGACAGGTAGATCTACAAAATACACTTCCCGCAATTTCCCAAGGATAGTTGTGGGATATAAAACAGCGTCGAGAACACCGACGTTAACGACGGGCACCAAAACCGTACCACCACGCACATACACTAGAGACGGGGAGGCCAACAAACCAGCAGGCAACCCGGTCTCAAGGGGCTCAAATAACACAGTCTTACCACCAAAAACAGATGAACACGTTGCAGTAACAAATTTCAAAGTGCCCCCTGGAACACGACACACTCGGCGACCACGGACTTTTACGTTACCTCCGCCTATGAGAACGCCATCTACCTTTTGACAGGTTTGAAAGGCTTGAGACAATTCCACCTCCTGCGTCACGAGTGGTAACTCAAATAAGGTGGGTCCGTACTGCCCGAATAGCTCACGGTAGCAGCGATTAAGAACATTCATTCCCAGAATGCCAGGAGTGCTAGAGCTGCTGCCGGGAGGATCACGAACCACCAGTATTCCACACTCTGGTACCATGCGGCCACACAGTTCAATGTCCAATTCTATGTACCCGATATAAGGGATTTCCAGTCCATTGGCTGCTCGGAGCTGTAACCAGTGGCATGACTGCAAACGATCCTGGCCCCATGGTTCGAACCGTGACCTAAAACAGCTCTCTGTAATTGTCGACACCATGGAACCAGTATCGATCAAACAGGGTACTGAGACACCCCCAATCGTAACAACAAGGTGTGGACATGAGGAGACTAAACGAGACGCTGATACGCCCTTAGGGAAAACACGGGAGCCATACATACCCCCAACCGGACTGTGGCTCTGTAGCCCGGTGGGAACTAGTTTCCCGGCTGATTAAGGAAACTGGGCCTAACTGGCCTTGCGTTGCTAGATGAAAAATCAGCACGGGGATGGACTGGAGGACCAGGAGAACGAGGTTGCCAATTACACTCCCGTGCGGAATGACCGGGCTGCTGACACCGTCGACAAATCACAGAAGCGGAACGGGGCGAACGACCACCAAACTGGGGACTTTGGCTACGGGCGAACATTTGAGTAAGCTGGTCAAGTTGCTTTTGCTGCTGATTCAGCATTTCCCGCAATTCACCCAATTCCGACAAACGCTCCCCACGCTTAGGACTCAACCCAGTATTGCCTTGAACCCCACATTGAATCCCATGCACAAGAGGAACAGATTGACTTTGCCCCCTTGCACTGCCTGGCATTCCCTCTCGTTCCCAGCGGATAGCTTCCCTTCGCACCTCCAACAGTGTTGCAGCAGGCTGACGCCGAACTAGTTGCTTTAGCTCCCTACGTAACGCATTGTCTAATACGCATTCAATAAATTGGTCCCTTACAATTACATCTGCATTTAAAATGACATGCGGTGACTGTTGTTTAAGTCTATCAAAGAGACCCAACAGTGCCAGAGAGAACTCTTGTAATGTTTCCCCCTCCAATTGTCGCCGCGAGTAAAAAACCTCTTGAAGTGCAACGTAGGATTCTGCACATCCATATAGCTCATGCAGTGCTGAAATAATTTTTTCAGGGTCATCTTTATCCATACTAGGTCTATATTTAATTTCGTCTCGAGCCTCTCCTTCAAGATGATCGAACAAAAAGAACGCCCTTTCAGCAATTGTCATGTTCCGCATACGCATACACGCCTCAGCTTCTTCGACCCATCCCTCAATGCCTATACCGGACCTACCATTGAATTTTGGACAACGCCGTTCTCGGGGAATAAACACAAAACGTTCAACGGTACCAACATTGGATTCAGAAAAACTAGGCGTTGCTGGCCGTGACGCATTACTAGAGCCTGCACCAGGATCAGGGAGCTCAACCGGCACCCGTTCCTGTCGCAGTCGCTCATTATCAGCCTTCAACTGGGCCACAAGATCTCTCATTTCCTGTAATTCAGCCTCCATAGCCAAATACTATAAGGGATACTTACTGGGCGAAGCTCTACTGTATTGTCACAACTAAACAAAAAAATACACAAAGAGAAAAGAAACACCATCAATGTCTGAATCTGTACGACAGCCACAACACCCTGCCGACTATACGCCAAATGTGGCAGTTTGTTATCAAACATTTACTACAATGCCAGTTATGGCACTATACCGACTACGCCACCCCGGAAATTAGCCGGGGACCCACAGATAATTTGCAAAGCACACAGGTTCGTAGTGGCTGAGTCAGGTATCAGACAAGGATAATCGCTTCACAGGTTTTATTCTTCAGGACATACAATAATGTACAACTGGTATCTTTTAATGTGCAGACAGTAAAAGAAACACATCAATCATAAAACACGTTACACAGACACACACACAGACACACACACACACACACACTACCACTTCAGAATTGGGGGATTCATCTTGCCTGTCCAATAAACACAGCAACTACCTGTGCTCTCACCACACAACACCAACACCCGCTGTGAACACTGCAGACCGATCGCCGAACCACCACCACACACACGGAGGACTCTGGCTAATACTGGAACCCCAATTCTGAGTAGAAAAGAAAGCAGTATGAGACACAAACAAACAAAATACACATTCCACTTAATGGTCTGTCAATCAAACACTTATCATGTTGCCAAAAGGAATCAGCTTGGTCACAATATTCACTGGCTGACACTAGTGAACTCTTGTCAGCACAACACTGTCCTATGAAAATGTAATCTCAGACTACAATACAACAGAATACTCAAAACACATTTACAAACAACATCCACAGTGACATCATATTCACAATGACCCACAATAGTAGCGACAAAACTAGTAGCTTCTCGCCACTGTACTCAGGTCTGAATGTCAATTATATTAAAGACTAAGTTTAGAAGCGTCACCAAAGGCTGTGACCGCACGATTGATCCGGTCATCAAGGAGACCCTCGTTCGCTAAAAATGAGACAATCAAACAATTAGAATAAATATACAGTACAGATTGGCAACAAATGCGTCGTCACGGTCGTCGAGGAGACCCTCGTTCGCTAAAATGAGATCGTCCAACAATTCGAGTAAAGGTACAGATCGACAGTCGATGCCTCGCTCCAAGAAAAGGCAGAGGAATGGTCGAAGACAGCTTGCAGAGGAGCATACAACTCAGTTCGGAAGCGCTCCCGTTCGAATAACTACCAGATGCAGGTAATCCTCACAGGACCATCAAATGGGTCGCATAAAGCCTAACGGCGCCCACAAAGCCTGCTGCAACACCTCCTGGCCCCCGTGTCACCCGCCCAGTGCACTTGATGGCGTGCCAATTATGGCCTCACATTGATAAATACTAGTTCGACAGGTCTAAAGTACTCCTCAGCCACACACTCCTGGACATAAACACGGCGCACCAGAAATGACGTCACTCCCAGGACCCAGAAAGACGCGCTTAATGATGTCAACCTCATCTCCTTTTATGTCCCTTGAATGTGCCGTATCCGCCTCTAATCACTATAATGATTGATCGCATCACCACAGTAGTAAATCGCCATCACCTGCTATCAGATGGAGTGGCATTTACTACACAAAGCCGTAGTATACTGACAAGCTGAGCCATATCGCATTAATTATTGCAGGCGATATGTTTTCAAGGATTTCCTTGAGAAAATTTGCCATTTATTGTAACTGATATCCAAAATAATCAATATTGAATCGAATCAAAATCGATCGGATCGAATTGCAAGCTTGTGAATCGAGTTGTGAAATTTGTCAATACCCAGCCCTTATAATAACTATGATGAATCTGCAAAATGAATCTAGTATCAGTCGCATGCACTTTCCCTGCAGCAGACGTATGTTTCCAAAGCAATAAATTAAGAGACAAAATTTACGTGTTCAGTTTTCCAAACCCAGGTACAAACACAAACGAAATGCATGCACCTGTACCCGTTTATGAATTACATTTATCCTATTGTAATTACATTGTCAATCATACATTTAGCAGCACCATTTGGCGATTGGCCTCATTGACTCAAGAAGAACTTGTAGTTATATTTCAAAGCAGCTTATTAATACAGACCTAACCTACAAACCTGTTTGAACTGTTAATATCATTGAAGAAAATGCACATTTATTAGCTACATTATGCCAGGGATCATACCGCATTTGCTCTCCCCGGTCCCGTCAGATCTCAGAAGCTAAGCAGGTTGGGCCTGGTTGGCCTAAGTTATAGACTAATAGCTTGATGAGCAGTGCAAGCCCTCTTAGCTCGTCACCTGGTGCCCGTTCATTTCAATACATGTAAAGCGCAGACATTTTAGGGCCCTATCTTCTGCCTGACGCAACAACTGCATTAACGCAGAAGAGAGTGACATCTTGCATGCGAACAAACAGTGCGTCAGTGCTTGCGTGGCTTAGAAAGAAGGGATCGACTGAAAACTTAATGTTCTGAATTTCTCTTTTTAAGGAAAGATGCCGTATATTAAGTAAATGATATAAATTTATTGAATGTTCTCAATTATATTTTTCTGAAGTATTGATGCAACACAAGAAGATTCCAGCTATGGGAGGCTAATTAATGATGATCACTGCAACCCAAACTGCAAGATGAAAATGGTTGAACTACAAGACAAGCCACACCTTTTTCTGTTTGCACTGCGAGACATTAAACCTGGAGAGGAAATAACGTATGACTATGGAGGAAGTGACTGTCCATGGAGGACACAGGTTTGGAAAATTTCACGTTGATTGCAACTTGTCACTTAATCAAAGTATGACAATTTCTCAAACAAACAAACAAAAAGCCTTGATTAGTCCAGGTTTACTCTCATTTTTAGTCATAGTTTATTCCTGGTTTAGTCCAGGTTTAGTCCTTGCTGCTGATTTGGAAACAGCCACGCTAAAACTGTTTGCTAAAATATGATGTACAGTCGATTGATTTGTACAAAATGTCCAATAGAGAGGCCCTGTTCCTCTGCAGTAAAAGACAGTGGATTCAGGAGATGGATAGATGAAGTTCTCTGTCTCTCAGATGTTGACTCCAGATGCTGTTGGAGAACAAGAAGAATGTCGTCCTCCTCATCCAAAGGTATGTTCATGTGTTTATGTGAACGTAATCATGGTTTAGAGGGTCATCATTCGGTATATGAAGACTTAGGGCTTTGAGGAAGCTACTGTACATACACCTTATTCTACTCCGCGCCCTTTTTCCTCTTTTTGCCACGAATCAGCACTTCAGTTGTGTTGACGCTTCTGCTAGAGTGCAAAGTCTGTTTATTAAGTGGAGAATGAGGGAAAATGTTTGCTAAAATATAGTGCTGCACGATTAATCATATCGCAATCGTAATCGCGATGTCAAGCCTATGCGATTATATGACGCAAAATGCCGTGATTTTATATGAAATAAACAAATTAGGGCTATTAACGCACCATCTGTTATTTTTCGTTATCCTTTGGCTAGTGTAACATGATCCCGCTCTTATTCGTGCGAAAACCATTCTTGCACGAGCACGACTAGTCAAAAGAGAGCGCGCTGTCTGTGAATGTCTTGACTGTGACACACAGAAAGACGCGCGCGGCCAGTGTCATGCGCATGCACAGACCGCGCGCCAGAATACAGTTCTCTTTCGTGCTTGAACGAACAATAAAACACACAATTATGCCAAAATATCGTTTTGTCGAGTATCTTCATAACATAAGAGCAGTCTTATGATGGACGTAAAGAGTTGTGAGAGAATGAGGCGCGTGTGAGATCCGCGTCCCTGTCAACAGCGGCTGCTCTTAAAGGGCCAGCATCCAATGCTCTGTCAGTAAAGTTAATCAAAGATCAAAGGGAACAGAGAAAATTACTCGGTCGGTTATCTTGATTAAATAACTTTTGTAGCTTTAATAAGGATTAGGGCCTAGTCTATATATAATTTATGCAAACTGTTTGATAACTTTATTCAATTTCTGTATGTCCTACCTGTTAGACAGGAAGGGCACAGGTAAATATGACATTTATTATGGGTTTATGTGAGGATTGTTTGAAGTTTACTTCAATTAAAAGCTGTTATATTTTTTGAAGCCTAAAATGTTTCAAAAAAAATTGATAGCTTTCACTTGTAATGACAGAATCACTGTAATGTTGGATGGCTATAATTAATGTTATTTTTTTATCCAGACATCAATGGTTTATTGATCATTAAAGGTGTTATTAATAATTTAGTTTTTGTTGCTAGTTTGAGTGGAGAAATACACATTAATACACAGAAGTATCACTAATCTGTGTGTGAATTTTGCTTTAGAACCAAGTAAGTTGACTCATGAAACCATTTGTTTATTATATCGCAATCGCACATCGCAATCGCAATATTGACCTCAATAATCGCAATATGACATTTTCCCCAAATCGTGCAGCCCTACTAAAATATGATGTACAGTCGATTGATTCGTACAAAATGTCCAATAGAGAGGCCCTGTTCCTCTGCAGTAAAAGACAGTGGATTCAGGAGATGGATAGATGAAGTAACCTTTACTTTTGTTCTCTGTCTCTCAGATGTTGACTCCAGATGCTGTTGGAGAACAAGAAGAATGTCGTCCTCCTCATCCAAAGGTATGTTCATGTGTTTATGTGAACGTAATCATGGTTTAGAGGGTCATCATTCGGTATATGAAGACTTAGGGCTTTGAGGAAGCTACTGTACATACACCTTATTCTACTCCGCGCCCTTTTTCCTCTTTTTGCCACGAATCAGCACTTCAGTTGTGTTGACGCTTCTGCTAGAGTGCAAAGTCTGTTTATTAAGTGGAGAATGAGGGAAAATGTTTGCTAAAATATAGTGCTGCACGATTAATCATATCGCAATCGTAATCGCGATGTCAAGCCTATGCGATTATATGACGCAACATGCCGTGATTTTATATGAAATAAACAAATTAGGGCTATTAACGCACCATCTGTTATTTTTCGTTATCCTTTGGCTAGTGTAACATGATCCCGCTCTTATTCGTGCGAAAACCATTCTTGCACGAGCACGACTAGTCAAAAGAGAGCGCGCTGTCTGTGAATGTCTTGACTGTGACACACAGAAAGACGCGCGCGGCCAGTGTCATGCGCATGCACAGACCGCACGCCAGAATACAGTTCTCTTTCGCGCTTGAACGAACAATAAAACACACAATTATGCCAAAATATCGTTTTGTCGAGTATCTTCATAACATAAGAGCAGTCTTATGATGGACGTAAAGAGTTGTGAGAGAATGAGGCGCGTGTGAGATCCGCGTCCCTGTCAACAGCGGCTGCTCTTAAAGGGCCAGCATCCAATGCTCTGTCAGTAAAGTTAATCAAAGATCAAAGGGAACAGAGAAAATTACTCGGTCGGTTATCTTGATTAAATAACTTTTGTAGCTTTAATAAGGATTAGGGCCTAGTCTATATATAATTTATGCAAACTGTTTGATAACTTTATTCAATTTCTGTATGTCCTACCTGTTAGACAGGAAGGGCACTGGTAAATATGACATTTATTATGGGTTTATGTGAGGATTGTTTGAAGTTTACTTCAATTAAAAGCTGTTATATTTTTTGAAGCCTAAAATGTTTCAAAAAAATTGATAGCTTTCACTTGTAATGACAGAATCACTGTAATGTTGGATGGCTATAATTAATGTTATTTTTTTATCCAGACATCAATGGTTTATTGATCATTAAAGGTGTTATTAATAATTTAGTTTTTGTTGCTAGTTTGAGTGGAGAAATACACATTAATACACAGAAGTATCACTAATCTGTGTGTGAATTTTGCTTTAGAACCAAGTAAGTTGACTCATGAAACCATTTGTTTATTATATCGCAATCGCACATCGCAATCGCAATATTGACCTCAATAATCGCAATATGACATTTTCCCCAAATCGTGCAGCCCTACTAAAATATGATGTACAGTCGATTGATTTGTACAAAATGTCCAATAGAGAGGCCCTGTTCCTCTGCAGTAAAAGACAGTGGATTCAGGAGATGGATAGATGAAGTAACCTTTACTTTTGTTCTCTGTCTCTCAGATGTTGACTCCAGATGCTGTTGGAGAACAAGAAGAATGTCGTCCTCCTCATCCAAAGGTATGTTCATGTGTTTATGTGAACGTAATCATGGTTTAGAGGGTCATCATTCGGTATATGAAGACTTAGGGCTTTGAGGAAGCTACTGTACATACACCTTAGTCTACTCCGCGCCCTTTTTCCTCTTTTTGCCACGAATCAGCACTTCAGTTGTGTTGACGCTTCTGCTAGAGTGCAAAGTCTGTTTATTAAGTGGAGAATGAGGGAAAATGTTTGCTAAAATATAGTGCTGCACGATTAATCATATCGCAATCGTAATCGCGATGTCAAGCCTATGCGATTATATGACGCAAAATGCCGTGATTTTATATGAAATAAACAAATTAGGGCTATTAACGCACCATCTGTTATTTTTCGTTATCCTTTGGCTAGTGTAACATGATCCCGCTCTTATTCGTGCGAAAACCATTCTTGCACGAGCACGACTAGTCAAAAGAGAGCGCGCTGTCTGTGAATGTCTTGACTGTGACACACAGAAAGACGCGCGCGGCCAGTGTCATGCGCATGCACAGACCGCGCGCCAGAATACAGTTCTCTTTCGCGCTTGAACGAACAATAAAACACACAATTATGCCAAAATATCGTTTTGTCGAGTATCTTCATAACATAAGAGCAGTCTTATGATGGACGTAAAGAGTTGTGAGAGAATGAGGCGCGTGTGAGATCCGCGTCCCTGTCAACAGCGGCTGCTCTTAAAGGGCCAGCATCCAATGCTCTGTCAGTAAAGTTAATCAAAGATCAAAGGGAACAGAGAAAATTACTCGGTCGGTTATCTTGATTAAATAACTTTTGTAGCTTTAATAAGGATTAGGGCCTAGTCTATATATAATTTATGCAAACTGTTTGATAACTTTATTCAATTTCTGTATGTCCTACCTGTTAGACAGGAAGGGCACAGGTAAATATGACATTTATTATGGGTTTATGTGAGGATTGTTTGAAGTTTACTTCAATTAAAAGCTGTTATATTTTTTGAAGCCTAAAATGTTTCAAAAAAATTTATAGCTTTCACTTGCAATGACAGAATCACTGTAATGTTGGATGGCTATAATTAATGTTATTTTTTTATCCAGACATCAATGGTTTATTGATCATTAAAGGTGTTATTAATAATTTAGTTTTTGTTGCTAGTTTGAGTGGAGAAATACACATTAATACACAGAAGTATCACTAATCTGTGTGTGAATTTTGCTTTAGAACCAAGTAAGTTGACTCATGAAACCATTTGTTTATTATATCGCAATCGCACATCGCAATCGCAATATTGACCTCAATAATCGCAATATGACATTTTCCCCAAATCGTGCAGCCCTACTAAAATATGATGTACAGTCGATTGATTCGTACAAAATGTCCAATAGAGAGGCCCTGTTCCTCTGCAGTAAAAGACAGTGGATTCAGGAGATGGATAGATGAAGTAACCTTTACTTTTGTTCTCTGTCTCTCAGATGTTGACTCCAGATGCTGTTGGAGAACAAGAAGAATGTCGTCCTCCTCATCCAAAGGTATGTTCATGTGTTTATGTGAACGTAATCATGGTTTAGAGGGTCATCATTCGGTATATGAAGACTTAGGGCTTTGAGGAAGCTACTGTACATACACCTTATTCTACTCCGCGCCCTTTTTCCTCTTTTTGCCACGAATCAGCACTTCAGTTGTGTTGACGCTTCTGCTAGAGTGCAAAGTCTGTTTATTAAGTGGAGAATGAGGGAAAATGTTTGCTAAAATATAGTGCTGCACGATTAATCATATCGCAATCGTAATCGCGATGTCAAGCCTATGCGATTATATGACGCAACATGCCGTGATTTTATATGAAATAAACAAATTAGGGCTATTAACGCACCATCTGTTATTTTTCGTTATCCTTTGGCTAGTGTAACATGATCCCGCTCTTATTCGTGCGAAAACCATTCTTGCACGAGCACGACTAGTCAAAAGAGAGCGCGCTGTCTGTGAATGTCTTGACTGTGACACACAGAAAGACGCGCGCGGCCAGTGTCATGCGCATGCACAGACCGCACGCCAGAATACAGTTCTCTTTCGCGCTTGAACGAACAATAAAACACACAATTATGCCAAAATATCGTTTTGTCGAGTATCTTCATAACATAAGAGCAGTCTTATGATGGACGTAAAGAGTTGTGAGAGAATGAGGCGCGTGTGAGATCCGCGTCCCTGTCAACAGCGGCTGCTCTTAAAGGGCCAGCATCCAATGCTCTGTCAGTAAAGTTAATCAAAGATCAAAGGGAACAGAGAAAATTACTCGGTCGGTTATCTTGATTAAATAACTTTTGTAGCTTTAATAAGGATTAGGGCCTAGTCTATATATAATTTATGCAAACTGTTTGATAACTTTATTCAATTTCTGTATGTCCTACCTGTTAGACAGGAAGGGCACAGGTATATGACATTTATTATGGGTTTATGTGAGGATTGTTTGAAGTTTACTTCAATTAAAAGCTGTTATATTTTTTGAAGCCTAAAATGTTTCAAAAAAATTGATAGCTTTCACTTGCAATGACAGAATCACTGTAATGTTGGATGGCTATAATTAATGTTATTTTTTTATCCAGACATCAATGGTTTATTGATCATTAAAGGTGTTATTAATAATTTAGTTTTTGTTGCTAGTTTGAGTGGAGAAATACACATTAATACACAGAAGTATCACTAATCTGTGTGTGAATTTTGCTTTAGAACCAAGTAAGTTGACTCATGAAACCATTTGTTTATTATATCGCAATCGCACATCGCAATCGCAATATTGACCTTAATAATCGCAATATGACATTTTCCCCAAATCGTGCAGCCCTACTAAAATATGATGTACAGTCGATTGATTTGTACAAAATGTCCAATAGAGAGGCCCTGTTCCTCTGCAGTAAAAGACAGTGGATTCAGGAGATGGATAGATGAAGTAACCTTTACTTTTGTTCTCTGTCTCTCAGATGTTGACTCCAGATGCTGTTGGAGAACAAGAAGAATGTCGTCCTCCTCATCCAAAGGTATGTTCATGTGTTTATGTGAACGTAATCATGGTTTAGAGGGTCATCATTCGGTATATGAAGACTTAGGGCTTTGAGGAAGCTACTGTACATACACCTTATTCTACTCCGCGCCCTTTTTCCTCTTTTTGCCACGAATCAGCACTTCAGTTGTGTTGACGCTTCTGCTAGAGTGCAAAGTCTGTTTATTAAGTGGAGAATGAGGGAAAATGTTTGCTAAAATATAGTGCTGCACGATTAATCATATCGCAATCGTAATCGCGATGTCAAGCCTATGCGATTATATGACGCAAAATGCCGTGATTTTATATGAAATAAACAAATTAGGGCTATTAACGCACCATCTGTTATTTTTCGTTATCCTTTGGCTAGTGTAACATGATCCCGCTCTTATTCGTGCGAAAACCATTCTTGCACGAGCACGACTAGTCAAAAGAGAGCGCGCTGTCTGTGAATGTCTTGACTGTGACACACAGAAAGACGCGCGCGGCCAGTGTCATGCGCATGCACAGACCGCGCGCCAGAATACAGTTCTCTTTCGCGCTTGAACGAACAATAAAACACACAATTATGCCAAAATATCGTTTTGTCGAGTATCTTCATAACATAAGAGCAGTCTTATGATGGACGTAAAGAGTTGTGAGAGAATGAGGCGCGTGTGAGATCCGCGTCCCTGTCAACAGCGGCTGCTCTTAAAGGGCCAGCATCCAATGCTCTGTCAGTAAAGTTAATCAAAGATCAAAGGGAACAGAGAAAATTACTCGGTCGGTTATCTTGATTAAATAACTTTTGTAGCTTTAATAAGGATTAGGGCCTAGTCTATATATAATTTATGCAAACTGTTTGATAACTTTATTCAATTTCTGTATGTCCTACCTGTTAGACAGGAAGGGCACTGGTAAATATGACATTTATTATGGGTTTATGTGAGGATTGTTTGAAGTTTACTTCAATTAAAAGCTGTTATATTTTTTGAAGCCTAAAATGTTTCAAAAAAATTGATAGCTTTCACTTGTAATGACAGAATCACTGTAATGTTGGATGGCTATAATTAATGTTATTTTTTTATCCAGACATCAATGGTTTATTGATCATTAAAGGTGTTATTAATAATTTAGTTTTTGTTGCTAGTTTGAGTGGAGAAATACACATTAATACACAGAAGTATCACTAATCTGTGTGTGAATTTTGCTTTAGAACCAAGTAAGTTGACTCATGAAACCATTTGTTTATTATATCGCAATCGCACATCGCAATCGCAATATTGACCTCAATAATCGCAATATGACATTTTCCCCAAATCGTGCAGCCCTACTAAAATATGATGTACAGTCGATTGATTTGTACAAAATGTCCAATAGAGAGGCCCTGTTCCTCTGCAGTAAAAGACAATGGATTCAGGAGATGGATAGATGAAGTAACCTTTACTTTTGTTCTCTGTCTCTCAGATGTTGACTCCAGATGCTGTTGGAGAACAAGAAGAATGTCGTCCTCCTCATCCAAAGGTATGTTCATGTGTTTATGTGAACATTGTAATCATGGTTTAGAGGGTCATCATTCGGTATATGAAGACTTAGGGCTTTGAGGAAGCTACTGTACATACACCTTATTCTACTCCGCGCCCTTTTTCCTCTTTTTGCCACGAATCAGCACTTCAGTTGTGTTGACGCTTCTGCTAGAGTGCAAAGTCTGTTTATTAAGTGGAGAATGAGGGAAAATGTTTGCTAAAATATAGTGCTGCACGATTAATCATATCGCAATCGTAATCGCGATGTCAAGCCTATGCGATTATATGACGCAACATGCCGTGATTTTATATGAAATAAACAAATTAGGGCTATTAACGCACCATCTGTTATTTTTCGTTATCCTTTGGCTAGTGTAACATGATCCCGCTCTTATTCGTGCGAAAACCATTCTTGCACGAGCACGACTAGTCAAAAGAGAGCGCGCTGTCTGTGAATGTCTTGACTGTGACACACAGAAAGACGCGCGCGGCCAGTGTCATGCGCATGCACAGACCGCACGCCAGAATACAGTTCTCTTTCGCGCTTGAACGAACAATAAAACACACAATTATGCCAAAATATCGTTTTGTCGAGTATCTTCATAACATAAGAGCAGTCTTATGATGGACGTAAAGAGTTGTGAGAGAATGAGGCGCGTGTGAGATCCGCGTCCCTGTCAACAGCGGCTGCTCTTAAAGGGCCAGCATCCAATGCTCTGTCAGTAAAGTTAATCAAAGATCAAAGGGAACAGAGAAAATTACTCGGTCGGTTATCTTGATTAAATAACTTTTGTAGCTTTAATAAGGATTAGGGCCTAGTCTATATATAATTTATGCAAACTGTTTGATAACTTTATTCAATTTCTGTATGTCCTACCTGTTAGACAGGAAGGGCACTGGTAAATATGACATTTATTATGGGTTTATGTGAGGATTGTTTGAAGTTTACTTCAATTAAAAGCTGTTATATTTTTTGAAGCCTAAAATGTTTCAAAAAAATTGATAGCTTTCACTTGTAATGACAGAATCACTGTAATGTTGGATGGCTATAATTAATGTTATTTTTTTATCCAGACATCAATGGTTTATTGATCATTAAAGGTGTTATTAATAATTTAGTTTTTGTTGCTAGTTTGAGTGGAGAAATACACATTAATACACAGAAGTATCACTAATCTGTGTGTGAATTTTGCTTTAGAACCAAGTAAGTTGACTCATGAAACCATTTGTTTATTATATCGCAATCGCACATCGCAATCGCAATATTGACCTCAATAATCGCAATATGACATTTTCCCCAAATCGTGCAGCCCTACTAAAATATGATGTACAGTCGATTGATTTGTACAAAATGTCCAATAGAGAGGCCCTGTTCCTCTGCAGTAAAAGACAGTGGATTCAGGAGATGGATAGATGAAGTAACCTTTACTTTTGTTCTCTGTCTCTCAGATGTTGACTCCAGATGCTGTTGGAGAACAAGAAGAATGTCGTCCTCCTCATCCAAAGGTATGTTCATGTGTTTATGTGAACGTAATCATGGTTTAGAGGGTCATCATTCGGTATATGAAGACTTAGGGCTTTGAGGAAGCTACTGTACATACACCTTAGTCTACTCCGCGCCCTTTTTCCTCTTTTTGCCACGAATCAGCACTTCAGTTGTGTTGACGCTTCTGCTAGAGTGCAAAGTCTGTTTATTAAGTGGAGAATGAGGGAAAATGTTTGCTAAAATATAGTGCTGCACGATTAATCATATCGCAATCGTAATCGCGATGTCAAGCCTATGCGATTATATGACGCAAAATGCCGTGATTTTATATGAAATAAACAAATTAGGGCTATTAACGCACCATCTGTTATTTTTCGTTATCCTTTGGCTAGTGTAACATGATCCCGCTCTTATTCGTGCGAAAACCATTCTTGCACGAGCACGACTAGTCAAAAGAGAGCGCGCTGTCTGTGAATGTCTTGACTGTGACACACAGAAAGACGCGCGCGGCCAGTGTCATGCGCATGCACAGACCGCGCGCCAGAATACAGTTCTCTTTCGCGCTTGAACGAACAATAAAACACACAATTATGCCAAAATATCGTTTTGTCGAGTATCTTCATAACATAAGAGCAGTCTTATGATGGACGTAAAGAGTTGTGAGAGAATGAGGCGCGTGTGAGATCCGCGTCCCTGTCAACAGCGGCTGCTCTTAAAGGGCCAGCATCCAATGCTCTGTCAGTAAAGTTAATCAAAGATCAAAGGGAACAGAGAAAATTACTCGGTCGGTTATCTTGATTAAATAACTTTTGTAGCTTTAATAAGGATTAGGGCCTAGTCTATATATAATTTATGCAAACTGTTTGATAACTTTATTCAATTTCTGTATGTCCTACCTGTTAGACAGGAAGGGCACAGGTAAATATGACATTTATTATGGGTTTATGTGAGGATTGTTTGAAGTTTACTTCAATTAAAAGCTGTTATATTTTTTGAAGCCTAAAATGTTTCAAAAAAATTTATAGCTTTCACTTGCAATGACAGAATCACTGTAATGTTGGATGGCTATAATTAATGTTATTTTTTTATCCAGACATCAATGGTTTATTGATCATTAAAGGTGTTATTAATAATTTAGTTTTTGTTGCTAGTTTGAGTGGAGAAATACACATTAATACACAGAAGTATCACTAATCTGTGTGTGAATTTTGCTTTAGAACCAAGTAAGTTGACTCATGAAACCATTTGTTTATTATATCGCAATCGCACATCGCAATCGCAATATTGACCTCAATAATCGCAATATGACATTTTCCCCAAATCGTGCAGCCCTACTAAAATATGATGTACAGTCGATTGATTCGTACAAAATGTCCAATAGAGAGGCAGTGTTCCTCTGCAGTAAAAGACAGTGGATTCAGGAGATGGATAGATGAAGTAACCTTTACTTTTGTTCTCTGTCTCTCAGATGTTGACTCCAGATGCTGTTGGAGAACAAGAAGAATGTCGTCCTCCTCATCCAAAGGTATGTTCATGTGTTTATGTGAACGTAATCATGGTTTAGAGGGTCATCATTCGGTATATGAAGACTTAGGGCTTTGAGGAAGCTACTGTACATACACCTTATTCTACTCCGCGCCCTTTTTCCTCTTTTTGCCACGAATCAGCACTTCAGTTGTGTTGACGCTTCTGCTAGAGTGCAAAGTCTGTTTATTAAGTGGAGAATGAGGGAAAATGTTTGCTAAAATATAGTGCTGCACGATTAATCATATCGCAATCGTAATCGCGATGTCAAGCCTATGCGATTATATGACGCAACATGCCGTGATTTTATATGAAATAAACAAATTAGGGCTATTAACGCACCATCTGTTATTTTTCGTTATCCTTTGGCTAGTGTAACATGATCCCGCTCTTATTCGTGCGAAAACCATTCTTGCACGAGCACGACTAGTCAAAAGAGAGCGCGCTGTCTGTGAATGTCTTGACTGTGACACACAGAAAGACGCGCGCGGCCAGTGTCATGCGCATGCACAGACCGCACGCCAGAATACAGTTCTCTTTCGCGCTTGAACGAACAATAAAACACACAATTATGCCAAAATATCGTTTTGTCGAGTATCTTCATAACATAAGAGCAGTCTTATGATGGACGTAAAGAGTTGTGAGAGAATGAGGCGCGTGTGAGATCCGCGTCCCTGTCAACAGCGGCTGCTCTTAAAGGGCCAGCATCCAATGCTCTGTCAGTAAAGTTAATCAAAGATCAAAGGGAACAGAGAAAATTACTCGGTCGGTTATCTTGATTAAATAACTTTTGTAGCTTTAATAAGGATTAGGGCCTAGTCTATATATAATTTATGCAAACTGTTTGATAACTTTATTCAATTTCTGTATGTCCTACCTGTTAGACAGGAAGGGCACAGGTATATGACATTTATTATGGGTTTATGTGAGGATTGTTTGAAGTTTACTTCAATTAAAAGCTGTTATATTTTTTGAAGCCTAAAATGTTTCAAAAAAATTTATAGCTTTCACTTGCAATGACAGAATCACTGTAATGTTGGATGGCTATAATTAATGTTATTTTTTTATCCAGACATCAATGGTTTATTGATCATTAAAGGTGTTATTAATAATTTAGTTTTTGTTGCTAGTTTGAGTGGAGAAATACACATTAATACACAGAAGTATCACTAATCTGTGTGTGAATTTTGCTTTAGAACCAAGTAAGTTGACTCATGAAACCATTTGTTTATTATATCGCAATCGCACATCGCAATCGCAATATTGACCTCAATAATCGCAATATGACATTTTCCCCAAATCGTGCAGCCCTACTAAAATATGATGTACAGTCGATTGATTTGTACAAAATGTCCAATAGAGAGGCCCTGTTCCTCTGCAGTAAAAGACAGTGGATTCAGGAGATGGATAGATGAAGTAACCTTTACTTTTGTTCTCTGTCTCTCAGATGTTGACTCCAGATGCTGTTGGAGAACAAGAAGAATGTCGTCCTCCTCATCCAAAGGTATGTTCATGTGTTTATGTGAACGTAATCATGGTTTAGAGGGTCATCATTCGGTATATGAAGACTTAGGGCTTTGAGGAAGCTACTGTACATACACCTTATTCTACTCCGCGCCCTTTTTCCTCTTTTTGCCACGAATCAGCACTTCAGTTGTGTTGACGCTTCTGCTAGAGTGCAAAGTCTGTTTATTAAGTGGAGAATGAGGGAAAATGTTTGCTAAAATATAGTGCTGCACGATTAATCATATCGCAATCGTAATCGCGATGTCAAGCCTATGCGATTATATGACGCAAAATGCCGTGATTTTATATGAAATAAACAAATTAGGGCTATTAACGCACCATCTGTTATTTTTCGTTATCCTTTGGCTAGTGTAACATGATCCCGCTCTTATTCGTGCGAAAACCATTCTTGCACGAGCACGACTAGTCAAAAGAGAGCGCGCTGTCTGTGAATGTCTTGACTGTGACACACAGAAAGACGCGCGCGGCCAGTGTCATGCGCATGCACAGACCGCGCGCCAGAATACAGTTCTCTTTCGCGCTTGAACGAACAATAAAACACACAATTATGCCAAAATATCGTTTTGTCGAGTATCTTCATAACATAAGAGCAGTCTTATGATGGACGTAAAGAGTTGTGAGAGAATGAGGCGCGTGTGAGATCCGCGTCCCTGTCAACAGCGGCTGCTCTTAAAGGGCCAGCATCCAATGCTCTGTCAGTAAAGTTAATCAAAGATCAAAGGGAACAGAGAAAATTACTCGGTCGGTTATCTTGATTAAATAACTTTTGTAGCTTTAATAAGGATTAGGGCCTAGTCTATATATAATTTATGCAAACTGTTTGATAACTTTATTCAATTTCTGTATGTCCTACCTGTTAGACAGGAAGGGCACTGGTAAATATGACATTTATTATGGGTTTATGTGAGGATTGTTTGAAGTTTACTTCAATTAAAAGCTGTTATATTTTTTGAAGCCTAAAATGTTTCAAAAAAATTGATAGCTTTCACTTGTAATGACAGAATCACTGTAATGTTGGATGGCTATAATTAATGTTATTTTTTTATCCAGACATCAATGGTTTATTGATCATTAAAGGTGTTATTAATAATTTAGTTTTTGTTGCTAGTTTGAGTGGAGAAATACACATTAATACACAGAGGTATCACTAATCTGTGTGTGAATTTTGCTTTAGAACCAAGTAAGTTGACTCATGAAACCATTTGTTTATTATATCGCAATCGCACATCGCAATCGCAATATTGACCTCAATAATCGCAATATGACATTTTCCCCAAATCGTGCAGCCCTACTAAAATATGATGTACAGTCGATTGATTTGTACAAAATGTCCAATAGAGAGGCCCTGTTCCTCTGCAGTAAAAGACAATGGATTCAGGAGATGGATAGATGAAGTAACCTTTACTTTTGTTCTCTGTCTCTCAGATGTTGACTCCAGATGCTGTTGGAGAACAAGAAGAATGTCGTCCTCCTCATCCAAAGGTATGTTCATGTGTTTATGTGAACGTAATCATGGTTTAGAGGGTCATCATTCGGTATATGAAGACTTAGGGCTTTGAGGAAGCTACTGTACATACACCTTATTCTACTCCGCGCCCTTTTTCCTCTTTTTGCCACGAATCAGCACTTCAGTTGTGTTGACGCTTCTGCTAGAGTGCAAAGTCTGTTTATTAAGTGGAGAAATAGGGAAAATGTTTGCTAAAATATGATGTACAGTCGATTGATTTGTACAAAATGTCCAATAGAGAGGCCCTGTTCCTCTGCAGTAAAAGACAGTGGATTCAGGAGATGGATAGATGAAGTAACCTTTACTTTTGTTCTCTGTCTCTCAGATGTTGACTCCAGATGCTGTTGGAGAACAAGAAGAATGTCGTCCTCCTCATCCAAAGGTATGTTCATGTGTTTATGTGAACATTGTAATCATGGTTTAGAGGGTCATCATTCGGTATATGAAGACTTAGGGCTTTGAGGAAGCTACTGTACATACACCTTATTCTACTCCGCGCCCCTTTTCCTCTTTTTGCCACAGATCAGCACTTCAGTTGTGTTGACGCTTCTGCTAGAGTGCAAAGTCTGTTTATTAAGTGGAGAACGAGGGAAAATGTTTGCTAAAATATGATGTACACAGGGCTTAAAGTATTCCGGCGGGGGGCCAGATTTCCGGCGTGAGGGCAGGCCCGGCCTACGGCGCAGGCAAAATGTATTTATTAGGCTGCAAATTACAGTCAGAGGCACTTTAATCTGACTTGAATAACACACCGGCCCCCTTCAACCTACCTGTCACCACTATTGCCACCCACTGGAGAACTCGACTGTTATATATTTGTCCCGATTTTCAACGCATTTGTGAAAAAAAAACTCCTTTTTTGCATCCCTGAATGCATCTCACACGCAGCCTCGCTCTAACGTGCTTCTCTCGGAAACCAAAGCAATAACTACACGGATGCTGTAGCTAGTGTTAATGGCTTATTAACACGAGAGCTCGATTTAATTATATCATATGGAACCGATCCAACCGATATAGATATCATTCCACAAAGTGATGATGTCACTGACCATTACATGGTAACTTCAGGGCTTAAAGTATTCCGGCACCGTGCGGGATCCATATGTCACGTTAGCGTCGTCGTTGAAAGCATGGAGCGCAAGTTCATGAAGCCTGGGAATGATGTCCTACCCACAGGTGTAATTTCCTGGACAGACACTTTTCTAAATCCTGTTTGTGTCAATTTTCTGTTACTAATGTATGACAAGTAGTGCTGTCAGCGTTAATGCACGCGATTCATTTTTGTCCAGCTTTAACGTGTTAAACACAATTAACACAGCATCCGTTCTTTCTGTCATACTTTAGCTAGAAGTTTATGATCACGCTCTTATTCACGCAAATAGCTACGTTTAAACCGTTCATACATGACAAGACAAAAGAGAACACGCTGTCAGTGAATGTCCTCCTGACACACACACACGACACACATAAAGACACGCGCCAGTATCACACAGACAGCGCGCCAGTATTGAGTTCTCTTTCGTGCTTGAACGAACAATAACACACACATTTATGCCAAAATGTCCGTTTTGTCGAGTATCCTCAAAAGAACAGTCTTAAATGAGTTAAAGAAAATCTTAAATGAAAGTAAATAGTAGTGAGAGAATATCTGATATGCGTTAGATCCTGTCAGCAGCGGTAGATCTTAGTGACAGCAGCCACTGTTCTCTTTGTTCTTTGGTTAACTTTACTGACAGAGAATTAGAGTTATTCAATTTCTGTTTATTGCATACCTGTTAGACACAGGGATTAAAGTTCTCCGTCGCTACGACGGATTTCCGTTAATTGCAGCGAGCCTATGACGGATTTCCGTCATGCAGGGTTCCTGTCTGTCCTTAATGTCTTAAATTCACTTTTCATAGGCCGTAAATAGGCTTTCATTTCTCAAATAGTGTAATAAATGTCTTAATTTTAGTTTGAATACGTCTTAAATTAAGGAAAGACGAGGTGTATTCACCCTGCTGAGGCCTGAGGGGTGTGATCAAAGCCTGGAGTGGACAAAAAGCACGTTCCTCTCTCAACTCAAACCATTCTGTAATCACTTCGCCCACGAACCACTCCGGGTTTTCAATTGCCCCTCACGGAAAAACTAACATGTAAAAAGACGCTTATAAGTAAACATTTTAGTTGGTTGGGATGAGTAACTGAGTATTTAATTATAGAATATCAAATAGGTTGTACGATTATTCTAAAAAAAAAAATGTAAAAAAAAATCTCCATCTCCATGTTTTCGGTGCTGACGCGTTCATAACATGTAGCCCTAGGGTGGCGCTGCCAATAACCTAAAAGCTGTCAAAAAGAACCGGCAAAAGTAATGATTATGAATAGGCCTATGTCAAAATAGCTAGGGGACATTTTAATTGTTTATTAATAATATATAATATTATAATAACTGATTCTTTCAGTGTCGGCTCACTCGGCTGGAAAGATGAAGTTGACGATTCTGACTCGCGATCTTCGCAGTGACCGCGCCAGAGAGAAATGCACTTTTCATACTGATTAGGCCTACATACGCAGAGAGTCTGTTTTCTTTCATTTTGAATTGTTCTGTTTAAAAGTAGACCTTTCAATATAGATATATTTCTGTGAAGTAGCCTAGGCTACCTTATACGCCGAGTTTCGGTTCATTTATGAGACGAGCTCCACTTCACGCGCCGGCACCTCCGTGTTGTGATTATCTAATGTCTGATATAGAGGGGTTTCACCAACGTCACGTTCTGGGCGGTAACCCGGATGCGCGGCCATTATGGGGGCACTCGGATGTAAACAACAGCATGGATTGCACTGTTTATGTACTACTGAACACATTGTTACACTAATAAACCACGGAAAAAACACGTGGTAGGTGCGAAATCATATAGAGAAGGACTTGGGAAGCAGGAGAGAGTGCAACATTTTGACAAACTAAAGTTAATATGTGGTAAAGATCCGAACGAGTTAGCTTCTCTAGCACATTACTGCAATTCTTCCATCTATTTATTATCCCGACATAGGATACGTTCAGATTGTCAGTCCAAAAAAGCACATGAAATCCGTTTCAAGTTACATCCACATGTGGTTTGAAATCCTATTCAAATCACATATCAGGACATCAGCCTCTGTCTGAACGATCGGATTTCGCGTGGTATGTCTTAAAATGCAAACGTCATTTATAGGAAACATGCTGAAAGTCACTGCCAACACTGCTGTGTTGTTGCAAAGTGGCGGACGAGCAGAAAAGTATTATTTCTGAAACCGGCGCAGACGAGCGTGGGAAAAAAGCAGTAACGTTACATACCAGCCTCCTACAGTTCTGCCGAAGTAGTCCAGCGCGGCTACACATTTCCATGTTGTAACATTTAAATAAGACAACATCTAACATTATATTGCAAATGCAATCCCCTCCATCAACGCAAAGTCAATGCCATATTACTATACCAAATAACATGCATGGACACACACGTCGGATCTGAACAGTTACGATACACAGTGTGGACATCATTTTAGATCAGATTCCAATTTGATACAAAGATAATCGGATTTGGACTGACAGTGTGAATGTAGCCATAGTTAACTACGTCGACATTTTAGCCATAGTCAACGCTTCATTTACACTTGTCTGATGCACCTCTCTCAACCACAAACGCCTTCTTTCATCAGTTTTTTGCACTCTTTTCTTTAACTTTTGACAGTCTATAGCACTCGACATGTTTTTTCTCAATGTGACCGATTGGTACAGACCAAAACTCGACCATTTTTTAGCAGCAATAATCAGCCAAATTTGCGAGTCCATTCAGTTCAGTGGCATTATTTACGTTCTGTGCCCCCAAAATGGCCGACTTCCGGATTGATGACGCGTCGTGAAACCCCTCTATATGTACTTCTTATTTATTAAATGCAGGTAGGCCTAATTGGTTGATGAAACATTGATTAAAATTAAGATACAATTAATACAAAACGAAATTTACTTTAAAGAAAGGCTGTGTCAGGGACGTGGGAATTATACTTTACCTTTAATGAAATCTAACCTTAGTGTAATTGACAGAAGTACTAAAAAATATTTAGCTACCTAAAAGTTAAATATTTTTAATAAAACTCGAGATGGTGGATGTGTGAAATTTCATGATTATGAGTGACGTTAGTTTAGTAGAATTTTCAAAAAAATATTTTGCTACCTAAAAGTTGAAGATTTTTTGTCACGCGTGCATGTCTATTTCCCTCATATTAAATATAGCCTATAAAACGCATGTGAACTGATATTTTTCCAATGTCTGGACTCCTTTATTAATGGAGTATATAAACAGACGTTTCAATATATTGGTATTAAATAAGTTTTTACTGCAAATGTCGAAATGCACACTCTTTGGTCCATCAGTGCTTGAGTCACCATATATCGGAAAACATTTGGAATGGGTCAGACATAATTCTGACCACTTGTTAAGTTTTGTTTTAAGTGAATTTCGTTTTGTATAAATTGTATCTTCATTTTATTCAATGTTTTCATCAACAAATTGACTGGATTAATAAACAAGACGCAAATTTAGTTGACAATATAATTAGGAAACGAAGGCGCCGGCGCGTGAACTGGAGCGCCTCTCATAAATGAACCGAAATGGTTGCTCAATTTTAATTTATCCTCAACTAGTTTTGTGGTGTAGGTCTACGTATTTGTTAACTTCAAATAATACTAATAGTAATTTAAAGATGTGGTAGCATTGGATCTGGACGGGAAGGATAACTCTGGGAGTTGGAAGGGGTGTGTTGCAATTCCGCCTTCTCACACCGCGACACAGGTTCGTGGATATGAGTATGGCGACTTCGGTTTTATATCGCGTATAGTTACAGACCTATTAAAATAGCTTTTAAAATACGCAAACTGGCAATATTAAAGCGGTTTAAAACATCTCCACTTAAAAAGCTATTGGTCTCGACTCTCGACTATTTAAATAAAGTTCAAGGAATATGACTTGGCCTGTAAAAAAAAAAATCCGTCAGAAGAATTTTTTTTCACTTTAATCCCTGTAGACAGGAAATGAACAGGTAAATATGACATTTATTATGGGTTTAAGTGAGGATTGTTTTAAGTTCACTTAAATTAAAATTTGTTATATTTTTTGAAGCCTAATGTTTAAAATTTGAAGAAAAATCATTTTCATCGAGACATCAGTAGCTATATAAATATCAGTGATACTGGCCTTCTTTCATAAAAAGATGCCATTTAACATACAGCCATAACACTTGAAAATAAATGGTGCCGTTAAAGATGAGTCCATCTGTGCCCTCCCAAAAAAAGTTCAGGCTCAGGATTTTTTTTCACTTTAACCCCTGTAACTTGCATATTACGTACTGCTGTAATATGTCATGCTGCGCCACGTTATCGACCAGGTAGAACAATCCTTACATCCACCATAGATAATTTCTCAAATAGCTTATCTGATCTGTCTCAGCTGCTGCCTGAACCCAAACGAACAGATGAACTAGACGAACTAACTAGCACTATGAGCACCATTCTCTCTAGAACATTGGATATTGTTGCACCCATTAGATTAAAAAAGGTTAGAGAGAAAAGTATAGCAACATGGTACAATAATACTACGTATGTTTTAAAGAGAGAAACCCGTAATTTAGAGCGTAAATGGAAAAAAACGAATTTAGAGGTCTTTAAAATCGCGTGGAAAGTAGGGGTGGTGAAAAAAATCGATTATTTATTAATCGCGATTATGTTATGAACGAGTATGAATCGATTATTCAATTTTCAAAAATCGTTTTTTATTTTATTTTAATTTGTTGCATTATTTTCTTTTGTAAAAAATGTTATACCGGAAGTTGAACGTCACGAACGCGCCCAGTTCCAGTTAGCAAGCGCGTGTAACGGCCATAGACAGTAAAAGAAACGGTGCCCGCGGCTCGCTCTCTCCCTCTCTCACACACACACACACATACAGTTTGATCGCGCCCGTGGCTCGCTCTCTCCTTCTCTCTCTCTCTCACACACACACACACACAGAGTTTGATATCTCTCTCTCTCTCTCTCTCTCTCTCTCTCTCTCTCTCTCTCTCTCTCTCAGTTCGATCGCGCCAACTTAGTACAACTTGATTACTCACAAGTTAGTGTGTTGCATTTTGTCACTGTGTTCTACAGTACAGTATATAAGCTGAAGCTACAGTAAGTTGTTCAAAAATGTTCATTTTGTCTTTTTAATGATTAAATTGGACAATTTTCTTCTAGAAAGACAAGGTGTTCAGGTGGAGAAAAAACTTTTTCTTTACCTTGACATGTTTCGACTGCAACCTGCAGTCTTCCTCCACCTGAACAACACCTTGTCTGTCTAGAAGAAAATTGTCCAATTTCTACAGTATGTTGGTTCTGATCTACTTTATAAAGGAAATAAGCCTTTCATTTATTTGTTATTGTTTAGTTCAACTTGAGTCACAACACAATGTGATGTATTCATTCAATTCTGAAGTTATAACTACACGACACAGAAAGTGCTTTGAGTTGTTTTTACTCAATAAAAGAGTTAAGTAATTCAGCAGCTGACTTTTTTTAATACTGCAATCACTTTGTAGTGTATTTTCGTTTACTGTTGTGAAATGGAAAATCAAAAATCGCTAATCGAGAATCGCTAAAAATCAATAATCGCTAATCGAGAATCGCTAATAATCGAAAATCGACTGTAATCGAATCGGGACTTCAATAATCGTAATCGAATCGAATCAGGAAATCAGACCGATTAACCACCCCTAGTGGAAAGACAGTATGTCACGTTATAAAAAGGCCCTAAAAACGGCCAGAATTCTAATTAATAGAAAACAACCAAAACAATCCAAGGTTTTTATTTAATACCGTGGCTAGACCACATTTGCAACTTTTCCTGCGCCGACCCAGAACACCAATACACACTAATGGAATCATGAAGAAGCTAACATGCAAAGCTAACTGTGGGCTAGTGCCACTTTAGCAGTATTTACAGCCAAGTTTGAGTGAAAAAAAATGTCCATTGTGAAATTGGGCACAATGTACAATATCCCTCTCTCCTTTTGTCTTTTCTGTCAGCATAGTATTTACTCTCACAGACAATTGATGATTTAAAAAAAAAAAACGCAACATGCTACAACACCTGCAGTGGCACTTATGGCCTCTAGGGGCAAAGTTACTTAGTTCTGCTTTATAAGCTCAAAACCTTCTTCAATAACATATCTATGCTAGAGACCCACCGTGCTTGTTCTGTAGTTCTCTGCTCTGTTTAGTATCCTTGGTGTCTAACATGGCTAAAAAATTTTTTTTATCATGTTTCTGCAGGGAATAATGGCTCGATCCCATTTGCATGGCAAGAGGCCACGCAAAGATGATGATGGTAAGAAAATAGTTTATTGTGATTCTGTGAACTATCATACAGAGAAGGAAAAAATTTATACTGCTTGTGTTTTTGCTAACTGTGATAGGCTCCAGCGACCCAAGGGCTCAAAAGCTGAATGTTTGCAGCTGATGGTTTTAGTCCTGGGTGAACCCAATTTTGTTACCGACTTTTTATTTTTTACAGGCATGAAAACTCCTCACCTTTCAGCGAAATTTGCCGTTTTTAAATCAAAATGGGTCACCTACATGATTTGTGAAGATCCAGTGAGAAAATATTTGAAAAATTTCAAATGAAGATCACGGAACTCCAGCTTACTTTTACGTGTTTTCAGATCATCCGCGCTTCATCCAGATCATCTAGAAAGCATGCTCGTGTATGGTTGCCAAATATTATTGAAAAAAACGGATATAAAACATGCTCTTTTAACAGAAAAGCTCTCAATAGGGTTTAAATTATTGAAATCTGGCATAAAGCATAAACGCTCGTAAAAACAGTCTGTAATGTCTTCTCATTTATTCGACAAAAATAAGTGGTTTTGGTCAAGTTTAAATTTTTTAAAACGCATTTCAGTCTCGTCTTTTTTTGTCAACGATATTGCACGTGTTGATAGTCGTTGCCAGGTAACGCCACACCCCCTTACCTACGGGCATATAGCAGCTGGGCGCACTACTATTCCTCAGTTGACATTCGCTTCTCGCGATCTCTGCATTGACACAGTTCGGTTGGATTAACGTTACGCTGCTCACTTTCGAGTCTTCAGGAGGACATATCGCCAGATCAGCCTCCGCCAGACGTGAGTGACAGTCGTTTCTTCAGCCAATCCGCTGTGTTTTCTGCATCCGGAGCCGCCCGAGCTCTCGCTGTCCTTCACCTGCTCCTCCTTACATGGCTGCCCGCCACGGATTTTTCCGAGCTCTTCACCGCTGGCCCATCCATGGCTATGTGACCGTATAAACAGCCTGTTACGTGCCCAGTAATTAAATTTGAACATGGACATCATAACACATAAAACACGACACCACAAGCGTCAAATGACAATACAAAAATGATTTATTGTCCGTGGTTTAAGCAATTAACAACTAAAATCACAAACGGAGCATGGTGGTAAAAATTACTAGAAAAACAAAACAGAAAGAAAACCCTGCTCACACTTATCTTCTGGATCGAAACTCTTGCCTACCTCCCGTCCGAAAATACTCCCGTACTTCCCCCGGGGAACACCCTATCACGACGAGCCTGCCTGTAATAAGGCATTTGTTACGAATCAGGGCTGAGAATTCTGACTTACATAGACGATTGGCTCATCATAGCCAAATCAAAGGAGAAGGTGTCGCTGGACACCGGCCGGGTGCTCGCGCACATCACATCCCTCGGGTTCTAGGTGAATGCAAGCAAAACAATCTGACTCCCAGTCAGAATGTCATTTTCCTGGGCTTGGATTTGAACTCAGTCTCCATGCGAGCGCGTCTCTCTCAAGAGCGCGTTCGCTCTCTGATGAACTGTCTGTCGCAGTTAAGAGAAGGGGCGAGAGTACAATATCGCACAGGCTGCAGGGTCTCATGGCTTCATCTATCCAAGTTGTGCCGTTGGTCTCCTGAGAATGAGAGCGTTCACGAAATGGGTTTTGTCACTACATTTCAGCCCGATTCGCGATCTCTGCCGCTCGGTAACGGTGACGCGCGCCTGCTCGGCGGCCCTGCGCCATTGGGAGAGCGAGAACTTTTACGCACGGGGAACCCCCCTCGGGACGGTTACTATGCGGAAAGTTGTGACGACAGATGCGTCCTTAACAGGCTGGGGAACCACCCAGGAAGGCAGAACGGTGAACGGTCTGTGGCTGAGCAGACTACGTTCACCGCACATGAACTATTTAGAGCTCTTACCAATTGGAAAGCTCTGAATCATTTTCTGCCTTGCCTGCAGGGACATCCCGTTCTAGTACGGTGCGATAATACCACGGCAGTGGCTTATATCAACCGTCAGGGCGGCGTGCGCTCGTCGAAACTCCTCGCTCTAGCTTACAGGCTTTTGGTGTGGAGCGCGTGACTCATGTCCCAGCCATTCTGAACAGAGGCGTGGATCTGCTATCGAGGGGAAACCCAATCTACGGGGATTGGCGTCTTCACCCGCAGATAGTGGAGAGGTTATGAATGAGATTCGGACAGGCAGCCGTAGATCTTTTCGCCTCGCGCGAAAATCACCATTGTCCTATGTTCTTCTCGCTAAAGGACGTGGACGCGCCCCTCGGGGCAGACGCACTTGCCCACCCATGGCCCAAAGTGCTGCTGTATGCTTTTCCTCCCCTGTGCCTGATAATTTTCACACTGGCCAGGGTGAGAGAGCACGACCTGTCTCTCATTCTGGCAGAGATAATCTCTGTGGCTGGCAGAGATAATCCCTCTGTTATACGCCAAGCCATGGCGCCTTCCCGTTCGTACGGACATACTGTCCCAAGCTAACGGGGAGATTTACCACCCCCACCCGGACAGGGTGGCTCTCTGGGCCTGGCCCGTGAGAGGACGAACCTAAATGCACTGGGGCTCCCGCCGCGTGTAATCGCCACTACTCAGAATGCCAGGGCCGTTTCCACGCGATCCCTATATGGCTGTAAGTGGCAAGTGTTTGAAGGGTGGTATGATGGGCATGGTCTCACATCTTATCAGTGCTCTGTGCCTGATATTTTGTGTTTCCTGCAAGACCTCATGGAAAGAGGCAGGTCCTTTTCCACTATTAAGGTCTACCTGGCTGCATTTTCAGCCTGTCATGTGGGGTTCGAAGGCTCCACCGTCAGGCAGCACCCTCTAACCCGCAGTTTTATGAAGGGTGCACGCCGCTCTTTGCCGGTCATCAGGAGATCTGTTCCAGAGTGGGACCTCCCCATGATGCTGGAAGCGAGGTCTCTGTATCTTTTTGAGCCTCTGAGGAGTATTTCCCTTAAGCTGCTGTCCCTCAAGACAGCTTTGCTCTGGGCCTTGGCATCTGCTAAACGGGTCAGTGAGCTACATGCACTCTCGGTTCACCCCTCGTGCGCCAAATTCTCCCTAAGTGGAGATAAGGTTTTCCTTTAGCCTAACCCGGCCTTCATGCCGAAATGGCATTCACTTCGTGCGTTCACTTCGGAGGTTTTGGAGCTATCCGCTTTTCACCCTCCACCCTTTGCCTCCCCGGAGGATCAGGAGCTGAATGCTCTGTGTCCCGTCCGTGCTCTGCAAGCATATATGACCAGGACCAGTGCTTTCCACAAGAGCGACCAGCTCTTTGTTTCAAGGGCTCCCCTGCATAAGGGGAGTCCCATTTCAAAGCAATGCCTCTGACATTGGCTTGTGGACGCTATACTATGGCTTATGAAGCAAAGGGGGAGTGCAGCTCCCAAGGGGCATCAGAGCTCATTCCACAAGGGGCTTAGCCGCCTCTTGGGCTTTGTTCAAGGGGGGGCACTGCAGGACATCTGCTCCGCGGCCAGCTGGTCCTCTCCTCATACCTTTGAGCGTTACAACCGGTTGGATGTCACCAGAACTTCGGTGGCACACTCGGTCCTAGGGGTAGGGTCCTCTTAGCCCTTTCCCACAGCCCCGTTTGGTTAACCAACGAGGAGTGAATGGGCCGGCTGGCCATGTTCATTCCTGTCACCAAGCATTCGCATTCCTTCTTGGGTTTAGCTATGTGCATTGGTGGTGCGGCGGCCATTATCATGTATGTGTCTCATGCATGTCCTGCTTGTCCACAGCAGTTTAGCGTGACGGAAAACTTGCAGGGTCATGTGTGTGGGACGTGTCAGGCACCGCCTCTCTGAGGTGACCGTCCTTCTCTGGCCTTCAGAACCTCACTGTGAGTGTATTGGGCAATCGGGGAGCTGTCCATGTCTCTCCCATAGGTGGATCTCGAAACGAGATGGTGAAAGAGAACAATAGGTTACTGTCGTAACCCCCGGTTCTCTGAAACATCGAGTGGAGAGATCCACCAGCTTTGCCCCGCTTGCCGCACGAGAAGCGAATATACTTACTGAGGAATAGTAGCGCGCCCAGCTGTTATATGCTCGTAGGTAAGGGGGTGTGGCCTTACCTGGCAGTGGCTGCGCGCTTCTGTCTGTTAGCCAGACTTGGTGCAATTGGATGCTTCTGCAGAGGTCAGTTACGGATGCCCTTCCCATAGGTGGATCTCTCCACTCGATGTTTCAGAGATCTGGGGTTACGACAGTAACCTATTGTTATCGTTTAATGACGTGGCTGTCGTCTCTCATCGCCTTGTCTTGGTCAGGGGAAAAAAGCTCATCAACGTAAATTTTGTCATTAAGGGAATTAACACTGGTGACAATAAAATATTTTATTTTAAGAGCCCCCCGTATTTCGCACGGAGAGATAGGAGAGAGTGATCCACTACAAAGGATCCAGTAGTGCTCAGGAGCGCAAAAAACAGGCAGCTGAAGAGGAGAAGAGGGCAAGGCTGAGACATGCTGCTAAACAGAAAACGGACCCTTGAGGTTCTGGTTCAGGCGATAAATAAAAAATAATCTCATGCTGTGTGTTTTGTGCAAATACTTGCCTCTGTACTGTAGCGACAATGACTTTTGTTTTGGGGAAATTGTTAACTCAAATGGGGAATACTATTCATGAGATAATGAATATGTATTATCGCATACACGAATTTGATTATCCCAAATAGGGACGAGGCTAACCTCACCGTATATGAATAATTAACACGATTGCTCGTAGTAATTATTCCTATAGGTAAGATTCGGTCAATGATCAGAGTAAATTTTGATGTGATTAAAATCTATCAAGCAATCTGTCCGTCCGGCGGACTGGAGCGAGACTTAATTCTTTATCACAATTTATCGGCCTGTAAACAGCGATTATATCATTTCTGTGGCCACAAAAGAATGATATTTCGTGTAAGGCACTTTTAAAATATTTCAATAGTTAAATCAGGTAGAGCAGGTAACTTATATCGACATTTTCAGAGGCTTCAAAGTATGGAACCATGAGACAGACTTGATTCAAAATGATTATGAAATTTAATAAACACAACTAAAGATTACATAAACTATTAAATCACGCAGGAGTAAATATGCATAGCAAAACAAACAATTAACAACAACGATTGCAATACGAAATATTGGAGAGATAAAGTTAGAGTGTGAGAGAGGGAGAGAGAGAGAGAGAGAGAGAGAGAGAGAGAGAGAGAGAGAGAGAGAGAGAGAGAGAGAGAGAGAGAGTGTGTGTGAGAGAGAGAGAGAGAGAGAGAGAGAGTGAGAGAGTGTACAGTTCAAACAGCTCAACACAATTCAACACAAGACCCAAAGGCTTTCTAAGCAATATCTAAACAACCTTAAAAATAGCAATGAAATCAGATTAAGTACGTTACTTGCGTTTACGGCCCCTTTTGTGCAGTTGTGTTTATAAAGGCAGCTCGGTCGGAGTGTCTGGAGCGTCTTCCGATAGGAGGCAGATGTTTGCGATTGCTTCAGCTGTGGTCCGTACGAGATGGTTAATTTTAAACTCGTTTCGTTCGTGAATACACTGAACGAAGGCAAATGATCAAACTGAGGTAGATCGAAAAAGAAAGAAACTTAGATTAAAACAAAGTAGAAAAACGACGAATAAGAAAAAGAAGAAACTCCGGCTGGAGTTCAGGAAAGTTGTAACTCTCTCTGGCGTGAACTTGCTTGCTCCGAACAGACGGGACGCTCCAAGTTTTGAAGGAGCTAGAGGCACGCCTTTCTTGCGCGCCTGGTCCAATCGTTTGGGAGGAGGCGTGGCGGCAACCTTCTATGTTTGCAAAATACCCGTCCTCCGGGCAATGTGCAGAGAAGATAACTAAGTCAAAAATACACTTCTAAACTGGTATTTAATAAAAGAATGCCTAATGTTGCACTTTGGGTCAAGAATTCAGTACCATTAGATTTCTCTGATCACAATAATACCACGCATGGTATAATTGTAAGCTAGCGAGACAGATATACATGTTTCTTCGTGATTAGCGCATATCAGGGTTGATTACATACCATAAAGATCATGATTATAAGGTTGGTTACATGGGAATAATAAAACACAACAAGAAAAACTTTTCATACATTTAAAGCATGAACGATTGTCACAAAAGGATTGTCTCTGTGTGTGTGTGTGTGTGTGCAGAGTTCGTTGAGCGTTCAACAGTGGGGGGGTGAACTCGTGCTCAATCAGTGTGGTAGGCTCGTGCTCGACCCCCTCGGGGAATCGTATTGTTTTTGAATTGATTAGTTTATCAAGGAATACAATGATAGTTTTGTCCTTGAAAGATATAATTTCAGACAGAAACTCTTCGGGGGGTTTTCCCGAAGATCTCGACAAATGGGCCTTGTGGTCCCATGTCGATCACATGTCGGTAAAACAGGGCATTCTTGTTTAATTATTAGAGAGAAATGCTGTGTGTGCGAATTGCAGTCAGTGACTCAGTCAAGATAGGACAATCCTTTCCTTGTGTGTATCACTCCAAATGGAGGGTAAGGGGTGGTTAAAGATTAATCTGGTTAATTTCATCAACTAGCAGAGTTGGGCCATCTGGTTACCGTTACAGTCCCCCCTTGATGGTTTGGCAGGCCCGTGTGGGTCTCGTCGAACCATCACGAGTATAACTGGGCAGATGGCAGGTGAATCCTGAAAGTGGGCTGCTGTAGATGACGGTTAGGACTGAGGGCTCAGCTCGATGAGGTCCTCCGCGTTCTCTAGCGGGGAGTCTTCTTTCCGCTGGCCTTTCCGGAACCCTACAGACACGGCTTTGGTGAGCCTGGCTGTAGAGGCCCGCGTCTCGTTGATTCGACGGTACAGGACGTAGGCCAGGCCCAAGGTTAGGGTGTGGCCGATGATCGTTGCAATGCACACGGCAGTGTCAGCAGCGGTCCATGCTTGGACAACAGGTGAAGCGTTCAGGATGGGCATTCTGGACAATGCTTGGAGGGCTGTGTCAAGGGGTACGATGTCGATGATCTGTGACCCCCCTTTCTGAATCCATTCTTCCAGTTCTGGATCGAAAGTGAAGTTGCGATCCCTGAAGAAGGGTGGAATCTCTAGTTCGGACTGGTACTCTTCACTCGGGAGGTGATACAAGGCTAGGTCGTCCAAGTGGAGGATGGCTCCTCGTGGGACTTGAATCCACATGGTCTGGTTCAACAAGTTGACACGTGTAGCGGTGTCGTGCTGGTCGTAGGTCAGTGTCGCCGACCGTACTGGGGTGCTAACGAGCCACCGGTCTCCCACTATCTCGGCTTGCGTCTCGGTGACTTGGCTGCGAGGTTTAGCATCCGCCGGGCAACGTGTGTCGCTGGCCAGATGTTGCAGGCCGCAAATCCCATCAGTGTTGTCTCTGAGAAACGGTTTGCTTGGGCAGAGATAGTGAATGTCTTTGGTGAGGGTACACATGTGCAGGTTTGGGGCTAAGTACAGCTGTGTGTTGCTGTCGTGGTAAGCTACTGCTTCGGGTGTCCGTACCTTAAAATAGGTGTTGCTCTGCCAAAATCCCACGTTGACAATATCTTTTAGTCGGTAGATTCGGCTTGACTCTATGATGGGTAGACTTAAGAGGAAGCCTACCTCTCGCTGTGCAGGGTCAACATACAGTGGAATGGCACTGCCCAAGGAGTAGGCAAGGTGGATTTGTAACGGGTCAGTGGGTGTTGTTATGGCAGAAGCCAGCACGGTTTGCACTAGGCTTAGGGGTATCAGGTAGGGCGGGATCCTAACCATGGCTAAGCTGTCTATGGAGGAACTTACTTCTCGAAGCATATCGGTCATCAAGGCCGTGACCAACTGTGTTTGGGCAAAGTCATTCTGGAAAACTGTGAACAGCTGTTTCATGGAGCTCACAGTCTGATTCAACATGACGCTATGAGTGTTGAGGACTGTCACGGTCCCTCTCAGTGTCTTGCCGATGGTTTGCAGGGATGCGCTTTGTGTGTTGAGTTGTTCTTTTAACTGTGGAAGTTCTGTCTGAATTTCGGCCACGTGCCGTCGCACCGTGGCTATGTTCACGGCGTTGACACTGGACATTCCAATGTTGAACAGCGTGCCTACGGCCGCAGCGGCCCCTAGCAGCGCTCCCAGGAACCGTTTGGAACGTTTGTTGTGTCCTCCCAATTCAGCTTGGGTGACGGTCATCTTCTCGAGTTGGTTCAGCATGTGCTCGACATCGGCTTCGGCGTGGTTGAGGGCGGTTTCTGTCCATCGGGCACCTGCCCAGCTGTACTGGGCTACCGCTCTTGGGTAGTGTGCAAGGTAGACATTTCGAGGGTCGAGTCGCACGTATACTTTCTGTGTGTGCGTTCGGCAGTTAGTAATCAGCAATCCAGGTTGCTCCCTCAACACAATGCCCGAGGCCGGTCCTGGTGAAATGACGTCGGCTGGCGGCTGGCCTCTGGTCGACTGAAGGCACATGATGGCAATCCACAGCAGCATCCTGTTACAGGCAAGAGGGAGAGGTATGGAGGATGAAGGGGGAGAGAGAGAAGGCACAGGTCAGTGAGGTTTGTCCAGGGTTGTGTGGGACAGTTTTTTCTTTTCTGCGATGACAGCGGTTGGGTTTAGCTTGCATTGGCCTCTCCCTGTCTGTCCCTGCTAGTGGCCACATGTCTTTTAATCTGATTGCGGTGGACCCATTTGAGAACGGGTTCTCTCGTTCCCCGTTTCAGCCGGATTTGGTATGCAACGGGGGAGAGTTTGTTCACAATTTCGTGAGGTCCCGTCCAGTGGGGCAGGAACTTCTTGGACAACCCCTGGGGTGGCAGGGCGAAATTGTAATACAGGACTTTGTCGCCCACATTGAGCTCTTGGTGTGATGCCTTTCGGTCGTAATATGCTTTCTGGCCTTCAGCGCTGGTTTTCAGGTGTTGCTGGGCGAAAGCGAAAGTTGTTTTCAAGTGTTTATGGAGCTCATCCAGGTACTGGGACGTGGTGTAGGCGGTGACAAGGTTGTGGTCTCCTGGTTGATACAACAGGTGTAATGGCAGGGTCATCTGCCGCCCAGTCATTAGTTCAAACGGGGACACCCGTGTGGATTCCTGCGGTGTGGCTCGGAGGGCCATCAGCACAAGAGGGAGTTTCACATCCCAGTCTTTCTGATTAGCTGATACGTACTTCCTTAGCATGTAGACCACCGTCTGGTTCGATTTCTCTACCTGTCCTGATGAGATTGGCTGATGTGAAATGTGAAGTTTAGCTTGTACCCCTAGACATCTCCAGATCTTTTGCATGATCTCAGCAGTGAAGTGGGTACCTCTGTCTGAGTTGACTCTTAGTGGCAATCCGAACCGGGAGAAGATGTGGTTCATCAAGAGATATGCCGTTGTTTGGGCAGTGTCATTAGGTGCTGGCAAACACTCTACCCACTTGGTAAACTGACACACCACCGTGAGGAAGTACTTGTTGCCTCTTGTTGACCTGGGCAGAGGTCCCACCCAGTCAATTTGGAGGTCTGACCATGGGAACGTGATTCCTCTGCGTTGCAGTGGGGCTCTGTGATTTGGGTTTGATGGTTGGAATTGACAGCAGACCAAGCATTCTCTCACATACTCTGCCACATCTTGCTGCATGCCTGGCCAGTATGCCACCTGTCTAAGTGTCTCATACGTGGCTTTGGTACCGTGGTGTCCAGCATAGGGTGTGTTGTGGGCGTGCATTAGCATTACCCCCCTCTGACACAGTGGCACCACGAGCCTAGGCGATGTGGTATCATCGGGGTCAAACCATAGAATGTCGTCCCGCACACGCAGCATGTGTCTGGAGTTGTGTAGATGTCTGAGGTAAGAGTCAGTAGCAATGTCAGAAGGTGAGATAGGGTGGCAGGCGGGGTCAGAGAGGTGGTCAAGAATTGTCTTTATGGCAGTGTCCGTGGCTTGCATATCCGCGATATCGTTGTTGGAGATTTGCGGAGTTAGCGATAGCGGCTGTGAAGCTGGCGCTGTGGCAGGTAAGGGCCGTTTGCTGCGGGTTAGCACCGCCACTTCGGGGGTAGGTGTGGGGTCCGGGGGAGACCACAGCTCACCGTAGAGGGCGCCCGTTTTGGCGAGGGCATCGGTGTGGTCATTAAAGTCTTTGTCTTGGCCTGGCAGTTTAGAATGTCCTTTTACCTTCTTCCAGTACACGGTGACATCGTGTGTTCTTGTGATGTTATCACATTCCTGGAACAGGTGTTGGTGTTTGACAGGCTTGTTGTTTGCCGTTTTGAAGCCATTTTGTTTCCAGATCGGGAGATGGCACACAAAACTGAGTCTGGCATAGTTAGAGTCTGTGCAGATGAGAAGTTCTCTGATGTTATGGACTGATGCGCTTTGCAGAGTTATGAGAACGGCTGCTATTTCTGCATATTGTGAGGACTGGGGGCCCAGTTTGAAGTGTTGTGGTGGGCATGGGTGGTTGTCAACCCACAGTACACCTGCACCTGCCTTTAGGATGCCCTCGTGGTTGTAGGAGCATCCGTCGACGTAAGCTGTGGGCATGCCTTCGCACACATTCTTGTCAAAGTACCTGTGACAGGTCAGTTGTGGCTGTTGGGGCTCTGGTGTGTCTAGCATCGCAGCAGGTGAGTTGTCAGAGCAGTTTTGACATGCAGCCAGGCCGTTTCCCAACGCCGACTTGTGATTCTGTGCATATCGGGCCTCGACATCACGTCCTTGGAGAGCCATTAACCACGTGGCTATGCGTGCGTTGGTTACCACGCCGTTTCTGATGCGTTGGCTGTTGAGGAACATTACAGGCTGGTGGCAAGTGTCTATGATAACTTTCTGTGCTCCAATGTAGTTGGAGAAACGCTGTATGGCCCAGACTGTGCAGAGCAAAGCTTTTTCGCAGTCAGAGAATTTGCACTCTGGAGGGAGAAGTGTCTTGCTGGCATATGCGACCACCTTCTTGTCTTGATCGTGCCGTTGGTATAGGCCAGCACTGAGACATTGGTCAGAAAAACCTGCTTCCAGGTAGAATTCCTTTTGAGGATCGGGGTAAGCAAGGCAGGGAGCTGAGCATAAATGTCTTTTTAGTGCCGCCATGGCGTGTTCTTGAGCGTCTGACCAGACGAAAGGGCAATCCTTTTTCAGCAGGGCTGTGAGGGGCCTGGCGATGTCCGAATAGTTTTCGATGAACTGTCGAGAGTAATTGCATACTCCTAGAAAACTTCGTAGTTCAGAGACGTTAGTGGGAGGCTTGATGTTTTGAATGGCGTGGATACGGTTTGATTGTGGTTCGATACCCTGGGATCCGATGAGCAGGCCCACGTAGTTGACCTTGGTGCGACACCACTGTCCCTTGTGGAGGGCTATTTTTGCGCCGGCCACGGCTAACTGGTTCAAAACATAGTCTATTTCTTTCAGGTGGTCTGCCACCGTCGTGCTCTTCATGAGAACATCGTCTACGTAAATCAGGTTACCTCTCATCCTGGCGTCTGGGCAGGCTTTGTTCAGGAAGATGTTGAACTCAGCTGGTGAGTTGGCATACCCGAACGGGCATCTGTTGAAGGTGAACTGTCGGTTGCCAAATGTGAATGCCAGCTTGTGCTGGTCTTCTGGGTGCACTGGAATGGTCCAGAATCCAGAGGCCACATCGAGTGTAGAGAAGATGGTGGCTCCTCTGATTCGGGGTATTTCCTGTTCCAGCTGGGTCATGGGCCACCGTGATAACGGCACCTGTTGATTCAGTTGTCGATAGTCAATGGTGGGCCGCCATTTCCCATTTGGTTTGAGAACGGGCCAGATGGGGGCAGAGTAGGTGCTGTTACAGGGACGGATGACACCTTTCTCAAGCATGGATTCGATGATTTCTTGCACTGGTTCGTGCGAGGCGATGGGAATTTTGTACTGCTTGACGAAAGTGGGAGGAGCCTCAGGATGCGTGGGGATGCGCACCGTGTGGAGGTGGGTAAGGCCACAGTCTAATGAGTCTTTGGCAAAGGATTCTTTGAACTTGTAAAGGACTTGTCTTAGTCTTTGGCGGTCTGCGTCGTTCTGAAGCGCATCAGCATCTTGTAGAATTTGCTGCACTTGAGATTCAAAACCTTGATAAGGCTCCTCTAATGTTGTGTCATCAGTTGGGTTGATCTTTAAAGGCGTAGCAGGTGCATTAGTCTCATTCACAGGCTGGTGGGAGACTGTGTACACTGCGAGGTGTTGGTCCTCTGTCAGCTCAGTTCTGCATACATAGTCTTTGGCCACTGGCATGACAGATGTGATGGCAATGAGTTGGAAGGGTAACGTGAACATTGTGTTGTCTGTGTGCCCTTCAGGTATCAGTGCAGGTGGGAGGGGCCCGATGACGGGTAATACAAGTTCAAAGTCATGAAAGTCATGGCTCACTAGCCATCCTAGCCTGTAGGCTCTTGGAATGCTGATGTCAGTTGCTGTGCAGTTGTTGAACAGGATGTAGATTACCCGAGAGGACACTTCCATGAGGGGTGTGGCTTCGAGTGTGAGTCCGAGGTTCCCACATTCAGGTGAAGGTTGGAAGAAACCCAGCGAGTGGTTTAATGTTTGGCCAGATCGTATGTTCAGGCGTACAGCGACACCTTTAGTGTAGGCTGGTACCACTGTTGCTTGTTCGTTGATTAGAGTGCAGACTTCTGGGATGGTCTGCCCCGACAGTAGATTGTCATGATTGCTGGGAACAGGTGGCTGTAAAGTCATTGGGGCCCATATCACCTGATTCAACAAGTCCACATGAGCTTTGAGGCGAATCAAAACGTCTGCTCCAATGTAGACATCGTGGACTGGGTCCGGAAGGATCAGGAAGTAATGGGTTAGGCACCGGTGATTCCACTTTAATTGCAAAGCACAGATCCCTTTGGCAGATATCATGGATGAGGGATGTGCGTTGAGAGGGAAACGTGTGCGTTTGCTGGTATAGGGCAAGTCCGGTGCGTTGTCAATGATTTGATTGAATAGAGAGAGACTGATGGCGGAATTGTCAGCCCATAGTGCCAGAATGATGTCTGTTGTGGTTATATCCTGCAGCTGCAGGTCAGTCCTGACCTGGGGGCAGTAGATATCAGAGCCTTGGCTGGTTTTGAAAGTGCAGAGTAGTGAACTTGACCCCTGATCAGCTGTTGTGGCTGGGTCGCCATGTCTGGCTGAGGGAGTTCCCGTGAACCCTGTGACCTGACAGTCTGCCTCAGCAGATTTGTTTGGCTGGAGGGGGAGGGGTTCACGCACTTGAGCCCAAACTTGCAGGTGTTTGAAATCCAGTAACGGCTCGAATCGATCCAGCAGGTCTTTGCCTATTAAGAATGGATAAATGTTCATTGGTGAGACATAGACCGGATGGACTATGCTCATCGGACCGATTGTCAAGTGAATGGGAGCTACGTTTCTGAGCTGGATGTCATTTTGGCTGTATGACTGCACATTCAGCTCACAAGTGTGGAAATTAAGAGTTCGATTCTGTCTTTGAGCTTCAAATTTGAGTTTTTCAAAGAGTTCAGCCGATATGAGCGTGAGATCGGAGCCTGTGTCCACAAGCGCTTCGAGTCTCATTTCCTTTTCCAAAGTGATGGTGAGGTAGAGCTTGCGTGCCATTCCTCTTTCGATCAGGTTTCCAAGGAGTTTTGGTGTGGGGTCTTGTGTGTTGATCGATAAACAGTGCGGGTATGTTTCGTGTGGCTCGTTGTGGGTGCAGATCACCAAGACAGCACTGTCTGGTACCTTTGTGTGAGCGCTGCTGCAGTCTTGTTCAGGAAGTGCAGTGTTTTGTTCTGGAAGTGCAGTGTTTGGTTCAGGAAGTGCAGTGTTTGGTTCAGGAAGTGCAGTCGTCAGCTGGAGTGAGTGGGAGACGTTGTCAGATGGTGATGCAACAATGAGTTCACTAGTCTGTGACTGCAAAACAATGTTCTGGGGGGCTGTCAGTTGGAGGGGGTGAGTGGTGCTGTTACTTAGTGATGTAGCAGCGAGTGTCCTAGTCTGTGGTTTGACAGTGTCTGTGGGGCTGTCAGTGGGAGAAGCGTTGGGAGTGGAGTTGGCTTCAGGCCCGAGGTTTAGTCATGCGGTGTCAGGTTTATCCTTGTCTTCCTTGCGAGGTTTCTTTTGGAGAAATTCTCTCAGGATGCTCAAAAGTTCTGCAGCTTCAGCCGTGGCTGTGTTGTTTCTGTTGGATTTAGGTTCCAACTTCAGCTTACCAGTGTCATGTCGAGAGGGGTCCCCCAGCCGCCTGTCTGGGCTTGGTGTTCGGGGGGATGGAGGTCGGTTCCTTCTGGGTTGCCGGCCGGTTTCCCAGGTGCCCCCTCCCCTTTGGTTGTGGGAGGTGCGAGGCCGGTCCCAGAATTCCCCAGAGCGGTCGTTCTGCTGCCTTGGGCGGGCACCCCCACGACCACGCTGACCTCTGCTGGGTTGGAACGATCGTGACTCTCTGTTGACAGGTTTGTAACTGGGGTGCTGTGTGCCCTCTAGTGACAGCTCTGAACGGTGCTCAGAGACAGGGCAGATTGTGGGGGTTTTCACGGTCTTTTCAGAAACAGTCTTTTGTTTGGTGTATGCTTTGTGCGCCAGGTCACGCAGTTGTTGGATTGACATAGTCCGTGGCTCGGCTAAAACCCCAAGGTGGTGTGATAGGGTAGGATGGAGATTCCGCAGGAACAACGTTTTGAAATTCCAGTCTTCCTCCATGCCGGATTCATTACGAGATCCGAAGTAGGCTTGTCTGAGGCGTCCGTAATAGGCTTGCGGGGATTCCAGTCGGGCTTGTCTCAGATCCATTGCTGCTATGATACCTTGGTCCGATTCTGGATCGGAGAATTCGCGAATCAGAGCCTGCCGCAATTGCGGGTAGTCCCTCTTGACCGTTTCTGATTGGCGGTCAAGGAAACTTCGCACGTCCCGGCTTGAAGTGATCCTGAGAAGATATAACTTATCCCAAGTGGTGACGTTGGCCACAGTTTGTAGGTGAAAGTCAATGTCTTGTAAGTAAGAGTGAACATCGTGACCTCCTGCTGGGTTGGGAGTGAAGGTCGGGATGTTTCTAGCCAGCTTGTCCAGTCCTTTAGTGGCCGTGCGGTGACCGATGGCCCGACCCCGCCCCTCTTCAGCTGGTGGGGGCTCGTGGTGGCTGGCTAGTGATGTCTTTAGCGGTGGGCTTTCGCCCCCCTTTTCAGCTCTGGGTTCTTGGCTGAAAAGTGCAGGCTCGCTGGTGAGGGGAAACTGAGTGATGGGTGTTTCCCCCTCCAGGTCGCCCTGCAGCTTGTAAGCATGTTTGAGTTCTCGGTGAGTCACCTCAAGTTCATACTTTAGATCATGTCTCTGTTGGACCAGCTCGTTAATTTCAGTTCGGGCTGTTTGTAAATGTTTTTCACAGGCCTTGGCCCTGGCCTCTCTGTCCTTTAATTCACTCTCTGCTCTTTTTAACTGAGCGTCGCCACGCTGCAGTCTGTCCTGGAGTTCCTCCGTGGTGCATTTCTCCGACTGCATTCTCTTGTCTGTGTCCGTACGCAGATCCTCCAAGGCCTTTTGCAGTCTTTCCACTTCCTTTTGTAATTCTGGGTGTGTTTCGTCCTTGGCTTCAACCTCCAGAAGTAGCTGATCCAGATGCTCCTGCGCGTTGTCCTTCTGTTGGTGGGCCTCCTTCAGTTTAGTCTTTAGTCCTGCGATTTTCTTTTCCAGATTGGCGTTGTCCTCCTCCGCCAGACGTGCCTGTGCCACTAAATTGTGAGCGAGACTTCCGATTATCCTACTCCATTCCTTTGAACTGTAGGTCTGCGTGGGGTCGTTGGACATTAGCCGGTCTACATCGGCGTCCAGTTCCTGTCGGGTCAGGGATTTTGGATCGCCAGTGTCCTTGGGCAGGCAGCCGGTTGTCATGGCACTTAACCAAGCATCCAGATTGCTCCAATGGGCCGCGGGACTGGAGGCGCGTGACATCCTGGCTTACTGGGGGCGAGAGAAACACAACACACACAAAAACAGGGCCAAATTTGTTTTGAGGCTAACGAGCTGTAGTACGGCCGTGCCGTCTATAGAAATTTGGCTAACTGGTGTAGACAGTTAGGTGGGCCAATTTACGCGGGTCAGCTTGGGACCCGAAATAGTGGCTGCTTGGTTGTCACTATTACTTAGCTTCCTTGGGGTCTCTTGGTGAACTGAAAGAAACAAATCACAACAGAACAAAACAAACCAAAAGGAAGAGAAAATAGAGGGAAAAACAAGACAAGAAAAATACCGCAGTGAAAATAACACCTAAGTGAATTGACCTGCGCTGTAGTGTAACCACTAATAACTGTCTTAGGGAGAGAGAGGTAAACCAAACACTTAGAAAATATATCCGGGGAAGTATCTAATATTCTGTGGCTTATGCTAAGTGGCAGAGTTTTTTTTCAAAATTCAGTTTTACCTGAGGTGAACTGGGGTCGAACCCAGCTGGCCCCAGCGGGCGCGGTCAAACTCTCCGGCGCCACCAAACACCCGACCGCCGTGACCCCGGCTCTTCCTTGCTCTGTGTCACGGTTGCGCCCTCTCAAACAGCTTGTGACTGTAAACACAACCTGGTAATCTCCTAGGTATCAACCGGCCGATCGCACTGCAAAGGTGGGCGGTGCCCAGAACCCACCAGCGAACTGGAGTGGCGCTTTCGCCTATGGTTTGTGCCCCTGTCCCAACAATTGACTTGTGCGTCGGCTTGGTGGTTGAACCTTCGAAGCACCAAGTTGCTGATGTCACTTACTGCGTGCCGCAACCAGTGGCAGAGATAAAAGAACTCGGGAACCACCGCACGGTCAGTGCCAGCGACGTCAGTCGGCAGACCCGCTCGCTGAGATCAGCCAGGGACCACCGCAATCCACCGCAGGTGCTGGGATTTTTACCTATACAACAGCAAGACGGAATGAACAAGGGGGCTTAAAGTGAATTAAGATTTTCTTGCTTAACCGAATTGAGTAATTTAGGTATGTAGAAATAAAACAGAAACTATGATCAACCTGAAAAGGGATAAAGTATAATCAATATGACTTTGACGAAAAATTAATTTAAACTGGAAAGGAAAAACCAAATTAAGAGATGAACGGCTTTTGCCAACTAATGATAGCACAGAAAGTGATTAGACATGGATGGTAGTTATTGAAAATATCCTAACCCGTTCGGAAGTTAGCAATAACCCAATGCAGGTGAAGACAAGGAAGGGGAGCGGTAGGCCGCTGTAGTGGGTTTTGGAGCCTCTGGGGGCGCACTTCCTCTCTGTGGTTCACCTTGACTGTTTGGCACAATTTAAAGTTAATTCAAATTGTTTTAAACTCAAATCCAAATAAGCCTGGGGGAAATTGACAGAATTAGAATGATCTCTTATAATAATCACAACAACACTGAAGTTGTTTGTAATGATTATAAAATACTCATCGGGAAAACAAATGAAAATGTAATTTCATACAAAGTTCAGTGGAAGGCTGATAGCTGACTTGGCTATCAAATGACTCAAATGTGAGAGAGTTATAGTGAAAAATAAAATCTTAAAATATAAAATTATAAAAAAAAAAATTTTTATATAAAAACTAATAATAAAATATTGTTCCAATTCAAATCAAATCTAGGTACACTGGGGAAGGATACATAAAAGTTTGCAAAGGAATCAGAATGATTTATGTTAATAAATCACCACCATACCACTGAAGTTATTAGCAATGAATAAAAAAAAAAAATTAAAACAGACAGAGTCACCGAGGCCGGTAGAAATGGAACAGGGTAGAGCAGAGGATGAATTGAGCAGAAGAATGATAGCTGACCTGGAGGAGTGCGGCCGCTAGGGGCGCTTGTTTCTCTCCACGTGAACTATCAGTGATTTTGGGCTGAGAAATTCTATGACTTAAGCCCTAATTCACTTCTGTGAATTGAACTCAAAATAAAATGTTCTCAGTCCAAAACAGGAGGTTTGTTTTACGAACTAGCAAGCTGCAAATGTATTTAGTCAGCTTTAGATAATCACCGCAGTGAATTTGGAGGAAACACAACGGGAAGGAAGCAAATTAGAAGCAGGTCTTTACCTGCTATTGCCACGTGGTGGCAGTGTCGCGCTCACGCGGACCAAACTCACAAGTGCGCTACTTTGAAACTGATACGCGCTTAAATCTGGTTAAGGAACAACAGTTTTCATGCACACAGATTTCATTTTAAAAACGAAACAAAGTATACACATTTACAAGTATACCCTTGAAGACCACGGCGGATCTCTTTGTGCTTGGTTGGCACAGAAAATGGAACGGGATTTTCCCACCGGATAGCTAAGCCGGCGTTTTGAAAACCCGAAGTTATTCGTTGCTAACGAATCAAATAAAGATCTTTTACTGTCAGGGGGAATCTCGCCCCAGCAGTTTAACAAAATTCCGGTAATAGGCCTGAGTGAAGGTTCCTTCGTTCACTAGGACTTAAAACAGTATTAACATGTGCCTCAGCCAAGCAGAAAATTATTATTTTCTTCCAAGCTGGGCCGTGCAATACTGTGTGACTGCAGTTTTTCTCACATCCAGTCTTGCAAAAAGAAGTGCTTTGGGCTTCTTTCAGCAATACTGGTGTGTCAGGCTACTGAAGCAGCTTTTGCCTTGCTCAGTTTTCGAGTCGACTTATTACACAATGCAAAACGCGCGTACAATATTAAATTCCACAAACACACATGAATATGTATCTGAATATTGGTCCCAAAATGAAGCTTGAAAATGCCCGCATTCTATAACACCATATTATGTAGCGACAATGACTTTTGTTTTGGGGAAATTGTTAACTCAAATGGGGAATACTATTCATGAGATAATGAATATGTATTATCGCATACACGAATTTGATTATCCCAAATAGGGACGAGGCTAACCTCACCGTATATGAATAATTAACACGATTGCTCGTAGTAATTATTCCTATAGGTAAGATTCGGTCAATTATCAGAGTAAATTTTGATGTGATTAAAATCTATCAAGCAATCTGTCCGTCCGGCGGACTGGAGCGAGACTTAATTCTTTATCACAATTTATCGGCCTGTAAACAGCGATTATATCATTTCTGTGGCCACAAAAGAATGATATTTCGTGTAAGGCACTTTTAAAATATTTCAATAGTTAAATCAGGTAGAGCAGGTAACTTATATCGACATTTTCAGAGGCTTCAAAGTATGGAACCATGAGACAGACTTGATTCAAAATGATTATGAAATTTAATAAACACAACTAAAGATTACATAAACTATTAAATCACGCAGGAGTAAATATGCATAGCAAAACAAACAATTAACAACAACGATTGCAATACGAAATATTGGAGAGATAAAGTTAGAGTGTGAGAGAGGGAGAGAGAGAGAGAGAGAGAGAGAGAGAGAGTGTGTGTGAGAGAGAGAGAGAGAGAGAGAGAGAGAGTGAGAGAGTGTACAGTTCAAACAGCTCAACACAATTCAACACAAGACCCAAAGGCTTTCTAAGCAATATCTAAACAACCTTAAAAATAGCAATGAAATCAGATTAAGTACGTTACTTGCGTTTACGGCCCCTTTTGTGCAGTTGTGTTTATAAAGGCAGCTCGGTCGGAGTGTCTGGAGCGTCTTCCGATAGGAGGCAGATGTTTGCGATTGCTTCAGCTGTGGTCCGTACGAGATGGTTAATTTTAAACTCGTTTCGTTCGTGAATACACTGAACGAAGGCAAATGATCAAACTGAGGTAGATCGAAAAAGAAAGAAACTTAGATTAAAACAAAGTAGAAAAACGACGAATAAGAAAAAGAAGAAACTCCGGCTGGAGTTCAGGAAAGTTGTAACTCTCTCTGGCGTGAACTTGCTTGCTCCGAACAGACGGGACGCTCCAAGTTTTGAAGGAGCTAGAGGCACGCCTTTCTTGCGCGCCTGGTCCAATCGTTTGGGAGGAGGCGTGGCGGCAACCTTCTATGTTTGCAAAATACCCGTCCTCCGGGCAATGTGCAGAGAAGATAACTAAGTCAAAAATACACTTCTAAACTGGTATTTAATAAAAGAATGCCTAATGTTGCACTTTGGGTCAAGAATTCAGTACCATTAGATTTCTCTGATCACAATAATACCACGCATGGTATAATTGTAAGCTAGCGAGACAGATATACATGTTTCTTCGTGATTAGCGCATATCAGGGTTGATTACATACCATAAAGATCATGATTATAAGGTTGGTTACATGGGAATAATAAAACACAACAAGAAAAACTTTTCATACATTTAAAGCATGAACGATTGTCACAAAAGGATTGTCTCTGTGTGTGTGTGTGTGTGTGTGCAGAGTTCGTTGAGCGTTCAACAGTGGGGGGGTGAACTCGTGCTCAATCAGTGTGGTAGGCTCGTGCTCGACCCCCTCGGGGAATCGTATTGTTTTTGAATTGATTAGTTTATCAAGGAATACAATGATAGTTTTGTCCTTGAAAGATATAATTTCAGACAGAAACTCTTCGGGGGGTTTTCCCGAAGATCTCGACAAATGGGCCTTGTGGTCCCATGTCGATCACATGTCGGTAAAACAGGGCATTCTTGTTTAATTATTAGAGAGAAATGCTGTGTGTGCGAATTGCAGTCAGTGACTCAGTCAAGATAGGACAATCCTTTCCTTGTGTGTATCACTCCAAATGGAGGGTAAGGGGTGGTTAAAGATTAATCTGGTTAATTTCATCAACTAGCAGAGTTGGGCCATCTGGTTACCGTTACAGTACATTAAAATGGCCTCCATATTTTATTTTTTTATTCTATTTTCTATTCTTTGTGCAGCACTTTGGTAACCTTGTTTTTAAAAATGTTCTATATATAAAGTTGATTGCATTAGATTTTTTGCTGCCATATCCTCACCTTTTTTACCCCTGACATGTTTTCATGCCTGTTTTTAGTGCATTGTGTACACACCAGCCTTACTGTTTTTTTTGTTTTGTTTTTGTTTTTTTCATAAATTTTGCCCTGATAAACATACAAATCAACTCAATATATAACTCAAAAGCAGAACTAAGTAGCATTTTTGACTTGTTAAATCTCTTTGTTAGCTTCTGGTTGGTTGGTTAATATTTTCAGGGTGTCCATTGGGTTCCTCAACTGTGTCTTGACGGAAAAAAACGGTTTTGCTTGGCATCAACCTGAAGAGAACTCATCTGTGAAACCCTGGCGCTTTAAAAAATAGATATCTTTTTAAATGTAAAATGTTTTTTGGTGTGTGTGATTTTATACTTCCTTATTTCAAAAAGAGACAAATTTAAATAAGAGTAGAAAAACCACACTTGCAGAAGGGAGCACTATCGCTGAAGTTACTTATTTCTGTTTTAACGTCTTCACTTTTAGTTGCTCCTTTTAAATGGAGTTGAAGCTGCCTGTTTCTATATATGCTGCTTTCTTTATGCTTGTAGTTTCGACACATTACAAAATATTTATTTTTAAATGACTAACTTCATCTGTATTTTCTTTAGATTGTATGACACATCACGTTGTCAAAGAAGAGATGGCCTCATTTGATAAATGTTCAGTTTGCCAAGGACCATACGCCTCCCTAAAGTGGTGGGGACTGAGGTGTAAAGGTATAAAAATTCTTATGGGATTTGGAGTTATTTATTGGTCTGACAAAGTGAAATAAATGTAATAGTTGTACATGTAATGTCGGTAGTTGGAACGTGTTAGACCAGGCCTCCCCAACTAGTGGACTGCGGTCCAAATCCAGACATTTGTCTGAACCCAAAGCCATTTCAATCTTTGAATGTTATTTAAATCCAGAGCTCATGAATTCTCAACAATTACTTTACCGCAAGGCAAGTCAAAGCTGTTACGCAGACACACTTCTTCAGCGTTGCACATATCCCTTTTCTCTTCTCTCAGACAGAGACATGGCATGTAAAAAGAGTCATACTGCCAAAAGATAGCAACAGATGAGGCCTATACTTTTTTGTTAGTAGTTTTTTTGTACAAATGGGCCCAGTAATCATGTAGCAACATACAAGGAAAATTTTAAAACCGAGAGTGACTTTAATTGAGTAATTAAATATGCGCATGGATGCATGGCGATTGATCAGTGACGACACACACAACCCTGCAACCTGTACAACGATGCCGCTAATTTATAACTGGATATTTTTGCCGTCTTACTGAATATGGTGTCATGCCAAAAACATTCTGCTATTTCTAATAAAAGAACCTATATAACTAGCAATCTAATTTTGTGAATGATTATGAATTTTCTAATTAAACAACATTGTTTTTAACAGATTGCACCACTGTATGGCATGTATACTGCTTTGAAAAACAAGAAAAACGACACAAGTCTTGGGTAAATATGACATCGTGAACACTTTGTGAGAAGGGTCTACATAAACTAGAACATATTAAGCACTGAAAACTGATATAAGACATCAATTATGAACTACAGTACACAACATGAGATTCATTGCATGCATGTTTTAACCAGAACTACATTTATACTCAAGGCTTTGTTTGATTTGATTTATCCTTTATTTATATGTGGTTTCTCTTTTGTCCCTTGAGACTCAGTATAATTTTCAAGAGAGACCTGTAATGTACTGTACTGTACTGTTGCATGTGTGTGTGTGTATATATATATATATATATATATAAATTATTTTTTTGTATATTACTCTAAAAAAAAAATTTGGCTCCTAAACAGCAGAATGCACATAGCTTATATTATGTTCACAATGTACCAATGCAGTGATGTGTTTCCCCCTCTTTGCTCTTTTCAACACACTGAACCCTGATTAGTCCAGGTTCAGACCTGCTCGCTGCTGATTGGGAAATAGCCGTGCTAAAATGTCCAATAGAGAGGCCCTGTTCCTCTGCAGTAAAAGACAGTGGATTCAGGAGATGGATAGATGAAGTAACCTTTACTTTTGTTCTCTGTCTCTCAGATGTTGACTCCAGATGCTGTTGGAGAACAAGAAGAATGTCGTCCTCCTCATCCAAAGGTATGTTCATGTGTTTATGTGAACGTAATCATGGTTTAGAGGGTCATCATTCGGTATATGAAGACTTAGGGCTTTGAGGAATCTACTGTACATACACCTTATTGTACTCCGCGCCCTTTTTCCTCTTTTTGCCACGAATCAGCACTTCAGTTGTGTTGACGCTTCTGCTAGAGTGCAAAGTCTGTTTATTAAGTGGAGAACGAGGGAAAATGTTTGCTAAAATATTATGTACTGTAGATTGATTTGTGCAAAATGTCCAATAGAGAGGCCCTGTTCCTCTGCAGTAAAAGACAGTGGATTCAGGAGATGGATAGATGAAGTAACCTTTACTTTTGTTCTCTGTCTCTCAGATGTTGACTCCAGATGCTGTTGGAGAACAAGAAGAATGTCGTCCTCCTCATCCAAAGGTATGTTCATGTGTTTATGTGAACATAATCATGGTTTAGAGGGTCATCATTCGGTATATGAAGACTTAGGGCTTTGAGGAAGCTACTGTACATACACCTTATTCTACTCCGCGCCCTTTTTCCCACGGATCAGCACTTCAGTTGTGTTGACACTTCTGCTAGAGTGCAAAGTCTGTTTATTAAGTGGAGAACGTCTCAGGTTACAACTGTAACCTATGTTCCCTGAGAACAGGGAACGAGACAATACGTCATCGATGCTATGGGGAACGCCTCAGGCGTGACAGGTGTCTGAAATCAAGTATCAACTCACAGCAATCATGTTGACCGGCGACAGCCCGTTCATCATCAGCTCGAATGATGAGCGTGCAACCTGGATGTATAAAAAGGGTGCCTTGAAACCGTGACAACATCCTATCGTCTTCAGGGACTGTTGCAGGCAGGCCCCGAGGTATGGCAGGGAGACGTATTGTCTCGTTCCCTGTTCTCAGGGAACATAGGTTACAGTTGTAACCTGAGACGTTCCCTTTCGAAGGGAACTCAACAATACGTCATCGACGCTATGGGGAACGAAATACCCACGCCGCCATACTGAGGGGAGTGCATGCCCAATGGCAGTGACAACAGTCAGAACCAGAAATACAAAGGACAGAAAAACCACTCACCCTAGGTCACGTTGGGCTGTCAGTGACAGCACTCCCTACCGGTCATAGCCCAAGCTAATGAACCGAGAAAACTGCCAGAACATAGTTCATGGGAGGTAAATCTGGGTCAGCTCAAAGGCTTAGGACCACCACTTCCAAATAGAAGAGGTCCCTTCTAGGGAGTGTGGCTAGGGGACTCAAGGAACTCCCAGCCAGTCACTATTCAGGAGAGCATGCCTCCTGACATGCCACCAGGCTGGCCTGGTGATCTATACTAAGACGCACAGTCTGGCCATTGCCTGTCTGTCCGAGACAGAGCCTCTGGAAACTGCCTTGGAAAAGGCATCCAAAACTGAAGGCCTGCAAAGCTGGCAGAAACCATTTAGTTACGGATACAGAGACAGGACCACCTGGAGAGTGTAACTCAACCTCAAGAAACGACAGAAGTCGTCCACTCAATCCATGGTCTACCCATTGCTCGTTCTAAGTAAGAGAGGGATCAAAACCAGGAAAGTCTGCTGAGGCCAAAGACCTGATTACCCCCTATGTGGGGAGCTCCGGAAAATGAGAGCTAATTTCCGGAAGGCCGGTGTGGCCTGAACCTGACGACCACAGCATGTGGGAGCTCATAACTAGGAAGGCCGGTGAGGCCTGTAACCTGGCTACCACAGTATGTGGGAGCTCTTATCAGGAAGGCCGGGTGAGGCCTGTAACCTGGCGACCACATTATTTGAGAGCTCATATCAGGAAGGCTGGTAAGGCCTGCAACCTGATACCCAGTATATGGGAGCTCATATCAGGAAGGCCGGTGAGGCCTGACACCTGACGACCACAGCATGTGGGAGCTCATATCAGGAAGGCCGGTGAGGCCTGTAACCTGGCGAGCACAGAAGATGAGAGCTCATATCAGGAAGGCCGGTGAGGCCTGTAACCTGGCGGCCACAGTATGTGGGAGCTCATATCAGGAAGGCCGGGTGAGGCCTGTAACCTGGCGACCACAGCATGTGGGAGCTCATAACCAGGAAGGTCGGTGAGGCCTGTAACCTGGCGACCACAGTATGTGGGAGCTCATAACCAGGAAGGCCTGGCGAGGCCTGTAACCTGGCGACCACCGTGTGTGGGAGCTCATATTCAGGAAGGCCTAGTAAGGCCTGTAACCTGATACCCAGAATATGGGAGCTCATAACCAGGAAGGCCTGATAAGGCCTGTAACCTGACAACCACACCACGTGGGGGCTACATTAGAAAATACATGAAACAAAAGTGCATGTACTTAGCCATTCCGAGTCCAGAAAAGGCCTGAACCAAAAATGAGGAAGTTAGCCAGAAAGGCGTCTGTCGTAGCATACTTTGACGACAGGGCACATCTAGAGTGGGACCCGAGGTGGAAGACTTGGGTCTGGGCCACATAGAAAGGGACCGAAGCTTACAGCGCATGACCCTTACCATAAAAATGGATTTTAAAAAGTACACAAGATGTTCCATCATGTGACTTACCATAAGTATGGTCTTAACATGATCAGGAAGGCCAGATGAGGCCTGTAACCTGATAGTCAAAACGTGTGGGAGCTCACATTCAGGAAGGCCTAATGAGGCCTGCAACCTGACATGTGAAAGCTCACAACCACACCCTAGCGACCACAGTGAGTGGGAGTTCACATTCAGGAAGGCCGGGTGAGGCCTGAAACCTGACATGTGACAACTCATAACCAGGAAGGCCGAGGGGGCCTGAAGCCTGGTGACCACTGAATGTGGGAGCTCAAAACCAGGAAGGCCGGCGAGGCCTGTAACCTGACAACCACAGTAGGAGGGAGCTCATATCAGGAAGACCTGACAAGGCCTGTAACCTGACAACCACACCATGTGGGGGCTACTTTCAGAAAGGCCATAAATGTGGATTTTAGAAAGTACATGAAACAAAAGTGCGTGTACTTAGTAATTCTGAATCCAGGAAGGCCTGGATCAGAAAAGGCGTCTATCGTAGCAAAACTTTGACGGCAGGACGCATCTAGAGTGGGACCCGCAGTGAAAGACCTGGGTCTGGGCCACATAGGAAGGGACCGAAGCATACAGCGCATGACCCTTACCATGAAAATGGATTTTAGAAAGTACACAAGACGTACCGTCATGTGACTTACCATAAGTATGGTTTTAACATAATCAGGAAGGCCATATGAGGCCTGTAACCTGATAGTAAAAATGTGTGGGAGCTCACATTCAGGAAGGCCTAATGAGGCCTACAACCTGACATGTGAAAGCTTACAACCACACCCTAGCGACCACAGTGAGTGGGAGTTCACATTCAGGAAGGCCTGGTGAGGCCTAAAACCTGACATGTGACAACTCATAACCAGGAAGGCAGAGGAGGCCTGAAGCCTGGTGACCACTGAATGTGGGAGCTCATAACCAGGAAGGCCGGTGAGGCCAGTAACCTGATGACCACAGTAGGTGGGAGCTCATATCAGGAAGGCTGGTAAGGCCTGTAACCTGATACCCAGTATTTGGGAGCTCATAACCAGGAAGGCCCGGTGAGGCCTGTAACCTGGCGACCACAGTATGTGGGAGCTCACATTCAGGAAGGCCGGATGAGGCCTGTAACCCGATAGTCACAATGCGTGGGGAGCTCACATTCAGGAAGGCCAGGTGAGGCCTGTGACCTGACATGTGGGAGCTCATAACCAGGAAGGCCTGGTGAGGCCTGGAACCTGGCGACCACAGTATGTGGGAGCTCATAACCAGGAAGGCCTGGTGAGGCCTGTAACCTGATGACCACATATGTGGGAGCTCATAACCAGGAAGGCCTGGTGAGGCCTGTAACCTGGCGACCACAGTATGTGGGAGCTCATAACCAGGAAGGCCTGGTGAGGCCTGTAACCTGATGACCACAGTATGTGGGAGCTTATAACCAGGAAGGCCTGGTAAGGCCTGTAACCTGGCGACCACAGTATGTGGGAGCTCATAACCAGGAAGGCCTGGTGAGGCCTGTAACCTGGCGACCACAGTATGTGGGAGCTCATAACCAGGAAGGCCTGGTGAGGCCTGTAACCTGATGACCACAGTATGTAGGAGCTCATAACCTCATAACCAGGAAGGCCTGGTGAGGCCTGTAACCTGGCGACCACAGTATGTGGGAGCTCATAACCAGGAAGGCCTGGTGAGGCCTGTAACCTGATGACCACAGTATGTGGGAGCTCATAACCAGGAAGGCCTGGTGAGGCCTGTAACCTGATGACCACAGTATGCGGGAGCTCGGCTCACTTTTTACAAAACACAACTTACCAAACAAGTTCCCCGGCTCTGTACAGGAGACGAGTTCTGAAAAGGAAGAGAAAAATGTCATTTGTGCAAAAAGAACATTTTCACTCAACATAAAACCTGCAGCGTGCGAAATGAAGCACACCAGGACTCAGAAACTCAGTAACCTAAGTTCAACGACAGGCCCGGCCCCCTGATCGAGGTCCCGCAGCAGGTCGGCCTGGTAGGCCTGAAGGACCGCGAGGGTGTGCAGAACCGCACCTGCCTGACCTGCTGCCGTGTACGCTCTGCCATTCAAGCGCGACGTTGTTTTGAGCGGCCTGGATGGCAGGGTCGGAGCTCCCAGTGAAGAAGACCGACCAGAGGCGAGATAGTTAGCCAACGTCTCGTCTACTGGCGGCATCGACACATACCCGTGCTCCGCGGCTCCCTCCACAGCAGCGAAACTAGCCCGCTGATGCAGATGGAGACGCGCGGAGAACGGGTTCTTCCATGCCTTCTCGACCTCAGAGTGGAGGTCGGGAAGGAATGGAAGGCTCATCCGGGCTGGTGGCTTACGGGTGGGGAGGAACCGGTCGTCCAAAATACCACGAGCCGGTTCCTCCCGGACGCACCTCCACTGCAGCTGCAATCTGTTGGTGGCGCGTCCCATAACGTCCACCAGCTCAGCGTACACTGGGGAGGAGGGCTGAGATGGTTCGGTCTCAACCATACTGACATCATCAGCAGCCAACTCCTGCCCGGCCCGAAGAGAACCAGTTACAGATCCATCAGAAAGAGACAAAACCTCCTCAACATCGACCTGTAACTCACCCTCGTCAGCTGGCAGATCATCCGCGAGGTTAACGCCCCTCTCCAGATGATCTGCCAGCTCCATCTGAGAGCCCCACGAGCTCAAGCGCCGCTGAGCCTCAGTCCGAGCGGGGTTCAGATGCCGCGCCCACTTCCCTCGAGAAGTGGGACAGACGAGAGCGGAGAGTTCTGATAGGAAAACTCTCACAGTTTGCGCAGAAAGCTCCCTCGAGAGCTTCCCGCACGTGCTCTTCTCCCAGGCAGAACACGCACAGATCGTGTGAATCCTCCGGTGTCAAATATCTAGGACACGGATCGGCACACTTGCGGAAAGTATTTCTCTCCTTCTCTGCACGCTTCATAATTGTTGACTACTCAAAAAACAGACAAACAGTCCCTGAAGACGAAAAGGATGTTGTCACGGTTTCAAGGCACCCTTTTTATACATCCAGGTTGCGCGCTCATCATTCGAGCTGATGATGCACGGGCTGTCGCCGGTCAACATGATTGCTGTGAGTTGATACTTGATTTCAGACACCTGTCACGCCTGAGGCGTTCCCCATAGCATCGATGACGTATTGTTGAGTTCCCTTCGAAAGGGAACGAGGGAAAATGTTTGCTAAAATATGATGTACAGTCGATTGATTTGTGCAAAATGTCCAATAGAGAGGCCCTGTTCCTCTGCAGTAAAAGACAGTGGATTCAGGAGATGGAAAGATGAAGTAACCTTTACTTTTGTTCTCTGTCTCTCAGATGTTGACTCCAGATACTGTTGGAGAACAAGAAGAATGTCGTCCTCCTCATCCAAAGGTATGTTCATGTGTTTGTGAACGTAATCATGGTTTAGAAGGTCGTGAAGGCTTTGTTTGATTTGTATAGAAAGTTCAATGTTAATTTGCATAGCAAGTCAACCCTGCACTGTTTCTCTGGGTTGCCTGATAATAAAATTGTACCCCTGTCTGTCTGTCTCTCTTTATCCCTTTTAACTGCACCTTACAGCAGTCCCATTTACAGTGAAGAAAATAAGTATTTGAACACCCTGCTATTTTGCAAGTTCTCCCACTTAGAAATCATGGATGAGTCTGAAATTGCCATCGTAGGTGCATGTCCACTGTGAGAGACATAATCAAAAAAAAAATCACAATGTATAATTTTTTAAACTATTTATTTGTAAGATACAGCTGCAAATAAGTATTTAAACACCTGAGAAAATCAATGTTAATATTTGGTACAGTAGCCTTTGTTTGCAATTATTGAGGTCAAACGTTTCCTGTAGTTTTTCACCAGGTTTGCACACACTGCAGGAGGGATTTTGGCCCACTCCTCCACACAGATCTTCTCTAGATCAGTCAGGTTTCTGGGCTGTCGCTGAGAAACACAGAGTTTGAGCTCCCTCCAAATGTTCTATTGGGTTTAGGTCTGGAGACTGGCTAGGCCACGCCAGAACCTTGATATGTTTCTTACAGAGCCACTCCTTGGTTATCCTGGCTGTGTGCTTCGGGTCATTGTCATGTTGGATAGACCCAGCCTCGACCCATCTTCAATGCTCTAACTGAGGGAAGGAGGTTGTTCCCCAAAATTTCGCAATACATGGCCCCGGTCATCCTCTCCTTAATACAGTGCAGTCGCCCTGTCCCATGTGCAGAAAAACACCCCCAAAGCATGATGCTACCACCCCCATGCTTCACAGTAGGGATAGTGTTCTTGGGATGGTACTCATCATTCTTCTTCCTCCAAACATGGTTAGAGGAATTATGACCAAAAAGTTCTATTTTGGTCTCATCTGACCACATGACTTTCTCCCATGACTCCTCTGGATCATCCAAATGGTCATTGGCAAACTTAAGACGGGCCTTGACATGTGCTGGTTTAAGCAGGGGAACCTTCCGTGCCATGCATGATTTCAAACCATGACGTCTTAGTGTATTACCAACAGTAACCTTGGAAATGGTGGTCCCAGCTCTTTTCAGGTCATTGACCAGCTCCTCCCGTGTAGTTCTGGGCTGATTTCTCACCTTTCTTAGGATCATTAAGACCCCACGAGGTGAGATCTTGCATGGAGCCCCAGTCCGAGGGAGATTGACAGTCATGTTTAGCTTCTTCCATTTTCTAATGATTGCTCCAACAGTGGACCTTTTTTCACCAAGCTGCTTGGCAATTTCCCCGTAGCCCTTTCCAGCCTTGTGGAGGTGTACAATTTTGTCTCTAGTGTCTTTAGACAGCTCTTTGGTCTTGGCCATGTTAGTAGTTGGATTCTTACTGATTGTATGGGGTGGACAGGGGTCTTTATGCAGCTAACGACCTCAAACAGGTGCATCTAATTTAGGATAATAAATGGAGTGGAGGTGGACATTTTAAAGGCAGACTAACAGGTCTTTGAGGGTCAGAATTCTAGCTGATAGACAGGTGTTCAAATACTTATTTGCAGCTGTATCTTACAAATAAATAGTTACAAAATCATACATTGTGATTTATTGGATTTATTTTTTTTAGATTTATGTATCTCACAGTGGACATGCACCTACGATGACAATTTCAGACCCCCTCCATGATTTCTAAGTGGGAGAACTGGCAAAATAGCAGGGTGTTCAAATACTTATTTTCTTCACTGTATCTGTCAGTTAGCATTTAGTGAATGTGCAGGCTTGCTCTTATTTATTTGCCTCATGTTTTTTTCCTGTGTTTATGTACTTTGAACAGAACGGACCTGAAATCAGTGAAGAGGAGGAAACGGATGATGAAATTGGAGATCCAGAATATGTTCCACCATCACAATCTGAAACCGAAGATGATGAACCCTCAAACAAGGCAAACTCAAAATCTGTGGTTGCTGAAGATTTTCTGATGGATCAGTCAATGGACTTGGATTACACCAATAGTGACATCAGTGTTACTGAACAAAGAATAGACAACACAACGATTGTAGCAGGAGGACGGCATAATTTCTGTTTTGTGTGTAAAACAGCCTGTTCCAAACTTGCCCGGCATTTTAAAACGCATGTGAAGGAAAATGCTGACATAGCACAGGCTCTTAGTCTTCCAGTAGGCTCAAGGCTGAGGAAGACGTTGCTTGAGCAACTTCGTAACAGGGGAAATTTTATGCATAACTGTAACGTAATGAAACAAGGCAGCGGTTCACTTAAAGTAAAGCGAAAGGGCAAAAGTTGCGATAAAAACTATGAATACTGCATCCACTGTAAAGGAATGTTCTTGAGAACAGAGCTTTGGAGACATATAAGAAGGTGCTCCTCAAAGCCAGCAGACGATGAACACCAAGGCAGAAAAAGAGTGCTTGGCATAGCCTCAGTAGTCAAGTCAGCATGTTCAGGCTTGATTGGTGATGGGTTGCTAAAGCTGTTAAGTCGCATGCATGATGATGGTATTGCAAGTGTAGTTCGCAATGACTTTTCTCTTTTAAGATATGCTGAATCCCTGTACACTAAACATGGACATGACCCTGCAAACCATGACTATATCCGCCAGAAGGTCCGTCAGCTTGGAAGATTCCTTTTGGCCCTTCGCAAAATCTCTCCAATCCAAACCTTAGAGGATGCCATAAAACCTCAACATTTCATGCATGTTATAAGGGCAGTAAAAGAGACTGCTGGATTTGATATGAATCAGAATGCCTACAAAACACCAAGCCTTGCATTAAAAATTGGACATTCCTTGTTAAAAGTTAGTGACATCATTCATTGCCATGCTCTCATGGCTGGAGACGAGGAACTTGTCAAAACCTCTAAGACATTCCAGACTCTTTACCAGGCAAAGTGGTCAGAGTTAATATCGCACAGTGCTTTAAGCAACATCAGTGAACTAAAATACAACAAACCAACCAAATTACCACTCACAGAGGACATCACAAAACTCCACAATCATCTTGATCAAAATGCAGAGTCAGCAACCACATCATTGAAGGAACATGTAACAGCGCAGAACTATTCCAATCTTGCAAGAATAACACTAACTAAAATAGTCTTATTCAACAGAAGACGTGTTGGGGAAGTCTCGAAGATGAAATTGAGAAATTTTGTAGAACGAGATTGCTCAAACCCCCATGAGGAAATTGGGCTTTCAGAATATGAGCAGAAGCTGTGCCGGTATTTTGAACGGGTTGAACTGAAGGGGAAAAGGGGGAGAAAGGTTGCCGTGTTGCTAACTCCTGAAATGGTGAATGCACTCAATCTGATTGTTGAGAAGAGAATGGAATGTGGTGTGCCAGACAGAAATGAGTACTTGTTTGCAGTGCCAAAATGTCTGTCGTATTACAGAGGACATCAAAATCTCAAAAGATTTGCAGATGAATGTGGGGCAAAGAAGCCTGATTATTTACGATCTACTCAGTTGCGCAAGGAAATGGCTACCACTTCACAAATCCTTAACTTAAGGAACAATGAACTCGATCAACTCGCTGATTTCTTAGGGCATAACATATCAGTGCATAGACAATTCTACCGGCTGTCTGAGCCCACCATTCAAATTGCAAAGATTTCAAAGTTGCTTCTTGCACTGGAAAGGGGAAAGTTGCATGAGCTACAAGGGAAATCTCTTGATGAAATTGGAGGTATGCATTTTCTAATATGTTTATTTTAAAATATTGCATGTTACAGTTGTGTAACCTCATTTGTCCATATTTCACAGATGATGAAGACGAAGAGGAGGAGGATGAGGAGGACGACATGGAGGAGGAAGAAAGTGAAAAGGAAGAACACCCAGCTGCAGGCAGAGCACTGAATAATGATGCTTCTAATGAAGGTAATTCTATTTAGTTTAAATGTGAAGAAAAAATCCAGCACCTATAACCAAACACAAAAGTGGGAATGCATGCATCATATTAATTGACAGAAAGGCACAGTAGCTGACATGAAGACAAACACAGACAGTCTAATCTTCATATTTTTCAGATGACAATATGGACACATGTGAGAGACCAACTTCTGACAGATATCTCTCTAGACTCAATGGTATGGTCAAGTTCCTTCAGTCTATTTTCCAGGTTTTAAATGTAGTAACTTTTTTTGTTTTTGTTATTTCATTTTCCTTGGCGCCAGTAGTGCCCCGCCTTTAAAAATTGTGCATGCCTTACTAATACGCTTTTTTATTTGTTTTTAGGTACTCGCAGAGGAGCATATGCCAGAAAACCATGGACGAAAGCTGAAACCACTGCTGTGATGAGACACTTTAATTCTCACATCATAAAAGGTTTTTTAGCATCAACAAGGGAATGTGAGATGTGCAAAAGCAGCGAACCAGCTTTAAAAAATAGAACATGCCAAAATATTCGAGATTTTGTCCGAAACAGGGGACTTTCTTTCAAGCGTCGTTAGATTAACTTTACTTGTCTTTTAAAAGCATTAAAGTGGATTCAGAGAGAGAGAGAGGTGACGCAGCCTGAAGCATGTGAGCCCATGTGACCACCTGTGTGAAGTTAGCCCCCAGAGCATTTGTGCGCGCTCTGTTTTTGAGTTATTGATTGATTCTTGATCAGCCGACCTTTTTAACCTTCTAACCCCCACCTGAACCGAGCATATTTTCTCCAGGTTGACTTTACCCAAATCTAAAAGCTTTTTGAACAGTGTAGTGACAAAAAAGCAACAAAAGACGACAAAAACGTGCCGGAAAAGCAGCAATAACACAATAAAATAAACAAGTGACAAAAACACGACTAAAAAGTGATTCGAGTCACAAAAACGCAACAAAAAAGTGACAAAAAAGCAAATAAAAACAACAGAGACAAAAAATGACAAAAAAAAACTATGAAAACAACAAAAATACTATGAAAACATGACAAAAAAGAGACGAAAACACGATAAAAACGTTTAAAAAATGTGACATAAACGCGGTGACAACATGACAAAAAAAGTCACAATCAGTTTTTAAGGTCTTAGCTTTTAAATGAGATGTGACACTGGTCTATAGGCTGTAAACTCCAGTCGAGAAGGTTTTTAAATTTTTAGCTATATTGCCCTGCCCTTGTTCTGGCTGAAAGAGGCCACTTATTTTTTTGCTCAAAAGTTGCATGTTTTGTCCAGTTATATTTCTTCCGTTTGATGAAATATTTGCCAATCTTAAATGAAATATGTTGGTGTGCTTTATAGTGTTTTTTTATCTGTATCATTATTATGAAATATGTTGGTGTTCTTTTATAGTGTTTTTTATCTGTATCATTTATAATTCAATTAAACTGATTTAACTCTATAAAATGTCGTTTTTTGTTAATGCATTATTGCAGTTGGACTATTTCACTGTGTTTATTCTTAAAAAGAGTAACATAAGTCAAAGTTTAACTCATTAAAATTAGCAGTTTTAAATCGTAAGTCAGACAGTGCTTGCTCCAAGTATCTGGGCATGAGCAGTCTGAAAAATCATGCCAAATCAAGTTAGGCTCCAAATCGGTTACTCGTTATAACAACCTCGTTTGTCTTTTTAAACACTCGAGTAGGGGTTGTACTGACTAAGCAACAAAGACAATACATATGCATTATGTGTTCTTTTAATATACTGTATTTTGTTTTTATCAATGTTAAAAGTGAAAGTTGTGTTGTAAACTTTTTCTTCTAAAGTGAAGGCAACTCAGAAGCACAGACCAGGAGACTCGGCCAGTATCTTAAGCAGGATTCTTTATTGAGAAGTCGCTGTTGCATCGCTGTAGTCTAACTATCCAAGTCTAACTCAGATGGTATACATAGTAGTTAAATATACATTCCAAAGAGGGAGGGATTACATAGAGGGGTAAAATGAGTCGTCTCGTTTGCAGAGATTTCTTGATCTCATCGGCATAACCGCGTCATGTATAGATGGTAATCCAATCAGCCTGATTGTATCACTCATACCTTCACATTATTATAGAGACAAAGGCACAGCTGTATCTTGAGCTTATGGCCAGGAAGTGCATAAAGACAAAAGCTAATGTCAGACACCTGAATTGTTTGACTTTTTGAATCTCACCATCTATGCCTCAAAATGGAAAACAGTGTGCAGAACGTTCTCAGTTAAAATACTATTGTATTGGAACCTAAATTAAACATTTTAATAATTACTCTCACAAAATACAAATTTTAAAAACTTAAATTAATTCTTGCAACTTGTACTAGCACATGCTCTTTGTTGCTTTTCTGTAATTCCATGCTGACACAGAAACAAACATGCAATTAGGGTCTGTGAAGTTCTTACGGGTAATAGTCTTTTCTGGTAGGAACTGTGATTTTCTTGTGAAAGGCGTGATTCATTTGTTGGATGAAACACTTGATACTGTAGACGCATAGTACGCCAGTAGAAGAAACAACAGCAGAATGGCTATTTCCTTTATCCACATCCAGGGTTTACCTAACAAGTTTCCAAACCATGAAGAATTATCTTCAGTCATCTGGTGTAATTTTGCTGAAAGATCAAGAATGTCTTGTTGGATTTTGTTCAAGTTCTCTGTTGGATCCATTAAACCGGTGCAGCACTCAGGGCCGATGATGGTGCAGGCTCCCCCTTGCGTTGCTAGGATGTAATCCAAGGCCACGCTGTTCTGTAAGATCATTATCTCGTGCGCAACGAAGTGTCCGTGATGTTACCAAGGGCCAAAGCCGGATCATTGGCCAATTTCTGTACAGAATTCGATAAGCTTTTGACTTGATCAAGGGCCTGCATGACACCATAAGACGGGATTAATGCTCCAAGAGTTCTTGACCACCAAGTGAGTCCCGGAATGCAGCCATCTTCTTTGTTTGTGGTAGGAACTGAATTTTGTAGCTGTGGGGAGCATGGGGTAGAGTGTGTATTTTCTCTGATAGCTGGTAGAAGATAAACCAGGGTGCACCTTCCGTTGAATTGGCTGGGGAGGAGGCTGTAGACAGAAGTTCCACATAACCAAAAAGTGTCAGTTGGTGGAGGGATCATACACACCTGATTTATTGCAGACAAAAAAATTGGTAGAGATGGGTTCCTGGAGAGACACTCTAAGTCATTTTCCTCATCTGTTGTAGTAATGTACACATGGGAGGAATCTGTTCCTCTTTCAATCACAAAGCTGCAACGTTCATGAGGAATTTCACCCAGTGGAGTCGATGCTGGAGCATAATTTTCCATGCACCAATAGAACATCATTGGCAGGAGTAGATCTGTCATGATGGGAGTAGCTGAAGTTAGGTTGCAGGATGGTAGTCCTGGAATGCAACACGGAGAAGCTAGAGGAATTACGTTGTGACATGTATCCTTGTTGTATAATAAGGTACACGTGTCACATTTGGAGATAGGGTGTGCCACCCATGGGATTCCTGCTCCTACTGAAGGTGCGTGTGGCATGCAAACGTTCTTTCCCGCAAACAAGGCATTTCTTGACATATTCATCAGCTCTAAGAATATGTTGTTTCTGGAGTCCATACTTTGTCGTACTACTGACCATCATGGACATCGCACAATCTTGATCATGTTGATGGATGACTGAAGGTTCCGTATGTGGGTCTCTGCATTGTGTATTTTTTTTTTCTTTTCTTTATCCTTTTGTGATAGTTGGCTCGGCAGTGGGTCTAGTTGTTTTCTAGAGGTTTTGGCGAACTAGGGGACCATCATCTAGCACCTTCTCTGAAGTGTCTGCTATTCCACTGTATGCTGCAGCTGACTGACAAAATCTTTCAGTGTACTCACTCACAGTTTCATCCTTCTGTACACATCTAGTGATCTTTGACCAGTCCACTTTTGGTCCAACAATGTTCTTTAACACTCTCAGAACTGCCTCTCTCAATTAATCTTTTCTGGCATGTTGAAACTCAGAATTGTTTACTCTACTTTCAAAATCATTGAATTCTCACTCAGTCAAGATCTGTGATACTAGCTGGGTGACTTCAGCTAGAGACATATCATAGAGCCGCATCTTTCTGGACAACTCTCTCCTAAACTCAGAAAAATGTCCATGTACTGATGGCAAATTCTCAGCAATTCTCTCTAAAATGTCAGCATCTAAAGTTGCATTGACTGCCTGTAACTGCAGTATGGGGGTTACAGATGGAACTGTATCAACCCCTTTTGTATTCTGAGCCTTTTGTCTTGCTCCACACACTTCAACTACATTTACATCTTTATCTATCAATTCAGAATTGCTAGTGTCCTCTAGTCTACAGAAAGACTAAGTTGACTGTTGGTCTTCAGAGTCACATTTGGTTGAGGCCTGGTTATGGCCCACCTAGTCTGTGAGACAGGACACTTGAGTGTGCAATTGTTTGTTCTGTTAATTTAACTTAGCAATACACACAGATTGTTCTTGTGCAATTGATAAGCTAAATTCTCTATGGCAGAAGATAATGCCTTTTATATTTCTCTTCCTGATACATGCACCCAACACCTTCTTGCATTCTTCAATAGACCATACCTTTTCTGGGTGAATACCAAATTTCTTTGTCAAATCCAATCTGACTGACTCAGTCACTATGGAGTCCATGTGCTCTCCTAACAATGACTTAAACTCACTGTCTGTCCATAAAGGGGTAGCTAGTCCACCTTTCTCAGTAGTTGAAACCAGCCTAGCATTCCTTCTAAACATTTTGTTTCTTTATCACACAAACAAAAAAACTAAAACTTCTCTGATCAACAGAGGGTACACTTAACCTTCAGATTACTAGCACTTTACGTTAAACTTCCCTGCCAGAACAGAGGGTAACCAAATTATTAGCACATGATTCTAATCTTCCCTGCCTATACAGAGGATAAACCTTCTCTGACTATACAGAGGATATACTTCACACTTAACTAAGGCTGAAACGATTCATCAAGTTACTCGATTAACTCGATTACAAAAATTCCTCGAGGCAAAATCTCTGCCTCGAAGTCTCGTTAAATTCCTATGACGCGCAGGGATCTGATTGTTTCACACTGACCGTTGTTCAATGTTCAGGAAGCACACCGTAGCGCGTGATACATTTTGAATTTAGTTAGCACGATGGTGGAGAGATGTCCATAAACGGCAGAGAATGTCTAAAATTTGGGATCATTACATACTTAAAAAGGAAGAGACGATGTTCGTCTGTTATAGGACAACTTAGTTTGAATAAGACCTATTCTGGTGGGTGCGGTGGTGACGCGTTCATAGCCTAACGTAAGGGTGGCGCTGCCAAAAGCACCTAAATTCTGTCACAGAAAGAACCGGCAAAAGTAGCTAATGATTATGAATATGTAAAATATAGCAAGGAGATATTTTAATTGTTTATTAATAAAGGAGTGTTTTCTTTGTGTCGGCTGCAGAGATGAAGTTGACGATGCTGACTCGCGATCTTCAGTAGTGAACGCGCCAGAGAGAAATGCACATTTCATACGGATCACATAAAGCAGAGAGCAGTCTGTGTCTGTATCTGGTTCCGTTTTGAATTATTCTGTTTAAAAGTAGACATGTCTGTGAGGAGAGTAGGCCGACGCTACCATATGCTGAGTTTCGGTTAATTTATGAGACGAGGTCCAGTTCACGCGCAGGCGCCTCTGTTTCGTGATTCGTCTGCTATATTTACTTCTTATTTATTAAATCCAGGTAATTGGTTGATGAAACATTGATTAAAATTAAGATACGAAATTCACTTTAAAGAAAGATTTTGTGCTTTCTGTTGATGTCTCTGTGAAAGTTTTAAAGGGTGCCGCTTTCAGAGCGCTCACGTCCACATTGTGTTTTCCTCATAAATGCGAACACGAAAATAAAATGAATAGGCCTATTTTATGTTCTGTGGAGACTACAGTTATAGCCTACTCATAATTTGTATTCTGAATAACGCCAGTATGTACTCCCCAACACTAAATGGGACACCCCAACTAAGATGCTGAGGTATAACCTGCAAGATATTTTAATAACACGGTTTTGGCAGTTAGAGAGTTCTGATGACGGTGTATACTATAACACCAACCGTCACACCCCTAATTCATAGTTTTACATGTTATACATATTTTACAGTAAGTAGATTAATCGATTACAAAAAGAATCGATAGCTGCAGCCCTACACTTAACCCTCTGGGGTCTGAGGTGTTTTCTGGGTCCTGGAGGTGTTCTGACATGCTCTGACATTTGTTCTTATTTCTGATACTTGTGACATTTACATGGCTAAAGTCTGATTACACTAGAGGTTGACCGATATGTTTTTTTTCAAGCCAATGCCGATGCCGATCTTTTGAAATCTGGGTCGGCCAATGGCCGATTAATGCTCCCGATTTATTTTGGCCGATATGTGCTTGTTTTTAACCTCTATTTGAAAGATAAAATGTAACAGAAATAATAATTACTTAACATAGACAAAATTTCTCAACAAAAACATTTATTGAACACTTGAACAATTAACAATCTGCACTTGTACACTTAAATTAAAAATGTATAATGTAAAAACATATATAAATTGTATCAATAATGTATAAAAAAAAAATAAAATAAACGAAATGGGTAAGAAGAAAATAAACTGTCAAGGAAAACTGTGAAGTGCTGCCATAAGGGGGTGGTTTTCTTTTCAGCCATCTGTAAAAAGGGGAAAAATACAAGGTTATGTTAGTATTTTTGTATAGTATCTTGACGTCATCTTCAAGTAATTTTATAGATAGGTATAGATATAAAATCTAACAAATGTTTCATAATTCAGCTAATAATTCAGTGCATTGTAAGTAATACAAGGCTAAAAACGTTTCCTCCTCCCAAAAACTGTCCTGAAACATGTATTTTTGGTTTGTTTGTTGACGGACAAATCCAAATGGACATAATCTAATTATCACAAAAAAGGGGGAAAAAAACTTTAAATGATTTAATAATTTTTTATATATAAGATTTATTATATTTTATTTAATTTAACTTATAACAATAACGTATTTCACTAGTTAATTGCTGTTGAACGACAAAAACAACCACCAGATGGGTAAATTATATTTTACAAAAACTTTAAATGCACCACAACGCACCGTCCGTCTGTTGTTCTTCAGACAACGGCATCCCGCTGTTAAACCTTTTAGTCTACAGTGAAATACAGTCACACTTTACACTGTTTGGCCAGCATTTTAACCATGTTTAATCCAGCTACTAACTAACGGTATGTTCAAGTTCGCTGCTGACTAGCATCACGTGCAGCGAAGCGATGTTTCTGTTATTCTAACGTCCGTTTTCTGAGCATCCAAGAGAAGCACTGGCATAACAGTAGCACCGAACTGAAGCACAGAAATCCGCGTTGATATTCGGTGCGGTGGATAACGGTCGTTAAGGTTCCAGTGCCGTATTAGCACCGGGTCTGTCTGTAGCTACCCGCTAGCAAAGCAAAGCCAGTCTGTCACTAGCCTATAGTGCGTTGGTCTCCTTTTTATTACTTATTTATCTGCACTGAGTGACAACCCTCTCAAATATAAGACACACAAACAGAACAAATAAAAGTCTCAGATTCACTCTGTAATTGCAAAATTATTGCTTACTTATTGACATGATAGCAACTCTTCTACTGTGATAATGCAACTTCAACTACGATCCAAAGTAGCCGAATGTCATGTCGCTTAGTTGGCAGTAACATATCAAAAGTTTTAAATTAAATATAGAGTTATAAGAATTGAAAAAAAATGACTCTAGCGGCAGCGTGCGTCAAACACGTGTTCCACGACAACACTAGGCTGCCCACAGGTGCGCCTGCCTAATAATCGGCTTGATATACTTGGATATTGGCCGATGCCGATTATGTTAAAAAATGCAAAAAATCGGCCGATTAATCGTCCGACCGATTAATCGGTCGACTTCTAGATTACACTGTATTCAGCACAAACTCTGCTACAATAATATGTCAGTAGCATGTATGTAAAAGTTTGTAGTTTTAAGATAATGACGTTTATGGGTGGTTTGTGAAAAAAAAAAATTGTCACTGAAATAAGGTCATGAAACCCGTACTAATTATTTCTTCACAAGACTTTTGAAAATTGTATCACGTAGCCTAGAATATTTGCTTAAAAACTGTGAAAATCATCCTACCTACTCATAAATTTTAAATCATTATATTGTTTTATCTGAATAAGACATGTTTTGTGTAAGAAAGCTTTATGTGGAGGGGAGTAAACCACCCATTAATATATCGTTTTTCACACCTGAGAAAGACAAAGACCCTCCCCTAATGGCCCTTTAAGGTGCTATCATTGTGAGGAGCCTTGCACAAAGAATGAGGAGAGACTTGTAACCCAAAGATACACAACAAATGACCAAAAAACACATTATTGAACAGAGACAGATCTAAAGACAGAGACTTGGACAGTCACACACCTTTGTGCCAATCCTGAAACAGAGTACATACCTGTCATTTCCAATGTGTTTGATTTTTCACTTTACCATGTTCATGTACAGAGACTCATGTGAATGTTGAAGTCAGCAGGACTCATCAGTGGCATCTGGTCCCTGTAAAAACAAAACAAAAAAATATGCTGATTTCCAGAGAAACTATAGGGCTGCACGATTTGGGGAATACATTTTAGATTGTTCTGGTTAAAATTGCTTTTTAAAAATGACAAAATGATATAATGAACACCAGGTTGTTCCTTGTAGGCATAAAGCTATGTGTAGGGCTGCATGAAAGGAACACTTCAGTAACACTACACTAGAGAAAAATATATTGATCATCATGTTACTTGAAATGTTTCCATTCGTTATGATGTTATGAAATGAGATTGGAGTAAAAACATAAAGCCTAATGTTTGGCGCGTTTTGCTTTCAAACTGACTAAAACTCACAGCGCGTGCAGATAACATTTACTGAAGCGATCGAGCCGCTCCAAACTATTAAACACTATTGTTACCATACATCTGCGGTTTGAACAGATATCCACAAACACAGTATTTAACAGTAAACACGGGTCTAAACATTATAATATTCGCCATGTTAGAGTAGCTTAAACACTCCGAGCCTACTTTTATCATGCTTTGTTTTATTATCGAACATAAAAATATCCTTGTCATACATGTATATAAATGTAGCATTGAAAGGTTGCCTACCGGTCCAGTTCACATTTCAAACATGTTTCTGTCTACATATAGATACACATACATGTACGACATTAGGCTTTGTTTTTACTCCAATCTAATTTCATAATGTACATTTTAGTCTTACACCAGTTTAACATGTCTTACCTTAATCTTCTCATCTTCAAATTGCGTTCTTCTAACTCTTCTGAGGTAAATCCAAGTGAAACAGCACAAACACAGTATCCCAAACTGGATGAGAAACAGAGCAGTACTGAAGTCGCTGATTCTTAGTTTAGAGGTGATGAGGGCGTTAACAGATTTGCGTTCCTCCGCGTGGATCATTAGCATGTGAACAGCTCGTTCACGCGTGGGTGTGGTCACCTTAGCGCTAATGAGCTCGGGATGGAGAAACTGTACATGTCTTTGCTTTCATGCGAATTATTTAAACAGAGAATATTTGTGTTTGATATGATTTACATCATTTAAAAATAGAGACTTCAAGCGTTGTAAAGACATGCGTTTCAAGTCTGTGTGCCAAACATTTGCTGATTTACAGATCATTTTCTGTCGCGTTTCAGAATGAACTTCACATTGAGAGATGCCAGAACGCACATCATGTTTATTTTCTTTATTTTATCTTATGAGTGTACACAAACAAAATAAGACATTTAAGGCAAGGAAAGTTTATTTATATAGCACATTTCATACACAATGGTAATTCAAAGTGCTTTACAAAGAAAGTTCAAAAGAAATAAGAATAATTAAAACAGTTAAGAATAAAGAAATTAAAATAATCAAAAGAAACAAGAATAATTAAAACAGTTTAGAATAAAAAATAAAATAAAATACAGTATAAACAGTAGGGGTGGTTAATCGGTCTGATTTCCCGATTCGATTCCGATTATTGAAGTCCCGATTCGATTACAGTCGATTTTCGATTATTAGCGATTCTCGATTAGCGATTATTGATTTTTAGCGATTCTCGATTAGCGATTTTTGATTTTCCATTTCACAACAGTAAATGAAAATACACTACAAAGTGATTGCAGTATTAAAAAAAGTCAGCTGCTGAATTACTTAACTCTTTTATTGAGTAAAAACAACTCAAAGCACTTTCTGTGTCGTGTAGTTATAACTTCAGAATTGAATGAATACATCACATTGTGTTGTGACTCATCAAGTTGAACTAAACAATAACAAATAAATGAAAGGCTTATTTCCTTTATAAAGTAGATCAGAACCAACATACTGTAGAAATTGGACAATTTTCTTCTAGAAAGACAAGGTGTTGTTCAGGTGGAGGAAGACTGCAGGTTGCAGTCGAAACATGTCAAGGTAAAGAAAAAGTTTTTTCTCCACCTGAACACCTTGTCTTTCTAGAAGAAAATTGTCCAATTTAATCATTAAAAAGACAAAATGAAAATTTTTGAACAACTTACTGTAGCTTCAGCTTATATATTGTACTGTAGAACACAGTGACAAAATGCAACACACTAACTTGTGAGTAATCAAGTTGTACTAAGTTGGCGCGATCGAACTGAGAGAGAAAGAGAGAGAGAGACGCGGGCGCGATCAAACTCTGTGTGTGTGAGAGAGAGAGAGAGCGAGCCGCGGGCGCGATCAAACTCTGTGTGTGTGTGAGAGAGAGAGAGCCGCGGGCGCGATCAAACTGTATGTGTGTGTGTGTGTGAGAGAGAGGGAGAGAGCGAGCCGGGGGCGCCGTTTCTTTTACTGTCTATGGCCGTTACACCCGCTTGCTAACTGGAACTGGGCGCGTTCGTGACGTTCAACTTCCGGTATAACATTTTTTACAAAAGAAAATAATGCAAAAAATTAAAATAAAATAAAAATCGATTTTTGAAAATTTAATAATCGATTCATACTCGTTCATAACATAATCGCGATTAATCAAGAATCGATTTTTTTCACCACCCCTAATAAACAGTCGGACAAACAGTGGCACAGAGCTCATTCAGTAAATGCATAGCTAAACAGAAGTGCTTTGAGTCTGGATTTGAATGTGACTACTGTAGGAGCACTTCTGATCTCTTCTGGAAGCTGGTTCCAGCTGCGGCTGGCATAGTAGCTAAAAGCGGACTCTCCTTGTTTAGAGTGAACCCTTGGTATTTCTAGCTGACGTGATCTGAGTGATCTGTTGGGTTTATATTCAGTGAGCATATCTGCAATATATTGAGGTCCTAGGCCATTGAATGATTTATATTCCAGTAATAATACTTTAAAATCAATCCTAAATGTAACTGGGAGCCAGTGTAAAGACCTTAGGACTGGTGTGATGGGTTCATATTTCCTGGTTCTGCTCAGGATCCTGGCGGCAGCATTCTGTATGAGCTGCAACTGTCTTATGGTGTTTTTATGAAGGCCAGTGAGGAGTTCATTGCAATAGTCCACCCTGCTGGTGATGAAAGCATGCACTAGTTTCTCTAAGTCTTGACTGGAAACAAAGCATCTAATTCTTGCAATATTTTTCAGGTGATAGTATGCTGATTTAGTTATTGCTTTGACATGACTACTGAAGCTAAGGTCTGACTCTAGAGACACACCAAAATTCCTGACTTGATTTTTAGTTGTTAGACCCCTAGCGTTAAGGTATGTATTTTCATTGAGAATTTCATCTTTGTTTCCAAATGTAGATCAGAACCAACTGATCAGTCTGTTGAGTCTGATCAGTCAGACAAACTGACTTCAGTCTGTTTAACTGAAGAACGTTTTGGGACATCCAATTGTTTACTTCAATGCATTGGCACAGGGAGTCAATGGGGCTGTAGTCGTTAGGCGATAGGGCTGAGTAGAGCTGTGTCTCGTCTGCATAGCTGTGGTAAGAGATTTGGTTCTTTCTCATTATTTGACTCATTGGGAGCATGTACAGGTTGAATAGGAGTGGTGTAAGAATTGAGCCTTGAGGGACTCCGCATGTCATGGATGTCCACTCAGACTTATGGTCTCCTATACTCACATAATAACCTCTCCCTTCTAGGTATGACCTGAACCATTTTAGGACTATCCCAGAAAGCCCCACCCAGTTTTACAGTTTTCTTTTTTTAGGAGGAGTTTGACAACTGCAGTTTTCAGGGAGTTTGGAAAACTCCCAGAGAGAAGTGAGGCATTTACCACTTCTAGGAGATCTGCTTCTAAGCTGTTTAACACACTTTTGAAGAAAGATGTGGGAAGGGCGCAGGTTGATGTTTTAAGGTGCTGTACGGTTTCTTCCAAAATGTTACCATCAATTTCTTTAAAATCAGACATAGTAACTACTTTCTCAGGTTGGGGTCTGATCTGTCTTACCCCAGCGCAACTCAAGGATGTGCTGATCACCTTTCTGATATAATTGATTTTCTCAGAGAAGAAGCAAGCAAACTCCCTGCACTTGCTGTCTGAGAGCATTTCACTGGGAATCTGGCTTGGGGGGTTTGTCAGTCTCTCTACAGTAACAAAAAGAGTGCGTGTGTTTAAGTTGCTGTTCATAATATTTGAGAAGAAAGTCTGTCTAGCTTTGGCTAGTTCCATATTGAAAGCATGGATGGTGTCTTTGTAGATGTTATAATGGACTACAAGTTTTGTCTTCCGCCACATGCGCTCTGCTTTTCTGCATTTTCTTTTTATATTTTGCACTGCTGTTGAGTTTCTCCAAGGTGCTTTTTGTCTACCACTCTTCCTGACTTTCACAGGAGCAATATCATCAATTACACCTTTAAGCATATCTGCTGACTATTTTCTCCTTGATTCTTTTAACTCAAAAGTTATTGTTAAAGATATATACATGCTGAATCAGATCAAAAGTTTTTAAAACAGTTTTGATTTCTTTTGCCATATTGGTTTCTGCATTATCTATGGACTGCATTTACAGTGAAGAAAATATTTGAACACCCTGCTATTTTGCAAGTTCTCCCACTTAGAAATCATGGAGGGGTCTGAAATTGTCATCGTAGGTGCATGTCCACTGTGAGAGACATAATCTAAAAAAAAAAATCCAGAAATCACAATGTATGATTTAACTATTTATTTGTAAGATACATGTGCAAATAAGTATTTGAACACCTGTCTATCAGCTAGAATTCTGACCCTCAAAGACCTGTTAGTCTACCTTTTAAAATGTCCACCTCCACTCCATTTATTATCCTAAATTAGATGCACCTGTTTGAGGTCGTTAGCTGCATAAAGACCCCTGTCCACCCCATACAATCAGTAAGAATCCAATTACTAACATGGCCAAGACCAAAGAGCTGTCTAAAGACACTAGAGACAAAATTGTACACCTCCACAAGGCTGGAAAGGGCTACGGGGAAATTGCCAAGCAGCTTGGTGAAAAAAGGTCCACTGTTGGAGCAATCATTAGAAAATGGAAGAAGCTAAACATGACTGTCAATCTCCCTCGGACTGGGGCTCCATGCAAGATCTCACCTCGTGGGTCTCAGTGATCCTAAGAAAGGTGAGAAATCAGCCCAGAACTACACGGGAGGAGCTGGTCAATGACCTGAAAAGAGCTGGGACCACCGTCTCCAAGGTTACTGTTGGTAATACACTAAGACATCATGGTTTGAAATCATGCATGGCACGGAAGGTTCCCCTGCTTAAACCAGCACATGTCAAGGCCCGACTTAAGTTTGCCAATGACCATTTGGATGATCCAGAGGAGTCATGGGAGAAAGTCATGTGGTCAGATGAGACCAAAATATAAATCTTTGGTGGGAGCTCAAACTCTGTGTTTCTCAGCGACAGCCCAGAAACCTGACTGATCTAGAGAAGATCTGTGTGGAGGAGTGGGCCAAAATCCCTCCTGCAGTGTGTGCAAACCTGGTGAAAAACTACAGGAAACGTTTGACCTCTGTAATTGCAAACAAAGGCTAGTGTACCAAATATTAACATTGATTTTCTCAGGTGTTCAAATACTTATTTGCAGCTGTATCTTACAAATAAATAGTTAAAAAATCATACATTTTGATTTCTGGATTTTTTTTTTAGATTATGTCTCTCACAGTGGACATGCACCTACGATGACAATTTCAGACCCCTCCATGATTTCTAAGTGGGAGAACTTGCAAAATAGCAGGGTGCTCAAATACTTATTTTCTTCACTGTATATAGCGCTTTCACAGACCCAATGGCCACCAAAGCGCTTTACATTGCCTCACATTCACCCATTCACACCGACGGCAGCCATACAAGGCGCCATCCAACTCGTCGGGAGCAGCCAGGCTTAGGTGTCTTGCTCATGGACACCTCGACACTTGGTCAAGTGGAACCGGGGATAAAACCACCAACCTTCCAGTTTGTAGACAACCTACATGAACCACTGAGCCACTGCCACCCCAAGGACCATTAAGAGTAAATGTTAAAATCTCCAGCAATAGCAAAACAGTCAAATTCTGAGGAGATTGCTGATAGCAGTTCTGTAAAGTCCTCAGCAAAGGCTGAAGAGTATTTTGGAGGCCTGTAAACATAAGTAAATAATAAGTAAAATGCGTGGAGCACCTTTTAACACAATACCCAGATATTCGAAAGACGGGTAATTACCAAATGATATTTGCTTACATTGATAGACATCTTTAAAAAGAGCAGCTACTCCCTGTCTCTCCTAAAAGCTCTGCAGACACTCATAAAAGTAAAGTTAGGAGGGGATGTTTCATTGAGGACTGTTGCACTGCAGCTGTCTTCTAGCCAAGTTTCATTTAGAAACATAAAATCCAGGTTGTATGTGGTGAAGTCGTTGGCTAGAAGTGATTTGTTTTTAAGTGAGCGGATGTTTAAAACTGCTAACTTAACAGTCTTACTTTGTGTCCTCACAGCAGTCTTAGTTTGGTGTGTAATAGGCACCAGATTTTATGGGTTTGCTGTACGGCTTTTGAAGGCCTTAGACTTTCTATCATGTAATTGAACAGCAATGGAGAAAGATACAGGCACACTGGGTTCCCGCTTGTTCTGTAAACATTTAAAATAGTTACTGTTATCATAGCGGGGACCCGACACATATCACTGAGAGCTGGTATCAGTTGTTTTTGGTTCACCTCGAGCCGATGGAGGAGGGTGTGGGCCCTGGCGCTGTGGCAGAGGCCGAAGAGCTCTCACAGGAGGAGGAGGAGGAGGAGGAGGAGGAGGAGGAGGAGGAGGAGGAGGAGGAGGCGAGCTGGGCCCGCAGGCTTTGGTGGTTTTGGGGCCTGACGTTTTTGGTTGACATCTGGGGGCTTGCAGCAGAAGAGTGTGATAGTTTGGTTCCAGCAAACACAATTTTTTCCATTTTCTCTGAGAAGCACAGAAGTGGAGATGCTAGAGATAGGGAAAGCGTGTCTGGGGAGAGGGGCTGTTTCTCTGGTGTTATCAGAGGCTGTAATGTTCTGTCCTGGTTTCCCTGGCTGTTTTCCAGAAAGTCGTCCTTGGGTGCTGTATCTTGAAGCAGTTCTAGTATGTCACAATCTGTCTGTGGTGAGCTCTGTGGGCAGGGCTCAGCTGAGATTGTGTCCGTAAGCAGAAGTTGTTGTGGCTGAGTGGTGTTATCATTGTTCTTGTGTGACGTGTCAACCGCATGTCCATCCAGGTGCTGAAGTGAAGTCCTGTGGTCATTCATACTGTGTCCAGGTGTGTGTGTGCCATTCAGGTTGAGTGGATTGGCACACACTGCAGAAGGATGATTGAGGGAGAAGTAGATGTTGTTCTTTAGCACTCTTGAACCAAGTTTGTTTGGGTGGTGGCCATCCAGTTGAAACAGTTGCCTCTGACTCCAGAAAAGATTGAAGTTGTCAATGAAGTTCACTCCTTTTATATTGCAGGTTTTTTGGAGCCATGTATTAAGCCCAAGCAACTGTGAAAACCTGTTTGTTCCTCTTGCTGGGAGTGGTCCGCTGATGAATGTCTGAACTTTCAGTCTTTTAAGTGTTTCAAAAAGTTAATTGAAATCCTTCTTAAGGAGTTCTGACTGCTCTTTATGAATATAATTTTTTCCCACATGAATGATGAGTCGATTTGCAGTCTTATGTTTCATCAGAATGTTCTCAAGTTCCCTGTTTACATCAGAAGTTGTTGCTTGTGGAAGGCAGCATGTTGTTGTATCCCTGCTGCTAATGTTTCTGATTATGGAGTCGCCCACTATCAGAGTCCTGGGCTCGGCTGCGCTCTGAGCTGAGAGCCGCTGTCTGCTCGTAGCTAACACTGATGCTGTGTTTGATCACAGTCAACACGTTTGGGTATTCCTCATTTACATTCATTAATACTTCAAATCTGTTCTCAAGATGTATAGGTGGTGGTAGGAGACCAGTGTTTGCAATCCTTGTCATAGCCGTATCTGGGGTAGAGGATGCTAATGCGGCAATATGAGATACTCATGACAATCTGATGTCTCGAGTGCCTTTGGGTCTCACACCCTGTTTGTGCCACCGATGTGTAAGTCGGTCGGTTTGTTTCTCTACACTCAGTATGGCCTGTCGAGGAGCACTAGATTCAGGGGACTCACCGGCTGTATGCTGAGGTCCATGATGAAGTTCTGTTGTGTGCTCCGTCTGGTTTGGTGGTCCCACAAGTAACTTTGTTTCAAGAACTGCAATCCTTTGTAAAAGTCTGTGGCAGTTAGTGCAGCAAGTAGATTCCAGAAGAGGCATTTTCTCTTATGTCATTCATATCCTTGTGAATGTAGGCAGATTGTGTTTTCCCTTCCCCGGAATGTAAGCTTTCAGCGGGAGGCTGGTTGAATAAAATAATCCTGCTTTTTTGTAGTAATTCAAGCGTTTGAGCACTGTTGATTAGCTGAAGTTAAAAATAGGTGATAAAAGGAGATAAAATATAAAAACGATAGAGCAAAGCGCGGAGCAGCAAGCAAGAGTGTCGGAACAGTCAATTTAACAGTTTTGAATGATGTATAACACTTATATGTAAGATCAAAATCAACAGAGTATTTTGAGTCTCTTTTGCAATAAGAAAAAAAGTTAGCTGGTATCGCCGGCACGACCGCCGACCCCAGAGGGTTAACTTCCCTGCCTATAAGAACAAAGGGTTAACGCTGTTAACACGCTGTAGCAGTTGTTAACCTTCCCTGGTTAAACAGAGGATGAATCTTCTCTGACTACACAGAGCATATACAAATATTAACATGTAATGCTAATTCTTCGCTGCCTAGGCAGAGGATAACTTTCATCTCTTAACAGAAAACGGGTGGTGATGGCGCAGTGGATAAGACTCATGCCTTTGGTGTGAGAGACCCGGGTTCGAATCCACTGTGAGACACCAATGTGTCCCTGAGCAAGACACTTAACCCCTAGTTGCTCCAGAGGCGTGCGACCTCTGACATATATAGCAATTGTACGTCTTTTTGAATAAAAGCGTCAGCTAAATGTAAATGTAAAACTTTAGAGGATAAACTTATTTAACCAAACTCTACAGCTGTCCGTTAACCTTTCTCTGGCTGCGCAGAGGGACATTTTTTTGTACTGGTCTTAAAGGTTCTTTTGGATAGAGTGAAACTCACCAAATCGTTGATTGTACGGAAAGAATCCGTCTGGAACTCAGTCAGAAAAGTTAATTCTTTGTTGAGATCTTTGTTGAGGTTGAAGTTTCAATCTGGATTCAGGTGAGTAGGTCTATCCGGGTCACAGGGCACCATAACTGTTGTAAACTTTTTCTTCTAAAGTGTAGGAACCTCAGAAGCACAGACCAGGAGACTCGGGCAGTATCTTAAGCAGGATTCTTTATTGAGAAGTCGCTGTTGCATCGCTGTAGTCTAACTATCCAAGTCTAACTCAGATGGTATACATAGTAGTTAAATATACATTACAAAGAGGGAGGGATTACGGTAACGCTTCCTTTTACAGTACAGTACTTACAGTGTACTTACCTAGAAAGTACTGGCTAATATAAGGTAAGTACATGGGTTAGGGGTAGGTTCAGGGTTAGTATTAGTTATTACCCAGTAATTGTCATTACTAAAATAAGTACATAGTACGTACATGGGTAACTGGACTGTAAAAGGAAGCGTTACCGGGATTACATAGGCTGCATTTACACATTGGGAGGGAGGAAGTCCTGACAGACTTAGCTTGTAGCATGAGTTTGTCAGATACCAGACTACTAAGCTGTTTGTGTGTTGTGTGTAAATAGACCTCATAAGTACAACTGGCCTCACAGACCAGTAATTTGTCTGATTTGTGTGTTGTGTGTAAATAGACCTCATAAGTACAACTGGCCTCACAGACCAGTAATTTGTCTGATTTGTGTGTTGTGTGTAAATAGACCTCATAAGTACAACTGGCCTCACAGACCAGTAATTTGTCTGATTTGTGTGTTGTGTGTAAAAAGACCTCATAAGTACAACTGGCCTCACAGACCAGTAATTTGTCTGATTTGTGTGTTGTGTGTAAATAGACCTCATAAGTACAACTGGCCTCACAGACCAGTAATTTGTCTGATTTGTGTGTTGTGTGTAAATAGACCTCATAAGTACAACTGGCCTCACAGACCAGTAATTTGTCTGATTTGTGTGTTGTGTGTAAATAGACCTCATAAACACTGTGTCCCTATATACCACAATTGGTTTTGACCCCATAATCCTGTGAAATGTCACACTTTTATTTATGTGTGTTCTGAAAGACAAATTAAGAATATGAAGTGAGTCTTGTCTTTTGCAGATTAAATGGAGATGTTTGACATTACTTTTATGTTGACAGGATGCTGGAAAAGGTGGGTCCCCATAAACCACCAACTCAAGACATTGAGGATGCTAAATTGCGAACGGATTTTTGATATCTCGAACGGTTCTGCCATGGCGAGGAAACGAAATTATGGCGAGAAACATTAAACAGGAAGTGTGTTATAACTTCTGCATACATTAACTGATCTTGATGAAACTTCAGCAGTGTGTTCGTTGTAAGAGGCCGATCACATGGATGTGACTATTGTGAGTCAAAGTTATAGCGCCACCAACTGGCAGCAGGAAGTGTGTCACTTTCAAAATGCTTTGAAATCACCCTCTTATTTTTACCCGATTTGCTTCAAACTTTATGTGTATAATGTAAACACACGCCAGATGAAGACCTGTGAAAGGATTATTTAATATCTAAGATAATGTTGCCATGGGAACGCGTCGAACTTTAATATTCTTTTTTGCTGATTTTGAGACTCTTAGCATGCTTGTAATTGCATGAAACTCGACACACACGTCACATTTATTACCTAGTAGACATGTGCAAAGTTTCAGAAACGTGCGTGGTGCAGGGGCTCAGTAGCACCACCTTTTGACAAAAGTGGGAGGGTTAGTTTTATAGTTTTACCTACAATCATAAAACGTGGTACGTATATTGTCCGGATCAAGCCGGACAACTTTCTAATTTACAGTTATTAGCTCTGAACAACAGGAAGTCAGATATTTTGGTTTGAATGTGGATGTTTTGGAAAATTTTCTGTCCCTCTCTCCCTCTCTCTGCATACCTCTGTGTCTGTGAGGGGAGGGGGATTTCTCTGTTCAGTGAGAATGCTTTTAATTATTGTTTTTCAAGGTTTCGGGGGCTTTTGGGGGCCTTAACATTCTTGAAAACTTTTGAAACTTTGCACACGGGTCAGAACCCGCGGCCATCAGGGCCGGGCCGAAGCTGGTACCCGGGCGTGGCAGGGGGGCTCGACAGCGCCCCCTGGAATGGGTTTCGAACACTTGTCCATATATCAAACACGCTTGCATGTAATAATATGAAACTCGGTACACTTATAGATCTCATCGAGCCGAACAACTTTCGTGCTCTAAGTTTTACGTCAGCCCAACAGGAAGTCAGTTATTATGGGTTGTTTGGAAACTCATCCTCTGGAAATCAAAGTACTCCTCCTAGGTAATTCATTCGATAGCTATCAAACTCGTTGTGCGTGAAGTCAAGACATTGAGGATGCTAAATTGCGAACGGATTTTTGATATCTCGAACGGTTTGGCCGTGGCGATGAAACAAATTTATGACTAAAAAAGGACACATAAAGTGTGTTATAACATAGTTAGTTTTACCTACAGTTACAAAACTCACCGTATATATTGTTCTCATCAAGCCGAACAACTTTCTAATTTACAATTATTAGCTCCAACCAACAGAAAGTCAGATATTGTGGTTTGAATGTGGATATGTGGAATTTTCTCTCCTTCTCTCTCTGTGTCTGTCTGTGTGTGTGTGTGTCTGTCTGTGTGTGTGTGAGGGGGGAGGGGCTCTTCGGGTGATAGTTTAGTCTAAAATCATACATAGGGCTATACTGCCCTCTTGTGTCCAAAATTATATTTATAAATAAATACATTAGGTATGTTACTGAGGAGATTGTCCCCACCGGTTAATCGACGTGTGACACCAGCGAGAGCTTTTAAATACAGACGGCCGCACGGACATTGATAATAGTGGCGCACGCAGAGCGCTCTAGGGAGTTCCCATGGAAGTAGGAATGAACTAAAAAAACGTTCTTCACTCTGTTCTGCTCGCTCCTCGACGTGTACGTTATGAATCGTTATGAATGCCCGTGCAGCCGTTAGTTTCATTTTCAAATTAGCGCCTTTTCTGAGGCTGAATGCTTGAATTGTGAGTTCCCTATCAGGAACATCGAGCTGCGTGAAAACGCTGCGGGAACGCTTCTAGCGTTGTGCGTCTTGAAGCATAGTATGGAATCAGCCAAAGGCGAGACGGAACGTCACGAGTGACGTCATCGACCAGGAAACTATAAAGCACACCCATGAACACAATGGCGACAGCTTCTGTTGTCTTCAGCAAGCGATTTGTGTGTGAATCTGTCCCAGTGTTTTTGTCTGTCTTTAGTGATTGCTAGGCAGGAGTTTTTCACTTAAAAAAAAAAAAAAAGGCTATATATATGTATTCACATATCTAAGCGAGCAGCATTACAGAAAGTGTGTGTTCCCCCCTGTACTCGTTATTTCACGGGTGGGGATTTACACGATCTGTGTGTTGTTTGTTTGGGAGTACAGCATGCCCGGTCAGCTCTCGAGGGGGCTGATTGTGAGCATTGCGAGCGTTTTCCAAAGAACGCTCTGCTCCCGCCGATCACTCTTTGAGGAGAGTGGTTCGGCTCGCGCTCCCCGCGGCTCGGGTCCCGCGTCTGTCGAGGCAGCGCGGCGGCGCGTGTCGTGGGGATCGCGGGTGAATCTGACAGCGGGGTTTGAGACGGGCCTCGCCCTATCTCAGCCTTTAACTGTTAGATTCAGTGCCTCAGTTTAGGGTTGGAAGCACGCTCTGCGGTTTCTTCTGCCCAGGCTGTGGCATTAATATTGCAACTATCCAGTTCTGAGGAGCTGAATGTTGTTGCTATTAAAAATATAATAATAATAATATTACATAAATTATTATAAAATAAGGGGATTATGAGGACTCATTCCCCTGAACAGAAATAAATGAGGAGCTTATGGAGGTGCTAACTCATGCTGTAGAAAAATTAAACATTGAGTGGTCAGCAGTTTGGCAGGAGTTTTTTTATATAAAAATATATTGTATAAACTATGTTTGCCTTCCCGAGTGCAACCTCCACGAAGGTGCCTACCATTTGTCCGGATCTCCACACCGAGGTGTCGAAGTCCTGGAAGAAAACGATTTCATACTGTATTTTTAGCCATCAGATCTCTACAAAAAATATTTTAATACTGCTGAGGCTTATTTACGGTTATGAGGCGATGCCTAGAAAAGCTGGAGAGATGCCTACTGCCATCTCTCCGCTGAAACGAATTCGTCTTTTAAGGCACCGGCGTTTAAAGACAGGGACTGATGGGCGGGTCAGTCCTGACTGTCGATAAGCTCCTCGCATGGGCGCAATAAAATCAGAGCGTCGCGTCTTGTGCTCCCCTGCAAAATAGTGGAACCAGACGCGACACTCTCAGATGAAGTTTTCGGGGGTTAAACTGATCTGAGGACAGTCATTATAGCCAAGTGGCTTCATCTAAAAAAAAAAAAAAAAAAGTAGTTCTGACACCACCGGTGTCAGGATGCTGAGGGTGGTCCCCACCGTGAGAGAAAGGTGTTCACTGCATCTGACGGTGCCCATTCTCTCACGGTGCCCTCAGGGGTCCCTTCTGCCAACCCCGCCTTCGCGTCGGGGCGTAGACGGGCCCAGCGAGCGCTTCCCGAGGGACGCTCGCCCCCTCTACAGAGTGTCGCGTCTTGTGCTCCCCCTGCAGTGGGACCAGGCGTGACACTCTCAACCGAGGTCTTCTGGCCATAAGACTGATCTGAGGACAGTCATTATGGCCAAGAAGGCTTCGTCTAAGAAGTCCTGACGCCGCTGGCGTCAGGATGCTGAGGGTGGTCCCTACTGTGAGAGAAAGGTGTTCACCGCATCAGACGGTGCCCGTCCTCTCACGGTGCCCTCAGGGGTCCCTTCTGCCAACCCCGCCTTTAAGACGGGGCGTAGACGGGCCCAGCGAGTGTTTTCCCGAGGGACGCTCGCCCCCTCTGAGGAGGGGCTTAGGGCAGTTAGACCAGTTGTTCCCTGCCGGTGCGCTGTTACAGGGCGCTGTGTCTGCTGCTCAAAATATTCCAGAGGCCAGCCTCGAGAGGCTGGTACCCTTAGTAGATTTTCTGGCAGAGTGGAAAAGTCTTCCAAAAGTATCTCAGTGGGTTCTGCAGTCGATAGAGAGGGGTTATGCCATTCAGTTCAGATCTCCTCCTCCTCGATTCAACGGGGTCCTGCCCACCGTGGTGGGCCCCGAGCAGGCTCTGGTATTGGAACAGGAGGTGAAAACACTCCTTCAAAAGGAGGCTATAGAACGGGTTCCTCCTCCCAGCAAGGAGTCAGGTTATTACAGCCGATATTTCATCGTTCCAAAGAAGGATGGGGGGTTGCGTCCAATTTTAGATCTGCGCCTATTAAACCGTGCTGTAGCCAAGCTCAAGTTCAAGATGCTCACGCTAAAGGAAATCGTGTCACAAATCAGGTCCGAGGACTGGTTTGTCACGATAGATCTGAAGGACGCATACTTCCACATTTCCATCCTTCCGCAACACAGGAAGTTCCTGAGGTTCGCTTTCGGGGGCGAAGCGTACCAATATCGTGTTCTTCCATTCGGTCTAGCTCTATCTCCCCGCACGTTCACGAAATGCATGGATGCAGCGCTGTATAGTTCCACTGCGACTCCAGGGCATTCGTATATTGAACTACATAGACGATTGGGTGATTCTAGCTCAATCGCAACAACAAGCGGTTCGGCATCGAGATGTCGTCCTCGCGCACATAAAGAAACTGGGGTTGAGGCTGAATGCCAAGAAGAGTGTTCTATCTCCATCACAGAAGACATCTTTTCTGGGGGCATTTTGGGATTCAGTAGCAATGCGGGCGTGCCTGTCGCCGGCCCGCATCACTTCAATTCTCTCAGCCGTAAAACGAGTAAAGCTAGGCCAGTTGCTCACTGTGAAGCAGTTCCAGAGACTGCTGGGTCTGATGGCAGCAGTGTCCAATGTTATTCCCTGCGGCCTGTTGTACATGAGACCATTACAGTGGTGGCTCAGAACCAAGGGGTTCTCCCTGAGGGGAAACCCCCTCCGCACGATCAAAGTTACGTGGCGCTGCCTACGTGCTCTGGTCATGTGGAGGGATCCTTGTTTTCTGTCCCAGGGACCTGTGCTGGGAGCTCTTTGTCGTCGTGTAACGCTAACGACAGATGCTTCCCTCACAGGCTGGGGGGCGATCATGAGTGGTCGCCCAGCCCAGGGTCTGTGGCAGGACCATCATCGATTATGGCATATAAATTGTCTAGAGATGTTGGCTGTGTTTCAGGCTCTGAAACACTTCCTACCAGACCTGAGAGGTCATCATGTTCTTGTCCGGTCCGACAATACATCGGTGGTCTCTTACATAAACCATCAGGGGGGTCTGCGCTCTCGCCCGTTATACAATCTGGCTCGCCAGATCCTTCTATGGACCCAGGGGAAGTTCCTTTCATTGAGGGCGATTTATCTTCCGGGGTATCTAAATCAGGGAGCGGACATCCTGTCGAGGCAGGGGCCGAGGCCCGGGGAATGGAGACTCCACCCCGAGGTGGTGGAGCTCCTGTGGATGCAGTACGGTCGTGCCGAGGTGGACCTATTTGCATCCAGGGAGACATCACACTGTCCACTGTGGTTCTCTCTCAGTTATCCAGTCCCTCTGGGGTTGGATGCTATGGTACAGGTGTGGCCGAGGTCACACCTGTACGCCTTTCCCCCGATTGCTCTGCTCCCAGGAGTTCTGGAGAGGGTTCGCCAGGCCGGGGTCAGTCTACTATTGGTAGCCCCGTACTGGCCGGCCCGAGTTTGGTTTGCGGACCTTATATCTCTCCTAGACGGTTCTCCTCTGGAGATTCCGATCAGGAGGGACCTTCTCTCTCAGGCGAGCGGGTTGATTTATCACCCCCGCCCAGAGTTGTGGAAGCTATGGGCTTGGCCTCTGAGGGGGCCCAGCTCGTAGGTGCTGGTCTCTCAACCGAGGTTGTTGAGACCATCCTTCACTCCAGAGCTCCTTCCACAAGGAAGTTATACGCCTTGAAGTGGAGGCTCTTCACTTCTTGGTGTGGAGAACACCTGTTGGACCCAGTTAACTGCCCAGTGGGTGCAGTGCTGGAGTTCCCGCAGGAGCATTTCTCCTCAGGGTTATCCCCCTCCACACTAAAGGTGCATGTGGCGGCACTTGCTGCTTACCATGTCCCTTTCAGTGGAGTCTCTGTGGGGAGACACCCGTTTATAACTCGCTTCCTTCGTGGTACTTTGAGGCTGAGGCCTGTAGTCCGCACGAGGGTGCCAGCATGGGACTTGATCATCGTTCTAGAAGGTCTTTCCCTAGCTCCTTTTGAGCCTATTGAAGAAGTTTCTGAAAAGTTTGTTACTTTAAGGACTATTTTTCTCCTTGCTATTTCTTCTCTTAAGAGAATCGGAGATATTCAGGCTCTCTCGGTTGCTCCTTCGTGTTTGGAATTTTCGCCTGGGATGGTGAAGGCCTTTCTCCACCCCAGGCCAGGTTATGTCCCTAAGGTTCCTACCTATGTGGCCAGACCTATAGTTCTGCAGGCCTTCTGCTTTACATCGTCTGATCAGGAAAAACTCAATCTGCTCTGCCCTGTCCGGGCTCTAGATACTTATGTCCACAGAGCTGCCCTGTGGAGGAAATCAAAACAGTTGTTTGTTTGTTTTGGACCACCTAAGAAGGGGTCTCCAGTGTCTAAGCAGAGGATGAGCAAGTGGGTGGTCGAGGCCATTTCACTTGCTTATGAGTCGGCTGGTCAGCCTTCACCTTTGACTGTCCGAGCTCACTCTACCAGGAGTATGGTGGCTTCCAAAGCCTTATTGTCAGGAGTTACTCTTCATGACGTGTGTGATGCGGCAGGCTGGTCCTCACCGCATACTTTCGTCAGGTTTTATGACCTAGACCTTAGCTCCACTCCTGGGGCGCAGGTGCTTTCGGCTGAATTTAATCCTTGATTCACACAGTCGGTCACTTGCTCTTATGGCGACGTGGGTATTAGCGTTCCCGCAGCGTTTTCACGCAGCTCGATGTTCCTGATAGGGAACGTCCCGGGTTACGTATGTAACCCTAGTTCCCTGAAGGAACGAGACGCTGCGTGTCGTTGCCATACTCCCAGCATTCCCTTGATCGACTTGCTTCAGACTTTTCCAGAAGCTGTCGCCATTGTGTTCATGGGTGTGCTTTATAGTTTCCTGGTCGATGACGTAACTCGTGACGTTCCGTCTCGCCTTTGGCTGATTCCATACTATGCTTCAAGACGCACAACGCTAGAAGCGTTCCCGCAGCGTTTTCACGCAGCGTCTCGTTCCTTCAGGGAACTAGGGTTACATACGTAACCCGGGACGTTCAATAGCCTATTATTCTTCATGGAAAACACAACAACAAAAAAGAATAATGACAGATTTGCTTAAATAAGCGCCTTTACACAAAATATTCCTTCATCTATTCAGTCAGCTCTTCACTCTCGTGATTAATGAAATTGATTTGACTACTGCTGCTGATCTTTGCTGACACACACACACACACACACACACACACACACACAAACTAAATTATATATTTAAATCTGCATATTGTAATATCTGCAGGGCACCCTCTAGTCTAGTCTTATTAAATGTATGCTTCATCTTTCATTTCTAAATCTGATCAATATATTCAATTATTTAGAATAATAAGACACTATCAGGGCTGTTATCCTAGGTAGGGCTGATAAAATTTTATATTTTACACCGAAAAATAACAATGTATTAAATAATGTTCTTTTTTTTTTTTAAAGATTTGTTTTTATTAACAATTACTTACAAGATGTAAATAGAGTGTACAAAGGATCTACGGCTTGATACATTACTTACATCATACATTAAGTACAAAGAATGGACATTTTCTAATTTTGAACATCAGAAAAAAAAAAAAAAATTAAAAAAAAAAATTAAATAAAAAAATTAAATAAAAAAAAATCAGTACTAAACAAAAACAAATATTGCACAAACATTTCCCACCCCCCACCCTCTTCCCTTGTATGGTTGTCAGTTTCTTTTCATTTATATATCTAAGCAGTCTGTACAGTTTATACACATATCACATACTTAAATCTACACATTATTCACAATAAATGCATCTATGAGGAAGTTATACAAAATAGATCTGCAAAGGGCTAATTTGAAGCCGATCCAGGAGGGCTCATATTAACATGAACAGTCAAATCTAGAGAAGGCAAAATGTCTATGAAAGGGCCCCAGATTTCTCTAAAAGTTGCATGCTTCCCTCTCACATTGTACAATATTTTTTCGGGTGTGCAGTAAGACACAAGCTCATTAATCCAATGTTTTACTAGCGGTGAATTTTCAGATTTCCAGTTGATTAGAATACATTTTTTTACTGCAGTGCTCGCAAGTAAGATAAAGTATTTTTTGTAATAGTTCACATTAATAGAGCTTGTGTCCCCCAGGATCCATAGTTTTGGGTCCTGTTCAATTTGACTTCCTATTACCCTTGATGTTAAGTCAATGACACGTTTCCATAATTCTTCTATTACTGGGCAACTCCATAGCATGTGTATAAGATCACCATCAATCATTTTACATCTCTGACATTTGGAGGAAATGTTGCTGTCAATTTTATGTAACCTGTAAGGAGTGTAGTATGTCCTATGGAATATATTAAATTGAATTTGCCTGTGTTTTGTGGAGGTTAGTACAGTCTGTGCTTGTTCCAATAGACGACACCAATCTGCCTCCTCATAAGTACAGTCTAGGTCTTTCTCCCATTTCCCTTTTGTGGATGTTTTAACATAAATCGGTAACTTTCCATTGATGATACCATATATAGAAGATATTATTCCTTTTGTTGATCTGTGTAAATTATTACATAGGTGGAATTCAAGAGGAGTTTCTTTCGGGATATATGGGAATGTTTCTTTGGATTTCTCCTTAACCCAGTCTCTAATTTGTAGGAATTTGAAGAAACTTTCTTTGGGAAGGTTGAATTTTTCATTTAGTTGTTGGAAGTTAGCAAAAGTATCATCATTGTATAAGTCAGCCACTGTGTGGATTTCTCTTTCCTTCCACCCCCGCAACACTGAGTCAGCTATGTGGTGTGAGAGGTTGGGATTACCCCACAAAGGTGTTCTTCTAAGAAAAGAAATATTTGTGTCGAGAAGTGAATGAGATTCTTGCCAAGCAGCAAATGTATTCAGTATTATTGAGTTGTTTGTGAGTGCAGTTAAACATTTTTTTGTGCCTATGAATGGAATATCCTTTAAAGCCATAGATTTCACCTCATGTTGTTCTATTGGGACCCATCTAACTTCACTGTTCTCTGCATGTAGCCAGATCCAAATCGGTCTGTACTGAGAAGCAAGGTAATAATTCCTAAAATTTGGTAAGTTGAGTCCTCCCCTCGAATATGGAGCCTGCAGAGAGATGAGTTTGACCCTGGGGTTTTTTCTTTGCCATATAAACAGAGTTAACATTTTGTTAAGTTCTTTGAAAAAACTTTTGGGAACATTAATCGGAAGACACTGAAATAGATAAGTAAATTTGGGTAAAATGCTCATTTTAATAGTATTAATTCTTCCTATGAGAGTATTAAATAATGTTCTGACATTGTTTTAAACATAAGTTAATTAACAATCGTTGGAAATAATTATACTTTTAAACATAACACTAAACCACCATTAGGTGTCGCCAGGTGACCGTCTTGATTCATTCGTTCAAATGAGTCATTGAGTCATTGATTCATTCGTTCAAATGATTCGTTCAAACGAATGAGTCATTTATCAATGAGACAGATGTTTATGGATTGATCATTGAATCTTTGAGTGAACCGATTCGTTCAAAATGCTTAATCATTCCGTAATGAGAAAACACATTTCTGTGAGATGCATGATGGTTCTTCTGTGATCTTTGTTGTACTATTTTTGCTGCTGAAACAGAACAATATTGCGTCTAAAATGTAAGTGACTTAATTGTAACTGTTTATTGAACTGTTGTATCAAATCAATGTCACATTTCAATCGTGATGGTATTCAGGAAAGAGCACTTGTCATGTGAGATTGCTTAACTGTATCATATGTTAAAAATATAAAAACTCCATATTTTTATAGGCAGTATATTGTTAACTGAGTTTCTTTTTTGTGTGCTGCGCTCATTTGTTTACATTTCTCCTCGAGAGGCTGCACGAGCCTCAGCAGGACAAATTTATTATCATCAGTAATACATTTATTATCCACTATCCATCGCAACTTACAATAAATTGAATAAAATCTGAATAATCTCTCGTTTTAGTGTTTTCAAAGTTATTTTTTTGTCATTGACATTCTAATTAGGCTACTTGTTTGGTCGGGCAAGTAAAATGTTCTTTTTTCTTGCTAAAAGGGGCATGGACAATAATTTACACCCTTGTGAAATATGACACCCTTTCATTAGTCTTTCCTCTCTCACTGATGCAAGCTCTACAGCACACATCTTCTCGACAGTCAAAGCGGGGTTACGTTATTGCCCATTGTGCACAATAACCCTAAAGGAACCGGGGTTGCGGTGCCACCGGCTTGGGCCCGCAATCGCTGCTCGCAGCTATATTTAGGGCCCGAGCACCGATGGTGTGAGGACCCTCTTGGAATTGCTCTGTTTATTAGGGCCCAAGCCCTGAAAGGGCGAAGAGCCCTATTGTTTTCCTTAGGATTATTTTTTTTTTTTTTTTTTTTTTTCTAACGACTATTCGGGCACTTTTGGGGCCCTTAACATGCTCGAAAACTCTTGAAACTTTGCACACGGGTCAGAACCCGCGGCCATCAGGGCCGGGCTGAAGCTGGTACCCGGGCGTGGCAGGGGGGCTCGTCAGCGCCCCCTGGAACGTGGTCTGAACACTTGGTCCATAACTCAAACACGCTTGTGTGTAATAATATGAAACTCGGTACACATGTCGATCTCATCGTTTCATCTATACCTCACACTCTTACTTTTTACCCCAGCCCAACAGGAAGTCAGATATTTGCGGATGTTTTTAAAACGCACGCAATGGAATTTAATATACTCCTCCTAGAGCATTCATCCACATACAACGAAACTCGGTCAGCCTGAAGTCAAGACATTGAGGATGAAAAATTGCGAGGGGATTTTTGATATCTCTAACGGTTTGGCCGTGGCGAAGAAACAAATTTATGGCGAGAAACGTGAAACAGGAAGTGTCTTATAACTTCAGCATACATTAACTGATCTTGATGAAACTTCAGAAGTGTGTTCGTTGTAAGAGCCCGATCACATGGATGTGACTATTGTGAGTCAAAGTTATAGCGCCACCAACTGGCAGCAGGAAGTGTGTCACTTTCAAAATGCTTTGAAATCACCCTCTTATTTTTACCCGATTTGCTTCAAACTTCATGTGCATAATGTAGACACACGCCAGATGTAGACCTGTGAAAGGATTATTGATATCTTTGATACTGTTGCCATGGCAATGCATCAAACATTAATATTCCTTTTTTTAAGCTTTTTCATGCTTTTTTATGCTTTCGGGCACTTTTGGGGTTCTTAACGTGCTCGAAAACTCTTGAAACTTTGCACACGGGACAAAACCCACGGCCATCAGGGCCAGGCTGAAGCTGGTACCCGGGCGTGGCAGGGGGGCTCGACAGCGCCCCCTTGAATGGGTCCGACAATTTGGTCCATATATCCAACACGCTTTACCCTATTTGCTTCAAACTTGATGTGTATAATGTAGACTCAAGCCAGATGTAGACCTGTGAAAGGATTGTTGATATCTTAGATGCTGTTGCCGTGACAACGCATCAAACTTTAATATTCTTTTTGGATACTTTTGAGATTCTTAGCGCACTTTTGGGGCCCTTAACATGCTCAAAAACTCTTGAAACTTTGCACACGGGTCAGAACCGGCGGCCATCAGGGCCGGGCTGAAGCTGGTACCCGGGCGTGGCAGGGGGGTTTGACAGCGCCCCCTGGAACGGGGTCCAAAAACTTGGTTCATAAATCAAACACGCTTGCATGTAATAATATGAAACTCGGTACACATATAGATCTCATCGGTTCATATATCCTTTGTACTTTTACTTTTTACCCCAGCCCAACAGGAAGTCGGCTATTAAGGCTTGTTTGGAAAACGCATGCAATGGAATTCGATATACTCCTCCTAGAGAATTCAACCAATCGCCACGAAACTCGGTCAGCATGAAGTCAAGAGATTGGCGATGAAAAGTTGCCAGGGGATTTTTGATATCTCGAACGGTTTGGCCGTGGCGAGGAAACGAATTTATGGCGAATAATGGAAACAGGAAGTGTGTTATAACTTCTGCATACATTAACTGATCTTGATGAAACTTCAGCAGTGTGTTCGTTGTAAGAGTCCGATCACATGGATGTGACTATTGTGAGTCAATGTTATAGCGCCACCAACTGGCAGCAGGAAGTGTGTCACTTTCAAAATGCTTTGAAATCACCCTCTTATTTTTACCCGATTTGCTTCAAACTTTATGTGTATAATGTAAACACACGCCAGATGTAGACTTGTGAAAGGATTATTGATATCTAAGATACTGTTGCCGTGACAACGCATCAAACGCATCAAACTTTAATATTCTTTTTGGATGCTTTTGAGACTCTTAGCATGCCTGAAATTGCTTAAAATTGCATGAAACTCGACAGACAGATCACATTTATTAGCCAGTAGACATGTGCAAAGTTTCAGAAATGGGCATGGTGCAGGGGCTCAGTAGCGCCACCTTTTGACAAAAGTGGGGGTGTTAGTTATATAGTTTTACCTACAATCATAAAACTCGGTACGCATATTGTTCAGATCAAGCCGGACAACTTTCTAGTTAAGTGTCATTAGCTCCAAACAACAGCAAGTCAGATATTTAAGTTTGAATGTGGATGTATCTGAGAATTTTCTCTCCCTCTCTCTCTGTCTCTGTGTGTGAGGGATTTGTCTATTGCTTTTAATGGATTTCAAGGTTTCAGGGGCTTTTGGGGCTCTTAACATGCTCAAAAACTCTTGAAATTTTGCACACAGGTCAGAACCCACGGCCATCAGGGCCGGGCTGAAGCTGGTACCCGGGCGTGGCAGGGGGGCTCAACAGCTCCCTCTTGAACGGGGTCCGACAATTTGGTCCATATATCCAACATGCTTGCATGAATTAATATGAAACTCAGTACACATATAGATCTCATCGGGCCGAACATCTTACCCCCGGTCAAGTTTTACGCCAGCCCAACAGGAAGTCGGCTATTATGGGTTGTTTGGAAAACGCTTGCTGTGGAATTTGAAGTACTACTCCTAGGCAATTCATTCAATCATCGCCAAACTCGGTGTGCATGATGTCAGTACTTTGAGGATGCTAAATTGCGGACGGACTTTTGATATCTCGAACGGTTTGGCCGTGGCGAGGAAATGAATTTTCATGGCTTAATAAGGACATATAAAGTGTGTTATAACTTAGTTAGTTTTACCTACAGTTACAAAACTCAGCGTGTATATTCTTCTCCTCAAGCCGAACAACTTTCTAATTTACAGTTATTAGCTCCGAACAACAGAAAGTCAGATATTTTGGTTTGAATATGGTCATTTTCTCTCTCTCTCTCTCTCTCTGAGCCAATATGGCAAGCCGTCTTAACATTTAATCATTTTAACCTACTAGTCTCTATTTTCATGCTACTAGTACTTATTTTTTAGATACTAGTATCTATTCCATTAAGTACTAGTACTTATTCATTAGCGACTAGTGCTTATTCTTTAGGTACTAGTGCCTATTCTTTAGATACTAGTGCTTATTCCTTAGGGACTAGTACCTTTTAAAAGATACTAGTACTTATTCATTAGATACTATATTAGTATCTAAAAATACTAGTATCTAAAAAATAAGTACTAGTAGCATGAAAATAGAGACTAGTGGGTTTAAATGATTAAATGTTAAAACGGCTTGCCATAAGCCTACGTCTCTGTGTCTGTGCCTGTCTGTGTGTGTGTGTGTGTGTGTGTGTGTGTAGGGGGAGGAGGGCTAGATTAACCATTTCACTGCTGTGTGGTTTGGCCTGCATTAAAAAGGAAAATAAATGTCTTAAGCCTTGTATTTTTTAAATAAGTTTTATTAATAAAGTAAAGGAATCACAGACTGTTTTTAAATGGGGTTGGATAAATATTTTTTTGTTTTTAAACTGTGTGTGCGTGCGTGCGTGCATGTGTGTGATTGTGCCTTGGTGTCTGTTACAGTTACAAGAGTTTAATCCTTGTTCAAGTTTAAGTTTAAGGCCTTGTCTTTTTGAATCCATTTGCAGCTTTTTATTAAGAATGGTCAAGACAGGCAGGGTGAACAATGGCAAACAGGGCAGAACAGAAAAGGCAGAGACAAACCAGGTTGACAGGCAAAGGACAAAGACCTCCAGATAAATACTAGGCTTCTGGATTTACACATTTAAGTGCTACAAAACATATTGACATATGACATCCTATGACATTAAAAATGATTCTAAATTTAAATTATCTCATATATGTGGCTATTGTGGTTCACGATCATAGGCCCTGTCCCAAATGGCACACTTCATATGAATTTTCGGTCTTGTGTACTTATTTCATGTGTCCGTTAAATCCATGAGACCGTAGGGTATCTCATTTTTCATTTTAGTTTTCAGAAGGTTGCTCACGCATACTTTGTGGTTGATATGTGCCCTCGATGCACACTTTTGCAGAGCCCACACTGATGCAAGCTCTACAGTACACTTCTTTTCGACAGTCAAAGCGGAGTTACGTTTTTGCACGTCATGCACAATAACCCTAAAGGCACCAGGGTGGCGGTGCCACCGGCTTTATATATATATATATATATATATATATATATATATATATATATATATATATATATAAATATAGCTGCGAGCAGCGATGAAGGGCCAAAGCCGGCGGTACCGCCACCCCGGTGCCTTTAGGTAACTAAAGGAACGGGGTTGCGGTGCCACCGGCTTGGGCCCGCAATCGCTGCTCGCAGCTATATTTATTATTATTCTTCTCCGCAATGAATCGCATTTTTGAGGGCCTAAACATGCACGAAAACTCACGAAAATTTGCACACGCGTCAGAACTGGCGAAAATTTACATCTGATATGCGTTTCAAAATTGGGCGAGGCAAAATGGCTGGATAGCGCCACCTATAAAGGTTCAACGGAGTGCGCCTCGCGTTACGTTTCACGTACGTGTACGAAATTCGGGACATACATGTAATGGCCCAATGCCTACAAAAAAGTCTCTTGGAGCGTAGCCCTAAACACAACAGGAAGTCAGCCATTTTGAACTTCCTCTCAGATTTTTGTGCAGTTTTTGCCATTTTCAGGCCTCGTACTTTAACGAACTCCTCCTACAGTTTTAATCTGATCATCTTCAAATTTGGTGAGTGTAATCTTAAGGCCTTTGCGACGTTAAATTGCGAAGATCTTGAGTTTTCGTCAAAGGGCGTGTCCTCGGCGGCCTGACAAATTTTGATGTTTCGCCATGAAACAGGAAGTTGCTGTAACTCAGGCAAACAATATCCAATCTGCCCCAAACTTCACACGTTTGATAAGAGTTATGTCCTGAACACATGTCCATGCTCATATTCAGTTACAGTCACAGCGCCACCTGCTGGCAACAGGAAGTGACATGTTTAACACTGTTGTGGACTCCTGATAACATATAAAAAAGTGCCAGCAAGTGTTAAACATGCTAACAACATACTTGAAACATGCTAAAACATGCTAGCAAGCACTTAGCTAAGTGCTAAAGCATGCTATTACTGCAATTCAATAGGAATTTGCTGTAACTCAGGTATGGAATGTCCAATCTGCCCCAAACTTCACACGTTTGATAAGAGTCATGGCCTGAACACATCTACATGACAATATTCAGTTATAGTAATAGCGCCACCTACTGGCAACAGGAAGTGACATGTTTAACACGTTGATGCCCTTCTAGCAACAGGTTAAAAATGCCATTGAGTTCTAAACATACAAGAAACATGTTAAAACATGCTAGCAATACTTAGCTAAGTCCTAAAGCATGCTAATTCAATGAAACAAGACGTTGTTGTTACTCAAAAAGGCAACGTCCCATCTGCGCCAAACTTCACACGTTTGATAAGAGTTATCTCCTAAACACATTTCCATGCTCATATTCAGACATAGTCATAGCGCCACCTGCTGGCAACAGGAAGTGACGTTTAACACTGTTCTGGACTCCAAATAGGTACATACATGTAATGGCCCAATACCTACAAAAAAGTCTCTTGGAGCGTATCCGTAAACACAACAGGAAGTCAGCCATTTTGATCTTCCTCTGATTTTTGTGCAGTTTTTGCCATTTTCAGGCCTCGTACTTTAACGAACTCCTCCTACAGTTTCAATCTGATCATCTTTAAATTTGGTGAGTGTAATCTTAAAGCCTTTGCGACGTTAAATTGCGAAGATCTTGAGTTTTCGTCGAAGGGCGTGTCCTCGGCGGCCTGACAAATTTTGATGTTTCGCCATGAAACAGGAAGTTGCTGTAACTCAGGCAATGTCCAATCTGCCCCAAACTTCACATGTTTGATAAGAGTTCTGTCCTGAACACATGTCCATGCTCATATTCAGTTACAGTCATAGCGCCACCTGCTGGCAACAGGAAGTGACATGTTTAACACTGTTGTGGACTACTAATAACATAAAAAAGTGCCAGCAAGTGCTAAACATGCTAGCAACATACTAGAAACATGCTAAAACATGCTAGCAAACACTTAGCTAAGTGCTAAAGCATGCAAATGCAATGAAAGAGGAAGTTGTTGTTACTCAAGAAGGCAATGTCCAATCTGCCCCAAACTTCACACGTTTGATAAGAGTTATGTCCTGAACACATGTCCATGCTCATATTCAGTTACAGTCATAGCGCCACCTGCTGGCAACAGGAAGTGACATGTTTAACACTGTTGTGGACTACTAATAACATATAAAAAAGTGCCAGCAAGTGCTAAACATGCTAGCAACATACTAGAAACATGCTAAAACATGCTAGCAAACACTTAGCTAAGTGCTAAAGCATGCCAATGCAATGAAAGAGGAAGTTGTTGTTACTCAAGAAGGCAATGTCCAATCTGCCCCAAACTTCACACGTTTGATAAGAGTCATGGCCTGAACACATCTACATGATAATTTTCTGTTAATTTTCTGTTATAGTAATAGCGCCACCTACTGTCAACAGGAAGTGACATGTTTTACACTGTGATGCAGTACTAGCAACATAGTAAAATATGCCATTGAGTGTTCAACATGTTAGAAACATGCTAAAGCATGCTAGCAATACTTAGTTAAGTGTTAAATCATGCTATTAATGCCATGAAACAGGAAGTTGTTTTAACTCAGGCAAGGAATGTCCAATCTGCCCCAAATATCACACTTTTGATAAAAGTCCTGCCCTGAACACATCTACATGACAATTTTCACTTATAGTAATAGCGCCACCTACTGTCAACAGGAAGTGACATCTACAATGTGATGCAGTACTAGCAACAAATTTAGATATACCATTGAGTTCCAAGCATGCTAGAAACATGCTAAAACATGCTAGCAACACTTATCTGAGTGAAAACACATTGTATAATCCCCATAATAAAGGACATTTTTGTAACTGACATTGACATACTCCTATATTTACCTACATAAATGCACATTCCCCTCCGTGCACGTTTTAGACTGTGATGCAGTACTAGCAACAAAGTAAATATGCCATTGAGTTATACACATGTTAGAAACATGTTAAAACATGCTAGCAATTCTTAGCTAAGTGCTAAAGCATGCTAATGCAATGAAACAGGAAGTTGTTGTTACTTAAGAAGGCAATGTCCAATCTGCCCCAAACTTCACACATTTGATAAGAGTCCTGCCCTGAACACATCTACATGACAATTTTCAGCTATAGTAATAGTGCCACCTACTGGCAACAGGAAGTGACATGTTTAACAGTGTGATGCAGTACTGGCAACATAGTAAATATGCCATTGAGTTATAAACATGCTAGCTATTCTTAGCGAAGTGCTAAAGCATGCTAATGCTATGAAACAGGAAGTTGTTTTTACTTAAGGCAATGTCCAATCTGCCCAAAACTTCACAAGTTTAATAAGAGTTCTGTCCTGAACACATGTGCATGCTCATATTCAGTTACAGTCATAGCGCCACCTGCTGGCAACAGGAAGTGACATGTTTAACACTGTTGTAGACTTCTAATAATATATAAAAAAGTGCCAGCAAGTGTTAAACATGCTAGCAACATACTAGAAACATTCTAGCAAACACTTAACTAAGTGCCAATGCATGCTATTACTGCAATTAAATAGGAATTTGCTGTAACTGAGGCATGGAATGTCAAATCTGCCCCAAACTTCACACGTTTGATAAGAGTCATGGCCTGAACAAATCCGCATTACAATTTTAAGTTAAAGTAATAGCGCCACCTACTGTCAAAAGGAAGTGACATATTTGACACTGTGATGCAGTACTAGCAACATAGTAAATATGCCATTGAGTTCTAAACATGCTAAAAACATGCTAGCAACACTTATCTGAGTGATAACGCATGTTATTATCCCCACAATAAAGGACATTTTTGTAACTGACTTTGACATACTCCCACTATATTTATTTATCTACTTAAATGCACATTGCCCACCGTGCTCTGTCTTCCTAAAGCCACCGGGTGGCGATGGCACGTGTGCGAGGGCCCTTTCAATGCTGCTTGCAGCTTTAATTATTATTATTATTATTATTCTTTTCCGCAATGAATTGCATTTTTGAGGGCCTAAACATGCACGAAAACTCACGAAAATTTGCACACACGTCAGAACTGGCGAAAATTTACATCTGATATGTGTTTCAGAATTGGGCGGGGCAAAATGGCTCGTTAGCGCCACCTATAAATGTTCAACGGAGTGCGCCTCCCACTACGTTTCACGTACGTGTACGAAATTCGGTACATACATGTAATGGCCCAATACCTACACAAAAGTCTCTTGGAGCGTAGCCCTAAACACAACAGGAAGTCAGCCATTTTGAACTTCCTCTCAGATATTTGTGCAGTTTTTGTTATTTTCAGGCCTCGTACTTTAACGAACTCCTCCTACAGTTTTAATCTGATCATCTTCAAATTTGGTGAGTGTAATCTTAAGGCCTTTGCGACGTTAAATTGCGTAGATCTTGAGTTTTCGTTGAAGGGCGTGTCCTCGGCGGCCTGACAAATTTCGATGTTTCGCCATGAAACAGGAAGTTTCTGTAATTCAGGCAAACAATGTCCAATCTGCCCCAAACTTCACACGTTTGATAAGAGTTCTGCCCTGAACACATGTCCATGCTCATATTCAGTTACAGTCATAGCGCCACCTACTGGCAACAGGAAGTGACATGTTTAACACTGTTGTGGACTCCTAATAACATATAAAAAAGTGCCAGCAAGTTCTAAACATGTTAACAACATACTAGAAACATGCTAAAACATGCTAGCAAACACTTAGCTAAGTGCTAAAGCATGCTATTACTGCAATTAAATAGGAATTTGCTGTAACTCAGGCATGGAATGTCCAATCTTCCCCAAACTTCACACGTTTCATAAGAGTCATGGCCTGAACACATCTACATGAGAATATTCAGTTATAGTAATAGCGCCACCTACTGGCAACAGGAAGTGACATGTTTAACACTGATGCAGCACTATCAACATGTTAAATATGCCGTTGAGTTATAAACATGTTAAAACATGCAAGCAATTCTTAGCTAAATGCTAAAGCATTCTAATGCAATGAAACAGGAAGTTGTTGTTACTCAAGAAGGCAATGTCCAATCTGCCCCAAACTTCACACGTTTGATAAGAGTCCTGCCCTGAACACATCTACATGACAATATTAAGTTATAGTAATAGCGCTACCTACTGGCAACAGGAAGTGACATGTTTAACAGTATGATGCAGTACTAGCAACATAGTAAATATGCCATTGAGTTATAAACATGTTAGAAACATGTTAAAACATGCTAGCAATTCTTAGCTAAGTGCTATAGCATGCTAATGCAACGAAAGAGGAAGTTGTTGTTACTGAAGAAGGCAATGTCCAATCTGCCCCAAACTTCACACGTCTGATAAGAGTCCTGCCCTGAACAAATCTACATGACATTTTTCAGTTACAGTAATAGCGCCACCTACTGTCGACAGGAAGTGACATGTTTTACACTGTGATGCAGTACTAGCAACATAGTAAATATGCCATTGAGTTAGAAACATGTTAGAAACATCTTAAAACATGCTATCAATTATTAGCTAAGCGCTAAAGCATGCTAATGCATTGAAAGAGGAAGTTGTTGTTACTCAAGAAGGCAATGTCCAATCTGCCCCAAACTTCATGTTTGATAAGAGTCCTGCCCTGAAGAAATCTACATGACAATTTTCAGTTATAGTAATAGTGCCACCTACTGGCAACAGGAAGTGACATGTTTAACACTGTGATGCAGAACTAGCAACATATTAAATATGCCATTGAATTATAAACATGTTATAAACATGTTAAAACATGCTAGCAATTCTTAGCTAAGTGCTAAAGCATGCTAATGCAATGAAACAGGAAGTTGTTGTTACTTAAGGCAATGTCCAATCTGCCCCAAACTTCACATGTTTGATAAGAGTCCTGCCCTGAACACATCTACATGACAATTTTCAGTTATAGTAATAGCGCCACCTACTGGCAACAGGAAGTGACATGTTTAACACTGTGATGCAGTGCTAGCAACATTAAATATGCCATTGAATTATAAACATGTTATAAACATGTTAAAACATGCTAGCAATTCTTAGCTAAGTGCTAAAGCATGCTAATGCAATGAAACAGGAAGTTGTTACTGAACAAAGCAATGTCCTATCACCCCAGACTTCACACGTAGAATAAAAGTCCTGCCCTGAACAACTATTATCCCCATAATAGGAGACATTTTGTAACTGACTTTGACATACTCCACCTATATTTACCTACTTAAATGCACACTGCCCACCATGCTCTGTCTTCCTAAAGCCACTGGGTGGGGATGGCACGGGTGCGAGGGCCCTTTCATCACTGCTTGCAGCTTTAATTTCTATGTACATTTCTAATGCACTTTCTGTAAAGCTGCTTTGAAACAATGTGTATTGTGAAAAGCGCTATACAAATAAATTTGAATTGAATTGAATTAATAAAACAGATTATGTCATTGCCCAAGTGAAAAAGACATTTCGTGAGCTTAGAATTATAAGGTTCTATCTCCGTTTAGGGTAGTTCTGAGATATTGAGCATCAACGTTTTTACATCCCAGCTGGCAGAACTGTTGGAACCTTTTTATTTTATTAATAACTACTAACAAAATATTTTTTTTACAAAAATAACACCACACAGGCATTAATAAACACCTAATGGATCAGATTATGTAAAAAACTCAATTTTGACCAAAAGTGGAGATAGAACCTTATAATTCTAAGCTCACGATTTGATTAAATGTATTAAAAATATACTTGAAATTCAAGTAGTATGTTTATAATACATTTGTATTCCCAACATGCTTATTTGAAGTGCATTAAAAATATATTGAATTGCATTTTAATATATTTCTAAAAAGTATACTATAAGTGCTTTGGTTATAAATATATGCTTAGTTACACTTTTAAGAAATATGCTAAACACAAACATACTTTTAGTGAAGTTTTAGTGTATTTAGAGAAAACATACTTGCGTTACTCTTACGTAAAGTATATTTTATGGTAAGACCATAGCAAAATGATTAAGCTTTTAGTGTGTTTAAAATATATGTACTTTATAAACGCTTAGCCCTACTGCAATATTTTTTAAATATTTATGTATTTATAATTTTAATATTTTTAAAAACATGTTTGGTGACAAACATATTTCTTAAAAGTGCACTATAAGTACTTTGGTAATAATTACAGTGAAGAAAATAAGTATTTGAACACCCTGCTATTTTGCAAGTTCTCCCACTTAGAAATCATGGAGGGGTCTGAAATTATCATCCTAGGTGCATGTCCACTGTGAGAGACATAATCTAAAAAAAAAAAAATCCAGAAATCACAATGTATGATTTTTTAACTATTTATTTGTAAGATACAGCTGCAAATAAGTATTTGAACACCTGTCTATCAGCTAGAATTCTGACCCTCAAAGACCTGTTAGTCTGCCTTTAAAATGTCCACCTCCACTCCATTTATTATCCTAAATTAGATGCTCCTGTTTGAGATCGTTAGCTGCATAAAGACACCTGTCCACCCCATACAATCAGTAAGAATCCAACTACTAACATGGCCAAGACCAAAGAGCTGTCCAAAGACACTAGAGACAAAATTGTACACCTCCACAAGGCTGGAAAGGGCTACGGGGAAATTGCCAAGAAGCTTGGTGAAACAAGGTCCACTGTTGGAGCATTCATTAGAAAATGGAAGAAGCTAAACATGACTGTCAATCTCCCTCGGACTAGGGCTCCATGCAAGATCTCACCTCGTGGGGTCTCAATGATCCTAAGAAAGGTGAGAAATCAGCCCAGAACTTCATGGGAGGAGCTGGTCAATGACTGGGAGAGCTGGGACCACCGTTTCCAAGGTTACTGTTGGTAATACACTAAGACGTCATGGTTTGAAATCATGAATGGCACAGAAGGTTCCCCTGCTTAAACCAGCACATGTCAAGGCCCATCATAAGTTTGCCAATGACCATTTGGATGATCCAGAGGAGTCATGGGAGAACAATAGAACTTTTTGGTCATAATTCCACTAACCGTGTTTGGAGGAAGAAGAATGATGAGTACCATCCCAAGAACACCATCCCTACTGTGAAGCATGGGGGTGGTAGCATCATGCTGACGTGTTACAAATTTATCAAATGTTTAATTTAGGTTTCCACTCCAATAGTATAAACTGATAAAGTTTAGTAGACTGATTTCAAGAATTTCCTGTCCTGCTACTAGGCCTGTTTTCCTGTTTTCTCAGATCACTGAGATTCTCACCTTTCAGCCTAGATGTTGAATCGTTAGGTTGATTGGATTAACTGTAGGGGAGACTTTCTTTAATGGCTCTGGGATGGCTTTTGGCTCCAGAGTTCCTGGCCACTATCAGCATTTGAATAGTTTATGCTGATTCCATTGGATTGGTAATGCCTACATTTGCATGCTTTGTTTTAGAATGTATCCCCCTCGATGTAACTCCACCCCTTTGAAAGGAATATAAGCTAAAAATGTATTATGTTTTAGTTAGACTTGGGATGACGCTGGGAAAGAGACTACAGCAAATCCAACTCATCTGCAATAAAGAACCTGCAAAAGATACAACCAAGTCTCCTGGTTTTCGCTTCTGAATCTTCTATACTTTAGAAGAAATAAGTTCACTACAGATGGTGCCGTGACCCTGATGGAATTAACTTCACCTAAATCAAGAACTGAATTTCAACAAAGATCAACAAAGCTGAGTGAGTTCTGACTGAGTTCCAGAAACTTCGACCTCAACAAAGATCTTAACAAAGAATGAACATTTCTGACTAAAGTTCCAGACGGAATCTTTTCCGTTCAAACAACGATTTGGTGAGTTTCACTCTATTCAAAGAACCCCTGAATGACCAGTACACATCCTCTGCGTTGTCAGAGAAGAGTTATCAGACAGCTGTAGTGTTTGGTTAACTAAAGTTATCCTTTAAAAGTGTTCTTTTAAAGAGGAAAGTATAGCCTCTACGTTGCTAGAGAAGGGTTATCCTCTAAACTTAGAGAAGATTAACAGTGTGTTAATATTGTTGTATCCTCTGTTTCACAGAGAAGATTTTAGCATTAAGTGCTAGTTATTTTGTATGGTTTATCCTCTAAAAGTTATAAAAGGTGCAAGATCCTTTGCATTTCTTGTCAGAGAAGAGTTAGCGTAACATGCTAATATTTTTGATATCCTTTGCTTTGCCAAAGAAGGTTGACCACAGTTGATTGTAATGCGTTGGTAACAAGGAAGTTTAACAACAGTTGATCAGTGTTAAACAAGTGTAGCCTCTGTTTCATCAGAGAAGTGTTTTTTTGATTGTGTGATAAAGTAGCTCACAAAATGTGTGAAAAAAACGCTAGACTGATTCCATCAACTGAGAAAGGTGGACTAGCTACCCCTTTATGGACAGACAGTGAGTTTAAGTCATTATTAGGAGAGCACATGGACTCCATAGTGACTGAGTCAGTTAGATTGAATTTGATAAAGAAATTTGGTATTCATCCAGACAAAGTATGGTCAATTGAAGATTGTAAAAAGGTACTAGGAGCAAGTATTCGCAAGAACAATGTGAAAGCCATTATTTGTTGTCAGAGAGAATTTAGCTTATCCATTGCACAAGAACAAGCTCAGTGTATTGCGAAGTTAAAAGAACAGAACAAACAGTTGCAGACTCAAGTGTCCTGTCTCAAGACAAAGGTGGGCAGTAACAAGGCCTCAACCAAATGGGACTCAGAAGACCAACAGTCAGATCAAACTTATCCTGATTTTCAAGCTTTCTTTGAAACAGATATAGCTCTCCAATCAGCAGAGAAACTACAGAAACGTAAATGTTCTAAGAGAGAGGGCAGTTGTTATTACTGTGGTAAGCCTGGACATTGGAGAAAAGAATGTAGGAAAAGCAAAAAGAACTTGAGAGAAGTTAACAATATTGCTCAGCTCCTACTCAGTCTGCCTTCTAATCTGAAGCAGCCCCTGCCTTCATCACTAATGAGTTTAGGTCAGACTGTAAACATAAAATGCCCTCCCCCACCTACAGGGACAGAATAGGACATGGAATCAGTGAAGAACCCAGGGAAGAACCGAAAATGCAATAGGCAATCGGGGGCAAAACCCTGGGCGAAGACTCCCTCATAGGCCTCCCCATCCATTTAGTCCATCCTCACTTCACTGTTTCTTTATAGGTGTCAAAATAATTAAGAAATAGGGAAAGAAGGAACAAGAGCAAACTCGGTAAAGTTTACAACCATTGAACAAATACTGCTCCTGTCTTTTGTTTTTCTGTCTTCCTTTGTGCAGATACCTCTTGATGGCTGACCCAAGACAATAAGCACCAACCTCCTAACCGGTGTATGAAGCCACAACCTCTAGAAATCAACGAGACCCACTGCCAACTATCACAAAAGGATAAAGAAAAGAAAAAATACACAACGCAGAGACTACGAAACCTTCAGTCATCCATCAACATGATCAAGATTGTCATACTACTACACATCATGAAGATCGCACAAAGTCCGGACTCCAGAAACAACATATTCTTAGAGCTGATGAATATGTCAAAAACGCCTTGTTTGCTGGAAAAGAACGTTTGCATGTCACATCCGAAGATGGCTGCATTTCAGGACTCACTTGTGCACAAAGACAGTCTTGATCTTTCAGCAGACCCCAGATGACTGAAGTTAATTCTTCCGTAAGAATTTTCACGGACTCTAATTGCATGTTTTGTTTTCTGTGTCAGCATGCAATTGCAGAAACACCAACACAGAGCAAGCTATGTGCCTGTAACAATCTCAAGTTACAAGAATGAACTTAAGTTTTAAATTTGTATATAGTGTGGGAGTTATTTAGAACTCCCAAAGAGGGGATTGACGTGTTACAAATTTATCAAATGTTTAATTTAGGTTTCCACTCCAATAGTATAAACTGATAAAGTTTAGTAGACTGATTTCAAGAATTTCCTGTCCTGCTACTAGGCCTGTTTTCCTGTTTTCTCAGATCACTGAGATTCTCACCTTTCAGCCTAGATGTTGAATCGTTAGGTTGATTGGATTAACCCTCTGGGGTCTGAAATCACGCCGGCGTGATTTGCTCGCTTTTTTCTTATCAGTGCAAAAGAGACTCAAAATACTCTGTTGATTTTGATCTTACATTTAAGTGTTATACATCATTAGATCCTGTTAAGTGTCTATTTTTTTTGTGGATACTCGCAATAAAAACAAAGTGTTGTGCTTTTCGCCAAATAAAGAAAAACGAACATGATGCGAGTTCTGCGTTCTCTCTGTCTGTGAAGTCCATTCTGAAACACATCCTAAGATTAACTGTAACTCCGCGAATACTTGTCACACAGGCACGAGAGATTTTTCTTTATGAAGCTTGAATTCTCTTCTTTTAAATGAAGTAATTTATATAAAAAACAAATACTCACAGTTTATGTAATCCGTTTGAAACCAAGGAGAGGTCCAGTTTTTTCTTTCTCCCCTAATTTTTTTTAATGAGTTGAGGCCGCCACGCCCCCGGCGCTATTCACATGTAAATAGTTTAGGTGATCTATATGCATCACACACGCCCCCGATCAATGCCATAAAAACACAAAATTTCTTCATGAGATTCGCTGATAGTTCATCGCGTTTTGAGGATGGCACAGCGGGCACGCTACTCCGGTAAAGAGGCCGCCAGATGATTCTGTACAGCGAGGAAGAATTCACCTTTTTTCCTCAGAGGAAGATTATTGCAACTCAAGACGACGAACGGATGCATTTTGAAGAGAGAATTGATCCCGCCGAGGATACAAGTTCGGAGTAAGTGTTATATGGTTTAGTGTTATATAATTATTTTTCTGATCATATAGAACTCATGTTTTCAGACTATATTTTGCTTAGTAGGCCTATTGCCTTACAATATAACATTCGTGTACATGCTCAAGTGTAAACTTTCAATATGATAACGTTACTCTCTAAACATTTGTATATTAAATATGTTACGGTCCCTGGTCTAGGTCAGGGTGTAACAAACAACGCAACAAATTCCGTTAGTTAACTCAAGTTTATTGTTATTTTCATGCCCACTGAGTTGTTTCAGGGTCGCATTGTTTTTAAATTCATAAAACAATATGTGAGAATACAGAATCAGAGATTCAAACAAACAAAAGATTTAGAAGCAAGATCTTCAGGGGTGAGCAAATGCCAAAATAACAAACCAAACAGAACTAACTTTCCCATGAAAGCTACCTTTCCTGTGAATCAAAATAAAAGAAACAAAACATACAACAAAATGCCCTATCTCCCTGACTAACACAAACCAGGAGAAAAGTAACGGCCTTTCGGCCTACAAAGAAAAAGGCACTCACCCCCTACGGCTTCTCAAGTAAGACATAAACATACAGGTACGAGCACAGGCATTAGTGCTGGATTCAGATCACACAATCTCACAGTAGTTACACGATACTCGGTTAACACAGGCTAAGAGCACATGAAGCACACACTTGAGCTACATTTTCACCAGCTGACAAACACACAGTACAGCCCTGGGGCAATCACAGACAGAGAGCAGAGCAAAAGAGGGAGCTCCCTCTACAGGCATTCCGGGGGATTTATAGTCCAGGCCTCTTCTCTGATCCAATCACCAATAGTGTTGCATTAGATGCGGGACCAATCCTAAAGAGAAGGAGACAGCAGCAACAACAACAGAAACATAGCTGCAAGACATCACCTCGTAACAAATATATTTCACTCCGTTTTGATTAGCTTATGCGTAATGTAGCTTATTTGCGAATATCTGCTTAGGTGTAGCCTAAATATAATGTGATTTAGTGCAAATATATTTCAGCTTCCGGTAAAATACTGTCTAAATACTAGACATTATATTTTTATATATAAATGTTCTGTTTTGGTTAGCCTATGACACTGCTTATCCTGCTAAAATACTGCACAGATGATTGTGAATACAGGTGTAAATGTTTGAAATGCTCTAAATGCGCACGGTCTATACGTTATGGCCCATCAGCAGATTCTCGCGGTGTATGGCCCATAAATAGATATTTCTCCGTCCTATGGCCCATCAATAGATATACGTTGTGCGTCCATACCCATTAATTGCCCACAGTTTACTTTGGATTATGTATGCTAACAGTTTTTGTTGTTGTTGTAGGATTGTGTCTGCATCACGCTCTCCTTCTCCAGCACCGCAGAGGAGCACGCGTGTCATTCAGTTCTCAGTGCGATCGAGAATCATACTGAGTAAGTGCACAGACGTAATATTTACAGATGAAATGTAATTGTGTTTACATCGTCATAATATACAAGTACCCATTCTTGTGTGAAATTACAAAAACTTTTTGTCTTTTTTTTTATCCATGGCCATTAGTGATTGATAATGATAATAATACAGCTTCTTTGATTGTGTTATCAGCAAATATAAATGGATGGGTATATGTAGAATTTTATACAGGTATCCATCAAAAGTTTGCAAACTTTTTTAATGTTTTAGAAGTCTCTGATGCTCATCACGTCTGCGTATATTTGATTAAAAAACAAACAAACAAAAAACCCAGTAATATTGTGAAATAGTATTACAGTCTAAAATAGCCTAACTGTATATTTTAAAATGTTGTTCTGTTGTTCTGTGATTCATCATTACTTCAGTCTTCAGTGTCACATGATCCTTCAGAAATCATTCTGATATGATGATTTATTTTTTAAAAATCAATGTTGAAAACAGTTGTGCTGCTTAATATTTTAAAAAATATAAAAAATAGTAATGTGTTCTAGGAATTACAATAAAACAGATTGAAAAACCAAACCTTTGCATCTCCTGTCATTCTTTGTTCAGGTTGCCTCACAGCACATTGATGGGGCATTAGCCTTTGGGGGAGTGTTTTTTGTCTCCCCTGGTGTGAATCTCATTAATATTCATGGCCATTGACCCTCCCACGCATACAGCAGTGCTGACACAAAAACTGACTTACAAAATTTTAATTGTTATATTGTTGTTTGTGAAAGAGTGGTAAGAATGATTTTCACATCATTTTGTAGTAAAAATTCTAGCCTACAAGAATAGTAACTCAAAAGTCTTGTGGACAACTGTTCAGTATGTGTTATATGGCCTTATTGCGGTGACAATTTTTTTCCCAAAACTTACTAACCACGCATAATATTTTTTTTCTATAAAATGCAAACATGTACATCTATTTTGCTCACATATTATTGTAGCAGAGTTTGTGCTGAATACAGCCAAATTACATGTTGGCCAATGGTATGTTGTAAGTAGCTGAAATAAGCACAAATGTCAGAGCATGTCAAAACACCTCAAAGGCCTTAAAAACACCTCAGACCCCAGAGGGTTAACTGTAGGGGAGACTTTCTTTAATGGCTCTGGGATGGCTTTTGGCTCCAGAGTTCCTGGCCACTATCAGCATTTGAATAGTTTATGCTGATTCCATTGGATTGGTAATGCCTACATTTGCATGCTTTGTTTTAGAATGTATCCCCCTCGATGTAACTCCACCCCTTTGAAAGGAATATAAGCTAAAAATGTATTATGTTTTAGTTAGACTTGGGATGACGCTGGGAAAGAGACTACAGCAAATCCAACTCATCTGCAATAAAGAACCTGCAAAAGATACAACCAAGTCTCCTGGTTTTCGCTTCTGAATCTTCTATACTTTAGAAGAAATAAGTTCACTACAATGCTTTGGGGGTGTTTTTCTGCACATGGGACAGGGCGACTGCACTGTGTTAAGGAGAGGATGACCGGGGCCATGTATTGCGAGATTTTGGGGAACAACCTCCTTCCCTCAGTTAGAGCATTGAAGATGGGTCGAGGCTGGGTCTTCCAACATGACAATGACCCGAAGCACACAGCCAGGATAACCAAGGAGTGGCTCTGTAAGAAGCATATCAAGGTTCTGGCGTGGCCTAGCCAGTCTCCAGACCTAAACCCAATAGAGAATCTTTGGAGGGAGCTCAAACTCCGTGTTTCTCAGCGACAGCCCAGAAACCTGACTGATCTAGAGAAGATCTGTGTGGAGGAGTGGGACAAAATCCCTCCTGCAGTGTGTGCAAACCTGGTGAAAAACTACAGGAAACGTTTGACCTCTGTAATTGCAAACAAAGGCTAATGTACCAAATATTAACATTGATTTTCTCAGGTGTTCAAATACTTATTTGCAGCTGTATCTTACAAATAAATAGTTAAAAAATCATACATTGTGATATCTGGATTTTTTTTTTTAGATTATGTCTCTCACAGTGGACATGCACCTACGATGACAATTTCAGACCCCTCCATGATTTCTAAGTGGGAGAACTTGCAAAATAGCAGGGTGTTCAAATACTTATTTTCTTCACTGTATATGCTTAGTTAGATTTTTAAGAAATATGCTAAACACAAGCATACTTTTAGTGAAGTTTTAGTGAATTTAAAGAAAACATACTTATGTTGCTCTTACTTACAATACATTTGTTGAGTACTTTGTGTAAGAACATAGCAAAATGATTACGCTTTTAGTGTGTTTAAAATATATGAACTTTATAAACACTTAGGCCTACTGCAATATATTTTAAATATTTATGTATTTATCATTTTAATATAAAAAAAAACATTTACAATGTACCAACTTATAATGTATTAGAAATATTTGTCAACTATTATTAAGCATTGCAATAAGCATACCTAAAATTAATGTTGTTCACTTTTACTTGTTTGTAGGCTACTTAAAAGGCTGTTGTCCACTGCATGCTACGTTTGCACTAATACAAATCCCACAAGGATTTCAACATCATATTATTTGAAATTGATCATAGATACATTTTCCAGAGATTATTTTTAAAAACATTTTTTAATTTATTTTTATTGCAGATCACATTTGTTACAATTTGACAAAAAAAGAAATTGAACTTGTAATACAAAAATCATTTACAGTTCACGTTTTCATAAAGAATAACAAAATAAATAAATTAAATAAATATCACCCAATAGATAGAGAATTGAAACAAATCTCATATAAGTAACAAATAATCTGTTTCAAAATGATGGTAAATGGTAAAAAAGTTTGTACTTGTTTAAATTCGAACAATATGCAGTTACGCGCTGACAGACTGCAAATCATATAACCTTAATGTTAACGTTAGTGTCATAACGTGACCTAAAAATAAACAGATTTTACAATTGTAACTTTAATTGATAACTGAAATGAAATCAACCGTCTGTAATATTTAATTAACATAGTTATGAAATTATAAAATGGAAGTAAAACATTTAATGTTACTATTAGACCATGAAATATTATTAATTTATTTATTAACTTTAAATATGAATGTTATAATTTCTTTTGAATGTATATATTTCATCAGAACGTTTGTCCATACAGATACTGTAAATATTTGACTGAAATGTGAATTTTTGTTTCTTTTTCTCCCTTTTCCTTGTGTGTAATCAGGTAATGTTACTGCTCTGTGTAAGTATTCTTTTGGAATCACTGTCTGACACATTATCAGTTTTTGCATTGTAGATTTGTCATAGACATTTACAAAAACTTTCTTTGCACCATATATGTAAAACTGAATTTTCATAAACATTTTGCTTATGTTATCTGTTAATATTTTGGGTATAAATTTTTTTTAATGAGATGTTCCTCACCCACTGAACAAATACTGTATTTGTCTTTACAGTGGTGTCATTTGTAGCATACATTCTTAGATGTTATTGTACATATTCATGAATAAATGTTTTAAACGGAGTTTATAACTTTAAAATTTTGTTTGTCCTCTCTCTTTTCAGTATTTATTGCCATCTAATCCTGATTGCAGAATTGAGCTCCAAACCCAGTTAAGCAGACCTGAACCAGTTGATGGAGGATCAGCAGACAGGTGTGAGCTAAACTCCTGCATGACCAGGACTGGACACCACTGCTGTAAGTAATCCATCTAGTCATGTTCAGAACATCCGGCAGGGGATCTCAGCTCTGGCCCTTGAGGACCACTGTCCTGCAGACTTCAGCACCAGCCCTGGTCCAGCTAATCCGATTGATCAGGATCCGATTGACATAAACTGAAAGACAATGCACTTTTACCCCTTTTCCACCAGCAAGAACCAGGTGCTAGTTCAGAGCTAGTGCTAGAGCCGGTTCGGAGTTGGTTCGACTGACGAGCTTTCAAAGAACCGGTTTGCCTTTCCACAGGCCAGAGAGCCACCACAGAGCCAGGTCTTACGTCACTGTATACATCTCATGTTGCCCAGCAACGCTAGCGCGGCAGTGCCAAACACAAACACACCAGGCTTGTTCGAGATGCATTGGCTTCTCGCAGACCGATTGACGCATGACATCAAAGAATTGCAAAAGCGACCCAAAAGCACAAGGAGTCGTATGCTCTCCACACACTCCCGCAGCTCCGATCGGTCCGCGCTGCTCCGATGCATCTCGAACAAGAAATTCAGAAATTCAAGCATTCAACAGGAAATTCAAATGAAAAATGTAGATGCCAAGTATAAGTTTAGCTTAGATATATTTCCACTCACTGAACACTGACTAAGCGTTCTCCGTCAAGCGATCATTCAGTTCAGCGAGCGTACCTGTGTGTGACGTACTGTAAACTAGTGTGAAGGCGCGCACTCGCCGTCACGCACACAAAGAGAGCGAGAGAAAGTTACATTATACCACACAAAATCGACGCACTACATGTAAACGATATTCTTGTTTGTATTTCCCTGTCAAAATAACTGAGTTCATCTGGTATTATTCCGCTTTTAAGAACAAGCAGAAGAGATGCCGGTTTCTCCGGTAGTGGGCGGAGCTAATGCGAAAATTGCAATCTTATTGGATGGTACCCACGCCTGTTTTAATTTCAGCAAAACAGAGCGAACGAATGCTGTCAAATGATTTACATTCATGAACCAAGCAGCTCATGTGTTGTAGGCCTATATTATATATTTTTTTATAGACTATGGTTGTGTATATTGTCATTATTAGTAGTAGGATTATCTTTTAATAATAATTACTATTATTATTAATTTTTCTTTACAGAAACACTGAATGACCAACAATATCTTAAGCACCACCAGTTCAGTTTCTGTTCAGTTAAAATGACAAATATGCATTCATACAACATGATTATCAAGTTTTAGTCCTATCATTAAAGGTTGTATAAGTCATTTCAGGCCCAAAAAAGGCTGAAACATAAATGATCACATTCACCTAATCTTTCCTAACGATCCGCTAGCTGCCCGCCCCATAAGCATGCCGTCCAAAAACCGCGTCTCTGTAGGCAGCCTAGGCTCTGAGATCTGCACACAAAACAAATGGGTACAACCACCACTCAAAACCAAAATAAAGTGTTCCAACCAATCACCGACAGGGGCGGGTGTTGTGAGGTTTTGAGCTCCTGCACGGAATAACATCCCAGGAATAATTACTTTGTAAAATAGATTAAAACAGAAAACAGGTATTTTAAGTTGCAATAATATTTCATAATATTACTCTTTTTAATGTATTTATTAAATAAATTCTTTTTTGATGAGCTGAAGGGATTTCTTTCAAAAGTATTTAAAGAAACTTACTGACCCCAAACTTTTGAATGGTAATGTATTGTATATGTATTGTATATATAAATATATATTAGGGCTGTCAAATGATTAATCACGATTAATCGCATCCAAAATAAAAGTTTGTGTTTACATAATAAATGTGTTTGTACTGTGTAAAATTATTTTGTATATACACACGTGCATTTATATATTTAAGAAAAATGTGTTATTTATATATAAAATATTTATATTTATATATAATATAAATTATATATAAATCTATATTTAGTATATACATGCAAATATTTCTTAAATATATACAAGCATGTGTATGTATTTATATATATAAAATAATTATACACAGTACACACACATTTATTATGTAAACACAAACTTTTATTTTGGATGTGATTAATCGTGATTAATCATTTGACAGCCCTAATATATATATATATATGTATATATTTTTACATGACCGTATAAATAAAATTATTTGAAACATATGACTTCTAATGTACTACTTTTTTAGCATATATTGTGCAAATGCAAAGTAGAACCAAACTAATCTTGTTGTTTGTTAGGGCCACAGGTGTAACACATCTTTGGATTGTCCTTGGTATGCCCACACTTTTTCCCAGTGTACCCACAGTATGCCCACACTTTTCCCAGTGTACCCACAGTATGCCCACAATTTTTTCAGTGTACCTACAGTAAACCCACACTTTTCCCAGTGTACCCACAGTAAATCCACACTTTTCCCAGTGTACCCACAGTAAACCCACATTTTGCCCACAGCATTTCATGCCAGTATGGGCCCACGTGGGCCCCTTAGGGGTTTGCTGTGGGCCCACAACTGGCCCCCATTGGGGCCCACTCTACATAGTGTGGGCCAGCCCACACTTTGGGCTGTCCCACTGGGGCAAACTGTTGTTCCTCCCCCCTCCACGAGCAACCCAGCTGATCAGCTGTCAACCTAGCTGAGCATGAACCGGCTATTTCAAAACGTACTCGGTTACTAACGTAACCTCAGTTCTCTCTAGAAGAGGGAACGAGTACTGCGTAATATCTTACGCTAGGGGAAAATCTCTTTCCTCGAGATATTGAAGCCAAAAAATTATCCTTAATTTTTAATTATTGTAAAACGCGTTGCGGCAGCATGCAGACATAGGCAAGACGGCTCGCGTGCCTATTGGCTGACCTGCGGCAACTGCAGCAGCCTATCGAGAGAGGCCCCCCGTGACGTAATGTCCAATGGGGGCGCTTCGCGCCCACTACGTCACATCCCGCCAGAACAGGCGTAGCCTGGGCCTATAAATACAGCTCGATAGGCTGATATAATCTGGTTTTTCATCGCCGAAGCGAACCAGAGCGTGTTGCAGGCACGGCAAGATACGCAGTACTCGTTCCCTCTTCTAGAGAGAACTGAGGTTACGTTAGTAATCGATTACGTTCTCTTACGAGAGGTACTCTCGTACTGCGTAATATCTTACGCTAGGGGAACAAAGTGTGAAACGCCGTGCGTGCTGGGATCTAACACCAAAGTCCCAAGGGCAGGTGCCCGGAGCTCATATAGTGCACAATTCACCAGAGACTCACAGAGAGTCAGGGAAGAGGGGCTAGAAGCATCATTCCCATCATAAGTGGCATCCAAAGGAGGCCAAACACATAAACAGTGTTCCAGACAGTCAGGGGGAAAAGCATTTTCAGCCTGAACTGAGCAATCATATGGGTCCTACAACAGCCCAAGAGGTTATATTATCGATCAGCGAGCAGGTGCTCAAGCAGTGTCAATACTCTGAGCCGAAGCTTCGGGGCAGACAATACTTTTTTTAGACCGAAAATAACTTAGCCCGCAAGGCGAGAACTCCTAGGTTGTAAAACCTGATAAATGTAGACGGGGAGGCCCAGCCTGCCACCATACAAATATCCTGTAAGGGAATCCCGCTAGACAAAGCCCACAACGAGGCCACGCCTCTTGTTGAATGCGCTCTGTCACCCAGAGGACACTGCAGTCCTTTAGAGGTGTATGCCAGTCGCTATGGCATCAACTATCCATCTGGATAGACTGTTTCGATGCGGCTAGCCCTTTAAGGCGCCCGCTATGTGAAACAAAGAGCTGCTCAGTCTGCCTGAAAGTAGACGTGCGCGACATATAGGCCCTTAATGCCCTGACTGGGCAAAGGAAGCTCACGCCCTTTTCCTCTCTGTTATCCGGCAGGGCGCACAGGGAAATAACCTAGGCCCTGAACGGTGTGTTGAGGGATTTCGAGCTTCACACCAGCCAGAGAACACTGACCATTTCGAGGAGTAGAGACGTCTAGTAGACGGAGCTCTAGCCTGCGTGATCGTGTTTAACACTTCCTCTGGGACGTTAACTGGTACCCGTTGATGGCCCATGCGTGCAGGGACCGTAACTCGAGGCGAGGATGCCAAATCGAGCCCTCGGCCTGTGAGCCACGGGGCAGTGCTTGTCATCTGCATCAGACCTGGGAACCAAACTTGGTTCTTCCAGAGCGGAGCAATCAGCAACACTACGCATCCGTTTTCCTCGATCCGCTCCAACACCTAGGGCAGGAGCGAAACGGGAGGAAAAGCATAGAGCGGGCAGCGGGGCCACACCTGGGCTAGCGCATCCCTGCTCTTTGAGAAAAAGTTCGGACAGTGAGCGTTCTCTTGAGACACGAACAGGTCTACTCGAGCTCTGCCGAACATGTCCCATAGCAGTTGGATCGTCTGCGGGCGCAGAGACCATTCCCCTGCCGGGACCTTGTTTCTGGACAGTCTGTCCGGCCCCACATTCAGGTGACCGGGCAAATGTGCTGCTCTCAGTAAGCACAAACTGTGCTGGGCCCAGACCAGGAGGCGTTCCGCCAGCCTGTACAGGTTTCGGGACCCGAGACCGCCCTGGTGATTTATATAGGATACCACTGACATGTTGTCCGAGCGGACGAAGACGTGGTGACCCTATATCTGGGGACAAAAAACGCCTTAGCGCGTTGTCGACTGCCAACATTTCCAGGCAGTTTATGTGTAGGAGCTTTTCTCGTTCTGACCACTGGCCGAAGAACGGTCTGTCCTCGAGCAGCGCTCCCCATCCCGAGGTGGAAGCGTCCGTAGACACTACTTTCACACTCGAGGAAGTCCCCAGGCTTACACCTGATTGGTACCAACCGGTCGCACTCCAAGGTTTCAGAGCTGAAAAGCATTTCAGGTCAACCTTGAGACGAAACAGACCGGCAGTCCTTGCGCGACATGGTACGCGCTCTTTCAGCCAAAACTGCAGTGGGCGCCCATGACGCAGACCCGTAGACCCAACTGGAGTACTGCTGAGGCCGAGGCCATGAGACCCAGCATTTTCTGAAACCTCTTTAACGGGACTATAGAGCCGCAGCGGAAGGATTTCAATAAGCGCTGAATGTTCAGTCTGCGCTCTGGCGGTAAGCGAGCTGTCATAGACAGCGAGTTCAGTTCTGTGCCCAGAAAGGTTATTTTCTGGCTGAGGGACAGTGAACTTTTCGCCCAGTTGACTCCGAGGCCCAAGTTCTCGAGATCTTTGAGTAATACGGTCCTGTGTTTCATGAGCTCTGATGGTGATCGAGCTAGAATCAGCCAATCGTCCAAATAGTTCAACACTCGCATGCCCTGAGTTTACAGAGGCGCGAGAGCCGCGTCCATGCACATCAATGTACGGGGTGCTAAGGACAGGCCGAACGGTAGGACTTTGTATTGATAAGCCTGGCCCTCGAAGGCGAATCCCAGAACCCGCCTGTGACGTGACGCTATTTGTATTTGGAAATACGCGTCCTTCAGATCTATTGACATAAACCAGTCCCCTTGGCAAACCTGAGCGAGGATTTTCCTGGTTGTGAGCATTTTGAACTGGCGTTTCACAAGCGCTCTGTTCAGCTGCCTTAGATCTAGAATGGGTCGAAGACCCCCGTCTTTTTCAGTACCAGAAAATATCTGCTGTACAGAACCCCCTTCGCTCTGAGCTTGAGACAACGGCTCTATAGGCCCTTTGCTCAACAGTTTCGCCATTTCGGCTTGAAGTAAATGGCTACTTCACATTTCACCGTGGTTTCGACTGGCGTCAAGTGAAACTGCAGCGAATAGCCTCTGTTTTTAATGTTCAGCACCCATTCTGATACCCCGTCAAGTTTCGCCCATGCCTTGGCATGAATGGCTAGGGGTAGAATGAAATCTGGGCTCTGGCTGTGACATAGTGAAGAGCTTCGGTGCGTGAAAACATTTGTTTGCAACATATGAGGCGGGGGGTGCGCTGAGTACAGCGTGAAGCCTGGCCGCGCTCGACTCTCACGGCATTCTGCTGTGAAAAAGAGAGCGGGGCGCACCCTGTGGGGCTTAACATGTCTGCGAGTGCATGTGAGCGCGTGACAGCGGGCACAGTTACTGCACTGAAAACACTGTCTGCCTGAGCTGACTGTATGTGTGTAGGCTTCGTTTTTACAGAAACCGCGGGACACGTAAAGCATAGTGTTTGTGGGCACATTCACTATGTTTAGTGCACAATCGACATGAGACGATTTTATACGTGCGAGCCCTGAACTTTGGTGGGCTGTGTTTGTGTGTAGGAATGAACACTGAGTCGTGGGCATTTTAATTACACTTATAACACCATCGGCCGTGGCCAGAATACCAGAAAATACACTCCTTATGTGATTATCTGGGTCGCCGTGAAAACAGCGTTCTTGTGCAGGCAAGCGGGTCGTGGTACCGGCTTGTTTACTGCAAAATACACTGGAACAGTCGCATTTTCTGGAACTGGACGAGCGAAAAGTTTCGGTTGGAGTCTGGCCGCGGCGAGACCTGAAAACCGTCGTTTCCCTAGAAGGGCTAGATAGGCAGATAACATCAGCCAAAGTGCCTCTCAGCAGCTGTGAGAGAAGCCATGTCGGCGGTTGTTTGCAGGCAAGCGTGTTATATAACAGGCTCACTACTGCAGTAAATACATTTTCAGCCGCTCAGACTAAGAGGAGCTGATAAATGTTTGAGAGATGGAGACTGGTCCGGCCACTGAAGCACTCTTTCCTCATTTCTGCATAAATTTTATCTGCCGCGAGAGCCGGGATCGAACACGGGTCTCTGGCACAAAAGCATTATTTTATCTGCCGCGAGAGCCGGGATCGAACACGGGTCTCTGGCGCTAAAGCAGCTGGGTTTTACCACTGAACCACAGGGGGAAAACTACAATGGCTTTAGTTAGCGCGAGCAGATAAGAGAGCGCCGTCACAGTTTTGTGTCGCCGTTTATTTGCAGGTGAGCGCGTTATACCACAGGCTCACTATTGCAGTAAATACATTTTCAGCCGCTCAGACTTAGAGGAGCTGAGAAATGTTTGAGAGATGGAGATTGGTCCGGCCGCGGCGGGACTAAAGCACACTCTTTCCTCAGTTCTGCATAAATTTTATCTGCCGCGAGAGCCTGGATCGAACACGGGTCTCCCGCGCAAAAGCGTTGGGTTTTACCACTGAACCACAGGGGGAAAACTACAAAGGCTTAAGTTAGCGCGAGCAGATAAGAGAGCGTCGTCACAGTTTTGTGTGTCGGCGTTTATTTGCAGGCGTGCGTGTTATATCACAGGCTCACTACTGCAATAAATAAATTTTCAGCCGCTCGGACTAAGAGAGCTGAGAAATGTTTGAGATGGAGATTTATCCGGCCGCGGCGGGACTAAAGCACACTCTTTCCTCATATCGCCAGTGACGCATGCGCACGGGGCGCGGGGTAGCTTTCTTGTAACGTAAAGAAAGCTAGCCATGAGCTGAATTCCACCACAAATACAGCTATCTCGTCGTCACCAATGGCGGAAATGGCGGCCGTTATCCGTGGGTGAGCGAATGAAGCTGGCGAGCGAACCGGCGAGCTTTCGCGTGCTGGAGAAGGCTCGGGGGCGCGCTGAGTACGGCGCTTCTTACGGCGCGGCACTACAGCGGGCGGAAGTGCAGGCTCGGCAAAAAATGCCAGACGAGTCCTCAGAGTCGTCATGGGCAAGAGAGATGGCAGCCACCGTCAGTGAGCGCGCGAGCCGCGTGATCCTCACCCAGGCATGAAACGCAGATGACATGGCGGTCCCCGACGCTGAGTGTGGCTCGGCACGAACCACAGGATCTGAGCATCTTAAAAAAGACGCTTGCTCTTTTAGAGAAAAGCGTGTGTTGCAGCGGCGAACACACACTTTAACTGAGTAATAGTATTAATAACAGAAAAGGATATGGCGCCGGAAAGCGCAGCAGGTACGGCGACTGAAGGCAGCAATGCAGGCCGGCGTCCTCAGATGCAAAGGCTCGTCCCGCTGATAAGCTTATGTCGACGGCGCGGCTTCTTCACTCTAGATCCAGCGATGCGTGAGCTTCGCTGAAGAGATGAAAAATCTGATTATATCAGCCTATCGAGCTGTATTTATAGGCCCAGGCTACCCCTGTTCTGGCGGGACGTGACGTAGTGGGCGCGAAGCGCCCCCATTGGACATTACGTCACGGGGGGCCTCTCTCGATAGGCTGCTGCAGTTGCCGCAGGTCAGCCAATAGGCACGCGAGCCGTCTTGCCTATGTCTGCATGCTGCCGCAACGCGTTTTACAATAATTAAAAATTAAGGATAATTTTTTGGCTTCAATATCTCGAGGAAAGAGATTTTCCCCTAGCGTAAGATATTACGCAGTACGAGAGTACCTCTTGTAAGAGAACCAGTTATATCTACCGAGGTAAGTAAAGCAATATTTCCTTGCCAACTGATTTTATTTTTTTTATTGTGTTGTCATGCATACTTTTACCGGGAACGAACGATATGAACGAGGCCAACTACTGCTTTTGTGTTTTTTAGTTTTTTTTTGGGAGAGTGGGCATGACATAAATATAGGCTAATTTGTCTAAAGTTATATTAGCAAGGTCTATAAAAGGTACGTTCATCTGGTAGAATGACGGTTTACCTTTGCTTGTCTAAGAAAATATCAGAACGTTTTTTATAGCTCGATCATGATATGTGCAACATGTTTATTGCCTATTATCAGACGCGTTGACGTAGGCCATTGTAATTCAACTCATATCTGTAAAGTATATCAACTGTTTTATATTGAAATTAAACACAGTTTATTCCAAAGATACTTACAAGCAGGGTTCTAAATGAACTTTTTTGATCACCAGCCAATGTGGCTGGTAACTTTCTAAACTTACTAGCCAATTAGAATTTCCACTAGCCACATTTTTTCCGGTGAAAATAAGAGAAATTATGAGTGCCACTGAATGCAGTTGGTCATTTTATTAACATTGTTGGCATGAAAAACACATACAGTACAATACAAAAAAATATACAGAGAAAGTACAAACATTTAATTTCAAGTTTGGATCTATCTATATTTATCTATTAGGGATGTGAATATTCGATCTGTAATTATAATTCGAAAAATGTATAATGTTAATATAATAATTTAAATTTTTTTAACTTTTTTTCACAGTTATAATAAAATGCACTGTGGTGCTGTGGGGCGTTTTTAACAAGTGGATTGTAGCCTATTTGATCACACAAGAGACTGAAGAAAATTATTTTACAAAATGGAATTACTTTTAATCAATTATTAATTAAACTAAGTTATCATAATATCACCACCACAATGAGAAATCACACGAAATCCAAACGGCAGTCGACTGAGGACGCAGCTGTCCATCATGCATTCACGCCTGCAGGACAGCTCAGCTGTACCCCGAGGGAATCGTGATCCGAGATGATATCTTCTGGTGGCAAACACATTTTGAGATTGAGATTTTGCGTTGCGTTGCGTTGCGTTGCAACGTTCGTCTGTTATAGGACAGTTTGAATTAACGAGCAGACACTGAGCTACTTGCTCTACGTTTATTTAAAATGAATTAAAATTAACAGCAAGACAACAAGCAGTGAATGTGCTTTCCATTAAATTAATCACACACAGAAAACAAGTACTTAACAAAAAAACAGGCCTATTCTGGTGATGCGGTGGTGACGCATTCATGTGGCGCTGCCAATAAAGCACCTAAAATCTGTCACAAAGAACCGGCAAAAGTAGGCTAATGATCATGAAAATGTAAAATATAGCAAGGAGATATTTTAATTGTTTATTAATAAACAAGTTCTTTGTCAGTGCTGCAAAGATGAAGTTGACGATGCTGACTCGCGATCTTCAGTATAAACGCGCAGAGAGAAATGCACATTTCATACGGATCACATAAAGCAAAGAGCAGTCTGTAGTCCGTTTTCTTTCGTTTTGAATTGTTCTTTAAAAGTAGACATGTCTGTGAGAGAGGCTACCTTATACCCTGAGTTTCGGTTCATTCATGAGACGAGCTCCAGTTCACGCGCCGGCGCCTCCATTTCGTGATTATCTATCATCTGCTATATTTACTTCTTATTTATTAAATCCAGGCAATTGGTTGATGAAACATTGATTAAAATTAAGATACAATTTAATACAAAACGAAAGAGAGACTATATGGGGCGGCATCCATCAAACTGACAGTTTTATTGCCCCCCTATGATTGGTTCCCGTGCTAAGCCCCGCCCCTTTTTACCCCTCCCACCCACTTCCGGTCTGTCCATCTGGAGCGTGGGAAAATTCCCACGCTAACTCCGCCCCTTCCCACCCCCACAACCCCCACTTCCGGTCTGACCATCTGGAGCGTGGGAATTCTCCCACGCTAGCTCCGCCCCTTCCCACCCCCCCACCACCCCCACTTCCGGAGAGATCATGTGACCGCGGGAATTCTCCAACGGTACGGAACCCCGCCCATCCGACCCGGTACGGAACCCCTCCCATCCGACCCGGTTCCGGACAGGACACCTGCTGTACACCTGTTACGGGCACCTGTCTTGTTCAATGTAAAAATGTTCAAAATAATGGAAAAACATTCAAAACAATACATTTGAATCTTTTTAAGAAGGATGACAGAAAACAGATAGGTTTAGTGTTTTTTATTAAAGAAAGGGTTTTCACGTTTACATTTGAAATCTTTTTACTTTCACACATTTGTAAAAATTGTTAAATAGGATTTTCTCAAATTGCATCAAGCAAATAGTTATATTTTCCATCATACATTTAAAAAAGTTGTACTTTTCACATAACACAGTGCTTAAAACCATTAAGACCGTTTATATCATTAAGACCAGTACAGGTATTTTACCTTCACACATTATTTTGTAAAATGTTCCATTTTATATAAACCAGCTGTTTAAAAGGTGTTTTCTTAAAGTTATCTTAATGTTTTAGTATGAAAGCATCTAAAACAACGTGTATTAAAATTATATCATGCAAATAGATCTAATTACTATATTTGAAGAAGTATTTTTTCACAATTACATAGTGTTTAAAGCCATTAAGACCAGTACAGGTATTTACCTTCACACATTATTTTGTAAAATGTTCTTAAAGTTATCAAAATGTTTTAGTATGAAAACATCTAAAACAACACGTATTAACATGATATCAAGCAAATAGTTCTATTTTCTAACATATATTTGAAGAAAAGTTGTACTTTTCACATAACACATAGTGCTTAAAACCATTAAGTCAATTTATATCATTAAAACACAGTACATGTCTTTACCTTTACACATTATTTAGTAAAATGTTCCATTTTACATAAGACAACTGTTTTCAATCACAATAATAACTAAAACAGCCTGTATTAAAATTATATCAAGTAAATAGTTATGTTTTCTTAATAAACCATCTAAATCCGCATGTATTAAAATGACATCAGACAAATAGGTCTATTTTCTATCATACATTTCACATAACACGTATAGTGCTTAAAACTATTAAGCCCATTTATATAATATCATTAGTGTTCATACACTTAAAACATTAATGAAAAAGTTTAAAGAGTGTTTTCTTAAAGTTATCAAAATGTTTTAGTATTAAAACATCTAAAACACCATTTTAAAAATGTTAAAAGGTCAATGTTCAGTCATTTACAGAAAAGTATACAAGTTAAGTGTTTTTTCATTACAAAAAGATACATTAACACATTATTTGCAAAATGTTACATTTTACATAAAACATCTGTTTTAAAAAGTTTTTTCTTAAAGTTATCAAAATGTTTTAGTATGAAAACATCTAAAACAACATGTATTAAAATGATATCAAGCAAATAGTTCTATTTTCTATCATACATTTCACATAACACGTATAGTGCTTAAAACTATTAAGCCCATTTATATAATATCATTAGTGTTCATACACTTAAAACATTAATGAAAAAGTTTAAAGAGTGTTTTCTTAAAGTTATCAAAATGTTTTAGCATTAAAACATCTAAAACATCATTTTAAAAATGTTAAAAGGTCAATGTTCAGTCATTTACAGAAAAGTATACAAGTTAAGTGTTTTTTCATTACAAAAAGATACATTTAACTTTCATTATTTGTAAAATGTTACATTTTACATAAAACACGTCATGATATTAAAACTACATCATGTTAAAAATCATAGTATCAAAAAATAGCCTTACGTTTTTACAAATCCGATTGCTGAAAAAGAACCAGCACCTCCAAAACTTAGAGGTTTTATTCCAAAAGTCCTCGTGAGGAGCTCCGCGAAACGCGTCCGTACTCTTACATCCCAAAAGTTACAATGGGGTACCTGAGGTCCTGACACCAGACAGACCTAGACTCCACCCCTAGACCCGCCCACAACACGCGGTCAGATGACGTGGGCGTGGGAAAAGACGACAAACATTTCCCACGCTCAGGATCATCGTGAAAAAGTGACCATTCAGCTCAGCTGTCTGACAGAAATGACTGTCCTGAACACAGCATGCGGACCCATGATGGCTCCACCCATTCGCGCCCCTCACAGGTGACGTGCGCATGGGAAAAGATGGCAAAGAGTTCCCATGCACACGCGTCACGCACACAGACGCCTCCCCCGCGCCCTGTTTAAAAAGCCACAAACTCAACGTGCATTCTCTTGGAATTTACGCTACTGCAGACCCCAAGGCTTCCCGATATATACCTTGGTGAAGTTATGATGGATTTAACTTTAGCTTCGTGAAAATTACAAGGACCGTGCTTAACAAAATTTATCCATGAACCAGCAGGACGTGTGGAATATATTTTTCATTTGATTGAGCAGTGTGGATATAACGATAGAATATTTACATGGAATATACAACAGAGCACTCTCGATTTGGTTTTCACAGAGCGAGATATTGGATTTTATTTTTTGAAAAGACTGAGGAGACGGATTAACAAATGGGAATATACAGACTGCTCGCGGACCACGTTAATAAATACCCACGTATTTAATAAATGTATTTAATGTAATAAATAGTAAATATACTTCCTTTGCATATCATTTGCATCCTTCCTATATTGTTTTAACAGGACATCCTGTACCCATTTAATTACACCGAAGCAGAAAAGTTAAAATTTAACAACAAGGTCCTTCGGTGAAACGGAGAAACATGCCCGTACATGTTCCCTGAGACACAGTCGAAGTCTACACGACATGCATACCATAACATACAGATAAATAACACGGGAGGATCATGCGTCAGCTAGGTGGTAGGCTAATAATATAAAGTGCAAACATAATTAACAATGTAAACATTTAGACGGAATGCCTCATGATCTAAATTCTCTCTTATGAACGTATTATACGATAAAATACGCAAATGTGTTTACAATTAGCTGCACGCACACACATAATCCTTAGTTGACAACACTTGAGTTTAACTATTATTTACATTGAACAAGCGCATCTGCACATTCTCTCTCCATTAGATGTTTTCAAACTTCCCGGAAAGTTTTTGAACAGTCCAAATCACGAGCAGAGGTGGGGGGTGTTTGGAAGAGTCCATTTCCAAAGGTTTTTTTTACTGTTTTATAACAAATAACATTATGTCGCAAGAGAAGTTCTCGCACACACAAACACACCCCTACAATGTATTGGGTGGATGTGGTAAGATCAGGGAGGTGTTTTTAATCAAAGAAAGTTTAGTTTTTGAACATTTATAAGATTTTGAACATTAATACATTTGTGTGTTGTTGCAAAAGCATCTATTTTCTTTAAATAAAGATTTACCTTTTTATTTTCTTTAAATAACGATTTACCTTTATTTATGCTTTAATTTCTTTAAAACAGTCTGATGACATGCATTATCTCTGTGATTAATTGATTAGTAATGTTGTTAGGGGTTTCCTCACACGAGTAAAAGCGCTTTAGGCGTGTTTGTGACAAACACGTTGTATTTACAGACATTTGAAATGTATTTAACATCTTAAATGTTTTTTTCTGACCAACTTACATTTAATATGAATTACCTGAGGCGTTTAACAACCACATATAGGGAATGCATGTTGATTAGTAAGTTTCAGGCATAGTACAAACATGCTATGTTCGAGAAAAGGTCATATTGTTGTAATCTTTGTGAGATCACACCCCACAAACGTAAAACTTTGTGTTGGGATGACCCAGGCATGGCTTTACTAAAATAAACTTTACGGAAGTCATTTTCAAGGTGTGAGTATGCTTCGACATGTAATTATACCATATTTTATATATTATGTTTACGGTTCCATTTGCTTTAAAGTCTTTGTTTGTTTGTTTGTTATTAACTAATACTTTTTATTTTTTAACTAACACTTCAACATCCTACACAAATTAAAGAAACATATGAGCTAAGAATGTTCTCTAACCCCAAATAAACAGATAATGGGATGTTTGCAATCTACAATATGTTAGATATTACTCAGTATGTGTGTAAATAGCTGTGCTTAAATCTTTGGGTGTATTTTACACAGTAACATATTTTGTCACCGCAGTGATGCAAAGTACCACACTCTTGTAAAGCCTATGGACTAGCTTTAAAACATAGCCTTTATACAGGAATCACACGTGTCCAAAACACCTGTGTAAGATTCAAAATACCAAATCACTAAGAAAAGAGGGCTGAAAAGCACAGATTATATTAAATACACAAAAGTTTGCAAATTATGGTTTCATTAGTTTTTAGTCATCTTGCTCAGATAGCAGGTTCACATCTTGTTTCTCGGATTGTACGTGTTTTAGGTGAAGACTTTTCTTTGAGAGCCGTCAACATTCAGTGGTTATAGGAATAAATGATAATTAAGAATTTAAGTGATAGTCTTTCTGTTTGAGAATGCTTGACTATCTATGACTATCCCTCTATCTATGATGCTGAATCACACAAAGTATAAACACGAAAAGTAAGTGCATGCTGTTTTACACTTAAACTATTACCACAGAATCACTTGAGTTAAATTAAAGCTTGAGTTAAGTTAAAACCAAACGTATCTTCATACCTGTTGTGCCAGACACAAATTGTTCTAAGAAATCTTTTTTGTTTTATAAATACACTTTTCTTATTTCTACAAATATCGGGGCTATATGAAGTTAATACACAATGAAACGAGAATAATGCTACCAAATATGTCTGACACAATGTTTTAACAAAAGGCACTGTTTTAAAATACAGATGTTTTTCTTTTGACAAACCTACAATTCCAATGATCTCACCCCGGTGGTGTTTAACATCCAAGAGCTGAAGAAGCAGTTCTTTATGCAAAAAAGCAAATTAATTTAAAAACAACAACAATACAAATAGTTTAAGTTGACATCCCCAAAACATCCCCTGATCATCCCTTAAGTTATAGTAAACATTTACAATGTGTAATTCTGTCAGTTTGACATGACGTACCTGCACCATATTATTGTAAAGCAAACACATTTGAGGGTTAACGTTGTCCTTGTAAAGGATATGAGTAAAATTCAAAGATTATGTTTGCACAAAAGTAGACTCTTTACAGAAACGCCACATCAGTTTTGAATGTTTGTAAGTGGCATTTTATATTTTAGCCGATTACGATGTTTACATATTGTTTATATTTATTTTTGGACAGTTTGCAAAATTATAGTATACGAGCGTGATCAAAAGTGTTAAAGAATATGATGTGTAATACTGTTATGAGCTCAGCCACGACCACAAAAGAAAGATTTTTTTTAAAACAATTTTTTCAATTTATTTCAACAATACATTGAGAGATATATTCATTGAAACGTTATACAGTATATGCACAAATTGAAACGTTATTCGGTATATTCATACATTGAAGCGTTATACAGTATATTAATAGGCTATTTGAAGCATTATTCAGTATATTTATACATTGAAGTGTTATACAGTATATTCACACATTGAAGCATTAAAGAAACAATAAGTAAAAGTAAACCATTAGTAATGACGTTAAAGTCTGTCTAACCAGAAGATAAATTGTTTACACCCTATCACAATCATTTCATTTTTGAGATTTGTTACACGTCTGGTATCCTCCGCACAGACGTTATTGGAATCACACGTGGCATCAATTACTTTATGCATCAAGTCACCCATCTGGCGTCTAAAATAATCTTTAAACATACAGTCTATGGTAACTCTTAAACGACACTCTTTGCTCATGGCGCACTCGTACACCGTAGGGTTGTGCGCACCATCTTCAGAGCTCAACGGACAGTCAATCTCCATCATGTTTTTTGATTTTTAGAACAAAACTTCGTGGATGGTAAAAACTTTGTCCCCTATTCGATGTTGAAAGATTCGGATAGTTCCTGGAATGTCGTGCGATTGAGTCTTTGCACCACCATCGTCCAAGTATTGTGCATTAACACTCTCAAGTTTGGGTTTATGGGTCAGATCCTCCAAAGTATTATTAGTCAAAGAAGTGCAAGTCGTGTCATGCTCAGGCATACAGGAGTGTTGAAGCGGTCTTTGGTTGTCCATGTAACAATCAGACGATGTTCCTTCAACCTTTGACCGATGTGATGTTGCAGTACCACAGGTGTCCACACTGGTATTTGCTCGGGTCCGGTGGTTAGGTCAGCTGTGTCAGGAGGTCAACTGAGGTCTGTGTATCTGGGAGATTATCAGGTTGGATATAGGTCTACCCCTCCGGAGGGGGTGTAGCCGTCATGACGTCGTAAACAGTGGGAGTAACCGTTTGTTTTTGACATACACAGCGGACATGATGCCTGAAAGAAGTTTATTATTTTCACGCCAATTACAATTTTTTATTAGACTTTACAAGATCAAAACATACGCATTCTATCGTTATATCCACACTGCTCAATCAAATGAAAAATATATTCCACACGTCCTGCTGGTTCATGGATAAATTTTGTTAAGCACGGTCCTTGTAATTTTCACGAAGCTAAAGTTAAATCCATCATAACTTCACCAAGGTATATATCGGGAAGCCTTGGGGTCTGCAGTAGCGTAAATTCCAAGAGAATGCACGTTGAGTTTGTGGCTTTTTAAACAGGGCGCGGGGGAGGCGTCTGTGTGCGTGACGCGTGTGCATGGGAACTCTTTGCCATCTTTTCCCATGCGCACGTCACCTGTGAGGGGCGCGAATGGGTGGAGCCATCATGGGTCCGCATGCTGTGTTCAGGACAGTCATTTCTGTCAGACAGCTGAGCTGAATGGTCACTTTTTCACGATGATCCTGAGCGTGGGAAATGTTTGTCGTCTTTTCCCACGCCCACGTCATCTGACCGCGTGTTGTGGGCGGGTCTAGGGGTGGAGTCTAGGTCTGTCTGGTGTCAGGACCTCAGGTACCCCATTGTAACTTTTGGGATGTAAGAGTACGGACGCGTTTCGCGGAGCTCCTCACGAGGACTTTTGGAATAAAACCTCTAAGTTTTGGAGGTGCTGGTTCTTTTTCAGCAATCGGATTTGTAAAAACGTAAGGCTATTTTTTGATACTATGATTTTTAACATGATGTAGTTTTAATATCATGACGTGTTTTATGTAAAATGTAACATTTTACAAATAATGAAAGTTAAATGTATCTTTTTGTAATGAAAAAACACTTAACTTGTATACTTTTCTGTAAATGACTGAACATTGACCTTTTAACATTTTTAAAATGATGTTTTAGATGTTTTAATGCTAAAACATTTTGATAACTTTAAGAAAACACTCTTTAAACTTTTTCATTAATGTTTTAAGTGTATGAACACTAATGATATTATATAAATGGGCTTAATAGTTTTAAGCACTATACGTGTTATGTGAAATGTATGATAGAAAATAGAACTATTTGCTTGATATCATTTTAATACATGTTGTTTTAGATGTTTTCATACTAAAACATTTTGATAACTTTAAGAAAAAACTTTTTAAAACAGATGTTTTATGTAAAATGTAACATTTTGCAAATAATGTGTTAATGTATCTTTTTGTAATGAAAAAACACTTAACTTGTATACTTTTCTGTAAATGACTGAACATTGACCTTTTAACATTTTTAAAATGGTGTTTTAGATGTTTTAATACTAAAACATTTTGATAACTTTAAGAAAACACTCTTTAAACTTTTTCATTAATGTTTTAAGTGTATGAACACTAATGATATTATATAAATGGGCTTAATAGTTTTAAGCACTATACGTGTTATGTGAAATGTATGATAGAAAATAGACCTATTTGTCTGATGTCATTTTAATACATGCGGATTTAGATGGTTTATTAAGAAAACATAACTATTTACTTGATATAATTTTAATACAGGCTGTTTTAGTTATTATTGTGATTGAAAACAGTTGTCTTATGTAAAATGGAACATTTTACTAAATAATGTGTAAAGGTAAAGACATGTACTGTGTTTTAATGATATAAATTGACTTAATGGTTTTAAGCACTATGTGTTATGTGAAAAGTACAACTTTTCTTCAAATATATGTTAGAAAATAGAACTATTTGCTTGATATCATGTTAATACGTGTTGTTTTAGATGTTTTCATACTAAAACATTTTGATAACTTTAAGAACATTTTACAAAATAATGTGTGAAGGTAAATACCTGTACTGGTCTTAATGGCTTTAAACACTATGTAATTGTGAAAAAATACTTCTTCAAATATAGTAATTAGATCTATTTGCATGATATAATTTTAATACACGTTGTTTTAGATGCTTTCATACTAAAACATTAAGATAACTTTAAGAAAACACCTTTTAAACAGCTGGTTTATATAAAATGGAACATTTTACAAAATAATGTGTGAAGGTAAAATACCTGTACTGGTCTTAATGATATAAACGGTCTTAATGGTTTTAAGCACTGTGTTATGTGAAAAGTACAACTTTTTTAAATGTATGATGGAAAATATAACTATTTGCTTGATGCAATTTGAGAAAATCCTATTTAACAATTTTTACAAATGTGTGAAAGTAAAAAGATTTCAAATGTAAACGTGAAAACCCTTTCTTTAATAAAAAACACTAAACCTATCTGTTTTCTGTCATCCTTCTTAAAAAGATTCAAATGTATTGTTTTGAATGTTTTTCCATTATTTTGAACATTTTTACATTGAACAAGACAGGTGCCCGTAACAGGTGTACAGCAGGTGTCCTGTCCGGAACCGGGTCGGATGGGAGGGGTTCCGTACCGGGTCGGATGGGCGGGGTTCCGTACCGTTGGAGAATTCCCGCGGTCACATGATCTCTCCGGAAGTGGGGGTGGTGGGGGGGTGGGAAGGGGCGGAGCTAGCGTGGGAGAATTCCCACGCTCCAGATGGTCAGACCGGAAGTGGGGGTTGTGGGGGTGGGAAGGGGCGGAGTTAGCGTGGGAATTTTCCCACGCTCCAGATGGACAGACCGGAAGTGGGTGGGAGGGGTAAAAAGGGGCGGGGCTTAGCACGGGAACCAATCATAGGGGGGCAATAAAACTGTCAGTTTGATGGATGCCGCCCCATATAGTCTCTCTAACGAAATTCACTTTAAAGAAAGGTTTTGTGCTTTCTGTTTGTCTCGAAAGTTAAAGCATCTTTCAGAGCGCTCACATCCGTAACATTGTTTTTTTCTCATAAATGCGAGAAAAATAAAATAAAATAAATATTTTATGTTCTGTGGAGACTACAGTTCGTGAGCTTAGAATTACACTCACCGGCCACTTTATTAGGTACCCCATGCTAGTAACGGGTTGGACCCCCTTTTGCCTTCAGAACTGCCTCAATTCTTCGTGGCATAGATTCAACAAGGTGCTGGAAGCATTCCTCAGGGAGTTTGGTCCATATTGACATGATGGCATCACACAGTTGCCGCAGATTTGTCGGCTGCACATCCATGATGCGAATCTCCCGTTCCACCACATCCCAAAGATGCTCTATTGGATTGAGATCTGGTGACTGTGGAGGCCATTTGAGTACAGCGAACTCATTGTCATGTTCAAGAAACCAGTCTGAGATGATTCCAGCTTTATGACATGGCGCATTATCCTGCTGAAAGTAGCCATCAGAAGTTGGGTACATTGTGGTCATATAGGGATGGACATGGTCAGCAACAATACTCAGGTAGGCTGTGGCGTTGCAACGATGCTCAATTGGTACCAAGGGGCCCAAAGAGTGCCAAGAAAATATTCCCCACACCATGACACCACCACCACCAGCCTGAACCGTTGATACAAGGCAGGATGGATCCATGCTTTCATGTTGTAGACGCCAAATTCTGACCCTACCATCCGAATGTCGCAGCAGAAATCGAGACTCATCAGACCAGGCAACGTTTTTCCAATCTTCTATTGTCCAATTTCGATGAGCTTGTGCAAATTGTAGCCTCAGTTTCCTGTTCTTAGCTGAAAGGAGTGGCACCCGGTGTGGTCTTCTGCTGCTGTAGCCCATCTGCCTCAAAGTTCGACGTACTGTGCGTTCAGAGATGCTCTTCTGCCCACCTTGGTTGTAACGGGTGGTTATTTGAGTCACTGTTGCCCTTCTATCAGCTCGAACCAGTCTGGCCATTCTCCTCTGACCTCTGGCATCAACAAGGCATTTCCGCCCACAGAACTGCCGCTCACTGGATGTTTTTTCTTTTTCGGACCATTCTCTGTAAACCCTAGAGATGGTTGTGCGTGAAAATCCCAGTAGATTAGCAGTTTCTGAAATACTCAGACCAGCCCTTCTGGCACCAACAATCATGCCACGTTCAAAGTCACTCAAATCACCTTTCTTCCCCATACTGATGCTCGGTTTGAACTGCAGGAGATTGTCTTGACCATGTCTACATGCCTAAATGCACTGAGCTGCCGCCATGTGATTGGCTGCTTAGAAATTAAGTGTTAACGAGCAGTTGGACAGGTGTACCTAATAAAGTGGCCGGTGAGTGTATAAGGTTCTATCTCCACTTTTGGGCGAAATTTAGTTTTTTACATAATCTGATCCATTAGGTGTTTATTAATGCCTGTGTGGTGTTATTTTTGTAAAAAAAATATTTTGTTAGTAGTTATTAATAAAATAAAAAGGTTCCAACAGTTCTGCCAGCTGGGATGTAAAAACTTTGATGCTCAATATCTCAGAACTACCCTAAACGGAGATAGAACCTTATAATTCTAAGCTCACGAGTTAGCCTACTCATAATTTGTATTCAAAATATGTAACGCCGGTAGGCCTACATGTACACAACGTCATATGACGTTGATATTTGGTTTAATTTTGGGTGCGACGTCGGGTGACCAAAATTCAACATCAACTCAACTTCTAAAGCCAACGTAAATTCGACGTCCAATACCGACGTCAGCTGACGTTGATATGTTGTTGTTTTTAGGTTGTGTTGCAAAGTTACCAAAATCCAACGTCTCTCTGACGCCATAATGGTAACGTCCACACAACAAATTCTAACATCATTAGACATTGACATTTTGTTGGTTTTAGGTTGTGGTATTAACTAACAAAAATACAACGTTAAGCCAACGTCTCCAGACAACGTCATATTTAGGTCAAACACTGACATTTAGTTGTGAGGTACGGTGACTAAATCCCAACGTCAGCTTGACGTCATAATGGTAACGTCCACACAACGTCGAACTCTAACATCAATAAACGTTGATATTTTGTTGGTTTTAGGTTGTGGTATTTACAAACCAAAATACAATGTCAAGCCAACATCTCCAGACAACGTCATATTTATGTCAAACACTGACATTTAGTTGTGAAGTATGGCGACTAAACCCCAACATCAGCTTGGCGTCATAATGTTGACGACAACACAACGTCAAATTGTCACATCATTAGACGTTGATATTTTGTTGGCTTTAGGTTGTGGTATTAACTAACAAAAATACAACGTTAAGCCAACGTCTCCAGACAACGTCATATTTACGTAAAATATTGACATTTAGTTGTGAGGTACGGTGACTAAATCCCAACGTCAGCTTGACGTCATAATGGTAACGTCCACACAACGTCAAACTCTAACATCATTAGACGTTGATATTTTGTTGGTTTAAGGTTGTGGTATTAACTAACCAAAATACAATGTCAAGCCAACGTCTCCAGACAACGTCATATTTAAGTAAAAAACTGACATTTAGTTGTGAAGTACGGTGACCAAACCCCAATGTCACTTTGACGTCATAATGGTAACGTCCACACAACGTCAAATTCTAACATCATTAGACGTTGATATTTTGTTGGTTTTAGGTTGTGGTATTAACTAACCAAAATACAATGTCAAGCCAACGTCTCCAGACAACGTCATATTTAAGTCAAAAACTGACATTTAGTTGTGAAGTATGGTGACCAAACCCCAACATCAGCTTGACGTCATAATGGTAACGTCCACACAACGTCAAATTCTAACATCATTAGACGTTGATATTCAGTTGATTTTTAGGTTGTGTTGTAAATGAACTAAAATCCAACGTTGAGCCAACGTCTCTAACCAACGTCATATTGACATCAAATACTGACATTTAGTCATGCAGTATGGTGACCAAAAACCAATGTCTCTTTAACGTCATAATGGTAACGTCCACACAAAATAAAATTCTAACATCATTAGACGTTGATATTCAGTTGGTTTAAGGTTGAGGGATTTACCAACCAAAATAAAACGTCAACCCAACGTCTCAAGACAACGTCGTATTTACGTCAAACAATGAAATTTAGTTGTGAGGTATGGTGTAGAGGTCTTCTTGGATCCTAAAATCTGTAGCCGACCTGAATCACTTCTTACCCGAACCTGACGTCTATAAAAAAAATTCTCATGAAAAACTAAACCCGAGACAAACCCAAGTCCGCCCCAACCCAACAGCATTTCTTTTCTAACCCGACTGGACCCAAACATAAATGGCATTGACGTGTGCACAGCCAAGTCTGTCAAGAAGAATCCCGGTGTCCTGCTGACTGATTTGAGACAACTTAGTCTAAATGCGCAAGCAACCATACGTTGCCTGTAAAAGACTAATTTTAGATGTTGTTTTTATACCGTTTTTATATATAACTTCTAAAATAGTCCCATTCAAAAGGGTGGAGGACATGTTTTCTGTATGTATTTACATTTATGCATTTGGCAGACCCTTTTATCCAAAGTGACTTACATTTCATTACACATTTACATTCCTACCAGTTCTTGCTTTCCCTGGGAATCGAACCCCTGATTTTGACGTCGCAAGCGCCAACGCTCTACTGTTTGAAATATAGGAAAGCTGTATTAATTTCCTGTAGCTTTGTTTGGCTCAGCAGCTAGTTTAAACAGGAAATGCATTGATTAACCCTAACCCCCTAACCCTTGGATGTCGAATAGATGTCCATAACTGTTCATGGACCCCTGGACCCGATCTAGACATGATCTTCACGTCTGTCCGACGTCCAATGTTAAGTGGGTAAATTTGGATTCGATGAGAGTGAGACAGATAAAAATTGCACCCATAATAATTTATTTATCAAGTTGTGCTTCATACAGTGCAGCTGTCAGACAAACGCAGTAATTATTATTAGTATACAAATAATGATGATAATATGAATAACAATAAAAATAAAATCAATTTAGCCTATTGAAGTGTCCAAAAAAATTGTAGAATGTTGCATGTAACCCAAGAAATTTGAAATTAATTCCTAACCAATCGCAGTTAGGCATCAATTTCCTCTGCTCTACCCTCTGGTGGGAAAGACTTGACCAACGTTTCTCCAGCCGTTGTACTGCGCGGGCATTGACTGCACACCTTTCGACATCCAGACTCAGTGCTGTGGACCGTGAGTGAACAGAGGTAGGGAAAATATATTGGTGTTTATTAATTTTTTTTTCTTTTTTTTCTGTGGGACACAAATGGATTTTTGTGAAATGGTGCGAATTTTCACCGAGTAAGTTAGGTGGAAATTCGCGCCAGTTCACAAAAATCCGGCACATAGCATACTATTTAACTACCAAATTAATTTTTATAATGGTTAAAAGTGACTTTATTATAATAACTATATAGTACATGATAGGAATGTCGCCTCAGCGCACATTTTTCTGACTGAAAGTGCTGCACGTGAGCTAGGCGCCAGCTGTACGGTTCGCTGGGGGTATTAGGCCGCTGTTGTTGGGGAAACGTGACTAGCACGTGAAATGAATGCATTCATTTATATACATTTTACGGAGCCCTCCACTTGACAGGAAAAAAATAAAAATAAAAACGTTTCCATGGCCATACTTGTAGTTTCTTGTGGATTCTAGACCACTTTATTGTGTAAACTGTGCCTGTTGGGTCAAGGATTTTTGACAGGCCAATTTTTAAATACAAAAAAAGTATGTCTATCGCAATTGTTCTAACATTAAGACTGTGTACATATTCCAATTTTAAATGATGTGATTGAGAGTTAATTCATCTAACCTTAGATCATTTTGCTGTAGCCTTAAAAAAATTTAACGTTAATGTGGTGCGACCGTGATTTATCTTAAACATGCTTAATTTTTTTTTTACAAGTTATGGTAGCAATTTACAATACGGGTGCACTAATATGCATTCATACTTAACTAATGCACAGATAATCATGAGTTAATGTATGACACAATTATTGTATGTATGGGTCAATTATGTATGTGCTTGATAAATCCCTCAACTGCCTGAAGGAAAAGCAGAGACTGGTAAGGACATACATGTAGTCATACCAGTATAATGCAAATTTTATAATGTGCAGTGTTTCAATCCCTGTGTGACTTGCAACAGTCATGGGGATACATTTTTGTTGTTAAACTAAAATACTGTTCCTCTAATTTCAGATTAATAGCTTGTCCAACGTTGGCGGGATACATTTGAAGGACAATGTAAAAAGGGTCATGGAGAAGTAAGTTTTTATATTAGTAGTTCTTGGCAGAATCATGTGTTATTTCATCTGGCACTTGATGTTGTCACAGACAAGTTGATGAAGTTGACTATCTATCTATCCATCCGTCTGTCTGTCTGTCTATCTAATTAGTAGTGTTATCACGGTACCAATACCAGTGAAAATCCACGGTTCTCGGTAGAGTTCTCAACGGGCCTGAAACTTGCAACCTGACCCAACCCGGCCTGTGGCTTTTAAAGCCCGGACCCGATGTAACCCGACGCATCAACATGAATTATCTGTCCGACACCGCCTTTTTTTTTTTTTCTCATACACGTATTATCATGACCAGCAGACGGGAATTCAAATCAACCTTTAATGTTCACGCCTTTTAACAATACAAACAACTGAAACAATGAACTTTAAATATATAAATAGGCGATATAAATATAACCTGGCCCTAGCCAGATGAATTTCGCTCCGCCTAGCTTCACTCACATCCATCTGGAACCTCTTCCATTGAGAGTGATTTCTCCAACCAACTTTATGGTTTAGCCAATCAGGACGCAGGGCGGGAGTTTCATAGATGTGACGTAGTGGAGAAGCGACCGTGAGACTGTTTTGATTCAGACAACAATGGCGGCTCGCATCGAGGAAGCAAGCGTTAACATTGATGCTGCTATTTCATCCGTGTTGTCCAATCTACCTAATATTGTTTCATTAAAAGAACATCAGAGAACGGCTCTGAAGGCTTTTGTTGGTGGAAACGATGTTTTCGCCCTTCTCCCGACCGGATTTGGCAAGAGCTTGATCATCAGCGTCACGGGTTGGCTTCGGTGTGAGTGGTTGAAATAGCACGTCGATAAAGATGACAGACAAGTGGCTTATCCAATCATATGCAAGGATTTTTGATAAGGCCCAGCCTTCTGAAACGACATTTCAATGGATCGGTTCCAGATGGATGAGTGGAGCTAGGCGGAGTGAAATTCATCTGGCTAGGGCCAGGTTAATATAAATACGCCTTAAATAAAAATATTCACACAATAATAAAAAGGCTGGACGACCCTGTTTTTTTGCTGTCATATTTCATCAGCACTGCACTGATGCACCAGTACTCGGGTGTCAGTCCGATACTGTGCTCATGTAGGCTACTCGTTGTGATGGGTTTAGAGAGGACTCAAGAGCAGGAGTGACAATCACAGTGCCTTTAATAAAGTCAAAAGGAGAAACCACAGGTAATCCAAACTGAACAGTCAATGATTAACAGCAACTGAGGATACCAGTAGAACTGGCTATATCACTAGAACATAAATCTCCTCTGTGGTACTGATAGGGAAGAAACGCGGGCTGGTGAAGCAGCGGCTCGGTGACTCACGCAACAGGATACTGGTGACGAGCTCGGAGCAGGTAAGCAGCCTCAGCATAGAGCACGTTAGATGTCTGTGGATGTACAGATGGGCACAGGATAATTCCAGTCGAAATAATTCGTAGAACACTCAAGACAGGACAGGACAAGACTGAGATAAACTCTGGTTAGTGAGCAGCGGAGGAATCAACAATCTGACAACAAGACAGGGCAAGAGAGGGTTAGAAGAAGCCAAGATAATGAGAGGAGATGAGGAACAGGTGGGGAGAAATGAGCGTAATGAGAAGTGATAACAGCTGTCAGTAATGAGAGTGAAAGCAAGGTGTCTGTGTGTGTGTGAGAGTGTCCAGCAGAGGGAGACAGAGAAGGAGACAGGATCATGACACTCGTAGTCGTAGAACTACCCTGATACAACGGCATTTTAGGGGCAGTTCACATATCGCGTTTTTTGCGCGCAAATTCGTTCAAGTGGGCTCGCAGAAGTGACAGGCTATGCCGTGGCAAGTAGGGATATAACGATTCACTCAACTCACTATACGATACGATTCACGATACTGGTTTCATGATACGATTTTCTCACGATTTTTTTAACAAGTAATTAATTTAAGAAATTATAAATTAAAAAGTGCCCCTTTTGTTATTTCTCAGACAAAATGCTGCACATTTCTTTTTAATTTTAAAATATATTTGTCAAATAAAAAAACTACATTGAAATTTAAAAAAAAAATCCCTTCAAGGTTGTTTCAACTCTTTCTGTCTGTCTGGTCAAGAGGGTGGACACTGGTACCTTCACACACTAAAGTAAAAGACTATGTAAAATTAATACCACATTGAGAGGGTTTTAATTTTGTTATAATTTGTATCATTTCACTAACCATCAATAATTTTAAATACATGTACACATTTAGAGAAAGAGATAGTAAAATAAATACAACACCTGGTTGCCACGGAAACACTGATGTACCTTGTGATCTCCGTGGCTCTCGCACTTGTCGTATTAATGCCTTTTACATGAAAACGGAGGTGACTTAATCACGTGCTTCTCATGATGGTGCTTATTATTAGTACGGAAAGTCAAAATGCCGCCACACCTCCGATTTGAATGAGTCAACGTCACCTACGCTTGCTGTCGCCATGTGTTTGATGGCGCGTGCACACCAGTCTATGGCACACACTGGCACGGCGCGAGCGGAGCAAACCAAGCATTTTCAGTTCATTCCTATGGAAGTTGAGCTTGGCTCACACAAGCTCAAGTTCCATGAATGAAGTGAAAACACTCGCTAACTTCACCCCATTGTGTGCTTGCTGCTATTGTGCCTGTAAAGCGATGTTCACAACTTCACAGTAGTATACAGTAAACGCCCCTGCTGTTTAAAACATAAATGGCGATTCGTTTAATATTTCAACGACTTGAATCGTCACACATTTTTATAGATTTTCAACCGGTTGCGAGTGAATCGTTACATCCCTAGTGGCGAGATGAAAACATCTCAACAGGTCATGTGACAAAAACCAATCGATCAGCTTCGGCCTTTTCAGTAAAATCGTAAGCTCGGCCGAACAGTTGATCATAGCTGTACAGGACAGCTTTTTATTTCTCATCTACTTAAATATATCTAGTAGTAAAGCTAATGCAAGTGAACCGAGGTGCACTTGGTAAAAAACGAGCGAGTCATGCCAGGTCGCTTCTATTATGAGCGTGCATGCATTTGAAATAACGAATTTGCTCGGACAAAATACGCGCTGTGAACGGCCCCTTATGGAAACATGAAATTAGCCTAATCCAAAAAAATTCAATTTTTTCTTTCCTACTTTCTTGTCAACAAGTGGCTTCAGAGCCATCGCATTAGAGGCGCCACAGGTCGCCATGTCTCAGTGTTTATATTAAGAGGACGCAACTGTGCACCTTTGGGACAGCGCATCAAGAACCGGATTAACCCAGTATTTCGGTACCACTGGTACTTAAAGAACACCAAAGAATATTTTTTTGCTTAAAATAATGTTTCCAAAATCGTTTCAGTGGTTCATAAAGTACTTACAAAGTGAAAGGCACTTCTGCCTCCGCTTTGCCGTCCTTTATCTGCTATAACCACACTAAAACACATGTTTTTGTAGTTCTAATGAGACATAAGAAAACTACAAATTTGACTTGATTTACGTCAAGCGTTACAATAGTCATTGTGTTTTTCTTCGTTTCTGACGTCGCAATACATCATACTTTCATGAAATCATGCAACATACTCTACCTTGTCTGTGGACATCGTTCATTCCAAAGCCGGTGCTGATAAACAGCGAGCGTGCGTGCGACAGTAGGCTGCGGTAGGCTAAATTATTTACGACAGCGGTAATGGACAATTCTGCTTCCAACCAGTAGGGCGACCGCAGAGGAAAAGTTACTTGGTGTTGCTTTAAGAAAAGCTGGTACCGTAACGGTAATATATACATTTACATACCTTTACGCAACTTGTTTGCAAAGACAAACACGTCATCAGCGTGTTCATTGTGCAGAGAAAGTAAGAATAGATGCCAAACATTAGCGGTTCCTACTGAACCAACATGTGAAAACGGTTTTATTTATTATTATTTTTACTTATGACATATTATTGCAAAATGTGTTGTTGTTTTTTTTACCTTTTTCATTATTATTGTAATGTCTCACCAGTGAATGAGACATGAGGTAATCTAAAAGCATTGCACTCTAGCTCTTTTGGAGGAGGCATGGTTTTGTAGACGCTTTTTTCCCTCCTTGAAATGAGGGTGGGATCGTATGCTTTCAAAGCTAGCTTGCTATTGCTAGCCTCTCTGAAATTTCTTAAGACTGTTTGCAATTTAATGTTTTAATGCTTTCTGTAGTGCATCATATCCCATATTTCCCGTAAATTTTAATCTTCAAATATTTCTTACAGAGCGTGTCCAGCAAAGGAGATGGAGGTGAACGTTGGAGCAGCTATCGCCTTAAGTCTAAAATATGCCCCAGACAGGGTGGGCGGAGGTGGCAGGAAAAATAATTAAATGATTGTAGAACAAGGATAATGTTAATTATAAATAGATTAAGTTGAAAACCTTCTGGTAAAATAATGTTAAAAAAAATGAATAAAAGGTTATTTTTATAATCTGTTTAATTTCTTTGTCATTTATTTAATAAAAAACACTTTGTGGATTTCAGTTTCACTAAGATTTTTCACTTTTCTGTTTGCTCTTGTCTTAAGATAAATACTTTTGGGTTGTCTCGCATTGGAGCTTGACCTCTATTCGACCTTGTTGTTACATGTTACAAGTTTCTTTGTATGTTGATATTTAATTTACAACGAAAACCAGGCTCTGTTAAAAGTTTGATTCCATGCCAACAATAATAATCATATATTTTGTTAAAGTTGGAATTTGACAGCTAATGTTGTGTTTTGAAAGATGATTTTGATTCCTGACCAAAATTCAAAATTGGAGCTGATTTAAAGACGTCTTGATTTACAACCACAATTCAATGTCGGTCCACTGTTGGAGGTTGGTCCAACATGTGAGTTTGATGTCAAGCTTGGGATCTGACGTCAAACCGACGTTTGGGAGGTTTACCCAACATTGGGTTGACGTCATAACCCAACGTCAGTCTGACATCAATATTTGACGTTGCATAGACATTGCATTTTGGTTGAAAATGAAAATCTGGTTGACGTCATAACTCAACGTCAGTCTGACGTCAATATTCGATGTTGCATAGACGTTGCATTTTGGTTGGAAATTAAACTCTGATTGACGTCATAACCCAACGTCAGCCTGACGTCAATATTCGATGTTGCATAGACGTTGCATTTTGGTTGAAAATGAAAATCTGGTTGACGTCATAACCCAACGTCAGTGCGACGTCAATATCCAACGTAGAAAAGACGTTGCATTTTGGTTGAAAATTAAACTCTGATTGACGTCAATATTCGATGTTGCATAGACGTTGCATTTTGGTTGAAAATGAAAATCTGGTTGACGTCATATCCCAACGTCAGTCTGACGTCACTATTTGACGTTGCATAGACATTGCATTTTGGTTGAAAATGAAAATCTGGTTGACGTCATAACCCAACGTCAGTGCGACGAAAATATCCAACGTAGAAAAGACGTTGCATTTTGTTTGAAAATGAAAATCAGGTTGACGTCATAAACCAACGTCAGTCTGACGTCAATATCCAACGTAGGAAAGACGTTGGAATTTTACTTTAATCTGATGTTGAGTTCTGACGTCAACCCGATTTTCATTTTCAATCAAAATGCAACGTCTATCCAACGTTTGGGTCCAATGTCAATCTAACGTCATATTGACGTCCGGTGCCAACACTGATATTAGTATAATCTGCTAGATATTTTAATAACACGGTTTTGGCGGTTCTAGAGTTCTAATGACGGTGTTCAACTATAACCGTCGGTCTCAGGGTTATATAATAACCGTCACACCCGAGAACAGAGCCTTATTATGTATCATGCATTTAATGCCTCATGCATCACCGGCCAAACTGGCTAGTAAGTTTTTATTAACACCCGCCAAAATGAATTTTAACCCGCATTTGGCGGGTTGGCGGGTGTTAATTTAGAACCGTGCTTACAAGTGCAACAGCAAGAAAGCCTGGTCAGCATCCGTTTTGCAGGCTTCTGTTTCTCTCAGTTCTCTGCATTCTGAAAATGCCGGTCTGATTACTCTAGTCTGACTTCTTGCTCGGTCAGTCTCCCGTTTCCTCTTTCAAAAAAAATCTCGCTTTCTGCTTCTTTTTTACAGTCTCAGCCATAACGCAAACTATTGTTGCCCTTTGCTTATACCTAGCCGGTGCTTGAATGGGGGCGTGTACGTGCATAGTGTGCACGTGCATTTGGGCCCGCCGGCCCAAAGTTGCAAGTGGGATTTCTCCGCTCTCGGGCACCAGGGGGGTGCGAACCCAGCAAGCAATTTTGCGTCTAATAGACGTCAAAACACAGCCCAGACGTCTAGGCTAAAACAAGGCTAATTTTGGGCTGTCAGTGAAAATCTAATAGACGTCTAACTATAGCCCAAGAATAGACGTCATCACTTAAACGGCTATTGAACGACTACATATATACATCTAATAGACAGTGAATATGGGTTAAGGCTAAAACAAGGCTGAATTTGGGCTGTCAGTGAAAATCTAATAGACGTCTAACTATAGCCCAAGAATAGACGTCATCACTTAAACGGCTATTGAACGACTACATATATACGTCTAATAGACAGTGAATATGGGTTAAGGCTAAAACAAGGCTGAATTTGGGCTGTCAGTGAAAATCTAATAGACGTCTAACTATAGCCCAAGAATAGACTAGTCATCAATTACACAGCTATTGAAGAACCACATGTAATAGACAACAAAATTATGGCTAAAGGCTTCTTTTACCTCAAATATAACAGATTCTCATAAATGACAATTCATCCAAACAAATTAAATATAAAGGTTTTATTTAGAAAAATAACATTAACTTAGACAACTTGCATCCTTAAAAATGCAAACTTAAAAATGAGCAAATAAAATATTACAAATACAATATAAACATAAAAAAGATGGAAAACAACAACTTAAGATAATAAAAATATAAAAGATTTACCAAATAAAAACTATTATTATTAAAATAAAATATCCTGTTATTCTATAAAACAACAATTAATTGTTGCCTTTATTCCCATAACCACCACCCCCACCATAACCACCATAATATAAATAATTGACAATTATGGCCTGCATAATGGTGCTGCACTCTTGTGTGTATATATATATATATATATATATATATATAGTGTATCACTATTACTTAGCCTAAAACCTGAGATAAGCTCTCTGGTCAATGTGTACCCTCGCGCACAAAGACACACATACCTCTAATGACTGAGAACAATGCTGTGTTTTCGAAAGCCTCCTTCTGCAGTGGACCACCCCCCTTCATGTTGAATTTTGACATGAGAGAATTTTTGAAAACACTAAAATAAAATACAAATTAAGTTGGTTAACAATTGGTAAATTGCCTAAAGACTGACATCTCAAAATGAACATTAAAGGAAGTCTTTTTTAAATCTCTGATTTGTGTTGTGACCACATGAAAGACTTATTCAGTATTGACACCAGAATGTTTGATTATTGTTGCTTTACCTGTCCAGCATTCTTCTGGCACTGTCTTTGAGGTTTTTTCCTCCTATTTTGCACAACTTTGCCACCTGAACAACACATGCCAATGTCAGTACAGGTAGTATTACAGTATATGCTTCAGTTTACAAGGATTTACCAACCTTAAAGGTTGATGCCCATAGACCTGCCAGTTTTCCATCACAAACCCTATAAAACTCTATTTCAGCAGATTAATTTAATTATTGTAATACTGCCTTTTTTTAAATAATTGTTCATTTTAAATAAATTATTTTTATTTTTTAAATTATTGCCATTTTAAATCAGGTTTTTTTAACGTTGTATGACAAAAAAAAAATTTGGAGTGTTTCAAACACAATCTTAATGTAATTAATGTACAATGACAAAGATATTGTGTTTTTTTTTTGCTCGTGGTCTCTTAGTATGCAACAAGCCATCATTATAGTTCAAATATACTATAAACGTGTCAAACATGAGCGTTTTAGTGAGGAAAATGTGCTTTTAGAGTGGTTTTTTTTTGTTTAGTTTTTTTACCATTGCTGCCTGGGTATTCTCACTTTCCAACTGCCTTTCTAGGTTTTGGAAATCCTCCTCAGTGGCCAAGGTAGACAGGTGGAAGACAGTGTCTGGTTCCACATTTTTACCAATTCTTCACAGTTCTTCTTTTATTTCTATAAGCTGTGTCAACACTTTTCTTTGGAATCCTAAATGCAACAAAGGCATTGTTTTAATTCCAAATACCATACAAAATAGCATCACAATACTGAGGTATAACGACTCCAATACATCCATAACAAAACATTTGCATGAGAATTAGAACACAAATCTCTGCCTCCTCATATTTAGGGGACAACAAGGAGAAGAACTGTGGCCAGCTATCAACCAGAAGGTAAAGGATAAAGTAGAGAATCTTTATTTACTCCCACGGTCGTGATTCAGGAAAATCGAGAAAAATATTCTAGTAACAATCCATTGATACTTACTTTTGTCTGTCATTGGGAACTTGTCTTGCTTGTCTGTAAAAAAAAAGGAAGCAAACACATGTGATCGATATGCAATTTAAAAAAACAAAAACAAAACATGATTCTCCTAATTAATTGGTAGAAAGTAGTTACGCTGCTCCGTAACTAATTTTAACTAAATTTATCCAAACATCGACACATTAAAAGCAATATGTTAATTAGGTTATTTTAACTGATGCTCCTTGTCTGAGCTTGACGGGCATACTAACTTTGGGAATTTCTGCCTTGAGGAGTCCTGGCTGATTGGCGCTCAGTCCTGGTAACTAATGAAGTATCGATATATTATTATTTGGAATATTCACATCGGTATTTCACAACTCTGGCAAAACATGTCCATACTAACTTTGGGAATTTCTGCTGGGAGTCCTGGTTGATTGGCGCTCAGTCCTGGTAACTGTAATGAAGTATCGATATATTATTATTTGGAATATTCACATCAGTATTTCACAACTCTGGCAAAACATGTCCATACTAACTTTGGGAATTTCTACCTTGAGGAGTCCCGGGAGTCCTTGTTGATTGGCGCTCAGTCCTGGTAACCATAGACATCATATAGGTAGACGCCCTCTCGACCGCTACTGCCTATTGGCACGGACGAGAATTGGAGCCGCCATCTTAAACCGGTCATCCGCTCCGCTCAGTGTAATCTGAATGGCAGGTGAAATGAGCTGTCAGCGCATTCAATTAATCATATCTCACTGAATACTGAACTGATTTTCACGCGGTTTTCTTTGCTGCAAAGGTCATTCATGTAGCTATGATACAGGACACATGGTTCGGCGTATTTTAATATCCATAGTAGGCTTAACAGTAATATAATATTCTGATATAAGATATAAAGTGACCAGACACAATATGTGTGATGAAGGATATAATGTATTTTATAAATCACACACTATAAATATAATAAAGAAGCAGAAACAGATAGTTGCAGTAAAGTAAGATATTTTAATAAGTTGAAGAAACAATTTATGATTTGTGACACGCACATACACACAAACAAACACGAACAGACACACACACTTTCACACACAGAACACAGCCACCGAATCCACCGAACGCAGCCACCTGTAATAAAAATTGAGAAGAAGCTTTTCAACGTGTTTGCATCAGTAATTTCTAAAAATTAAATTCGGACAACATTAAGCCTATACCTTTTTTATTGTATGTGGATGTGGGAGGGGAAAATGTCGAGACTAAGCCCTATTCGGATTAACTTTACAAGGGTAGATGGAGTAAGTTAATAATGTCATTTTACCACAGGACTTCTGTAATATCAATAGCCAAATCGCATGTGTTAAGATATAGGTTATCAATAAAACTAGAAGTTGGAGGGGTAACTCAATTTGCGCATAGCTGTCATGCGTGTACAAATTGCTTCCTGATATCATGTGCGCAAACACAAATAACCTATACAACAGGGCAGTTGAATGCTTATCTGATAACCTAGAAGGTCTTGTAATTATTACTTTAACAGTTACCCCACCTCTCCATGCCGGGTGAACACCGGCTGATGCAGTAAACAGCATTTCACAACGATTTCAGTACAGTAATAGCAAATATCCTTGCTCCTTCTTGATTATCTGGTAATATTCTATTCACAAAATACAACCAATAGTACGGTAATCTTATGACTTGTGAAAAGCCCTATTTTCGATGGTCTGGCAATTAGAACAGGAAAATGCTCCACAATGCTCTGGCATCTTATCTGCTGCCACGCAACGAAACTAGGAATACGACCGGTTCAAGATGGCGGCCGGATTTCTCGGTTTCCAGCGGCCAATAGGGCATCTAGTCTCTATATGATATCTATGCTGGTAACTGTTATGAAGTATCGATATATTATTATTTGGAATATTCACATCGGTATTTGACAACTCTGGCAAAACATGTCCATACTAACTGTGGGAATTTATGCCTGGAGTCCTGGGAGTCCTGGTTGATTGGCACTCAGTCCTGGTAACTGTAATGAAGTATCGATATATTATTATTTGGAATATTCACATCAGTATTTCACAACTCTGGCAAAACATGTCCATATTAACTTTGGCAATTTCTGCCTTGAGTCCTGGGAGTCCTGGTTGATTGGCGCTCAGTCCTGGTAACTGTAATGAAGTGTAGATATATTATTATTTGGAATATTCACATCGGTATTTGAGAACTCTGGCAAAACATGTCCATAATAACTTTGGGAATTTCTGCCTTGAGGAGTCCCGGGAGTCCTGGTTGATTGGCGCTCAGTCCTGGTAATGAAGTATTGATATATTATTATTTGGAATATTCACATCGGTATTTAACAACTTTGGCAAAACATGTCCATACTAACTGTGGTAATTTCTGCCTTGAGGAGTCCCGGGAGTCCTGGTTGATTGGCGCTCAGTCCTGGTAACTAATGAAGTATCGATATATTATTATTTGGAATATTCACATCGGTATTTGACAACTTTGGCAAAACATGTCCATACTAACTGTGGTAATTTCTGCCTTGAGGAGTCCCGGGAGTCCTGGTTGATTGGCGCTCAGTCCTGGTAACTAATGAAGTATCGATATATTATTATTTGGAATATTCACATCGGTATTTGACAACTTTGGCAAAACATGTCCATACTAACTTTGGGAATTTCTGCCTTGAGGAGTCCTGGGAGTCCTGGTTGATTGGCGCTCAGTCCTGGTTAGTGTAATGAAGTATCGATATATTATTATTTGGAATATTTACATTGGTATTTGACAACTTTGGCAAAACATGTCCATACTAACTTTGGGAATTTCTGCCTTGAGGAGTCCCGGGAGTCCTGGCTGATTGGCGCTCAGTCCTGGTAACTGTAATCACATTAAAAATGTTTTTTACCAGTGTACTATTTCACCATCCAATAATAATCTATGTTATGCTGTGTCCTGAGTTATCTGTTTTGTTTTTTCCATTACCTGGGGTTGAGGTGCGTTTTGGTAGTTCTAAGAAACGACCCCTGAATGCCTGCTTTGTCCCTGATGAAAGCACATTTGGATTAGAAATACAAAAAGATCAGTAACGTCTGTCACCGTATTGCATTCACCAAAGAAAAAATAAATCGGCTCTGTTTTTGTGAATTAACGAGTAGAGAAGTCATTCATTCAGAAATACAGAGGTCTATTTTTTTTAATTAGTGAATTCTCATTAATTTCTCAAGTGAATGCAATTTATCTCTGCAGGATTTGTAGAGTCAACAAATAACAATAATTAAATCACATCTTACTTTTGGGCGTATCTATTCTTGTGGAGTCCAGAGACCGTGGAGTGCCTTTATAGTCATGGAAAGCAACATGTATTAAAATTTAAAACAGCAATGAATGAAATACCAGTACGCAACTTAGGGCTATTCTGAAGGTGTCTGATGTCTTGAACTGGTATTCAGTTATCTTGTTTGTACACTACAATCATAACTACTTATACTTCCTTGAAATGATCGAGGTATCATTGTTAAATTGGAATATTGTTTTTACTTTGTTCAAGAATTGGAGAGAGGAGTTGTGGTGTTTGAGAACCTATAAAAAAAAAAGAAGGTTATTCAAATAAATGGCCTCATAGCATTGTTGTACTCCTAACAGAGAACATTTGACTTCATATACAGTGCTCTGTCACCTTCCATTAATTTCTCCATTCATCCAATAAAGTGTAAAATATCTCCACGGTTAATTAAAAAACAATATTCCTAATTATTTTTTTCAATAATTGATGATTATTTTATACAAAATCAATATCAATATTTCTCATATGTAATACGTTTAAAAACATGTAAAAACTGCAGATGGATGTTATATTGTATGAACGCTTGCTTAGCATGGAGATTTCAGTGGAGTTACAACAGATGCGCTGTTTCATAATAGGTAGGGCCTATAGGACAACACAGTGCATTGATCTCATAACTAAGGCACAATTATTTTTCTATAATGCCGTTCAGTGTGCAATATGTGTGTGTGTAGACTGTATATTTTTCACAAAACACTTTACCTTAATGCCGGTTTTAAGAGGAGCAGCACCCCAGCAAACAATTTTAGGTTCTAGATTTTGGTTCGTTTTTGGTTCCTGGAACGTTCTCCTTAGGTTATTAAAATAGAACCTAAAAATAACCTATAGGGAATGTTCCTAGAACGTTCTTGTTTGGTTCCCAAAAAAATAACCGCATGGGAACCATCGGGAACGTTAGGGGAACGTTCAGTGTTTGCTGGGGCCACTTCTTCTCCTGTGTTCAAAACTCATTCACTTCTTGGAGGAAGCCCGGTCTACAGGGTGTCACGTGATTTTCGTGCATCTAACCTGGACATTGCCATTGCCAACATCAGACCGAAAATATGGCAAAATCATTTACTACAGTGATTTTTCTTAAGTATTTAAGTATTTGAAATACTCTAAATACACTCCCTCAAAGTATTTTGTTACAAACTACATTTAATTTTTTCCACACCTGCAAAATACAAATTACAAAATACACTAAAGTAATTAAATTCGTATTTAAAATACATTTAATTGAAATACTGCCCATGTCTGCACTTAGTTTACAATTACGATTAATGACCGCACCCATTTTTGAATGGACCCTCTTCATCAGCTTGCTCCCATTGTTATTTTTGTTTTCTAAAAAGAATAGTATTGGCATCAATAATTATTTTTTACTTTCAAAAGATATATAACCAATTTTGAAAAACAAGTTAATTAAAAACAACTAATGTGGACATGACCAAAAATAATTATTATAGTATAATGTTGTGTTGCGTACCTGAGGCAGTGTCAGCTTTGGAGGCCGTACCATATTTTTTGGGTGGCACAGGGAAAGTACAAACTATAACATGAAAGGAATATATTAAAATAATATAAATGTGATGTAAACACTGATGTTTTTATCCAAAATATAGCATTTCTAAAAGCAATCATAAACTACGCAAAAGCATTCAATGGAAGAGTCACTGTGCTGTCAGTCTGACTGACAGCATCACTGTGCTGTCAGTCTGACTGACAGCACAGAACATGGACTGTTACTGCTCCTGAAATATGTTCACATGCCACTCGATGGTCTTTAATATAACAAATGAGGTGATTAAAATAGCCTAGTTACAAAATTAAATGCACACTAAGTTGTTATATATAACATATTTAATCATCTGAAAAGTATTTAAAAAAATTAATAATTAACAGCACAACTACCTCTGCGGTTCTGTGGAGGTGGTGATGGCATCAAGGACTCTGATAAGCTAATATCTAAAAAAAATTGCAATATGGCCATGGTATTATCAAATCAATTCTGAGATTTTGACCTGCATCAACAAAGTTGTAGTAGAAACTGAAAGGAGAAAATGGCACTTACCTTGGATGTAGTCTGTATAATTTTTCTTTTTTGGTTCACGCCTCAGTCCTTGAGACATAATGGCCTGTGGATTGGACAAATTTAAAGATGTTACTAACCTTAATCAAATACAAGAATGATGAAACTAGATTTTTTAGATTCATCGGGCATATGAGTCGGTATATTAATTGACGTCGGCAATATTCTCACCCAGAAAAGTTAAATGACAAGACAGGACCAAGTTTCAGTTCATCTTAAAGACATGGAGGAGAGGGAATATGGCAAATCCCTGTGCATGTGGTAAACACACTGCCTTCCTATGCAGATCCTTTGCCTCCAAAAGCTTTCTCTTTGCTCTGCTAAGGTCATTGTCCATCACATATATGATGTTAATCAGCTTTGACTCACAAGGTAGATCAAACAGCTGCTTTGTGACCTTTGGGTCGATAACATCCACAACCAACATTCCATCATGACGCTTTTCCCTCACAAACACAATTTGCTCAGTCTCCAACAGGAAGCAGTGATTTGGTGCCTTGGCCGATATGGAGTACGGTTTGCGCCTCGAATGCTTCATATGTTTCTGTGTATTTGCCTTTTCAGCCAATCTTTTAGTGACCTGGGCAACTGGATTTTTGCTATTTCTGACCATTTTGTTTATGGACTGCAGGTGGTTCTCAAACGGAAAGCAGGACAACTCGTTCAAGGAGCACTTGAAGTTAAAAACATCATCAGCAATGTGTTTGATGGAGTGGATGTTGTATGTTGGGAAAGTTTCCCCATAGAGTTCAGAACAGGTATCCACAAAGTGTTCCAGCAGGTTTTGGGCATATCCCAGGTAGTGTCCTCTTCTGGCATCATCATCATCCAAGAGAATAGACATACCAATTGTTAATGACAGGAAGTGATGATAATGGTCCTGAGACAGAACATCCTGCAACACAAGTGGTCCTGTGTACAGCAGAAATTGCCGTAGTTCAGTTGCTTTCCAGCGATCAAGTTCGGTCAGAGATCTTGGCTGCCTGGCAAACTCTGAAGGCATAGCACCCTTCAGTTGTACCAACTTATTGCTGATTTTTTCAGTCTGTCCTTTTTGCAACCTGCAAATAACTGGGCCTCGCAACAAAAAGGTAAGTAATCTTTTCACAGCTCCTAGAAAAATTAGGTGCATGTGGTCAAGAGGAAATTGTGTGACACATTTGATTCCCATTTGGGCTAGAGGTGTAAGTTCATTCTGATGGTTTGGATACTGCAACTGACTGAATTTATCATCAGTGAGTTTCTCACAAGACACTGTATTTAAGTGGACAACCCTTCCCTCAACTGATGTGGCCACTGACAGACAACGCTCATCCCCATGCAAGGCATTATGGCTTTTGATGCACTTTAGAAATGCTCTTGCTGGAGCATCACATAAGAATGCTCGCAGAGTTACTTTGTGCACTGTGGATTTGTGTGGGACACCATTTCGCATAAGCACCTGTAATTCGGCTATTAAATCACGAAGATAGTCATGAACAGGCTCGGGCTTGCTATTGCCATAATAAAGAGCAACCAGAAATGGCTCAAAATGTGAAAATGTTGCTAGAATAGGCCAAAAATGTGTTTTACTGGACTTGAATATTGGCAGACCATCTATATTGATAGTAAGGTTCACAGTGCCTGTAAACCATGTGTTTTGGGAAAGGAACTGGAGAATACCCGGCTCTAAGCCATGGTATGTGTACTGGCCACCACATACATTCTTAATTTCAAATCCAGAAGGGGTTTGTAGCAGTGTTCTGCTGTCTTTTGGAAGTGTATGTCCATGTGTTCTCAAGATTCCCAGCAGCTTATTTAGTGCAGCATGTGTTTGACTTGTTGTTGTTGCCCATTCAGCCAAATCTTTGTGTAATGATGGTGTGTCATCGGAATCAGAATAATCAAGCTCTGCATTAGAGTCACCGGAATCGACAGTTTTCTTTGTATCCATAGTCTAAATTTGATGGACCCTCTTCAGCATCTACAATCAAAGATGGACCCTCCTCAGACAAATGTCCTTGTGTGGATGGACCCACCCCAGATACATCTCCTTGCATTGATGTACCCTCCCCAGATACATCTTCTTGTAAATTTACATCCAAATCTACATATTCATCCAAGCTGCTACTTGATGCAGCGAGAGCATTATCTCGTTCTCTCAATCGACGCCATTCTCTTAGGTATTTGGGATCCATAACTGTTGAATATGACAATAAAAGTAACCTTATAATTGACTATGTAACACTGTTATCCCAAGACATGTCTGACTACTACCATAATATGATTTGAAAATGAAATATACAGTATATACAGTATATTTTTAATTATCATTCTAATAAAGGTGAAAACAGATTTTATATGAATTTAAAACCTATGCTACTTTTAGTTCTTCCCCCAATTTTAAATCCTTTTTTATCACTTACCCATATATCTCTAATGAACATATAAGTAATTCCCTAAAAAAAACAAATCATGTAATCATTTTCTCACTTTCACATGGTTCCAAACCAGTATGGGTTTCTGGTTACACTTTATTTCGATAGTCACTTTAGACGTTCTACTAATTATAAGTAACTTTTCAACTACATGTCAACTAACTCTCATTAGAGTATTAGTATATTATAGTAGACTGTCAGTAGACTGTTAGGTTATGGTTAGGTGTTAGGGTTCGGGTTAGGAGAATAAGTTGACTTGTAGTCGCCAAGTTACTTATAGTCAGTAGAATGTCTGTTGGGGGACCAACAAAATAAAGTGTTAGCAGATATTAAGCTGACAGTCTACTAATACTCTAATGACAGTTAGTTGACATGTAGTTGAAAAGTTACTTATAGTTAGTAGAATGTCTAAAGTGGACTATCAAAATAAAGTGTTACCGGGTTTCTTTCTTCTGTTGAACATAAAAAATTTTTTTTTTGAAGAAGAAGAATGTTGGTAACAAGACATTCGATATTAATCACTGACTAGTTTTCTGTTCTGTATATTTATTGCTGTGCTTTGTTTACTGATTGCCAGATAATTTGAAATAAACCTAGTGTCTTTACATCCAATAAAGTGGATCACATCACTACAGATCTGTTTTTACACTGGCTATCTGTCTGTCAAAGAATTGATTTATACTGTACTACTGATGGTTTTTAAAGCATTGAATGGTTTAAGGCTAAAGTAAATTTACAATCTTCTTATGCATTATGAACCATCCAGAGCAGACCTCTCAGGTCATCTGGGACAGTAGCCAGCTACTTTTTTGTTTCCAGGGTCAAAACTAAACATGGAGAAGCAGCATTCAGTTTTTATGCACCATATGTGGAACAAATTCACAGAATACTGCAGGTATGCTGCATCTCTTAATTCTTTTAAATCAAGTTTAAAGACTTTACTGTTTGACGCTGCCTTTTATTCATTGGAAAGCAATAATGATTAGTTATATATTTTTTTTATATTGCCCTATGTTGCTGTTAAGTGTTAAGTTTTATGTAAAGCACTTTGAAAATTTGCCTTAAATCAAAAACACAGATTTCTTGATCTAAAAACTAAAATATATTTGTATCTTTTATAATAAATAATAATAATAATAATAAGTTTCATAGTTTCATGCCACCTTAAATTTCGATAAATTATAGTGTAAGGGCACACAGTTCCAGTAGCGCTAATGTTAGCATGCTACACGTGTAGGTAACTTGTTGGAGAGAAAAAATACTCTGCTATGTTAACGCTAAAATGTCACGGTTCCGACACATTATAACAAATAATGTAGCCTATTTAAATAATGAACATGGCAAAACGAACACGCATACTTACAAAATCGAAGTAGAAATGTTAAGGTTTTCTGAGTGTCGCTTGCACTTTGCTCTCCGACTGGTGTAAATGCTTTCTCGTGAAAAATAAAATTGCAAAATGGCGGCAATGTTTATCGCGAGATCTGGCAACAGTGCCAGTAGTCCCTGTTGTCAATATGTCTCGGTAGGGCTTCGCTTGTGACATCAAGTGGATGGGAATTTAAATTGAATTTTTATTGAACTTAAAATGAAAGATAGTCCAATAATATTGTCGAATGTGTATGACTATGAATGTTATGTGACAGCGAAGATAATGCTAATTAAAATGTTTACAAAACTGTGTGGGCTAAAAGCAGACTACACATAGCCCGTCTAATTCAGAGCTAAATCGTGGCTAAAAAAGACCATGTCATGAAATGGGATCTTGTTGCGAACATGATGGGATAACAACCATCTTATGCGCTACCTGACCTAAAACTAAAATGAATAATTTTTAACTTTTGACTCAAAGTGGCCTACAAATAGTCGGTCTGACTAGGAGCTAAATCGTGACTATGCACAGCCTATGAATCAAATGTGAAAGAAATTAAACCAAACACCTTGTAATCACTGTTGACTTTGCTTACATGATGGAACATCATATATCTCGTAAGTTATTTTGGCCAAAACGACATGTATCCAAATTCAAGGTTATTTTGGCTCGTGTGTTACGGACTATATCGGGTAAAACCGAGACGGTGAAATGACGGCTATTGCTTGCGGGGAAATAGCCCGTCTTACTATGAGCTAAATCGTGGCTATGCACAGCCTACACATAGAACATGGCAAATAAATTAAGTCAAACACTTTGTAATTACAGTTGACTCTGTTAACATGATGGAATATCTTAAATCTCGCAAGTTATTTAGGAACAAATGACATGTAACCAGATTCAATGTTATTTAGGCTAGAAGTGGGTTACACATAGCCAGACTATATCGGGTCTATATTTAACCGAGACGTTGAAATGGCGGCTATTGCTTGCTGGGAAACCACCACCATTCAACCCGAAATAAGTAATATAACCATTCCACTGACTCCGAAGCTGTTCAGTTAAGGTAAAAAAGTTACTTAGAGCACCTTTAACACATTTATGAATTATTTACACGTCTAGCTATTTTCAGTTAACATCAAGAGTTGTCGGTGTTACTTTATCTATGTTACACAAGTCAATTATGTCAAAATGTCCTAATCAATTACATGCAAACTTGGGTCAGCCATTTTAGAAGAATCAGGTCAAAAGACATCATTGTATCGATCGAAAAGAAATTGTAAAAAATACATCAGTCATATGTAACTGATACATTTTGTGTTAATTCTACCCAAATGATACATAAATTTAAGAGTATAATTGTTATACCCTTTACATATAAACACCATAGATAAACAGACGTATGAAGTTGGAAAGAAAACTTGCCTTCTTACAGTCTGTCATCCCGGATCCCGTTTTTTGTTTTGAGGGCCAACAGCAGCCAATCGCAGCGAATCAAAATAAGAGGCCAACAGCCAATACCATTTGTTAACAGGAAGGTTTTGTCACTGAGTGTGGGATTTGAGTGTGGCATGTTTACATTTTACATGCAAGCTGTGTCAGGGTGCTGAAATTGTTGTAATTCAGTTGTGTGCTGTGTTTATGCGCTTGCGCTGTTTTGTCCACCATTTGTCGACATAGAAATGAGAGAGAATTACTCTCTCTATTCAAAACATGCAGCATGACAATACATTTGGCCTGAACCCAGTGCTACGTTTGAATGCACGTGCAAGCATAAACTTCAAGTCACTATCAAAAGAAACTACTGTAATCATAAAGTCAATATAGGAACAAGAGAAAGTCACCAATTTAACATTCCTGAACAGAACTGATAAGAGGGACTAAATGTCTAGCAGAGGATTTACCTTTGAACAAACTCCAATGTCCTTGCAGCTTCTTCTTGGTACTGCAAATTAAAGACATAGGTGGCAAAAACTGCAGCAAGGCCAGTGATGAAGGTCTGCTGGATGCCTTCACAGATGACATTGTTTTCCACACTGATCATCCAACCTCTTACAGTGACTTCATCACCAGCAACTGATTTAGACAACAAATATACCGTAGTTAATGTCCCGAAACAGTATCAAATATGGGTATGAGTGCCGTATCCATGCATTTTCAAGGTACTGGCTAAAACACACACAATTAAATTGAGCAGTATATTTTTTTCTCTATTTACACTGAGTATCATAAGTTATACTGCTGCAAATCAATACTTTCCCAATGACCTGGGGCCCGTTTCAATAAGGAGGTTCAACCAACTCTGAGTTAAAACTTGAACTCTGAGTTGACTTACCCTGAGATGGTAAACTCTGAGTTTTCGGTTACAGAACAGCTGAAATTAGTTCGTTCAATCAACTCTGAGTTGACTGACTCTGAGTTAAGCGCGTGCACCACAACTATAAAAAGCCATTATCAATGGAGCGCAGATATTACGAGTCACCATGGCAACAGCGCCAGACAAAAAGAGGAATTACTGTTATACAGTGTTGGGTGTAATTAATTATCAAGTAATCTAAATATTGTAATTTAATTAAAAGGATTACTCTTAATTCTTCTGTAATTTAAAATAAAATTGGATGTAATTAAATAGGCTACTGCATAGACTATAGAACAATTCTGTATAAAACAATAGTGGATTTAACATACATTTTTAAAAGGTATATTTTTAATGTAACCTTCTCCCACACACTTTGGTCAATACAAGAATGCAATGCAATTGTGTATTGTTAATTTGAAAGCATTAAAAGTGCAGTTTCTTGTCTCTCCTTGTATTGTTCAAGTGGTTGAGGTTGATATAGGATTTAGTAATTATTAATAAGTAGACCAATACTTTCTAAAGATAGTAATTATTACATTAATCTGATTACACTGTTGAATATGTCATTTATAGTTTGTAATTAATAACTATTTTAGAGTAACTTTCCCAACTGTTATAATGTCAGAGGTGAAACTGGAAGAACAGTATGTTATTCAACCTCATTTTAATTTTCATGTAGGTGCAATCCTCCAGGCATTAAAAGAATGTGGCAGCAGCTGAAAATAAAATATAAAAACATAATTCAATCAGGTATAAACTTGAGCATATCATGGGTGTATAGGCTACCTGACTTTACAAACATTTGACATATAGGCCTAACTAAATAGCAGAGTCTAGCAGTGCAGCAGCATTTTGAGGGACTTCATCAGAGCCAGTCACTCCCGAAGATCCAAGGGCCTTGATAAAATGTAAGAGGTCTACATATGTGTTATTGTTTTATATAGGGTATTTTTGATATTTCTATTTATTTTACTTTGGGTTGGATTTTTCGTTTGTCCCAACAGATTCTGATGGTAATATCTGTCTTTTGGATCCTCCTGTCCCAACAGAACCCCAGGTAGTTGTAAGTAGCCGACTCAATAAACCAGAAATTATGACAAATAGTAGGCCTATTATAAAGTGTACTCAACAAATGCTCATCCTCACAGGATAATGGGGATGAAGAAACAGTTTCTGCTGCCACAGAGAGGCCTACAGAGGTCATGTTAATATTATGTGTCTTCACATCAGACAATCTATACATTCACATTTTTATGTGGAGTAGCCTATAGAATTATAGAAAGTATAAATGGACATTCTTATCTTCTGGTGCACAGATGAACATATCAGTTACTTACCTTTAATCTCCTTAAATTCAAAAACATTTTAAAATAAGTTTAATTTAAAATCAGACATGGTTTAGCACCTCCTCCACTATGTGACTTCATACATTTTAGATCCAGTGAGGTCAGGGCACCCACAGGGGCAGTGAGGGAAGACTGCATCATCCCCCGGAGAACAACAGCTTTTGGTCAGGCTGTCTTCTCCATAAGAGAAGCTCAGCAATGGGACACAGTGCCGGAAACCATCAGAGAGTCTGTCATTCTTTTCATTCAAAAAGAATGCAAAAAAATGACTTGTAGAGAGTCAAACTTGTGGGCACTAATGCTTTCGGTGTGCATTTAAACATTATATAATTATTTGAAATGAATTGTATTTCTTAATCATAATGTGTTGTGTGTAATTTTATCTTGTGATTTTATACTTGTGATTATTTTTTACATCTGGCTGGGGGACTACCAATACATTTACATTGTTCTAATGTTGATTAATGTACACTGTCCCCTTTCAAATAAATAAAAAAATAAATTAAAAAACAGTTGATTATTACTAGTGATTTTCAGTAAATGGCATATAATTCTGTAGAATGTGTTTAGAACATGATGTAACTCTAATGTACTGTATGTTACGTTACCAGTTAAGGAGTTATACAGACTTCATCTTATTAAAAAAAATTAACAAACAGCGGTAAAAACCGCAATGAATAAATGTACAGAAAGAATGAATGAGGTGTTTGAATGAGGTGGACAAGCGGTCACTCTGTGAGGACGACAAGAGCACGTGAGTGGTTTTTTCTTAATATACAGTTCTCCTGTTGCTCTGTTTACTATTTGTCAAGTAGGTAGGGCTATTTTCGATTCTTTGCTTATTTTTTATGTTTACCTTGACTAAATATCTGTATTTGAATTAAACGCGATCCTATTTTGAATAACTGCCGTGCGTCTTAAGGGTTATAATCTGTATTTTATTGAAGCACTTAAGTAAGCGCTGTTCAACAGCTAGTTTCGATTCCGCCCATTCTCGGGATATTTGCTTTTGCTGTGCTAATTGCAAGGGTTGTTATAGCAGAGATAAAACTAGAGTAGATTCAGAAGGAAGCCAGGACAAGCGGTCACTCTGTGAGGACGACAAGAGCACGTGAGTGGTTTTTTCTTAATATACAGTTCTCCTGTTGCTCTGTTTACTATTTGTCAAGTAGGTAGGGCTATTTTTCGATTCTTTGCTTATTTTTTATGTTTACCTTGACTAAATATCTGTATTTGAATTAAACGCGATCCTATTCTGAATAACTGCCGTGCGTCTTAAGGGTTATAATCTGTATTTTATTGAAGCACTTAAGTAAGCGCTGTTCAACAGCTAGTTTCGATTCCGCCCATTCTCGGGATATTTGCTTTTGCTGTGCTAATTGCAAGGGCGGCCACAGCTGTCCTCACTCAGGGCGATTGGAAGCATTATATCTATGTAGTGTGTGCGCTGTCGCGGAAGCGTCAGCGGAAGCATTCAGCTCTCGGTTTCAGCCTCCTCGTGTTAAGACCGACTCGGGTAAAGACCTGTGACTCTTCCTGCGCGACTCCACCGAGCAAGGACACCTGCAAGGCACTTAAGTATCTTCTTCACCCTTTCCTTTCCTACCTTATCTTATTTCCCATTATCATTATGTGCTTTCAATACATTCCTGTTGTCTATCGACAACGCTCTCTCACCACGCACAGAAGGCAACGCAATACTGCTAATCTGCGCCCTTTTCTCTCATCCTCACACTCACCTCTCTCTCTTTCTATGGGTCTATGGAATTGTCAATCAGCAGTCAATAAAGCTGACTTCATTCCAGCCTTTGCATCTCACTCTACTATTAATATCTTGGGCTTGACTGAGACCTGGATCCGTCCAGAAGACTCAGCAACCCCTGCTGCTCTCTCTAACAACTTCTCTTTCTCTCACACCCCTCGCCAGTCGGGGAGGGGTGGGGGTACTGGTCTTCTCATTTCTAACAATTGGAAATATTCAACTCTCTCTTCTCTATGCAATAACAACTCATTTGAATATCATGCTATTACACTTACAACTCCCATTAAGATCCATATTGTAGTTATTTATCGCCCCCCAGGTCCACTGGGAAGCTTTGTAGAGGAGCTGGATGTGCTGCTGTCCTCTTTCCCTGAGGATGGCACCCCACTCGTAGTCTTTGGTGATTTCAACATTCATCTAGCAAAGCCGTATGCAACAGACTTCATCTCTCTCCTAGCCGCCTTCGATCTCAAACGGCTCATCACCACCGGTACTCACAAGTCAGGCAACCAACTGGACCTGGTTTACACACGCAACTGTATCACAGACAACATTTTGGTGAAACCTCTCCAAGTTTCAGATCATTTTCTCATTACTTTCAATCTACAACTCACTACCCATGCTCCACCAACCTCCCCACCATTTACTTTCAGACGAAACCTGCGCTCACTTTCTCCATCCCATCTTTCCTCTGCTGTGTCATCTTCTCTTCCCTCACCCTCGCATTTCTCATCTCTGGAGGTGAATACTGCAACAGATACTTTATGCTCCATCCTAACCTCTTCTTTAGACAATATCTGTCCTCTCTCCTCTAGGCCAGCACGTGCCACTCCCTCTAACCCCTGGCTATCTGAGGTACTTCGTGAACACCGGACCAAGCTCAATTTTCCCTACAGCATTTAAGCAGGCTCGGGTAACTCCTCTGCTTAAAAAACCAACGTTAAACACATCACTTCTAGAGAATTACAGACCTGTCTCTCTCCTACCATTCATTGCGAAAACACTTGAACGAGTTGCTTTTAACCAAGTATCATCCTTCCTGTCTCTGAACAACCAGCTGGATGTCAACCAATCTGGCTTCAAGAAAGGGCATTCAACCGAGACTGCATTGCTGTCGGTCACGGAAGCCCTGCGGATCGCAAAAGCTGCTTCCAAATCATCAGTTCTCATTCTCCTGGACCTGTCTGCGGCCTTCGACACTGTGAATCATCAGATCCTCTTGTCCGCCCTCTCATCACTGGGCATCACTGGAACCTCCCTCAACTGGTTCGAGTCCTATCTCACAGGTAGGTCCTTCAGGGTCACATGGAGAGGCGAGGTATCCAAAGCACATCAACTGACCACAGGAGTTCCTCAGGGTTCAGTTCTTGGACCGCTCCTCTTCTCCATTTACACCACATCACTGGGGCCCATCATACAGGCACATGGTTTCTCTTATCATTGCTATGCTGATGACACCCAGCTCTACCTCTCATTTCAACCAGATGATCCCACAGTAGCTGCACGGATCTCAAGCTGTCTGGCGGACATCTCGGCATGGATGAAGGAACATCACCTGCAGCTCAACCTGGCAAAGACTGAGCTTCTCGTCCTCCCTGCCAATCCGTCTCTACAGCACGACCTCACTATCCAGCTAGATTCTTCCTCAGTCACCCCATCAAGATCGGTCAGAAATCTTGGAGTAATCTTTGATGACCAGCTGACCTTCACAGACCACATTACAAAGACAGCTCGATCATGCAGGTTTGCTATGCACAACATCAGGAAGATCAGGCCTTTCCTAACTGAGCATGCAACACAACTTCTCGTCCAGGCCCTGGTCATTTCTAGGCTTGATTACTGCAATGCTCTTCTGGCTGGACTTCCATCATGTGCAACTAAACCTCTACAAATGATCCAGAATGCTGCAGCCCGTCTTGTCTTCAACGAGCCCAAAAGGGCCCACGTCACTCCTCTGTTCATCTCTCTGCACTGGCTACCACTCGCTGCTCGCATCAAGTTCAAGGTGTTGACGCTTGCTTACAGATTGACCACTGCTTCAGCTCCCTCCTACTTCCACTCACTACTTCAAGTCTACATCCCTACCAGAAGCCTACGATCGGTCAATGAGCGGCGGCTTGTGGTACCGCCACAGCGGGGCACAAAATCACTCTCCAGAACATTCTCATTCACGGTTCCATGCTGGTGGAATGATCTCCCCACCCTCATCCGGAATGCAGAATCCTTGACAGCATTCAAAAGACAACTGAAAACTCATCTCTTCCGGGAGCACTTAACATAAAAAAAATAAATAAAAATAAAATAAAAATAAAAAAAAATAAAAAAAATCCTTCCCTTTTCCTTTAAATCCTCGCTTGCCTGGCTCATGCTACTCTGAGCTATGTCTGAACTTTGTATTTTGAGCACTTCTTGCGTTGTTTCTGCCTCTTCACGATGACTCGCTTGGTTTAGTCCTCAGTTGTAAGTCGCTTTGGATAAAAGCGTCTGCTAAATGACTAAATGTAAATGTAAATGTGTTTAAACACCGCTTCCTCTTTAAAAAAGGGGAGGAGACCGCAAGAAACTCTGGGTTTACCGAAGAAAACCTGCTCCCGACCAGGTTAGGTTCACAGAGTAAGTCACCATGGTAACTGACTCTGAGTATAAGTTACCTCTGTTTCAGAAACGGGCTTGACTTACTCTACTTTCTCGGGTTTGACATACCTCCCATTCTGAAACGGAAAACCCAGAGTTTCCCTCATTTCAGGGTTAACATACTCAGTTTTCACTTAACCTCCTTTCTGAAACAGGCCCCTGGGAAGGCTAAAACAACAATAAGTTACACTTAAGAGCATAACAAAACATAAGTTAAAGGATTAGTTCACCCAAAAAATTAAAATTATCACATACTTTACTCACACTCAAGCCATCCTAGATCTATATGACTTTCTTCTTTTAGCCAAACACAATATGTGTTAAAAAATATATAGATATTTTTTTTTATTCTGATTGTGTTTGGCTGAGAGAAGAAAGTCATATAGATCTAGGATGGCTTGAGGGTGGGTAAAGTATGGGATCATTTTCATTTTTGGGTGAACTAACCCTTTAATGAGATTAATACAGAAAGAGAGCAATTACACAGTAGGTTCTATACTGTTTTATTATTTTATACTCTATGCCTTGCTTATGTGACACTTACCCAGCAGTATCAGTGGTGGGCTGGCAGGGAGGGTCAAGGTGTGCTCAACATCTGCTGCAGTGGCAGATATTTGTAGAACAGAAAAAAATAGTGAAATGAAAATGTGTGCTACACAAATCAATATGTAAATTACCTAGACTATCTAGTTTAGTCCTGTTCTTTCCATATTTATGGCCATAAGTGTGACACTTGAAGGCTGAAAACTTAGAAAAAGTTATTGTGCATTCAGGGAAACCACACTTACATGATGCATTCGGCAAAAAACTATGAGCTCGGATGTGCCTGACATAGGCCTACGCAAATGTGTTGCTGCATGTTTTAGCACAAATGTTGCAAGTTATCATTTTTATACTACAATCCACAGACCTCCAGTGAAAAATAATCTTACCATTTTAAAGGAGCAGTATGTAAGATTGTGGCCAAAACTGGTACTGCAATCACTTTCAAATTACTGACTCAAGGTTGCCAGATATGCTGCAGGATCTGATTACGACACGTTATTAGCTGCAGCTGTGGGAACCTGGCAAGGTGCTGGCAACCCGAATGCTGCAACACTACAGACTTCGTGATTGGTAGATCAGTGGAGGGTGGAGCTCAGACCAAAACACAACATGACAACATCAACATCAGTTGAGGGCTGCAACTTCACTTTTTAAATGACAATATCCTGACCGGACTACTGTTGTCAGTGATATAAGTATTTGAAATGAACATGATTTCTTAATGTCTAGTGACATATCAGGGAAAATGTATGATTACTTGAAATAAATTTCTTACATACTGCTCCTTTAACTCAGACCATCTTTAAGCTATAGCCTACTCTCTCTAGGAATAGTAAATGTGTTGCGTAAAACTGAGGCAGACAACTGTTAGCGTCAATGATTTAGTGCACATTTCAATAAACCCTAAAACAAATGGTAAAATAAAGCCCAATCCCTGACGTATATTTGGTAATCAAGTAAATATCACAGGATAACACTTTTATCAGTTTGTGACTTACCTTGATAAATTGACGAAGAGAAAAGATGAATGCAGGTGAAAGCGCCGTCCACTGATCTGTGCTGGCAGGGTCACAGTCGGAGTGAAAATCGTCTTTCTGAATTGAATCGTCTTCTTACACGTTCTTCTCACATAATAAAATATTGAAGTAATGTAGTTAAACCTTTAATGTAATGTTAATTATTTTTTACTGCGCACTTGTTGATTGGAATCGATGAGTTGTGATTTTTGATTTGATTTGATTTATTGGTTTATTTAAAAGGGGACAGTGCAATTTCATAAAACGCATGAACAAACATGGTTAAAAAAGCCAGAATTAGCCAAAAGGCTATTTTTCATCTGTAGTCCCCTGACCAAGATGTAAAAAAAAGCATTACAATACAAACAAAAAAATACATTTACAAGTCTATGGCAAATTGACTACAATATAACTACAATATAAATAACACTATAAGATAACTTAGGGTACACTGTACCAGTTACAATAATAAGACACACAAAAACACATTTACAAAAAGGTTATAGTATATTAAATATATAATACAGCTCAATAGGCTCGGCTTTTAATGTTGGCAGACATAATTATTAATGAGCCAAATTTTCACTTTTTTTGTAAAAGCCTTGAGCTGTGTTGAGCTGTCTAACCTCCTCTGGTATAGAATTCCATTCAGCAGCGCCCCTCACTGACCAGGCCGAGCGACTAAAAGCGCTCCTGCACAGAGGGATGACACAGTCCTCACTGGCAGAGCCTCGAGTGACGCGCTCAGAGCTGTTTCTTTGGCTGATGAACTCAGCCAGAGGAGCTGGGGCCAATCATGTGTCACTTTGTATACGTAGGGACCACAGCTCCGGGCGAGGATGCCAAATCGAGCCCCTGGCTTGAGAGAGGAGGTCTTTCCTCATCGGTATTGGCTACGGGGGAGTGCTCGTTAGCTGCATAAGAACTGGGAACCAAGGTTGGTTTTTCCAGAGCGGAGCCACGAGTAGCACTGAGCATCCTTTTTCCCTGATCCGTTCCAAAACCTGAGGCAGGAGTGAGACGGGTTAAAAGCATAGAGTGGGCAGCGGGGCCAAACATGGGCCAGCGCATCCCTGCTCTTGGAGAAAAACTTCGGACAGTGAGCGTTTTCTTGAGACGCAAACAGGTCTATTTGCGCTCTGCCGAATGTCTCCCACAGCAGTAGGACCGTCTGCGGATGCAGAGGCCATTTTCCTGCTGGAACATTGAACAGGTGACCAGGCACATGCGCAGCTCTCAGTGAGCACAGGTTGTGCAGAGCCCAGACCAGGAGGCGTTCCGTCAGCCTGTAAAGGTTTCGGGACCTGACGCCACCCTGGCGATTTATGTAGACCACCACTGACATGTTGTCTGAGTGGACTAAGATGTGGTGACCTTTTATCTGGGGACAAAAAAAAACGCCTCAGCGCATTGTCGACTGCCATCATCTCCAGGCAGTTTATGTGTAGGAGCCTCTCTCGTTCTGACCACTGGCCAAAGAACGGGCTGCCCTCGAGCAGCGCCCCCCATCCCGAGATGGAGGCATCCGTGGACACCACCTTCACACTCGAGGAAGTCCCCAGGTTTACACCTGACTGATACCAGTAGAGTTCTTTCCAAGGTTTCAGAGCTGAGACGCATTTCTGATCGACCTTGAGGCGAAACAGACCGGAAGTCCATGCCGAGATGGTACTCGCGCTTTTAGCCATAACTACAGTGGGGGCATGCGTAGCTTCGACGAGTACCGTATAACGGTGGGGGCGTCGAGCGAACTGCAGCGAATAGCCTCTTTTTATAATGTTCAGCACCCATTCTGATATCCCGGGAAGCTTTTCCCATGCATTTGCATGAATAGCTAGGGGTAGAATGAGATCTGGGCTCTGGCCGTGACATAGTGGCGACCGAGGAGCGTCGGTGTGCTGTAACATGAACGTTGTGTTTGAGGCGGGGGGCGCGCTGAGCGCAGCACACAGCCTGGCCGCGCTCATCTTTCTCATGACAGCTTGCTGAGAGAGAGAGAGAGCGGGGCGAGCCCTGTGGGCCATAACATGTCTGTGAGTGAATGTGGGCGCGTGACAGCGAAAGCGACAACCAAAATAAACAGTGTTCCAACCAATCACCGACAGGGGTGGGTGTTGCTCCGACTTCGCGTCCAGCCGTGCACAAGCTCAAAACCTCACAACACCCGCCCCTGTCGGTGATTGGTTGGAACACTGTTTATTTTGGTTTTGAGTGGTGGTTGTACCCATTTGTTTTTGTGTGCAGATCTCAGAGCCTAGGCTGCCTACAGAGACGCGTTTTTTTGACAGCCTGCTTATGGGGCGGGCAGCTAGCGGATCGTTAGGAAAGATTAGACATTTATTTTTGGGCCTGAAATCACTGATACAACCTTTAAGATGAGAATGAAAAATAAAGAAACCTTCCTCTATGAATTTTCTCAAAAATCCAGTGACAAGACTTTCTCCAAAAAAAAAAAAAAAAAAGACAAGATTTTCTCCAATATAACAGTGTCTTCCTCATCCTCGTCGCTGTCAAAGTTGGGTTGTGGCCAGGTAATGCTCTGGATCACGGCCTACAAGGGATCAAATATAAACATATTTCATGTCAGGATTGAAACTTTTATTAAATGTTGCAAAGTGATCTCAAAATTGTAGTGATCTTTTTATGAATGAACAATCTATTTCTGTAACACAACTATTTCTGTAACACAAAAATAAAGTTATTTTATTATAAACAAACGCGGAGTCTTGAAGTCGTTGTGGCGTTCACACTTCGTGACTGATCGATGACAGGGGGTCACACACTACACGAGCTGGAAGCGGCTGTGTCACCTGACGCAGGTCTCCAAACCACATTTTGTCATGTGAACACATGAAATGTGAAACGGGAAATGACGCAAACCTACACAAGAAAAAGCTGTTGTTTGTTATTATAAAGATAGCAATTATAAAGCAATTATAAAGACAACGAATCTGGGTGAAAGAATGAATTAGCACATGCAGGTAGCAGGAATTGTCTGAGCTACAGGGAGCTGGAGGTGACAAAAAGTGTTTTGCAGTGAAAAGTAGCTGCCAGCTCTGCCAGCTCCCTGCTCTCATTGGCTGGATGTGGATGTCGAGTCGGCCAACTTCTCCAGATATTCTCATGCTAGATATCTGGCTGGCGTCAGCGATGTGTCAGGGCGCCGTTTTGATGAGTTGTTGAGTAGTTCACACATAACGACTGGCGACCGCTGTAGTGAACTTTTTCTTTGTAGAAAAGTTAGAAGCTCAGAAGCGAAGACCAGGATTTAAAGCAGGATGTCTTTATTTCGTCGCTGTATGCATCTCAAACTCGTCTAACTAAAACATAATACATTTGTAGTTTATATATTCTTTTACGGAGGGGAGGAGTTTTCCTCGAGGGGGGGGATACATCAAAACAAAACATGTAAGTGTCCTGAGCCAGGAGAACAGGATGGAGCAGAGCTTCCCGCACTGAAACAGGACAAAAGGTGAGGGGTGGGAGACTCTCTCAGCAGGTCACTTCACATGCTGAGACAGGATGGGGCAGGAACCCCAAGACAAACGGTCTCAGTAATAAAGTTGCAGGTGTTTAAACGAATCTGCTCAGACATCTGCAAGCTGACATTCACACTAATAAACTTCCTCAGTTTATATTCTACAGTATTGGAAATCTAAATTAAACCTTTAATAAATTTGTTTTCCTTCACCGCCAACCGATCATTGATTTACTCCTGATCAATCATACTCCGATTACTTGCCGAGCGGCAAATCGTGCTAAAATCGTGTAGTGTGGACTAGGCTTTACCTGTGGGTTAAGTTCCTCACTTGACTCCCTTGGGAAAATTAAGGGGTGGACATCTGGCCTATCTGAAAGAAGTGGCCAGATTCCTGTTTGTTTAAGGCCTTTCCGTATTTGTTTAATTGCCTATTTAACACGGTGAAGTACCTGCAGACAGAAGGTAACATTTACACAGAGGCACTATTTTATAGGAAAGAGACCGTAGGCACAGATGTAACATGATTTACATGGCCAGCCTCCAATATAAATACTATGGATGCATCGAATACCGAATCCACTGGTTAAGATTCTGCCGAATCCGAAACCGAATCAGGAATCCTACTCCCATCCTCAGTCCATTAACACAATAAACACATTAATGAAGTAAACAACGTGGATTTTTCATTTTATTTTATTTTAACTGTAAAAAAAAAAAAAATCTAAAAAGAAGAAGCAACATTATGCATTTTAACAGCGGTGATGTTGTGTATTTTTCAGGGTCCTTGCCACCACGAGAAAAATCAGCATTGCAAATTGAACATGTAGCTCGACTTGAATTGCCTTCTTTTGTCTGAAAGTACTGCCAAACAACACTTTTTCACAATCCAGCGTCCTGTAACGGATGACAGGCAGGAAATAAACGAAATGACCCCTCTTAAACCCCCCCTTCTGCGAGTCAGACACTGAGACTAGAACCCACTGGAGGGCACCGAAGGGAGATACCAAAGGGAGCACCATATAATGAGGTGTTATTCATTTCCCCCTGGGAACTAACCATTTATTTCCTCAGAATTAAATGACTCCTCAAAGATCAGATGAGTACATATTTTATTTTCTCAAAAATTAAATGCAGCCAAATATCAACCGGACAAATAAATACAGTCTGGATGAAAAAGCTGAATGGTATATTAATACAGACATTTAACTCCTCAAAGATTAGATGAGTACATATTTAATTTTCTAAAAACTTAAATGCAGCCAAATATCAACCAGACAAGTAGAAACGGTCTAGTTGAAAGGCTGAATATAGTGTATTAATATAGACCTCATATTATAATCTCAAACAATAAAGAATACAAAATTAGTGTACGCGCTTCAACCTCACGCGATCCGTTTGGTTCAGTCTTTCTAGCAATCCGCCATGGCACGAGCACAACTGTCTTTTAATGGGAGTGGGAGATGAGACTCTGGTTGGTTTATTTCACGTTACGCCCAAAACACACCCATTACTCATTAAGAGAATAGGGACAACCCTTTAGACCATGCACTGTGCGCGCCGACCATTTTCCTGTTGATAAATTAGAAAAAGTGGATTGGTCAAGCCCTAAGTGCACTTGCACCCTGAGCTTAGATTGTTAAAAGTAGGGTCCATAGAGTTGTGAGAAAATAGTATGTGTTAGATCCTTGTCATGTGTGTCAGGTCTTAAAGTGACAGCAGCCTGATAATCCTGCTGCTGTCCATATCATTAACATTAATCAAAGAACACAAGACAAAGAGAATATCACTCTCTGCTCTTGACTGAATAACTTTTGTAACTTTAATTGGAATAATCTGTTTTCAATTTATAGTTTATGTAGTGAAGACTGTTTGATTATTCAATTACTGTAAATTTACCTGTTAGACCTACCTGAAAATCTTAAAAGGTTAGTTCACAAAAAAAACTTCATGGCCTCATTGACTCATCTATTTTTCTTTTATTTAATAAAACAAAAGCTTGTATTTACATTTTGTAATAAATGTATTCCTGAAAGTTTATAAAGTATATGGCACAAAAGACCATTTCCATTTCTGTAATAATTTATTGGCTGATATTTTTAGGTTACATTAATTTGTATAACATCACAAATTTTAGAATATTATAAAGCAATGTTTTATAAAAAAAACGTTTAATTTGTATATCTGTATATTGTATAACTCAGAAACATGCTGAATGACGTAAACAAGATTATACATTGTGATTAGATTATAAGACAACAAGTGTAATTAAAAAACTATATCAATGCATATTTATCTTGGAATTCATTTTGATAAGTTTGCTGTTCTAAACTGTTTTTGTAACAATCATACAGTATAGCACAAACATGTAGAACAGCTATGTCAGTTGATGTCAAAGCTTACGCATTAAAATCACAGAATGTATCTTATCTTATATTAAACAGTTGGCACGAGAGTTGTATGTGTCTCAGAGGGCTTTTGATGGTACTTTACCCATTAAATGTTTTTTGGTATTCTGCTCTGGTCTAAAAACTATAACGAAACACTTAGGGGCAAAAATACAGAGAATCAGACCAAAGCTTGAAGCTAAAATTGCAAATATTTCCACAGCTACAGTAAATTTCCCTGGAGAGCTGACATAAGCTGGAACAAATGTGATCCAAACAGCACAGAATATGAGCATACTGAATGTGATGAATTTAGCCTCATTGAAGTTATCAGGGAGCTTGCGGGACAGAAAAGCTAAAATAAAGCAAAGGAAAGCTAGGAGGCCAATATAACCCAGTACAGCCCAGAAACCAAGAGCTGATCCTAAACTGCATTCTAGAATAATTTTTTCTTTGTAGTGTTGCATATTGTTGTAAGGAAAAGGTGGGGACATTGTTAACCAAAGCACACATATAAGGATCTGTACAAGAGTGAAACCAAAAACACTGAGTCTCTGTTGTGCAGGCCCAAACCATTTCATAACATTACTTCCTGGAAGTGTAGCTCTAAAGGCCATTAACACCACTATTGTTTTCCCCAGAACACAAGAGATACAGAGGACGAAAATGATCCCGAACGCTGTGTGACGCAACATACAGGACCACTCAGTGGGCCGACCAATGAAAGTAAGTGAACAGAGGAAACACAGAGTCAATGAGAAGAGCAGCAGGAAGCTCAGCTCTGAGTTGTTGGCTTTTACTATTGGAGAGGCCCTGTTTTTATAAAACAATAAAGCCATGCTCAAAGCCACTAAAGCCCCAGCTATAGAAAAAACAGTGAGGATGATACCAAGGATCTCATCCCAAGAGAGAAACTCCACTGGTTTAGGAAGACACTTATCATTCTCTTTGTTGGGCCAGGACTCCGGAGGGCATGGATAACAATCTACAGAATCTTGAAAATGAATTAATGGTTAAATCACACACAGATGTGTTGGCAATGCGATGGACACACAAAATCACACAAAATATGATAGAGAATACCATATACTGTGGGATAGAATGACCGGCCGTGAACAGAAAAGCAAGATATTTTCTTTTGGGGGCATACAAGATGCAAATAAATATGGATTCTTTATTTAGCAGAATCAGCCTAAACAAAGTACCTGTCTCATTGCTGATCTCTCCTTCGGCACAGTTAATGCAGTCATAACAGCATACAGGTCTTCCTTTTTGCACAGCCTTCCTAGTGCCTGGAGGACAGCTCTCACTGCACACAGATACAGGAACCTGCAGGAGACAGGAACACAGCACTCACAGATATTCACAGTTAACTTACTCATGAACAGAACAAAACAATGTATACCATTTCCCTGCCATCGTTCCAAATGATAGCTGTGCTCAAACTGAATTCTTGTCCTTTAGGATGAGCTGCATCATATTGACCAACTGAAACAAAATCAATTGAACCGTCTCCCTGAAGCTGCCAATTCACAAGTTCATAGGTGGCCACAGGGTCTCCATTGGTGTCAAATGAAACAGAATAATTATTTTTGGTGAAGTTCACTCGCTTGAGCTGATCAAAAACCTGCAGGGTGGACATTCAAAATTCAGATGTATTTTGACATTGTGTTGATTGAAATATATTTTGTTGAATTATCAGTGCAGAAATACTGGGTAAGATTCTGAAATATATATATTGTTGTTGTTGTTGTTTCTTTCTCTCATTTAAAATCATTTGATTTTTTTATTTGAAAACTTACCTGTCGGGGCTCAGCTTTTATGTTTTTGTCACAATGCTTTTCCTTACATATAATGCCATGGATAGCATGAGCTATAGCATATGTGGCTTTGTACACCATGTTAGTGATCCTCAACTGGGACGTGTCTGTGTACGGGTTATGTAATGCGTGCAGGTCCTCTGTGCCATCACATGCTGGCATACCAGTAGAAGAACCTGTCTGCTGTTTTAGACTACAGCTAAATGAGCTTTCCCAGAATTCTGTCAACAGGGGAAATTTCAGCGCCTGCTCTGGAAACAGGTCAAGTAAAAAGTTACGAAATCCCGGGATAATAGACCGCGGGATTCCAAAGCCTACAGCACCGATGCACAAATTAAACCGCAGCATTTCTGGGTCTGTAACCCATGCCTCACTGCCAACCCACTGCATCGGAGGAGGAGGCTGCTGACTCAGCTCTTCTAAGAGGATTCTCATGTCACCTGAGGCCAGGAAGGCAACTATTACACGAGCCGTTGATCTGCGAATGACATCAGTGACTCTTTTCAGTTTACTGCGGGGCTGGGTCCTGTAGTAGGCCTCAGAATACTCCACACAGATTCCCTCCTCCTCCGCAGCCTTCAGGAATGATGCCATGCCATTGTTCCCGTAGTCTGAATCACTCCGCACTGTCCCGATCCACGTCCACCCGAAGCGCTTGACCATCCGTGCCAGTGCGGCCGCTTGATGGTGATCGCTGGGGATGGTCCTGAAGAAAGTAGGATACTGCCGCTTGTCACTGAGACACGCACATGTTGCATAATGACTCACCTAGTGTACCGTTAAAGGAAAGTGAAAAAGTAAGCAACCGAACAAAAAAACACCTAAGTCAATTACATACATTCTAATGGTCGTTCTTTGTATATAAGCAGTAAAAGAACTATTTAGGACATGGTTCTTAAATTTCTCTCAAATGTTCATCAGGCCCGGACTTAGCCAATACTAAGCCTTATGTCAGTGTTTTCAATTGTAACTATATACCAATAATGTATATCTAAACTACATTTTCATTTCTTTTTAAAATGACATGAAATAATCATATTGAACCCGTACCTGTGGAATTCCAAATGGACCGAGAAGTCTTGAAATGCTTATAGACGGCGTTGAGCCAGATTCTGCGACTACTGCTGTAACAGCTGCAGATTTTACACAGGAATCAGTGTCGTTAAATATGAGATCTTGTCCGTTGGCAAGCTGAAAGGCTACTTTGATTGCCATTGGCACAGAAGCACAAGAGTCATATATATGATACCCTAAAGTTACGCCTGGTAAGAGATCGGAGCTGTTGTTGATCTCATTGATGGCGAACTCAAAGGCACGAACAAAGCGCATCTCTCTGAAACCAATGCTGTTAAGATAAACACAATAAATAAATAAAAATATAATAGAAAAATAAATATACTTTTACATGAAAACAGTTACACATATAATTTCTCATAACTTTATCACATTATTACAAACATCAGATACTATTTTTATGAAAATATTAAAATTATATAAAACAATTTCAATATCAACATATTATATTAAGAGTGATATTCCATACTATGTATGCTAACCTCCCACTGCACTCTAGTGGTTGTGGCCATCTAGTATAGAGGTGCTTCTCTGTCCTCAGATAGTCATGAATAGAGAAAACCCCTCCAATAACAAAGTCTCCATCCTTTAAGAGGGCAGGTGGCTGAGGATCACCTTGCAGGATGCAGATGCCTAAATTAACCCCACACACATCAAGACAAAGTCTGCCAATGCAAAGTACTGTAACAATTAATAAAACATTCATTTCTCTTGTTTGGACAGTGAGCTCTCCAAATATCAAGTGAGCACTGCACCATGTTTAAATAGCCACGATTGTTCTCTGTGGCAATGAATTTGCAAGGGGAAATGTAAGAGGGTGTGGTTAATATATCTGAATGCTTAGTCATAAATAATGTCATTATGTGCTTTGGGTGTTCATAAAGTTTCTAAACTTCAAAAACAGGACCGCTAGTTCTTTAAAGTCCCCCCACCTCCTGTCAACCCCACGATGAATGTTTTTCATTAAAAATTCATTGTAATATTTGTTTTCAAAACGCACGTATCAAGTCGGACAAAATTTCTAACCGGCATGCACTGCTTCAAGTCAGCCGCCGATCGGTCTGCGCAGAGCTGCATGAAGTCCAGTTCCATGTGTTACCATGGAAAATGTACTCTAAATTCTTGGGTACCTCCCCTAGTGGGCGGTGTCAGGTTTAATTTTCATATTACAAAATTATTTATGAACTACTTTATAATCAAAACCTTTTAATCTTGACAAAAACACGTTTTCATAAGGGTCTGAGTTTCAAGGTTTCAAATTTTGTGATATAAATGTGATATAAATTAATTTGTTACAGGAGAAAAAAAAATCAATGGAATGTGGGTGACACTCGGTGGCTATTTTTGGTGTCAAACTAAATCTCATAGGAACTTAAATTTTTGTGATATCAACTTCAAATTTGAAACACAACTTGAATAGACATATGGCTTTGATTTTTTTTTTATTTTAGAGTCAAAATTATTTTGTACAATATTTATTTATAATAAATACAAATATTTAGTACAGTACATTTGGTTTACAGTACATTTAAATTTCCATAACCTTTTCTTTCATTACTTGAAGTGCAATAATCTGCTGAGTGTGTTCTTTAAAACAAGACAAAATGTAGGTCTATATTCCAAAGCATTCTTGAATTACAACCATTCACAAGTGCATTTTCACGTCTATTCTCAAAAAGGGGTTGACAGTTAAAGGACAAGTTCGGTATTTTACACTTAAAGCCCTGGGGTGCTACCACAGAAACCGGAAATTCTAGGGCCTGCAGCATGTGTCCAAATTTCAATCTTAACCGTTCTATTTCATCAGAAACGATCTTAAAACAGGGCTTTCAGTGTAAAATACTGAACTTCTCCTTTAAGGGGTAAAACTAACATTTGTCTCACATTCTCAATCTCTAGCCTGAACTTATTGTCTTTTAGTTATTATTATTGTTATTATTTGTAAATGGTATGTAAGGCTGTAGTATCCCTGTAGAAGTGTATGTCTGAGTTTGATTGTTCCATAATAGTCCTTTATAGTTTGTTGTTTGTAGTGCCCAGTAAATTGATATACTCTTTGTACAAATACCCATTGTTAAAGCATTGTGTGTTTACTGTATGGTTGATTTACATGCCTCAGTGTGTACACTTGTTAACAATAAGACATCAAGTACCACTCATAAATATAATCTAAAAAAATATATGGCAGTAATATGTATACAGATATTAATAAAGTAAGGAAAATTTATCAATAAAAGTGCAAATTAACAATTACTGTTAATTTGCTATTTTTGGATATTTATTTCATATTATTTATATTTCTTTCACTTTGTAGTGGACACAAAACATGATCAATTGTATTATTTGTCTTTTCCCATTAGATGTTGCTTGGTGTTTTTCTCAGGCTTTAGTAAAATAATATAAACCTTGGGGGTGAATAAGCAGAAGAGCAGGCCAAAACTAGATGCTAAAATGGCAAAAATTTCCACAGCAGTTGTAAATTTACCAGGTGAACTGACATATGCAGGTACAAATGCCAGCCACACTGCACAAAATATAAGCATGCTGAAGGTGATGTATTTGGCCTCATTAAAATTGCCAGGTAACTTCCGTGCTAAAAATGCCAGAAAAAAGCATACACAAGCCAAAAGGCCTATGTATCCCAACACACACCAGAAGGCCAGATCAGAGCCCACACTGCAATCCAGGATGATCTTGGACTGTTGATATTTAGTGTTTCTATAGGGGAAAGGAGGGGATGCTACAAGCCAGACAGTACATATTACCACCTGAACTAGAGTGCAGCAGAAGATTATGATTTTCTGCTGTATTGGGCCCAACCATTTCATTATATTGTTTCCTGGTCTGGTAGCTGTAAAAGCTGCCAGCACCACTAAAGTCTTGCCCAGGATGCATGATATGCAGAGGGAGAAGGTGATGCTGAAGGCAGTGTGTCGTAGCATGCAGGACCAGGATGTGGGTTCCCCAATAAACACCAAAGCGCATAGAAAACATAGAGTCAGTGATAACAAGATGAAGAAACTGAGCTCTGAGTTATTTATGCGTACAACAGGAGTGTTTCGGTAATAGAGAAATACAGCAAACACAGCTAAAGTGAGGCAGGCCCCCACTACAGCTATTACTGTTAGAGTCATCCCCATTGCATCATGGGACAGGAATTCAACCACTTTTGGAATACACACTGTTCCATCAGCATTTGACCAGTAATCTTCAGAACAGGCCATACATTCTAATGAATCTAAAGAGAGGGAAAGACTATAAAAATGAGGATAAAGGTCACAGTTTTTTTTTCCTGAATAATTGAAGTTGTTCTCCAACCTGTCTTATTACTGATTTTGCCACTGTCACAAGGTACACAGTCAAAGCAGCACAGAGGCTGGCCACGACGGACAGCCTGCCTGAATCCCGGAGTGCAGCTGTTGCTGCACACAGACACCAGCACCTGCTTAAACAACACAGCCACACATTTATTAGTAATGCATACTAGTGCATATTAATAATGTTCCTGTAGGTCAATAGCATTATTAATTATTTGACAATAAACGACTGTAACCCTAGTTCCCTGAGTAGGGAATGAGACGCTGCATTGATGACGCTTTGGGGACGCCCCTGCGTGATTGCGTCTGAATCACATGTGTCAACTAGTCCAATGACGAGAATGAGTGTCATGGGGGGTGACCTCATAACCAGGAAAGGATAAAAGCACATCCTGTTTGACCGGCGCTAGCTTCGAAATAGCCGAAGCAAGTCGATCACAGGGATGTAGGAAGTATGGCAAAGTTACGCAGCGTCTCGTTCCCTACTCAGGGAACTAGGGTTACAGTCGTACTCTGAGACGGTCCCTTTCAAGGGAACTAGCTCTGCGTTGACGATGCTTTGGGAATGAGAATGCCTTAAAGCCATACGGTCAAGAACATGTCGTGTAAAACTGTTACGACATGAGAACTCTAGACCCAGGGGTATCCATGTCTAAGTCATAAAATCTGACAAACGTAAGTGGCGAAGACCAGCCAGCTGCATTACAATTTTCTTAAAGGGACACCCCAAAAATTAGGTCCTTGGAGGCGACCATAACCCTAGTAGAATGGGCTCTAGTGGCCAAAGGTGAAAGCTGGCCCATAACCTCATATGCAAGAGAGATAGCCTCGACTATCCTCTTGCTAACCGTCTGCTTTTTAGGCCTTTTTTAGGAGGCCCAAAGCATACCAGTAACGATCAGATTTTCTAAACTGGGCAGCTCTGTGGACGTAAGTGTCCAGTGCTCTGGCTTTATCCTGGCAGACCAGTTTATCCTGGTCTACATCATGAAATGGAGGAGGACAGAATGCCTGCAGTACAATAGGCCGTGGTACATTTGTTATGGTATGTATCCAGGTTTGGAATAGAGGAATGCTTTGACCATCCCGGGTAAAAATCCAAGGCACGAAGGTGATACCGAAAGGACCTGAAGATCTCCAACTATTTTTAGTGAGGGAATGGCTAGAAGGAACACAGTTTTGAGCATCAGAATTTTTTTTTTAAAGAGTATCAAGAGGCTCAAAGGGAGCGATGGATAAATCTTATAAAACAAGAGCCAGATCCCAAGCTGGAACTCTTGCAGGCCTCAGCCTCAGGGTTCCACGAAGGAAACGTATAATATAATCTCTTCCAATAGACCCCCAGAAGGGGCATGGTAGGCAGCAATAGCCGCAACATAGAGCTTCAGTGTGGAAGGAGATAACTCTGAAGAAAAATGATCTTGCAGGAACTCAAGAATTGAACCAATAGTGAAAATAACTGGATCCCATTGTCATAAAATACATCAAGTAGTAAAAACTTTCCATTTCAGGCCATATAGCTTCCTCGTGGGTGGAGCTCTGGAGTTAAGTATGGTCTCTACAACCTCGGTTGAGAGACCAGAATCTATGAGTCGGGCCCCCTCAGAGGCCAGACCCAAAGGTTGAATGTTTCTGGATGGGGATGGAGGATTGCTCCCCCACCTGAGATAGAAGGTCCCTCCTGACCGGCGGCTCCAGAGGAGGGCCGTCGAGAGGGGACATTAGGTTCGAATCTGGTGCACCAGTTTGTATAGTGGAAGTGAACGCAGACCCATTTGATGATTTATATATGAGACCACCGATGTGTTGTCTGTGTGAACAAGCGCGTGGTGGCCCTTCAGGTCTGGAAGGAAATGTCTCAACACATTGAAGACCGCTATCATCTCCAGGCAGTTTATGTGTCACGAAAGATGATGACTCCTCCAAAGTCCTTGAGCTGAGCCTTCCATCACTGCTCCCTAGCCCGTGAGAGAAGCATCTGTCAAGAGCGAAACTCAATGGCAAAGAGCTCCTAACACTGGACCCTGGGATAGAAACCAAGGTTTCCTCCATATAACCAAGGAACGGAGACACCGCCATGTTATCTTGATCATAAGGAGTGGGTTCCCCCTCTGGGAAAACCCCTTTGTCTTGAGCCACCACTGTAAGGGCCTCATGTACAGCAGGCCGAAAGGTATAATGATGGACGCAGCTGCCATCAGACCCAACATCCTTTGAAACTGTTTTACAGTGAGTGACAGGCCTAGCTTTATCTCTTTTACAACTGTGCGGATCAAGGCAACACGAGCAGACAAGAGCACGGCCCTCATTGTCACTGAATCTCACACGACACCAAGAAAGGTGGTTCTCTGTGCTGGAGAAAGTACACTTTCATTGGCATTCAATCTCAACCCCAATTTTTTCATGTGTGCGAGAACGACATCTCGATGCCAAACCAAAAATTGTTCAGACTCTGCTAGGATAAGCTAGCCGTCTATGTAGGTCAGAATACGTATGCCCTGCAGTCTGAGCGGAGCTAGAGCTGCATCTACGCATTTCGTGAATGTGCGGGGTGATAGAGCTAGACCAAATGGAAGAACCCGATACTGGTAGGCTTTGCTACCGAAAGCGAACCTTAGGAACTTCCTGTGTTGTGGAAGGATGGAGACATGGAAGTAAGCATCTTTCAGATCTATCGTGACAAACCAGTCCTCGGATCTGATTTGAGTTGCAATCTGCTTCAGCGTTAGCATTTTGAATTTCAATTTCTTGACTGAACGATTGAGAAGACGAAGATCTAAAATGGGACGCAAACCCCCATCCTTTTTTGGAACAATGAAATACAGACTGTAGAACCCTGAGTCTCTGTTGGCCGGAGTAACCAGCTCTACAGCTTCTTTCGCTAATAGTGCTTTCATTTCATGTTCCATCACCAGAGCCTGCTCTGGGTGTACCACTGTGAGTAACAACCCGTTGTAGCGTGGTGGACGAGAACCAAACTGGATTCGGTACCCAATTTCTACTATATGCAGGACCCACTGAGATATGTTTGGCAGAATCTTCCACTCTGATAGATAATCTACTAAGGGAACCAGCCTCTCGAGGCTGGCCTCTGGTGTAATAAAAGTCGTCACTTCGGTGACCTGGAGCATATTGGCAGGAAATGCCCGATTCGACTAACTTTCGACCCTTCTCAGAGGGCGTGAGTCCGACGCAGCGTTGTGTTTTTTGAGGCGCTGAATCAGAAGCTCGCTGGAAACCGCTACACCCCGAGGCACAAAGAGTGGCGGGGTTGGCAGAGCGGCCCCCTGAGGGCACCGGGGTGGAGCGAACACAGTGTAGTATTGTGAACAAGGTTCCACTCCAAAGGGGGCTACCCTCAAAAGTCTGATGCCACGAGTGTCAGGACCTCTTCTTTGCTGAAGCCTTCTTCACCAACAGAGCGTTCCTCAGATCGGTCTGCTGCTTAGAATACTTCGGTTGAGAGTGTCGTCCCGCACCCCACTGTTTTTGGGGTGGGGCGCGAGAGGTGACACTCTCTTGCTTTTTCGCCTCCTGAAACCTGTCTACAACGGTGTTGACTGCTTCACCAAAGAGACCATAAGGCGATAGCGGGGTTCCAACAGAAAATATTTGTCCTTATCTTTTATATCTGACAAATTTAACCAAAGGTGCCTCTCTAAAGCCACATTAGTTGCCATTGACTGCCCAATAGCATGAGCGGTCTATTTGTGCTTGGATAGAAAGATCGTTGGCCCGACGCAGTTCTTGAACCACGTCAGGCCCCGCTCCCTTGCCAGTCTCAAGGTCCCTCAGCAGGTCAGCCTGGTATGCTTGTAAAATAGTCATGGTGTGAAGGCATGCGCCAGCCTGACCTGCTGCCGTATATGATTTACCCACTAACATTGATGATGTCTTTAAAGATTTAGTGGGCAGCATTGGGGACTTCAAGGACAATGCTGATGCTGGAGAAAGATAGATAGCAAGTGGTTGTTCTACTTTTGGCATCATCCTATAACCATATTCATTTAGCCCCCTTATATCAGAGTATATGTGAACCTGAGGGCTAAAAACTCAATATGGCTTATTCCATGTTTTTGATAATTCTTTGTGTAAATCAGGAAATAATGGAAGTCCCCTAGGTGGAGGTATTGTGCTAGATGTGAGAAATCACTCGTCTAAAAGGCTTTTGGGACAAGCACCTTGTTTCTCAGCTGGCCATTCAATATTCAACTTAAACACAGCTTGAGTTAATAACTCCACCAGCTCCACCAGCTCCCATTTCGATACTCAGCACATATAGTTCCTCGGAACTAGACAAGGAACCGCGGGGCGGGCTTCCAACTCCAGAGAGTGAGCACTGGATCCCACGGGTAAAGGCTGAGAGAGGGCGGGTCCCATCTCAAACCCCGCCGTGAGATCCATTTGCGATCCCCACGATAAGAGCTTCCGTGCTGCCTTGGCAGCAGCAGGGTCCGAACCGCAGGGAACGCTCACCTGAATAGTCTACCCAAAGAGTGACAGGCGAGAGCGGAGCCTGCAAAGCGGTAGCCTCTCACAATGCTCACAATCAGCCCCCTCAAAGGCGGATAGAGCATGCTCCGCTCCCAAACATATCACACAAAGTTTGTGTGTATCCCCAAACGTAAGATAATGAGGGAAGGGAGAAGCACACAACTTGAACGATTGTTTGGACACATTTAGATAGTATGGTTTTGTGACAGATAACAATAAATATGACAGACAATTTTGACATAGAGCGCTTGCTGAGGCATAGAAGCTAGCGCCGGTCAGACCAGATGTGCTTTTATCCTTTCCTAGTCATGACGTCACTCGCCCGTGACGCTCATTCTCGCCATTGGACTAGTTGACACATGTGCTTCAGATGCAATCACGCAGGGGCGTTCCCAAAGCGTCATCTACGCAGCGCGAATTTCCTCAAAAGGGAACAACGATTCATTTTGCCTTTTGCATTTCCTTCCCACAGACAGATCTTCCATCTTCAGAATAACAATTCTTTCATATTTCAAATTGATACTTACCTCCATTTGACCCTACAGAACTTCAGAACATGGAATCTCATGTACTGAAATACACTGTGAGAACAGCTTGCCTCAGTCTGATGTCCGGGCCACATGATAGCCTTCTCCTGGATAACCAGTTCTTGGCCAGATTCTTGTGCACCATCGAACATCCCCACATTAACAAACTCAATATTTCCAGCTGAGCCCCGCTGCCAGTTTATGAGGTCATAAGATGGGATAGAATCGCCTTTCATGTCAAAGTTCACTGTCTCTCCTGAAATAGTGAATGACACTTCTTGGAGATACTGCTGTAACTGCGTTTAGGAGATAAAATCAAGACTGCTTACATTAGTTCAAGTCATAACTTTGTACAGAGTTAATTTAGCATGAATCATTTAACACTAGAACTACCAAGGCGGTCATTTTGACCGTTTTTAAATTTTACAGTGTAATAACTTTGTTAAAATAAAATCAATGTGGCTGTAGGACTCTGACTTTTCCTAAATATGTGTATATTTTATTCTGACACTGTTATTTTATTAAAATCACAAAACACAAAAGAGTTCTGACTATTTCTACCTAGAATGGCCATGGCGGTCATTTTGACCGCACGCATGATACTGTATCATAAGTCCGCTACATTTCCCGCCATCAACGCGCACATATTGTTCAAGAAGTGCACAAATGAGCAAGTTTCTCAGAGGGACTTCATCACGCGACTGGCAAGCGAACTTCGCTCCGACAACATGAAATCAAAAGCCACACAACTGGTGGTGCGATAGTCAGGACCCGGGCAGGAGCAGCAGCTGATGGAGAGAACGAGGCAGTGCCAAGTAAGGAGGAATTGCGAAAAAAATAAAACCAAGGAGACATGTGCCAAATGTCACAAAGTAGTGTGTGGGAGCTGCACTCGAAATGTGGTGTTTGTGTGGACTGCGTACGCGTTAGTGATTGATGCTGGGTTTTTTTGCACCGTTCAAATTAGCCCTTTATTATTACCTATCGTAACATTGTATATCCATTTATTTTTAGATTTTGTATTGATTATTGAACTTATTTACAAACAGGGCTGTACTAAACGGTATGAAACTTTGACGTTTCCTAACTTTTTTGCATGTCTATTCACGTGGTGAGTGTGGTGAAAAATATAATTTTGATGCAAAATTTTCCTTACATTTCCTTAGACCTGTCGGGGGCAATCTTTCTTTTGTGCTTGTTTTAAGGGCGATGACGTTATAACATGACGACAGGAATTAAAAGCATCATTGGAAAACTTAAAGAGAAAGGTTCAAATGTAGATATGACATGACGAAAATTATGTTCAGTACGGCCATATGACCGTCAAAGTATGAACGGTCAGAATGACCGCTGTGGTCGTTCTAGTAGTTATGGAATTCCGGTAGTTCTAGTGTTAAGCATTCATTATTTTGAGTACCTGCCATGGGTAGACATTATGTTCATTTGCACATGTGGAGTTTTTGAACGGCCCTTTCCCAGGTGTACAGTGAAGAAGGTTGTGCAGGGAATGAGCAATGGCATACACTCCTTTATAAACATTATAGGAAATGCGGGGGCTAGAAGTATTAAAATAGGCAGAGTGCTGCACCCTAACAGTCTCCTGCCCTGTACAGGAGGGCAGATGATTATTTAAGCTGGAACTGGAGGATGAACAGTCATATAAAGCCCCCCACAGCTCGTGAACCAGAGGATTTGAGGGGTACGTTTGTGGGTTCACTGTTGTGAGATATTCACTTAACCCAGGAATCTGTCCCTGTCGTATGCCAAATCCAATGGTCCCTCCAAGGAAAGGGTAATATTCATTTCCTGTGAACACAGAGGCTGTAATCCATGCCTCACTAGCAATCCACTGTATACCAGTGACATTCTGTTCCATGTAGTCTCTTAAAAAGGGTGTGAGCTCCCCTTCAGCTGAGAACACCACTACAACCCGAGCAGTGGAGTGGCTCATTACTCTAATGATTTCCAGCGCCCTCTGACGCTTGTATAACAGAGGAATCATCTCCTGATAAGCAACACATATGCTTGTATCCTCTAACTCCTTCAGTAAGCCCTGAAGGGCAAAGCGACCATACTCGTGATCTCCTCGTACCACTCCCACCCAGGTCCAGTTAAAATGCAGCAGGAGTTTTGCAATGGCCTTTACTTGATAGGCATCACTAGGGATGACTCTGAAGAATGTGGGGAATTCTCTCCTATCACTAAGACATGCACAGGATGAAAAATAACTGATCTGTCAAGAGAAAAAAAAAGAAGAAAATTCCGTAACAGGAATATTATTAGATCTTAGGTTGCACTGCGTGGTTTTACTGTACACAGCTAAGAATGTGTACATGGTTAAATCTCCATTACTGAACATGTATTTTTCTCAGTTTAATCTCTATTTAATTTTTTTCTCACAAATAATACAATAATATTATTATATTATAATAATACAAATAAACAAACCACAATACACTTTAAATTAACACAAAAATAATTGAAAATGTTTATTTTTAGACTCACCATTGGTATCCCGAAAGGCTGCAAAAGTCTTGAAACTACAATAGACTGAGCTGACCCAGATTCTCCTATGATAGCAAGCAATGGACCAGGACCTGCACACATGGGGCTTAATTCCTCACTTGGCCCATTTAGAACAGCTACTGCTGATCTTTGCCCAGTCAGAGGGTAAGCACAAGAGTCAAAGATTTTGTAACCCAGAGTGTATTCAGGAAGAAGATTGGCTCGCTTGTTTATTTCCTCTACTGCAAATTTCATTGTAAGGGCCCAGCGGAAAGCTCTCGGATCAAACCTGCAGATGAAGTAAACAGAAATAAGGAAATAAAAGGCATCCAAACTTAAGTTGTAAACAGGTTTAAATATTTCTACCAAAACACCCATTTAAGATATTTATACCTTACAAATAATATATTCTCTCTAGGTAGTTAAAAAAAAAAAAAAATGGTTACTCACCCATTACATTTGACTGGCCCCGGTTTGTAAGTACAGTTGAGATCTGCCATTTCCTGATTGTAGTGCAAAGGAAAAATGGCACCTATTAGAAAATCTCCATTAGCCATGAGGCCTGGCTCAAAGTCACTTTGCAAGACACATTTAGAAGCATCTCCAGGAGTGAGTGCACTGAGATGGTAAACCAGAAGCCACAGGAGAAGGACAGTCATTCTCTCTAATGCCTGCATCCCTTAGCATGACTACAGTGGGCAGGACACCCTGTTATATATGTCAGACACAGGTCTCCATGCATATCATTATGTGTCATGGTCATATGCCATCAGTAGGATTCAAAATACTGATATTCATAAATATGCTTTATTAATATGATTCCTTTTTACAACAGTAACGCAACCCATGACCATATACATTGTATTCATTAGAAAGAGAGTAAATTTGTTTTAGGACATGATACAATTTTGTGGTGTATATAATCTCATGTTATTTTAAATCAAGTCAAGTCAAGTCATCTTCATTTATATAGCGCTTTTAACAATGTAGATTGTTTCAAAGCAGCTTTACAGAGATAAACATATAATTTAAGGCATCGGTTCCTAACAGGGGGGCCTGGCCCACAAGGGGGCCTCAGCGAGCTCTTTGGGGGGTTGCGTCATATTTTGTAAAGTGTTGAACAGTGAGCATTAAAGCAGCAGTCCGTAACTTTTTTTTGTGTTCAAAATTTACTAAATTTATATAATGAGTGGGTACATCATAAATCCATTTTCCAAACCATGTTTTTGTCTTATTCTGAGTCACTATGGTACACCTATAATAAATGTTTATATTGGGACTATTTTACTCTGGTTCGGGTCGTACCACTGCGGAGTAGCCCAGTGCCTGCATGACGCAATTCTCACACTGATTGAAAAAGCCTCACACGTAACATGCAAGTATTGAGGTCCCAGACACCAGTCATTTTGTAATAGCCTATATTAATTCTTTTTTTCCTACACACCAGTTTGAATACTGATATTTTTGTTATTGCATTCAAATAGGGCCAATTAATAGGCTACTCTTAGGCTTACGTTTTTAATTTACAAACGGCCTCAGATGTTTTTGTTATAGTATTTTCAATATTATATGCTATTATTTGTGCATAAATATATCTGGTTATAGTGATAAACATACTGTTTGTTTAAAAAGAAAACATTTTGTCATTCTTGCTGCAAGCTTACAAGAGCGACAATATCATTAAATGTGAAGGGGGGCCATAAAATATTTTCTTGGGAAAAAGGGGGTCTCAAACAAAAAAAGGTTGGGAACCACTGATTTAAAGGGATAGTTCACCCAAAAATGAAAATTAAGTCATTAATTACTCACCCCCATGCTGTACCAACCCCGTAAGACCTTCGTTCATCTTCGGAACACAAATGAAGATATTTTTGATTAAATTTGAGAGCTGAATCACTCCTCCATAGGCTTCCTAAGGGATTGAAACTTGACGGCCCAGAAAGTCATTGAAGAAAATGTTTAAATATTCCATGTGACTACAGTGGCTCAACTATAAGTTTATCAAGCGACGAGAATACTTTTTGTGCGGAAAAAATAAATAAAATAACGACTTTATTCGACTATTCCTTTTCTTCCTTGTGGGCCTGAGACGTGAGTTCAAGAGATTTCCACGGCGCATGCGCGAGAACTGAGAAGAGGACGTTCTTCTTCTACTACTTCTTGTTACTTGTTACTCAGTTCTCGCGCATGCGTCGTGGAAATCTCTTGAAGGTCTTACGGGGTTGGTACAGCATGGGGGTGAGTAATTAATGACTTAATTTTAATTTTTGGGTGAACTATCCCTTTAAGGTAACTGAGATTGTTTTGGCTTTATAGCGGTTCTTGAATAATGTTATTTCCAGCTAAAGTTAGTTTTGATTGATTCACTTCCCGGCAAAATGATAATTTGTTATAAAATTAGGGGCCGCTAAGACGACGCCCTTCTCTCTAAACAGACTTTAACCGTGAACCTGTGATAAACGCTGATGGCGTTCACATGCGCATTAAAAATGTATTCTATAGTTATGTGCGTTTGAATATATGTGAGCAGGTTTGTAATTCCCTACAAACCATGCCTAAACAAACTACTTGTCTTGCCTATAAATTTGATACAGAATTTTATTTTATCACTTCGGGGTAGGTACGCAAACCAAAATAAGTATATACAAGTATTTACACATCTTCATATAGGGATATAGGAAACTATGACTATCACATTAGAATAAACTTAACATATCATCTTAGATAATAATTATATATTATTATATACATTTATGGTAAATATTTAAGGTTTTATTCAATATTTTGTGAATATTTATTCCACATTCAACATCCCATTGCATCATTTAATAACTTTTCCCATGAGATGTTGCTTGGTGTTCTTTTCAGGCTTCAGTAAAATAATGTAACATTTAGGGGCAAATAAGCAGAGGAGCAGGCCAAAACTAGATGCTAAAATAGCAAAAATTTCCACAGCAGTTGTAAATTTACCAGGCTGGCTGACATATGCAGGTACAAATGCCAGCCACACTGCACAAAATATAAGCATGCTGAAGGTGATGTATTTGGCTTCATTAAAATTGCCAGGTAACTTCCGTGCTAAAAATGCCAGAAAGAAGCAGACACAAGCCAAAAGACCAATATATCCAAGCACACACCAGAAGGCCAGATCAGAGCCCACACTGCAATCCAGGATGATCTTGGACTGCTGATATTTAGTGTTTCTATAGGGGAAAGGAGGGGATGCTACAAGCCAGACAGTACATATTACCACCTGAACTAGAGTGCAGCAGAAGATTATGATTCTCTGCTGAATTGGGCCCAACCATTTCATTATATTGTTTCCTGGTCTGGTAGCTGTAAAAGCTGCCAGCACCACTAAAGTCTTGCCCAGGATGCATGATATGCAGAGGGAGAAGGTGATGCTGAAGGCAGTGTGTCGTAGCATGCAGGACCAGGATGTGGGTTCCCCAATAAACACCAAAGCGCATAGAAAACATAGAGTCAGTGATAACAAGATGAAGAAACTGAGCTCTGAGTTATTCACACGGACTATAGGGGTTCCTCTGTTGTACAGAAATATCCCTAGCACTGTGACAGTCAGAAAGGCTCCCAGTATAGATATCACTGTCAGCGTGATTCCCATTGCATCATGGGAGAGAAACTCAACTACTTTCGGGACACACACTGTTCCGTTTGAATTGGACCAGTAGTCTTCAGGGCATGACAGACAATCTACTGAATCTAAAAAAAAAATTAAAAAAAAATAATAATAATAATCACAGTACATTACAGATACAGTACAGATTTAGAATTTAAACAATTACATGAATGACAGTATAAATAAATGCAAGTAAATATTTATACATATTATAAATATTTATCACTCAACATGCAGTAAGGTGCAAACTACCTGTTTGATTACTGATCTTGCCACTCTCACATGGAACACAGTCAAAGCAGCACAGAGGTTGCCCACGACGGGCAGACGTCCTGAACCCTGGGGCACAGCTATTACTGCACACAGAGAGAGGTACCTATGAAACAAAAGTAAATATAATCACAGATTTCATAAGTGTATTTTCTGTATGTTTTCAGGCTGTATGTTATATGCATCATACATTAGCAAATGTTTCTGATTGAAAGCAGTTCAAGGACAACATAGTGAGTTATTTTAAAAGAACAACAGATGGCAGTGCAGTGCCCAGTCAACACCTTGCCTTGTTCTGTTGTTTAGACCACATAATGGCCTGTTCCTCAATCACCAGTTCTCTCCCAGAATGCTGAGCACCATCATAGAGGCCCACTTTCACAAACTGAATATCTCCACTTGAGTGTCTTTGCCAGTTTATCAAATCATAATATGGAATTGAGTCTCCTTTATTGTCAAAGTTAACATTTTCTCCGGATACTGAGAAGGAAACATCCTCAAGATAATGCTGAAGCTTTAGAGTACATAAAAAAAAAAAAAAAATTAAAGGACCATAAAAGACCAGATAAATCAGAATATTACATTTGCAATGAAAAAAGTAACCGAAATTGAAAATGTTCCAAGTATAAAACCTAAAACAGTTTTACCTGCAATGGAAACACATTGCTGATATTTGCACATGATAAATTCTCAAACGGACCATTTCCAGGCCTACAGTGAACGAGATTATGTAGAGAATGAGCAAAGGCATACACTGCTTTATACACATTGTAGGTCACACGAGGGCTGGAAGTGTTCATGTAGGCAGAGTGTTCTTGTCTGACATTTTCTTTCCCTGTGCAGGAGGGCAAATGACTGTTCAAGTTGGATGTGGAGGGGGAACAACCATACAGAGCCTCCCACAACTCCTGAACTTGGGGGTTTGAAGGGTACCTTTCTGGGGTCACTGTTTTGAGGTAATCCTGAAGTCCTGGAATGTGTCCTTGACGTATTGCAAACCCAATTGTGCCATCTAAGAATGGGTATGTTTCTGCTAACATTGAAGCTGTTACCCAAGCCTCACTTGCAATCCACTGAATTCCTGTGATATTTTGAGTCACAAACTCTCTCAAGAAAGGGTAAAATTCCCCTTCTACTGAAAAAACAACGACTACCTTAGCTGTGGATTCCTTCATTACTTTAAGAATCTTTAGGACTTTTTCTTGGGTGTAGTCTTTAGGGATCATTTCATGATAGGCCAAACAAATGTTAGTATTTTCAATTTCTCGCTTTAAGCCTTGTAAAGCAAATCTGCCATAGTCATGGTCTTCAGTGACCACACCAATCCATGTCCAACCAAACCTTTTTAACAGCTGTGCAATAGCTTTGACCTGATAATCATCATTGGGAACCACTCTGAAAAATGTTGGAAACTGCTTCCGATTACTTAGACAAGAGCAGGTTGAGAAATAGCTTATCTATAAAACAGAAGAAAAAAAAATGTCATTACCATAAAATACATCAAAATAATATATACATATTGAGCTTATGTTTCCAAGATACAGAACATACAGGTGAAACTCGAAAAATTTGAATATCGTGCAAAAGTTATACTTTTTTATGATTATGGCTTACAGTTTATGAAATCCCTAAATTCAAAATCTCAGAAAATGTGAATATTAAATGAAATCAATAAAAAATTATTTTAAATACAGAAATGTCAGCCCTCTTAAAAGTATAATCATGCATAATGTATATAGTTATATATACTAAATATATTAGTTTCACCTTTTAATTTGAATGACTGAAATACATGAACTTTTGCACGATATTCTAGTTTTTCGATTTTCACCTGTAAACAGAATGAAAATAACTTATTACCATGGGTATTTGGAAGGGTTGCACAGTTCTGGAGAGAACAATGGACTGTGAAGATCCAGATTCCCCTATTAATCCTAATAAAGGGCCAGCCCCAGAGCACATTGAACTCTCAACAACATCCTGCCCATTCAGTACTGCCAGGACTGCTTTCTGAGCCGTTACAGGAGTAGAGCAAGAGTCAAAAATCCTGTACGCCAGTGTATGATTTAAAAGGATATCTTTTCTATTGTTTATCTCCTCAACAGCAAGCTTCATAGAAAGAGCCCAGCGGAAAGCTCTTGGATCAAACCTACATTTAAAGCCACAAAAATAACTTTGTAAAATTGCTTTTAGAACATAGGCTTATTATTTGATTTTGGCAAATGGAATACAAATTAAACAGCAGGCAAAATATGAAATTTCCCAGAAATTATTGGCAAATAACAAATATCCTTACCCTTGACACTGTGCTGCTAAAGGTCTCATTATGTAGTCTGTTGATGGAAGTTCTACTCTATAATGTAAAGGAAAAATTCCTCCTATTGTGAAGTCTCCACTAGACAAGAACACTGGAAGATCAAAGTCATCCTGTGGAGAGCAGGTTGAAGTCACAGCTGCACTAGAAAGGTGAAATACAGAGACAAAAATGTAAATCATTGTTCTATCAAGCTCCAAAAAAACTAGGCGTTAAGAGATGTTTCTATTTCCCAAAGTTTTTATATGGTTAGCTACCTTGCATATCATTATGTATGATGTCTCCATGGGTTACAGAATTTGCTAAATCAGGTGGCCTGTAATAGCAACCATTCAGCAAATAACAAACGAATATGTAAAATCTCATTTAAATACGATGCCTCATCAAAAGTTAAAGCTATATTATGGAACTTTTTGAGTAAAATTTAAATAGTGAGCGATTACATCATAAAACCATTTTCCAAATCATGTTTTTGCCTTACACTAAATCTATATGATAATTATTTATACTTTAGAGTTGTCAGGACAGATTTTGGGAAATTGCATACTTTCATCATTCGTCTATGTGTATTTATGCATGCAAGAAAAAAGGGAAAGGGACATACTCGTAATAAAACACAAATCAACAAAATTTGCATAGCATCACACCTGCTGTGCACTCACTGGGCCCTATCTTGCACCCGGCGCAATTGACTTTGTACACCGACGCATGTATCATTCCTATTTTGCACCCGCGCAAAGCGGACTTTTCCCTCCACAGACACACGTCGGTTAACTAATAAATACACTTGCGCTCCCCGGGGCGGTTCAGCGCAAAGAGGAGGCGTGTTCCGGCGCAAACTTTACCTCATGCTATTTTGCAGTTCCAGAAAACAATTGCGCCACTGACCAGAAAAAACCCAGTCTAAAGTCATTGGCGCGTTGCGCGTACATTCAGATGCTATTTTAAGCGCGCGTGCTTGGTCATAATACAGAGTGTGAACAACGCGCATACACTGTAGATGATTCTCTTATCTACACAGATGCATTTTCCTTTTTGCAAATGATTCATTATTATAAGGAAAAATATTAAAACACGAGGGAAATCATTGTTGTCCAGTCAAGTCAAGTATATTTATATAGGCTAGTGCTTTTCACAATAGAGATTTGTATCAAAGCAGCTTCACAGTATTAATATGTTGTGTCCATGACGATCGGAAAAATAGGCATAAAGCTTAGGCCTACATATTTACCCAAATTATTACATGCATGTATAACCGAAGCTAATTTGGGTGGGGTTGTCCCATCTCAAATGCCACTTCTCTTTCTTTTACGGCCCTGACGAGAACATCGATCTCCTCGGCTGTGAACCGATTCTGAAGCGCTCCTGGTAAATGTGTCGTTATAATAGTATTGTGCCATGGAACAAGCGCACCTCCTTCATCATGCTCTTAAAGGGAATGTGATATGACGCTCTGATTGGTTTATTTCATGTTACGCCCAAACCACACCTATGAATAATGAAGCTACTTCAGACCAACCCCTTTTAGATTTGCGCCAGGCGCAAGAGGCATTTATCCCGCCGGGAAAATAGCAACAGCGCCGGGATCCGCCCACAAAGTTACTTGCGCTTTGCGCTTGGACACTTGCGTTTCAGATCGTGCGCTGAGTGCAAGATAGGGCCCACTAGGTTCACAAACCAATGTTTATGTTGGTAACAATGCCAATCCATAAACCAGTAACTACTTTTTTCTAATAGGCTTTTTCTAATTGGCATGAACGCTGCTGACGTATTTCCGGTAGAATCTCAGCCAGCGTCTTTACTTCCATACAATTGCATTCTATAGCGAAGTGTACTAGAGGCAAAACTTTAATCAAATTAATTTTCTCAGAAACGGAGACAACGATTTTAGAAACTGAATCGCTAGTCGGATTTCGCATGATATGAGAGAATACTCACCCTCAAAGTTGTCGATGTAGCTCGAAATATATAATTTAAAGCCCTTCTCTTTCTTACTCTTATGTGTGACAGATAACTGCCTCACAATATTGTTAACATCATTCACGTTAACCGCGGGAAGTTCTTGTAAACAGCAAGTGTAATTTGCCATCATCTCCACCTAATGCAAAAACGGCTTCCAACGCAGCACTGGATGTAACTGGGTGGGCTGAGACAAAACATGGAAGCGATTGTGCATTAACCCTCTGGGGTCTGAAATCGCGCCGGCGCAATTTGCACGATTTTTTTCACATAGCAGCAAAATAGACTTAAAATACTCCATCATTTTTTGTCATACACACTTAAGAAATATGAAAAAATTAACTGTTAAATGTCTACTTTTTTTATGGGTCCACTTCCAATCGAAATAAAACATTGTACTTTTGTAAAATAAAGAAAATAAACAGGGTGTGCTTTCTGCCTCTCCTTCTCCGTGAACTTTATTTCTGGAGCACGTCTCTAAACTTAAACAAAACTCAGCGAATATTATTCACTCAGGCATGAGCAATATAATAATTTAAGTGTGTACTTTTAAATGATCTAATTCAAAACTAAAACAAATATTCTCTGTTTATGTAATCTATATAAAAAGAGAGAGATGTCAGTCGTTCTCATTTCAGCTAATTATCTTTTAATGTGACCACGCCCACAGAGAACGCGCGCTATTCAAACGCAAATGATCTGAGGCAAACCATTCAAACTGTTAACGCCCCCATATCAGCTGGATAAAACACATCAAGTTGAACAAGAATCGTGGACTATACCTCGTCTTGCTGCGCTCAGAGGAATAATACTGTCGTCCTAATCCTGGAACAATTTACCTCAGAAGTGCTGGTAGTTTCATTCCAAGGAGCAACGAATCAAGCTGATGTAGTAAGTTATTTATTCTTAAGAGCTTTGTTATAATCGCGATATTGTCTGTAAACCGCATATAAACCGTCTGTGTGTGAAAGATGAATGAAAGGCACAGACACGCGCGTGCTGTTGTTTACAGCTGTACAGCGCGCATCTCACACTCGCATAAACACGATATGTTACAGACTAAATATGAATATTTAGACAAGATTTCATTGATTAGTTTTGGATGTATTATAAAGTTTTTACTGTAAAAACAGACCCAGCAGGCACCGGACGTCAATGTGACGTTAGATTGACATTGGACCCAAACGTTGGATTGACGTTGCATTTTGATTGAAAATTAAAATCGGGTTGACGTCAGAACCCAACATCAGATTAACGTAAACTTCCAACGTCTGTCCTACGTTGGATATTGACGTCAGACTGACGTTGGTATATGACGTCAACCTGATTTTCATTTTCAACCCAAATGCAATGTCTATCCAACGTCGAATATTGACGTCAGATTGACGTTGTGTTATGACGTCAACCTAATTTTCATTTTCAACCAAAATGCAACGTCTTTACTACGTTTGATATTGACGTTAGACTGACGTAGGTATATGACGTCAACCTGATTTTCATTTTCAACCAAAATGCAACATCTTTCCTACGTTGGATATTGACGTCAGACTGACGTTGTGTTATGACTTCAACCCGATTTTCATTTTCAACCAAAATGCAACATCTTTCCTACGTTGGATATTGACGTCAGACTGACGTAGGTATATGACGTCAACCCGATTTTCATTTACAACCAAAATGCAACGTCTTTCCTACTTTGGATATTGACGTCAGACTGACGTAGGTATATGACGTCAACCCGATTTTCATTTTCAACCAAAATGCAACGTCTTTCCTACGTTAGATATTGACGTCAGACTGACGTAGGTATATGACGTGAACCCGGTTTTCATTTTCAACCAAAATGCACTGTCTATCCAACATTGCAGGTAAACGTCAGTTTGACCTTGGGTTATGACGTCAACCTGATGTTGGGTAAACCTCTTTAACGTCGGTTTGACGTCAGACCCCAAGCTTGACATCAAACTCACATGTTGGACCTTGTAAATCAGAGTTGATGTCTTTAAATCAGCTCCAATTTTGAATTGGTCAGAAATCAAAATCATATATCTGTCAAAACACAACATTAGCTGTCAAATTCCAACTTTAAATAAATATATGGTTATTGTTGTTGGCATATTTAACAGAGCCAGGTTTTCGTTGTAAAATAAAAATCAACATACAAATAAACTTCATGTAACAACAAGGTCGAACAGAGGTCAAGATCCAATGCGAATAAGTAACTTAGTGAAAAATCTTAGTGAAACTGAAATCCACAAATGTTTTTTTATTAAATAAATGACAAAGAAATTAAACGGATTATAAAAATAATGTCACGGGTGACGAAATCGCTCGGCAAGCGGAACCCTCTTGAGAGTCCTAGGTTTCCTAGGGGAAGGTATTGTGTGCAACACGCCCCACTCCGGTGATGTAAACATGCCCGCACTGATTAGCGCTAATGCATTGCAGGTGTGAGAGAGAGAAGCGGCGCTCACGCAGGCTTCCTGTTTCGCAAGCCAGGATAAAAAGGGACCATTCAGAGAGTGTTGTGAAGTGTTCAGTGGGTTTGAAGTGTGTTCGGTGGGTTTGGTGTGTTCAGTGAGTTTGAAGTGCTCGGTGAGTTGGAAGTGTTTGAAGAGCCTAAGGGTTGACTTGGAGCAGTGTTGGATACAAGTTTCCTCAGGAAAACCGTTGGGGTGTGGAGATCGCCCATTTGAGTTTGCTGGATCAGAGTGATCGTTTGTGGGAAGTTTGCTGGATTGAACTATCATCTGGATTGGTGCTGTGGAAGGAGAGAGAAGAAGATAAGTGAACTGATTTCATCTTATGAGTATTTAAATTGCTGGAAGAGGATGCAGTAAATGTGGATCTGATTGTTGGAAGAGCTATGTGTTTCAGAGTGTGTTGAGGAGGAATAGAGATTGCTAATGTGACGTCATCATGACGTATTACCAATGGTGAACGCAAAGCATTTTGGGAATCCGCGGCACAAACATAAGGCGCCAGACTTGAATGAATGGAGGGAAAAACGCTGTGTTCAAGATGCCGTCTACCTGCTGTGTTATAAACTGCAATAGTCGTTCTCACGATAGAAGTGGCATTTGTCCACAACAACAGTAAACTCACTCCCTTCATACATACAACACGCTGCCCCCAGCCCCCACATGTAAACCATTTATCCCCTCTATCTTAATCCAGCCCTTAGCCACCCCCATCAGTTTGGTCTGAAGTGTGCTGCTGGGGACAGAGACGCTTTCGGAAGTGCATTTTCAGAAGTGCTGGGTACAATGACGCAATATACGTAAATGTATGGTTAGTAAAAAATATAGGCCTAATGTCATAGAACGGATGTACCTAATACAAATAAACAAAACATCTCCAGTTAACTAGCAGAGCATTCATTTAGTTCGCTATTAAATACGAGATCTAGCGCTTAAATCTGTTTTTGAGATCCAGCTGAGCGCTCGTTGCCGCTGCTCATGCATAGTGTTGTGGCTCGCGCACAGTCCTCAGTCGGACGCGCGCTTCAATCTATCGCCGTTGCAGAGACTCTCTGTTCGTTCCGGTAAAATCACAAAATAAACTGCACACAAATTTGTCCCTGCTTAATATAGACTGTAACCACTGATGAACATGTTCGGTTTTATTGACAGAGAAAAAAACTAAACGTTGTGTGGATTAGAACCCAAAACCTCTGACACGCTTGGCAGAATATCTACCACTAGACCATTTAAGAACTCAAACAATGTGTGCGGATCGAAGTATTTAATTTGGAAAATGACAAAAATAAACTGGTGCCACAGAGGGGACATTCTACACTCATGATATTCTTTAAAAAAGGAAGCGCGATAGTCAGATAGAGATACCAGCATCATGTCAAAAAGAAGTGGACAACAAGACAACGCTTTTTTTTTTTTTTTTAAGTGGTGGGTACAAAATTGACTCATGATGAAATCTGCTGGGTGCTGCAGCGACTTGAAGTTACTGAAAACTTCGTGTGTGTGTGCACTAACACCATGTAGTTGTATATGGGTGCTGGAAGTTGGGCAACAGGATGACGTCTCCTGACCTGTCAATATGCTCGTAAGGATCCAGTCCTTTGATTCCCTTATTTTCTCGTCATATCTCATCTTTGCATTAGGATTTAGGTTTAAGCAGTATGGTCCAACAATGTTTTCTTTAGCCCGCTGCATTTTGTAGGATTATATTATATTATATTCTGTTTTTCACGCTAATTTTTCATTATTTTTATGCCAGAACGCTATAGCCTGCTATGCCAGCCCATGTAAACGGGCCAAACATACCCATAATTCTTTGCGTTCTGATGACGTTGCCGCCCAGTTGGTCACATGTCTTAGCGATCTCTATAGAAAGAGAAATCTCTTGTGGAGCGAGTGCAACAAACGGAGTGGGGCCTCTGACCAGCCTTAACGTGTGAGTGAATTGCAGTGCTTTTGCCTTATTGATACACATTGATTTGTGGCTGTGGAATTGAAGTGAACACAAGTGTGCCGTGCCTTTGCTGAGAAGTGGCCCTAGCCCCATTCACACGTTGTGGAAAGTTACTATATCTGCTCCCCATTGGAAGTCCAGTGTGATACAGCTGCACTGAAGAGAGTACATTGTACTGTGAAGGTCCTTAATTGTTATTTACTGTTTGAGCTCAAAAGCCTACAGCATCACTGGAGAAACGATCTTTTAACCCATTGTCTCCTCACTGTGAATTGAAGAGTACTGTGCAGATCCTTACCTGTTCCACTTACTGTTGAGCCCAGACGCATGCAGCATCACTGGTAACGTACCCTTTTTAATCCATTGTCTCCTTGTTGTGTACTGAAGAGAGTACATTGTACTGCGAAGATTCTTATCCGTTCTACTTACTGTTTGAGCTCAAAAGCCTACAGCGTCACTGGAGAAACGATCTTTTAACCCATTGTCTCCTCACTGTGAATTGAAGAGAGTACTGTGCAGATCCTTACCTGTTCCACTTACTGTTGAGTCCAGACGCATGCAGTATCACTGGTAACGTGCCATTTTAATTAATTGTCTCCTTACTGTGCACTGAAGAGAGTACATTGTACTGTGAAGATTCTTATCCGTTCTACTTACTGTTTGAGCTCAAAAGCCTACAGCGTCACTGGAGAAACGATCTTTTAACCCATTGTCTCCTCACTGTGAATTGAAGAGAGTACTGTGCAGATCCTTACCTGTTCCACTTACTGTTGAGTCCAGACGCATGCAGTATCACTGGTAACGTGCCATTTTAATTAATTGTCTCCTTACTGTGCACTGAAGAGAGTACACTGTACTGTGAAGATTCTTACCCGTTCTACGTACTGTTTGAGCCCAGAAGCCTACAGCATCACTGGTAACGTACCATTTTAATTCATTGTCTTCCTGCTGTGTACTGGAGAGAGTACATTGTACTGCGAAGATTCTTACCTGCTCTACGTACTGTTTGAGTCCAGAAGCGCACAGCATCAATTGGGAAGCAACCTTTTAATTCACTGTCTCCTTACCGTGAGCTGAAGAGAGTACTGTGTACTGTGAAGAGCCTTACCTGTTCCACTTATGATTGAGTCCAGAAGTATGCAGTATCACTAGTGACCTTATAATCCATTGTCCTCCTGCTGTACACTGGAGAGAGTACGTCGTGCTGTGAAGATCCTTGCCTGTTCTACTGACTGTCTGAGTCCAGAGGTATACAGCATCACTGGTAAAGTACCCCGTTTAATCCATTGTCTTCCTGCTGTACATTGAAGAGAGTATTTTGTACTGTGAAGAGTCTCACCTGTTCTACTTACCGTTTGAGTCCAGAAGGACGCAGCATCATGGGCGAAGTAAACCCTTAACTCACTGTCTTCCTCCTGTGGACCGAAGAGTACCGTGCACTGTGAAGGGTCCTTACCTGCCATACTTACTGCCCGAGTTCGGAAGTCTGCAGCACTGCTGAGAAAAAGTAAGCTTTCAAACCATTGTTCCATTACGGTGCGCCGATGAGAGTCCTTGGTACTGTGAATATCCTTACCTGTTCTACTTACTGTTTGAGTCCAGAAGCGTGCAGTATCGCTGGTGAACGGACTCCCTAAATTGCCGCCCAGGGGACGCAGTGACAGTTGCGACACGCCCGCCCGTGGCAGAAGGATATCTAGAGGACAGTGAAGGCTATCCAATTGATGCCCCCTTGTTTTATCGTTCAATAAAGATTGTTCCTCCTTTGAAACTTACCTGTGTCTCCGTAGTCCTCTGTTGTGTGCCTGTGGTGTCGGCTCCTCACGGTGGTGACTCAGTAAGAGAGGGGGGGCGGTTGGTCCTCCGAGCATTCCTCCCCTCGACCTGTGTGACAATAACCTTTTATTTAATTTATTTACATTATTTTACCAGAAGGTTTTCAACTTTAACTATTTATAATTAACATTATCCTTGTTCTGCAATCAATTATTTTTCCTGCCACCTCCATCCACCCTGTCTGGGGCATATTTTAGACATAAGGCAATAGCCGCTCCAATGTTCGCCTCCGTCTCCTTTGATGTCCTCTGGACACTCTCTGTAAGAAATATTTGAAAATTAAAATTTACGGGGAATATGGGATATAATGCACTACAGTAAGCATTAAAACATTAAATTGAAAACAGTCTTAAGAAATAATGTTTGGCATCTATTCTTACTTTCTCTGCACAATGAACACGCTGATGACGTGTTTGTCTTTGCAAACAAGTTGCGTAGAGGTATGCTACTATGTGGTTACTGTTTTTTTTTTAGTTTTTTTTTTTTTTTTTACCTGTGACAACATTGTACAGATGTAGCTTGGTGAAGGCAAGCTTGCCCTTCCCACCCTTCATATTAAAACTGGCCATTACTTCATTTGTCATCAACCTGTGGATATAAAAGGAAAAGGATTTAAATGTCCAAATAATTAATCATATACAACACATTATGAAACGGTTGTTATAGTTTAGTAGGTTTGTCATATCTAGATGTCACACTGGTTTTACTGTTGGCCTGGTTTTCATTCCAAAGGCCAGTAAGGATTTGAACATGTAGAAAAATCATTAAATATTTAATATCATATTAGGATATTGCATATTGAATAGTAAATTGAGTATTTTAATTTAATCAAATGTACACAGTGTTTCTATTTTTACTGCAGGGGTTTGTTAATTTAAGACTAGTCGGTTATTTAACTTCTGTTTAAACGACTGTCAAATTAGTCATCACACACATCCCTAATTAGTAGTGTTGTTTAAAAGACCCGGTACTTCGGTACCAAGTCGGTACTAATTTTTTTTTACCGTTACGGTACCAGCTTTTCTTAAAGCAACCCCAAGGAACTTTTCCTCTGCGATCGCCCAACAGGTTGGAAGCGGAATTGTCCATTACCGCTGTCGTAAATAACTTAGCCTACCGCAGCCTACCGATGCACGCACGCTCGTTGTTTATCCAGCACCGTCTTTGGAATGAACAATGTCCACAGACAAGGTAGAGTATGTTACATGATTTTATGAAAGTATGATGTATTGCGACATCAGAAACGAAGAAAAAATAAATAATGACTATTGTAATGCTTGACGCATTACTTAATGCATTATCTAACATCAACACATTAAGTGAACAATATATTTTTACAACATTATTAATGTTTGTGAATGTTATTTAATACAAACACTTGATTGTTCATGTTTGTTCACTTCATTCATAGTGCATTAAATAATGTTAACAGATAAAACTTTTGATTTTAAAGAATGTATAAGTACATTTTTTAATTAACCACAAGGAGAATAATTGCTACAGTATGTAACTATTGTTAGATCATTTTGTCTAATGTTATCTAACAAACGGAATCTTATTGTAAATTGTTTATGATACTACAGTTTCCATCTTTGTAACCGTGATATACAGTGGCGGCGCCAGGGGGGGTCTCAAGACCCTCCTAAAAAACGCTTTGACCCCCCACCCACTTCCTGATTAAAAAATATATCCGGAATAAAGATTTACAAATATTTCTCTTCAGCAGCGGCGCCGAGCAAAGCGCACGTCAGAATCAGAAACAGAGGACAGGAGTGTGTGTGTGTGTGTGTGTGTGTGCGTGCGTGTGTGTGTGTGTGTACGCGCGCGCGCGCGCGTGTTCATCTGAGCCTCATTGGTCTGTCACTGCTCGTCAATGTCCGAATATTTGAGATGACCAATCAAATCAAAGTAGGCGGGCTTTATGTTCACAGACGCTGCTGATCGCGAATTTTTGCAGAGCGACTCGACAGTGTACGGTCAAGTGCGAGATAAGATGTAAGTAGCTAAACTAAACATTTCATATTGGCCAGTTTGTTTAGGTCATAAATGTTAAACGAATACCAAAAATTATCAGGCAAACTAATATAGTTTTGTCTAATTTCGCCATTTTGAACTGAAAATAGGCGAATAAAGTGACTCATGTAATGTAGGCTAATAATTAGTTTACCATCATTGTGAGGGGAGAAGAAACATTAACAAAGCCGTTTTCATCATGTTAGGCACATGATTAATAATGAATGTGTATTGCGTAAATATTGAGAATATAATACAAATTGTAGCCTTTAGTAAATTAAAAAAGCTCAGCTTTAGGACGGGAAGAGAAAGAGAAAAAAGAAAGGATGATAGATGGAGATGAAGTGAGAGCAGGTATTGACATAGTCTACTGCCCGCTAACGGTTTTAAAGCTATTTCTTATCCTTATCCTTCAAACGTCGTGAAATGCACATATCAGAGAAATAAAAAATTTGAAGCCCTTACGCACCTCAAATTAAGGACCTCTTTGATTATAAAGCCCTGTCTACTGCCATGTATTAGGCATAAGATCAATGTTGTTATCCAATTTTATGGCCTTCAAAACATCTTAAAATGCACATATGTAGATCAGAGAAATAAAAAATGTCTCTGGGAAACGCAGAACTCCCCTAACTAACCTGCTTCACATTCAGGACCACAGTGATTATAAAACCCTGACATTGCATGGTAATGAAACTGGTTAATAGTGAGCATTAGACCCTAAACTAAAGTGTTACCTTTTTATTTATTTTTTTGTTTTTTAATCATAATCATAATCATTGGGGGATTAGCCCCCTAAAATGAAAAGCCTAGAAACGCCCCTGAGTAGCAGTAATATGCAGTTATTAGCCGTGTCCACTGTATTTTTTTTGTTGGTTTTCATGAGACCCCCCTTGAAATGACCAGGACCCCCCATTGCCCCCCCTATCAAAATTGTCTGGAGCCGCCACTGGTGATATACACTTTAATATATGTAAATTGAATCAAAATTAAGCTTTGGTACCGCAATTGGTACTGAGAACCGTGGATTTTCACTGGTATTGGTACCGATTACCGAATACTGAAATTTTTGTACCGTGACAACTAGGGGTGGGAGAAAAAAATCGATCCATCGATGCATCGCGATTCTCTCTCCAACGATTGTGGATCGATTCTGAGCTTAGTTTTTAACCAGATGTGCGATAACGCTGAGTTTGCTTTAGAAACACCCGTATTCTGCTTGCTTCCAATTCCTCACACACATACACCACTCGAACCTTCCGTAAAATAATCTTTCATAAAGTTCGGAAAGGTTGAAGCGAATTACAAGGACATTCACAGGCTTCATTGCACAGGATACGCTGTGAGAGACTCGCGCTTTGTTTGATGTTACAGTGTGCTGTCTCTCCCGTCAGTATTTTTCTTACAAATGCTCTACGAAGTCATCATTTATGTGGTTTGGAATGCAGTGGACTTATAATATGAAAATATGAACCTCACTAACAGAAGGCTGCTTTCAATTTCAAATGCTGACGTGCGCTTTGTTTGTGTAGACTGCTCGCGCATGCGGCTGTGCGACTCCGTGGTTTAATGTACTTGTGCAAAATTGTCTTTAGGGATTAAACGGACAGGACAAACCACATTACTACTTATATTTCAAAAGAGATGCGTGCGTGAATGCAGCTTAATAGATCTCCCGCAGTCTATGTTGTCATAGTAAAAAACTACAGTATCTTTACTGTAGTTTTTTACTATGACAACATAGACTGCGGGAGATCTATTAAGCTGCATTCACGCACGCATCTCTTTTGATGCGCACGCGAAGAAAATTCACTCACAGTTCTTGAATGGAAAACGTTCAGATAATTTATAGGCTACTGAAAGCACTTTTTGTTTGTTGTTTGTTATATGTTTCTATGCTCCTCTTTATTATTTGCTACTTGCTTGTATGTTTTGAAGTTATATTAGTTTAAAATTCTTAACATACAACTGTTTTAATTATTTTTTTTAATTTGTAATTATTTTAAAAAAGTACTTAATTATGTAAACTAATGAATTAATAAGGGGGGGGGGGGAGTAGATAAAGAATCGTTCTGGAATCGGATCGTGACTCCCAGAATCGGAATTGGATCGGATCGTGAGGTGACCAAAGATTCCCAGCCCTAGTGACAACACTACTAATTAGATAGACAGACAGACAGACAGACAGACAGACAGAGACAGACGGATGGATAGATAGATAGTCAACTTCATCCACTTGTGACAACATCATGTGCCAGATGAAATAACACATGATTCTGCCAAGAACTGCTAATATAAAAACTTACTTCTCCATGACCCTTTTTACATTGTCCTTCAAATGTATCCCACCAACATTGGACAAGCTATTAATCTGAAATTAGAGGAACAGTATTTTAGTTTAACCACAAAAATGTATCCCCATGACTGTTGCAAGTCACACAGGGATTGAAACACTGCACATTATAAAAATTGCATTATACTGGTATGACTACATGTATGTCCTTACCAGTCTCTGCTTTTCCTCCAGGCAGTTGAGGGATTTATCAAGCACATTTATCTCCTCAACAGTTGAAGCCTTGAATCCCCATGCATTTCTAGTCCTCCCCTCTCCTTCTTCATTGTCCGAATGTCTTCTCGGATTTCGACCAGCATCTCCATAACTTTTCTTTGGAATTCTAATGTATTGAAACCAATGATAATCATAATAAGACATATTATCAAGGAACAAGTTTACCACTACAATACAACCATCAACAAATTTACATCAGCTTTTTTTTTGTTGTCTAAAATATTTACCCTCCCAAAGCCTTTATACAAATGAACAGATGTTTTTGTAGTCAAAGACATCTTTATAATTTTATTTGAGTCTCAGCTATGAATACAAATATTGATAGTGAATGTTAAACAAGTGAGAAATAAAGCTTGTGTATATGCACACAAGCATTCGCTAACTGGAATTTTTAATGGTAATTTTGGAAGATGGTTGTGTCCCTGACCAACAAATGTATAAGCAAGTCATTAGCACCATAAATGAGGCTAGTTCATTATATTCCAGACTCAGTGAACAAGTCTAAGCTTTCAGCAGATTAGCCTGCTGGCAACAGATTTAGTGCCCCACACAGCCAGTATGTGTGATATACCCCAAAACTATGCTTCCTGCAATAGTCGGGTGTTACTGATATCCAGCCGCAACACAGGTTATATCAATTGGCCACTGCGGCACCGCCCCACAACGTCATTTAGATTTATTTTTTATTTTTTTTAAATAATCAAGTTCAGTTAGAGCAGGGGTTTTCAACCCATATATTCGAGTGAAACAGCTGCAATTGTGAGATTGTACTAGCAAATCTTTAGTCATCCACTTGAGGGGGGCAATTTGACTATTCTCCCAAAGAAACAGTAAGCTGTTTATATTTTTAATGTTTCAGTTTTACTAATACCCTGTCTATACTAGAAATGCACCGATTGCAGATTCACAGGCTGTTTCTTGATGTCTGTGTGTGCCTACTCAAGAGATCTTTTAAGAAGTTTCTTTTTTATTTATTTGATCATTTGAATTTCATTGAAAAGGCTAAAAATAGTATGTTCTACAATGACAGTGCTGCTATAATCCATAAGGTAAACTTAACTCAGAAATTGGATTCAATATTAGTTCAGTGATTCAGGTCAAATGATTGTGAAATAATGATTATGTTAAAACACAACCAACACCATCAGATCACCATTGTTCATCCGGCTGCTATAACTCACGTACAACAGCCAAACAAACTCTAAAGTTAATGAGTTAATGGTCAAGAGCCCAACTAAAACACACACTGATCTCCATAATGGTGACTTAAACATTCCGGTTTTCTCCTTCAGCGATTCTGCTTGTTAACATCAGGTGTCTTCAATAATTCTCAATCATCACTCAATTATTCACTTAATTAACTCATTAGCTCAGAGTTTAATTGGGTCGCTTAAAATGACCAAATTCCATGATGTTGAAGTTACATGAACATATTATGTTTGTTTAACGAAACATAGCTATGTGGAACCCGTGGAACCTGTTTACAAAAAAAAGTTAAGTAAAGCCAACATATCATTTTTTTGAGTGTACTACTATATACTTACTTGCTTCTGGCATTGGGTACGGGGAACGTTTCCCATGTGTTGGTTGACTTTTTGTAGATTGCTGGTGAAAAGGTGATCCTGATCTTCGAGTTTGGAGAGATGGTCCTCCCTGAGAAGGTGGTCTGGTCTGCTTTTCAGATATGGGCTCCTGAATTTGCTGGGGGGCTACAAGAATCAAAGAGTAAATTTACAGCTTAAGTCAAATAATTAAGTTAAGTTTAGGACAGATTTTGACTAATCGTTTATTTTAATACAAAATAAGGCATAAAGCACAAGTTTAAGTACTGGTTAATACCAAAGTCTGACCTGTCAGCTCTTTTACTTCCACAAGAACATATGGCGGTATTCTTTTGTAAAATGAAGTAAATATAGACCTGAAAACAACAATGTCTTTGAGAACACACAGCTTGTTCTCGTCAAAGGGAAGGAGCTGATGGGTCAAAATTAAAATTAAAAAAATTTGATTCCGTATATTACACTATATGAGTATGAACCTATCACTATCACCTTGAGGCCAAATATTTATCAAATTGAATGAATTTAGGACCTGAAGAACCTTTTTTTGATCTAAGGGTAGTCTGAGGTGGGGGGCAAGGGGATCGCCAACCCTGTGCTCTTGAAATCTGCTTTCCCCTAATGAGTGGATATGGAGAGCCAGAGCTTGATCGCTTGGATGAAGTAGATGATGGTGAGCTTTCATTTCCGGAGCATACTGAAAACTCTCTGTCTGGATTTCCCAGCTTCCTTGGAGCAATAGGAAGTTCTAGCTCTGTTAACAAAATGTGTTAGTTCTTAATTTATGTAATGTAATCATATTTTAAAGCAAGGACAATTAAATATTTTTATGCACTTTTTTGTTGCCGTTTTTTAATCTCATACCATAGTGGCAAGTAATCTCCCCAATGCATGTAAGAACAAAAAAAGAACTAACCTTCACTAGTGTTATGATGATGGGAATTTCTGATGACATCTTCTTCTTCACATTCTATATCAGTTTCATCAGTATTATCTAATTCAAGACACAAACATCAATCAAACTGGGAACGCCTCCGGAGGGTCTGGTGGACGCAAGTACGGCGTTTAGTGTGAACGCAGACCTTACCAGTTTTATTTACAGTAAAATACTGGCAACACTTTTTAATGGAAAATGGTTTGATATTGTCAGAATTTGGCCCTTTTTTTTACAGCAAGGGTTAACAGTGCAGTTATTATCAATAAAAACTGTCACTTCGGGTGAAAAATGTCTGTCTTTTAAACTTCTCCTCAACGTACATTCAGTGTAAATAAAGCAGTTGCATCAATGAAATGATAGTAAAGTTAGTCCACGGCCACACCCCCTTGCTAATGGAACCGCCCACGGCGCAAATTAAAGACGAAAATTACAAAATCAGTTATATTTCATTTATTCAAATGTTTGTTTCTGAAGTCACAATTTAGCACAAGTAAAATTGAAAAAAGGGAGAAAAAGGCAACTATCCATTGATAATGTAACTGGAAAAACAAGAAAAATTAATGTCTGGTTTCAATGTTTCATTTTTGCATTTGCATTGTATGGTCTGAAAATGTAATTGTGAAGCGTTACACGGACCATTGTGCAATCGATTTTCGAACATAAAGTGACAGCCCTAACAGTAGGCTTATGTTTCAATAAAGCATGACATTTGTTTCTAAGTATTTTATATATAGTATATTATATAGTAAAGTATTACATATTTTGTGTTTAGACATAAGTGATATTTATACACAATGTATATATATCACATTATGACCACCTTCCTAATATTGTTTTGGTGCCAAAACAGCCCTGCAGTTTTGGAGATGCTCTGATCCAGTCGTCTAGACACCACAATTTGGCTCTTGTCAAATTCGCTCAAATCTTCACATTGTTCCTGCTTCTAACATATCAACTTTGAGGACAAAATGTTTAATATATCCCACTCACTAACAGGTGCCGTGATAAAGAGATAAATAGTGTTATGCACTTCACCTGTCAGTGGTCATAATGTTATGCCTGATTGGTGTAAATACAAACAATTAAAATAACTTTTGGAGCAGGTTTTCTCTGTGAGCAGGAATGGAAAACCTGGAAAAGTGGAGCGAAGTGATTACAGAACCTTCTTCACAGAGTCCTGTCACTCCACTTTTGATCAGATCCATCTCAGCAGTTTGTATCTACCTCGTCGCCTGTCTGTCCGTTCCTAAATGTAAGGAATAAGTACTAAATTTATATTTACTAAAATAAGTAAAACAATTACACTATTTGAGACATTTAAGACTTTTTACGGCCATAAGAAACACTAGAGGAACCATGGAATTGAGAAAAAATCCATCATAGCGATGGAGAACTTTAATCCCTGGAATAAGAACTGGTTGATTCATAATTGAATAACTCAGTAAATGATTGACAATTGCAAAGTAAAAAGAATACCTGTCAAACAGTCTTCAAATTTCTTAGTTATTTTTCTTCTTTTTGCTTCAAGTCCACCTTCTTCAGCTTCTGTACTACTTGTGAAGTCGCAGTTGTCACATTCTTTAAAGTCATCTACAAATCACAAATAACGGCAAAAAGAGGCAAAGCAAAAATCTTGTCAATAAATAACAATCATATGGCTAGTCACATGCACATATTTGTAACATGGAATATTACCTACCAGATCTCATCTTCTCTTTCAGAAGTGGAAACTTTCTCCAACTTTCAGATGGTTGCCGGCGTTCACTCAAATGTTTTGTTGCATTTGCAACATTTGGCCAGAACACTAACATGTTTTCTGTGTCTACCCAGCTGTCTGGCAGCGTCCCTTACTCCTGCATTTTCTTCTCTTGCCACACTGCCCTTACCCAAGCCATCCTGAAACAAAACGTACTGACATAAATTTAAAAATAATTAACAAATAGAAATGAATATATAGATAACTTCAAATTAATATCAAGTTATAATATCAAGTCAACTGCCCATCACTACATTCACCACTGCCTTGAGGAATCAAAGTCTTTCATTTTCATATACGCTTCTGTTATTCATCACAGATGAAGCAAAGGTGTAATATTTCACACTAAATTTATCGAATGAGGAAAAACGAATGTAACCTCAAAATGTGTTAATACTGAATTTGTTTTGAATTACCCTTTTTCAGTCTTTTCGCTCCATGCTGTGCAATAAAGGCATAAGCACATATCCTGTTTTATAGGGTAGACAAGCCACTTTACGGTGTATTTATTCAACTTCAAGAAGCTTGCGATTTTTCCTGACTCTCTCCAAGTTTCTGACGAATGCAATGTTAATAAGCTTGGAGTCACAAGGCACAGTAAAAAAGCTTTCCAGGTTTTTTTGGGATATGACATCACATAACAAAATACCATCCTCTCGTTTTTCTTTAACAAAGGCAAAGTCTTCATTGTGGAAACATCCATTTCTTTCCTTTACTGAAACAAAATGCCAATTTTTGTTTGATATCTTGTTTCTGTAGCTTCCTGCCCTCTCGTGTTCACAAAGTCTCTTTGCAACTTGGCTGATGGGATTTTTTGCATTTCTCACTAATTTCTTCAGAATTTGCAGATAATTCTCAAAAGGAAATGCAGATATTTCATTGAGAGAACACTGAAAATGTCTAGAATCATCTGACAGATGTTTCAAGTTATGAACATTATAGACCAAAAAAACTGGTGTGTATATATGCTTACATTTGTCAACAAAATAGTCTAAAAGTTGTTTAGCATAGTCCATGTAAGCAGAACGTTTCTTCTCACAGGAGTCCAGAAGGATTGATACAGCAACTGTTAGGCAGAGAAAATGTTCATATACATCCCTGTTCAACACCTTTTTCAAAACTACAGGTCCAGTGTATAGAAGGAATTGCCGAAGCTCTGTGGCTTTCCACCGATCCAATTCTGCTAGGGGTCTTGGTTGGCGAGCAAATTCACTAGGCAGTTTCCCAGATAATGACACAAGAAGAGTTGAAATCTCCCCTACTTTTCTGTGTGACAGTCTACATTCAGGTGGTCCTTTTTTTTAAAAGCACAGCAGACGTTTTACAACTTCAAGACATACTAAATGCATATAGTCAAGAGGAAAACCTGTTACACATCTTATTCCTACATTGAGTAAAGGGGACACTCCAACCTGATGATCAACATAAAGTCCATTAGAGAAATCTCTATCAGTTCTTAATGGGTCGTCTCCCAGGAACACAACTCTTCTGTTCTTATACTCTCCCTTAATTGTGCATCTTTCACAACTGTCATATCCATTGTGTCCTTTTATACACTTTAAGAATGCTCGAGCTGGAGCGTCACAAACAAAGGCTTTGATGCGGACATGGATTTTGTGGCCATTCACAGTGATTTGCTTTCTCTGTAGTTCTGTGTATTCTGCTAAAAAGTCTTCAAGAAAATCATCAACAGAGTTAGGTTTATGTACACCACAAAAAACTGCAACTACAAATGGTTCAAAGCCACTGAAACGACAGATGATTGGCCATAATTGGGCATTAGATGACTTGAAAAGAGGAACTCCATCAATGTTCACTAATAGGTCCACAGAGTTTGAACTTTCCAAAAACTTGATGTTCCGGTCAAGAATTTTCACAACAGAGCATTCAATACCATTTCAATAAAAAAAGTAAACATACTGTCCACCACACTTGTCTTCTGTCTGGATTTGACGAGGTGTTTTCAATAAAGTCCTAGAATCCTTCGGTACTTCTAAGCCTTCATCCTTCAAAATACCAAGCAACTCATCAATTTGGCTTCTTCCACATTTACTTTTTGTAGCCCAGGAAGCAAGCTTTTCTTGAAAAGTTGGCTTATCTTCTTTTGCAGATTCTGTGCCTTCTTCAGAATCAGTTGACACATAATCTTTGTATCCAAAATCTGAATCTGTATCACTAAGTTCAGCCGATTCATGTAAAGTACGGTTTCCCTCTGCTGATAAATTTTCACCTCCATCTACATCACACTGATTGGGATCATCCAAAATTTCAGGGCAATCATCTTCGCTACTACATTCCAATGCAATTTCTGCAGCTTCTGAGCGGATTTTTCTCCAGCGTTTCAGATAAGACATGCCATGTTCTACACAAAAGACAAACCTAACAATTAGGACTATATCACTGCAATAATTTTCAAATTCTGAGGGTGGTTAAAGTTTTCTAAATCCTAAATTATTATTACAATTTAAAACAGCTATTTGTTTTCTATATATAGTAACACGTAATTTATTCCTGTGATCAAAGCTGAATTTTCATCATCATTACTCCAGTCTTCAGTGTCACATGATCCTTCAGAAATCATTATAATATGATGTTGATGATCGATAAACATTTATGATTAATACCGGTACTTAATTAGAGCAGACAACTGGAAGTTGAAGTACATAGACCCATTGTGGTAATGAACACATTAATTTACACTATTAGTTAATAAAGTATATTATTAAGGAAGTAATACATTATGACACATTTAATTAATTACTATATATTACTTAATCTATTAATCATATAAACTCTTTATTAGTTGCTGTCTGATGCAGTAATAATTGTGTCATACATTAACTCATGATTATCTGTGCATTAGTTAAGTATGAATGCATATTAGGGCACCCATATTGTAAAATGCGACCATAACTTATCAAAAAAAAGAAAGAAATTAAACATGTTAAGGAAATAAGATAAATTACGTTCGCACCTCATTTTTTAAGGCTACAGCAAAATTATCTAGATGAATTAACACTCAATCACATCATTTAAAATTGGAATATGTATTTGTGTACACAGTCTTAATGTTAGAACAATTGTGATAGATATAATTTTTTTGTATTTTAAAATTGGCCTGTCGATCCTTGACCCTACAGGCACATTTTACACAATAAAGTGATCTAGAATCCACAACAAAGTACAAGTATGGCCATCTAAACTTTTTTTATTTTTTATTTTGCGTGTCAAGTGGAGGGCTCCGTAAAATTAATATTAATTTCATGTGCTAGTCACGTTTCCCCCACAACAGCGGCCTATTTCCCAGCGAACCGGACATCTGACTGGCGCATGTGCAGTTCAGTCAGAAAAATGTGCACTGAGGCGACATTCCTATCACTATAGTTAGTATATTTAAGTCACTTTTTAACTACATTATAAAAATTACTTTGGTAGTTAAATAGTATGTTAAGTGCCGGATAGTGAACTGGCGCGAATTTCCACCTACTCGGTGAAAAATTTGCGCCAGTTCACAAAAATCCATTGGTTTCAAAAAGAATTTTTACAAATAATAATAATAATAATAATAATAAACACCAATATTTAGTTATATTTTCCTTACCTCTGTTCACTCACGACCCACAGCAGTCTAGATGTCGAAAGGTGTGCAGTCAATGCCCGCGCAGTACAACGGCTGGAGGGTGAACGTAGTTCTTTCTTTCCCACCAGAGGGAAGAGCAGAGGAAATTGATGCCTAACTGCGATTGGTTAGGAATTAATTTCAAATTTCTTGGGTTACCTGCAACATTCTACAATTTTTTTTGCACACTTCAATAGGCTAAATTGATTTTATTTTTATTGTTATTCATATTATCATCATTATTTGTACACTAATAATAATTACTGCGTTTGTCTGACAGCTGCACTGTATATGAAGCACAACTTGATAAAGAAATTCTGGGTGCAATTTATATAGATATTTATCTGTGTCTCACTCTCATCAAATCCAAATTAACCCACTAAACATGGACGTCGGCTAGACGTGAAGATCATGTCTATATTGGTCCATGAACAGTTATGGACATCTATTCGACGTCCAAACGGTTTGGACGTCCAACCATGACCCAACTTGGATGTCATATTGACGTTCAACATTTGACCTTTGAACTGGGTATTTTTTTGGACGTCATTTGGATGTCTATGGTGCAGGAATTTACATATGTAATATTTTTTTTATTTACAAATATCAACATTGTTTTTATCAACTTGATTAATACATATGAATACAGATTATTTATAATTATTTAAGATCATTTTCCAAAACCTCCATTTGATCGTCTCAGAAGCAGGTGATAACTGGAGACGCATGCAAAGGTGCAATGCATTTCCTGTTTAAACTAGCTTCTGAGCCAAACAAAGCTACAGGAAATGAATACAGCTTCTATATCTCAAACAGTAGGGCGCTTGCAACGTCAAGATGTTCGATTCCCAGGGAAAGCAAGAACTGATAGGAATGTAAATGTGTAATGCAATGTAAGTCACTTTGGATAAAAGGGTCTGCCAAATGCATAAATGTAAATACATGGTACAGAAAACATGTCCTCCACCCTTTTGAAACATGGGACTATTATAGAAGTTGTATAAAAACGACGTCTAAAATTTGTCTTTTACAGGCAACGTATGGTTGCTTACGCATTTAGACTAAGTTGCTCCACTTTTTTGCCTACCGTTTCAACGATCATCTTAGGTATAAGATTACAATTAAGTACAGAAGTTACAGTGATGAGTGACATTTTAGCACTTCAGCGCGTACTTGCACGTTCATGTCAAGTGCATTTTTGAGAAACGCGTGTAAAAAGGAACAAATGTTTGTAACCTCGCACACAGAAATCCATCTTAGCTATGAGATCCATCAGGAAAAGGCACTTGCTTAATTACATTGCGTGTTCATGCAGGGCTTCAAGTAAATAGATGAATAATGTAGCAGCGGCCAAATCAGTCAGCAGGACACCGGGATTCTTCTTAACAGACTTGGCTGTGCACACGTCAATGCCATTTATGTTTGGGTCCAGTCGGGTTAGAAAAGAAATGCTGTCGGGTTGGGTCGGACTCGGGTCTGTCTCGGGTTTGGATTTTCTTTAAAAAAATATTTATGCACGTCAGGTTCAGGTAAGAAGTGATTTGGGTCGGCTACAGATTTTAGAATCCAAGAAGACCTCTACACCATACCTCACAACTATTTCAGTGTTTGACGTAAATATGACGTTGTCTTGAGACGTTGGGCTGACGTTTTATTTTGGTTAGTAAATCCCCCAACCTTAAACCAACTAAATATCACCGTCTAATGATGTTAGAATTTTACGTTGTGTGGACGTTACCATTATGACGTTAAAGAGACATTGGTTTTTGGTCACCATACCGCATGACTAAATGTTGACGTAAATATGATGTTGTCTTGAGACGTTGGTTTGACGTTGTATTTTGGTTTGTCAACACCACAACCTAAAACCAACAAAATATAAACGTCTAATGATGTTAGAATTTTACGTTGTGTGGACGTTAACATTATGACGTCAAGGTAATGTTGGGGTTTGGTCACCATAACTCACGACTAAATGTCAGTGTTTGACGTAAATATGACGTTGTCAGGAGATATTAGCTTGACGTTGTATTTTGGTTTCTTAACACCACAACATAAAACCAACAAAAAATCAACGTCTAATGATGTTAGAATATGACGTTGTGTGGACTTTAACATTATGACGTCAAGATGATGTTGGGGTTTGGTCACCATACCTCACGATTAAATGTCAGTGTTTGACGTAAATAGGACGTCGTCAGCAGACGTTAGCTTGACGTTGTATTTTGGTTTGTTAACACCACAACCTAAAACCAACAAAATATCAACGTCTAATGATGTTAGAATATGCCGTTGTGTGGACGTTAACATTATGACGTCAAGGTGATGTTGGGGTTTGGTCACCATACCTCACGACTAAATGTCAGAGTTTGAAGTAAATATGACGTTGTCAGGAGACGTTAGCTTGATGTTGTATTTTGGTTTGTTTACACCACAACCTAAAACCAACAAAATATCAACGTCAGCTGACGTCGGTATTCGACGTCAATTTAACGTTTGCATTAGACGTTGAGTTGATGTTTGATTTTGGTCAACCGACGTCGCAACCAAAATTCAACCAAAAATCAATGTCATATGACGTTGTGTGCCTGCTGGGGACTACTGCCACATTAAATAAGCGTTTGTTCGCTAATTTCTGCTCATATGTTACCCTTGAAATACGTATACTTTTTACAAAGAAAGATTACACTTGAAATATTGTTAAAATTGTAATCTTTTTTGTTGTGTTTTATTAGTGACAAATTTGGGGAGAGGATACATATTCCAAAACTTTCTGAAAATACAATATGAGAATTAACTGCACAATTAGGATATTATACAATTTGCATGCATACAAAATATGTGGATAAAGACAAATGTTTTTCAAATTTGTTTCCAACTCTAACTTTGAACCAATTCTGTAGAATATTCTTCAGAACTGGTTCAAAGTTAGAGTTGGAAACATCTTGAAATTTTTTTGTCTTTTTCCACTGGGTACCACAAGAAAGTGCGAGGACAATATATATATATATATATATATATATATATATATATATATACAGTATATATATATATATATGTGTGTGTGTGTGTGTGTGTATATAGCTTCTTTTGTCCTCGCATTCTTTGGTACCCAGTGACACACTGTGTGAAAGGCTAATTATGCGCTCATTATTATGCAAGCCTTTGTCTTCTCAGGTGAGAATCACGCCCACTCGCATATTGCCTTCACAGACAAAAAGTGTCTTAAAAAGTTTAAATCAATGTATTGTTTTGTGTAAATGATTAGGCAGGATGATTTTCAGATCATTTTGAACCAAAAATTCTAGGCAACAACGTCCATTAGTCAAAAGTATTGTGGACACATGTTTAGTGAGTGTTTTGTGGCCTTATTTCAGAGGCTTTAAGTTTTAGTTTTTTCAATAACCATGCATAAACAATATTCCTTCAAAAATACAAACATGTACATACATGTTTGTGCTAAATAGAGTGCAATGACAACTTTGGCATTAATATGTTTATAAGCAACTGAAAAAAACACAAATGTCAGGGCATGTCAAAACATCTCAAGGACCTCAAAAACCCCTTAGACCCCAGAGGCCTATTTGCCTAAAAATAACCATGCCATATAAGTGAGTTGTGGTGATTCAATCATATAAACTTTCCTTGGAATATTGGTAATGAATCCAGAATAACTGGGTCAGATAAGCTTTGGTGATTGCATAATAGTCCTCTGTGAATGATCTAGGCCATTTAGAGAGTCCTTGTCTGTCATAGCACTTCAGTGTCCAAAGAGTAGAGTTCACAATTGGCATGTTTGGTTAGATTAAAACGAACACTGATGCTATTGCTCTGTTAGTGCTGTTCATTTGAATAAGTGTGAACGGTGCCATCCGAACCCTGGTGCACACCAAACAAACCCGGCCTGAGACCAGTGAAAAGATGGTCCGCTTCCAAACAAACTTGGTTCTAATGGAATATGAATGCAACATGGACCAAAGACATGTAAATGACCCAAAAATGGGACATGATGTCACAAGATGCAACCCTAAAAAGACAGAATGCTCAAGCATACCTGTTTTTTCTCGCCATAGTCGCGATGTTGCCCATCACAGTTCGGTACAGTCATCAGAACCGCGTCTCCTCGCAGCACATCTTTGTTTGATTTATGCCGCTGTTTTGACTCCTTTATTACACATTTTATAAGCTCTTCGCAAAGTCTTAGCTGGTCAAAATACCATAATATGTAGGCTATGCACATATAATGAGCAAATTCAACCCAGCACACCGCATTGTTTTGGATAATCGGTAAGTTCCATCATGAAATATATGTAATAAAAGCCAACCAATCAGGTTGTGAACATATCCCTATGCCTTTAGGTTCGGTGTTAGAACTCTAAGCGGACCAGGACTAAATGTAGTTGTTGTTTTTTTGGTCTGGACCGAATGAACCAAGTGAACTGAACTGTGAACACACCTCAAATGACCAGTTCACAATGGTCTGCCCTAAAACAAGATCCATATAATTGAGAAGGTATCTCCTCCCTAAGTGGGTAGTTCAGAATAGGCAGCAATGGACCAGACCTTATGTCTGTAGCCAATAATCTAACTCTGGAAAAATAGAAGTGGAATAAGGGATACTGACATACAGTTATGTCTGTATTCCCTAGCCGGAGGACAAATTGCAGGCCTCTTTTTGTCATGTCAAACACAGTTTTTTATGTTATTTGTCCACATTAAAAGTCCCAAATGAAATACATGACATATATACAGTCTTTATTTTTATATCATTTTGCAACAACAGGATAGCAGTTTTAAATGTACACTTTTAAATGTATATATTCCACTGCATTACATAAAAATATGGGTCATCTGCAAGGAAATAATGCTAGATCTTTTCTTTATTGTTTCATGAGTCATTTTTGCTGTTATATTACCCAGTGTCACAATGTATTTTATTGCATTTTATTGTATGTGCAAATCAGTTAACCTTTCAATTGTCTATTATTTAGTCATTCTAAACAAACATGTGTGAAAAGTGTATTTATGTCATCATTTAGGACAAAGATCACATGGTTATTTTTTTTTTTTAAGTATCGGTAAAATTACCAAGAAGCCTACTTTTGAAAGCATTATATTATTAAAGACACCGTTATATGAAAACTGAACTGAGCTGGACGATGACATCACTGTTTTCTCCAGAGCGGCCATATATAAATTAACTAAATTAATAACTTTTTTTACAACTGAGATTAACCATCACTGAACCCTGGACTATGACACTATTTTCTTCTAGATCTGCTGTACAGCCAAAACAAACTATTTTGCATTATTTTCCTGTTCTCTCTGTAAAGCTGCTTTGAAACAATCTGTAAGCGCTATATAAATAAAGCTGACTTTACTTGACTTGACTATTTTTTAAAGACGTCTACATGCATTTTATAAATGTTATTTATTGTATGTATATATATATATATATATATATATTAACATTTAAAATATCATAAATGAATAATCAAATTGTATTATTGTAATATTAAAATATTAGATATAATTTGGTTTTCACAGTTATTTAGAGCTATAATTTCCTTAATATATCTTCTTGAAATCTGTTGTATTACAGATGTTGTCACAAAAAGTGTATCCATACAATAAGACAAAATGGTTTTATTTTGTAACTTTTCCCATTAAATGTTGCTTAGTGTTCTTTTCAGGCTTTAATAAAATAATGTAACATTTGGGGGCAAATAAGCAGAGGAGCAGGCCAAAACTAGAAGCTAAAATGGCAAAAATTTCTACAGCAGTTGTAAATTTACCAGGTGAACTGACATATGCAGGTACAAATGCCAGCCACACTGCACAAAATATAAGCATGCTGAAGGTGATGTATTTGGCCTCATTAAAATTGCCAGGTAACTTCCGTGCTAAAAATGCCAGAAAAAAGCAGACACAAGCCAAAAGGCCTATGTATACCAACACACACCAGAAGGCCAGATCAGAGCCCACACTGCAATCCAGGATGATCTTGGACTGCTGATATTTAGTGTTTCTATAGGGGAAAGGAGGGGAAGCTACAAGCCAGACAGTACATATTACCACCTGAACTAGAGTGCAGCAGAAGATTATGATTCTCTGCTGTATTGGGCCCAACCATTTCATTATATTGTGTCCTGGTCTGGTAGCTGTAAAAGCTGCCAGCACCACTAAAGTCTTGCCCAGGATGCATGATATGCAGAGGGAGAAGGTGATGCTGAAGGCAGTGTGTCGTAGCATGCAGGACCAGGATGTGGGTTCCCCAATAAACACCAAAGCGCATAGAAAACATAGAGTCAGTGATAACAAGATGAAGAAACTGAGCTCTGAGTTATTCACACGGACTATAGGGGTTCCTCTGTTGTACAGAAATATCCCTAGCACTGTGACAGTCAGAAAGGCTCCCACTATAGCTATCACAGTTAGGCTGATTCCCATTGCATCATGGGAGAGAAACTCAACTACCTTCAGGACACACACTGTTCCATTTTCATTGGACCAATAATCTTCAGGGCATGACAGACAATCTATTGAATCTATATAAAAAAGAAGAAATAAAATAAAATAACTAAATCAAATGATGGAGGCTTTATATTTTATTGTCAATAGGAAAACATACATCACCTGTCTGATTACTGATCTTGCCAATATCACATGGGACACAATCAAAGCAGCACAGAGGTTCCCCACGACGGACAGCCTTTCTGAATCCCGGAGTACAGCCGCTACTGCATACAGACACCGGTACCTACAGTATATCACAATTATTTTTTTATAAAGCAAAAAAAGTGCATTGACTCCCTTAAAAAAAAAATCCCTTATTATACTCAATGTTTTTATATTAAAGGAGCTGTATGTAAGATTGTGGCCAAAACTGGTACTGCAATCACTTTCAAATTACTGACTCGAGGTTAGGGTTGGGTATCGGTTGGGTTTTATCCGATACCAGTACCTACTCGGTATTTTTTAAACGGTTCCGGTGCTTAAACGGTTCTTGTTCCGATACTTAAGAAAACGAAACCGCACACACTTTGTCAAAAAATAATACCCTTTTATTTACAGGGCCAAACTGGACACAATTAACTTAAATAGGCTATTTAAAGATTTTCTGATTAAATGAAAAATTGCGCCGTAAAATACTTAAGTTAAGATCAACATTTTGTCTTCACATATTATGACTACTTCAAGCAGAGAAATATCTGACACTGAGCAGAAATATTTAACACACACAGTAGCCTATAGCCTCGTATAAAGAAGTGTTGGAACTTTGTTAAAACATTTTGCACACGTTGTCACACTCGCTGTTTAATGGCAACTGTGTTTGCTAGCCTACTTGATATGCAAGGTTTGCAGTTGGCATTAAAATAGGCCTAATAGACTTGTCCGAAGAGGAACGGCTGCTGTTATCATCGTCTGTGATGTCGCAACCCGATCGCACTACTAGATCGTCTCAAGCACGCAGTGTGTTTATCGTGTAATTTATACGCGAAAATTAGTTTTTACGTGCATAGGATACGCATGGGTTGGTTATATGTTTAGTAGTGGTGTGGGGTGCGTGTGTATAATACATTTGGCTTTGGGTAGAATTAGTGGTGTGGGATGCGTGTGTATTACACGCAATGAAGTGCGCATCAAATGCACGCGAAAACCTCGTAGCCTATCATATGCACATAAAATCTAATTTTCGCATATAAATTGCACGATAAACACACTGCGTGCTATAGAGACACTGGCAGCTGCTGAACTTGAACTTTCGTCAAGCGTGTCAGAGGATCTGAGTTGTAATCCGCATTCGTACAGTTTTTTTCTTTCTTTTTTTGTTCTCATCAAAACCAATTATGCTCATCAGTGGTTGTATATCAAGCAGGGACACGTTTTTGTGAATTATAGTTTGTGAGTTCACTGGAACGAATAGAGAGTCTCGATTGAAGCGCGCGTCCGAGTGAAGACAATGCTGGGTGCGCGAGCCATCCGCGCCACTGATCGCAGAGCCAAAGAGCACTTTGATCACTTGATTTAAAAAACACATTTCAGTGCTAGATCGCCTCTTATTTAACAAACGAACGAAATGAATGCTCTGCTGGTTAACTAGAGATGTTTTATTTATATGTATTGGATCATTCGTGCCGCGAGATGTTTTACAGGCACCGAAATCAGGCACCGAAATTGTCGTTCTTATTCGGTCTGGTTACTACCGTTTACGTCGGAACCGGTTCCCTATTGGAACCGAGTTTCGGTACCCAACCCTACTCGAGGTTGCCAGATAGGCTGCAGGATCCAACATTTTTATTATCTGACACGTTATTAGCTGCAACTGTGGTAATTAGAGCAGAGCTGGCAACCCGAATGCAGAAACACTACTGACTTCGTGATTGGTAGATCGGTGGAGGGTGGAGCATCAGACCAAAACACAACATGACAACATCAACATCAGTTGAGGGCTGCAACTTCACTTTTTAAATGACAATATCCTGGCCGGACTACTGTTGTCAGTGATATAAGTATTTGAAATGAACATGATTTCTTAATGTCTAGTGACATATCAGGGAACATTTATGATTAATTGAAATAAATGTCTTACATACAGCTCCTTTAATAGGGGCTTAAGGATCACATAGTGACATTTATTTTAAAAGAAAAACAGATGGCAGTGCAGTGCACAATCAACACCTTGCCTTGTTCTGTTGTTTAGACCACATAATGGCCTGTTCCTCAATCACCAGTTCTCTCCCAGAATGCTGAGCGCCATCATAGAGGCCCACTTTCACAAACTGAATATCTCCACTTGAGTGTCTTTGCCAGTTTATCAAGTCATATGATGGGATTGAATCTCCCTTGATATCAAAGTTAACTTCCTCTCCAGAAACAGAAAAGGAGATTTCCTGTAAATAATGCTGAAGCTTTGGAGTATAACATAGCAACAAGAGCAGGGGGGCAGTTTAGTAAAAAGAAAGACACTTCATCTCATACAATATAATTGCTATTCTGTCTGAAAACCAGCTCTCATCAAACACTAAGGTACTTTTACCTGCAATGGAAACACATTGCTGAGGTTTGCACATGATAAATTCTCAAATGGACCATTTCCAGGCCTACAGTGAATGAGATTATGTAGAGAATGAGCAAATGCATACACTGCTTTATACACATTGTAGGTCACACGAGGGCTGGAAGTGTTCATGTAGGCAGAGTGTTCTTGTCTGACAGTTTCTTTCCCTGTGCAGGAGGGCAAATGACTGTTCAAGTTGGATGTGGAGGGGGAACAACCATACAGAGCCTCCCACAACTCCTGAACTTGGGGGTTTGAAGGGTACCTTTCTGGGGTCACTGTTCCAAGGTAACCCTGGAGACCTGGAATGTGTCCTTGACGTATTGCAAACCCAATTGTGCCATCTAAGAATGGATACGTTTCTGCTAAAATTGAAGCTGTAATCCAAGCCTCACTTGCAATCCACTGAATTCCTGTGATATTTTGATACACAAACTCTCTCAAGAAAGGGTAAAATTCCCCTTCTCCTGAAAAAACAACGACCACATTAGCTGTGGATTCCTTCATTACTTTAAGAATCTTTAGGACTTTTTCTTGGGTGTAGTCTTTAGGGATCATTTCATGATAGGCCAAACAAATGTTAGTATTTTCAACTTCTCGCTTTAAGCCTTGTAAAGCAAATCTGCCATAGTCATGGTCTTCAGTGACCACACCAATCCATGTCCAGCCAAACCTTTTTAACAGCTGTGCAATAGCTTTGACCTGATAATCATCATTGGGAACCACTCTGAAAAATGTTGGGAACTGCTTCCGATCACTTAGACAAGAGCAGGTTGAGAAATAACTTATCTATAAATTTAACAACAACAAAAAAAGAAGAAAAAAAAAGAAGAAGAAGAAAGAAAAAGAAAAAGCAACAACTGTTAGCCAACTTTGTACATATATAGAACAGAAAAATGAACAGACAATACAAAAATCTTTCAAGATCAGTTAACATACTTTCATTATAAGACATCATTATAAGTCATATATGTATATCTATATTATATATTCATATGGTAAATATTATATATATATATATATATATATCTACCATAGGAATTCTGAAAGGCTCCAGAGTTCTGGAGACAACAATGGATTGTGAGGATCCAGATTCCCCTATAATTCCTAATAAAGGACTAGCTCCAGAACACATAGAACTTTGAACAACATCCTGCCAATTCAGTACTGCCAGGACTGCTTTCTGAGCCGTTACAGGAGTGGCACAAGAGTCAAAGATAGTATAAGCCAGAGTATGGTTTGGTAAAAGGTCTTTTCTGTTGTTAATTTCATCCACTGCAAGCGTCATAGTGAGAGCCCATCGGAAAGCTCTAGGATCAAACCTGCATAATTATATATATTTTTTAAATAGACAATAAAAACACCTTAGTTGAAATTATTGTAAAACAATGGATTAGTTTATCAGAATTATTTATTGGAAAAAGAATAAAGTAAACAGTAAACAATAGATTTTTTTTTTTAAACTACAGGTTAGGAAAGACATGAAAAAAAAACATAAGACATATCCTTACCCTTGACACTGTGCTGCCAAAGGTCTCTTTATGTAGTCTGTTGGTGGAAGCTCTACTCTATAATGCAAAGGAAAAATTCCTCCTATTGTGAAGTCTCCACTAGACATGAACACTGGAAGATTAAAGTCACCCTGTGGGTTGCAGTTTGAAGTCACAGCTGCACTGGAAAGGTGAAATACAGAGACAAAAATATGAATCATTATCCTGTTAACCTCCACGAGAAGAAAAAAAAATGCAAAGTGATGCTTGTCTTACCTCCGTTTTATATGTTAGTCATGCATGTCTTTATGCATGACGTCTTCCTAAGCTATATTGAATCAGGTGTACTATGATCTTTCCCATGATGCCTCAAACTAAAACTATTTTAGTGTCTGTGTTAGACATTAAAATTACTGTATTTAACTACAATATCAATAATGGTTTATTTAGGCTTGTCAGTCAAAGGTGTTATTGGTCTTTTTATTTAAAGGAATTAAATGATTACAAGGATAAAAATAAAAATAAATAATAACACTGAAAGTTCCAGGTATATTGTAGTTATGAAGGAATCAAAAACTATTTCCAAAGTAAAAATTTTGCACACATTCACTCTTATTTGTATATTTCTAATGTGATCAAAATGCTAAATATTTCTTGTCTCGTCACATTCCGTATTGAATTGGATGAATCATGTAAATTATAGCATATTTTCAATTTAAACCTGTGAAATCGTTTAACATTTCTATCGTAAATGTATCTTAAAATTTTCAAAAATTTCCTTACATTTTACCACACTCTCTTTCACTGCAAAAAAAATAGTCACATCGGAGTTCACACTTGTCTTCTGTAAACAGCAAGTCCCACCTTCTTTGATGTGATTGGCCATCTCAAACATTTTGACATTGACAAGCGGACTCGAGTGCAACAGAGCAGCATCAAGGACATCAAATATTGGGGGAGACAATTTGGCCATTTCTATTATTGCGGGGGACTTAAATACATTGATTCCATTATATGAAAACTGCGCTGGATGAAGACATCGCTGTTTTCTCCAGAGCGGCTATATATATACAGTACTGTGCAAAAGTTTTAGGCAGGTAAGATTTTTTAAGTTTTTAAAAGAAGTCTCTTCTGCTCACCAAGGCTGCAATTATTTAAAAAAAAACAAAAAAAAAAACAGCGGTTTTCTATGTGAATATATAGTGAAGTGTAATTTATTCCTGTGATCAAAGCTGAATTTATCATCATCATTATTCCAGTCTTCAGTGTCACATGATCCTTCAAAAATCATTCTAATATGATGATTTGATGCTCAAGAAACATTTATGATTATTATCAGTGTTGAAAACAGTTTTTACATTTTTATTTCATGATGCTATGATGAATAGAAACTAAAAAAGAACAGCATTTATCTGAAATCTAAAGCTTTTGTAACATTAAACTCTACCCTTCAAAAGTTTGGGGTCAGTAAGAATTTAAATTTTATTTTTGGGGGAAAGAAATATAATAAATCAATACTTTTATACTTTTTTGAGTTAAACTGATCAAAAGTTACAGTAAAGACATTTATAATGTTAGAAAATATTCTATTTTAAATAAACGCTGTTCTTTTGAATTTTCTATTCATCAAAGAATTTTGAAAAAAAAATTGTACACAACTGTTTTCAACATTGAAAATAATAATGAATGTTTTTTGAGCATCATTTGAGTAATGATGATGAAAATTCAGCTTTGATCACAGGAATAAATTACACTTTACTGTATATTCACATAGAAAACCGCTGTTTTAAATTGTAATAATATTTCACAATATTACTGTTTTTTTTGTATTTTTTATCAAATAATTGCAGCCTTGGTGAGCAGAAGAGACTTCTTTGAAAAACTTAAAAAATCTTACCTGCCTAAAACTTTTGCACAGTACTGTATATATATATATATATATATATATCAATTAACTAAATTAATAACATTTTTAAAACAAAAATGACTTATCACTGAATTTACTTAAACTGGACTATGATGCCATTTTCTTCTACATCTGCTGTACATCCGAAACAATTTTGTTGCATTATTTTCCTGTAATCAAAGCTGCTTTAATACAATCTGCATTGTAAAAAGCGCTAAATGAAGGTGATTTGACTTGTCCCCCACAATGTATATGGTGATTACGGCCCTGATGTAAATATACCAAATGTAAAATGAGTACACAACGTGTTTATTACAGTGTCCATGCTACAGGTCTGATCTACCTTTTTTTTTATTATTATTACATATTTACTGTGTTATAGTCCATAGTTAAAAAAGCACCAGCATAGATAGCTATAGTGAAATTAACAAACATATAAAATAACACATTTAAAGTTGTTATGTGACCACTTTATTAAACCAGAAGTGCATTAAAGATTGCAAACGTTAATCCTTTTTAATTTAATGTTTAAAGGTTGTCTTGTGGTTTAATGTGTATCAGGCGTGCATTATAATTGGTTAAAAGAAGTGATTAAATTCACAAGGGCTTAGTACATTAAAGATTGACAGCAGGAGGGGCCTATGCTTTTTGGTTTGCTTGTCTTCAGATGAAAAGTTAAATCCATCCCTCAATCGCAGATTATCTATATATGCCGTACCCATTAGATTAATTTCTCATTGTCAGTTATGGCATGGCTTTATCTAATGTTGCTTACATTTTGGCCTCTGTGTATTGGTTTGCAGAGTCAGCTTAAAAGCAAGGACAACTGTGTATTTCAGGGAGATGAGGAAAAATACAGCTTTTACCAGGGGGGAGATGTGGTTTTGGGAGGGATTTTTCCTTTGCATTCCAGCCCTATCTCGTCATTATTTTCTTTCAGTACCAAACCTAAACCAACCAAGTATAAATTGTGTGTCATGCTTTCATCATCTGATAGATGTTATGTAAAACAATTTAAATGTTTAGAAATTGTTTTAATTTTCTTTGTCGTATTGCAATTATGCAATGCATTTAATGTGTGTGTGTGTGTGTGTGTGTGTGTGTGTGTGTGTGTGTGTGTGTGTGTGTGTGTGTTTGCGTGTGTGTGTGTGTGTGTGTGTGAAATCTGTTGCAGCTTTACCCCTCGAGCACTGAGGTGGATGCAGACGATGATCTTTGCTGTAAGAGAAATAAACCAGCGGCAAGACCTTTTGTCAAACCTATCTCTGGGCTACCACATCAGGGACAGCGGTGATGACATACCTGTAACTGTCAAGAGGTCTCTTCTCCTGGTTAATGGACAGCCTGAGAGGGGCAGTGGACAAAGCTGTGAAGACACTCAAAAGCAGCCGAGCCCTGTAATTGTGGGAGATGCTGCATCAGGAGTCTCCATGGCTGTTCTGAGAACTCTAGGCTCATTCAAAATACCCTTGGTAAAACATTTAACATTATTAAATTTTGCATTTCTTTCTTGGTAATGAAAGCTGTAATTGATTTAATGTTATCATATATTGTTTGACAGATAGATTAATATTACTTAACTGATCTTCAGTAAGATTAAAATTAGACTTTTAATCTTACTGAAATGTGTTTTCATATTTTAGGTGAGCTACTTTGCATCCTGTTCCTGTCTCAGTAACAAGAGAGAGTTTCCAGCATTCATGCGGACAATGCCAAGTGATCTATTTCAGATTAAAGCTTTGGTAAAACTTGTATATTATTTTCAGTGGACATGGGTCGGGGTGATCGGTGTGGATTCAGACTATGCTCGGTTTGCCATCCAGCTCTTCCTAAAAGAATCAGAAAGATTTAACATTTGTCCTTCTTATGTCCACTTTTATCCTGTTGCACTGACACAAGATGCAGTGGAGGAGCTTGTGAACATTTTAAAAGCCTCATCTGCTACAGTAACAGTAAACTTCTCTGGGGAATCAGAACTACATAGTATACTAAAAGAGTGCAGACGCCAAAATGTTACTCATCTTCAGTGGATTGCCAGTGAGGCCTGGGCAACATCAAAAGCCCTCTGGGAGGATTTTGGTGATCTGTTAAAGGGAACATTGGGTTTTGCCATACGGAGAGCTGATATTCCACATCTTGGCAGTTACCTCAGAAGAGTAAATGTTTCTGTTGCTGAGATGTCCCATTTCCTATCTGAGTTTTGGGAAGAGACTTTTCTTTGTCGGCTGAATGGGTCCTTAAATACTCATGTACATGGAGAAGGGGCACAGAACTGGCCACCCTGCAATGGCAGTGAGAGTTTGGATGATGTGTACACTCCTTATTCAGATGTGTCACAACTCAGAGTGTCCTACAATGTTTATAAGGCTGTGTATCTAATTGCACATGCACTACACGACATGAGCACATGCGTCCCAGGAAAGGGCCCCTTTCAAAATGGGACATGTGGGAGTCTATATCAAATTCTGCCATGGCAGGTGTGTGTTACTCACCATTTTACGTTCTCTGCATTTATAGCGCTGATAAGGACTTATCAAGCAGTGTACAAGTTTTAAAGCAGTGGTTAAATATAACATCTATGTATCTAAATATTTCTATCCATGCATTTGAATGTATTTGCTTTGCATCATCCTTTCTCCCAAACTTCATCTTAGCTCCTGCACTACATGAAACAAACACATTTCACAACATTAGGGGAAGAGGTCAGATTTGATGACAGCGGTGATCCAGTTGCATCCTACGATCTGATGAACTGGCAAAGAGGGTCTGATGGCTCCCTTCAGCTAGTGAGGGTGGGATTCTATGATGCCTCCCTTGAAGAAGACAAGGACCTAATAATAGATGAGCCAGTAATTATGTGGCACAGAGGAGAGAAGGTGTGTGCCATCCCACTCATCACCAGATACTGTTTACTATGTTTGTTTTGCCTTCAAATCTTCCCAATGATTATGGCTGAACTTAATAAAATCCAGTTTTGTAACTTTACATGGCAATGCACTATTGATTTAATTTTGTACAAAATATTTGTATATACAATTTGGGTCACACTGTAGTTTAGGGTCCAATTCTCACAATTAACTTACTATTAACAATGACTCAATAAACTCCTAATTACTGCTCATTAATAGTTAGTAAGGTAGTTGTTCAGTTTAGGTATTGGGTAGGATTAAGATATGTAGAATATGGCCATACAGAATAAGGCATTCATATGTGCATGCACACTCCTTATTCAAGTAGTAGGCTAAATTACAGCTACAAACCTAGTATTATGCATGCTAAATTTTTTATTTATAAGGTTGCATCAGTTTCAGGATTTAAATTTGCATTTTTCTTTATGCAATGAAAGTATGTGGTGATATGCACTCTCATTGAGTTCAGACTACATTTCTACTGCTTATTCTGCTGTGGTCATTAGGCACCAGAATCATTGTGCAGTCAAAGCTGTCTGCCAGGCTCCAGGAAGGCCAGGCAAAAAGGAAAGCCAGTTTGCTGCTTTGACTGCATACCGTGTGCTGAAGGAGAGATCAGTAATCAAACAGGTGTGAATTTCTTCACAGCTCCTCACTTAATGGAATTTTGAAAATAATAATAATAAATAAATTTACAAAACATAGAAGTCAATCAATCAATAAATATAAGAAAATATATAAATACATTTTATGCTCCCCCTTTTCACAAATTTTTCCACAGACTCAAATGATTGCCTGACATGTTCAAAGGAAACATGGCCAAACCAAGCACAAGACCAGTGCATTCCCAAAACATTAGAGTTTTTGTCCTTTCAGGAGCCCTTGGGAATAATCCTGTGGGCATTTTCAGCATTCGGGGCCTGTGCAGCATTAGCAGTGCTTGGTGTGTTTATAATGTACAGAAAAACACCAGTCATACGAGGAAACAATATGGAGTTAAGTTTTCTTCTCCTCCTGTTTCTCTGCGCATGCTTTCTGATTGGCCTGACATTTATAGGGAAGCCCACTGACTGGTTATGCCAGACTCGGTATCCAGCCTTTGGAATCAGCTTTACTCTCTGTATTTCATGCATCTTGGCAAAAACTGTAGTAGTTTTAATGGCATTCAGGGCCACCCTCCCTGGAAGTAATGTCATGAAGTGGTTTGGCCCTGCTAAACAAAGATCAAGTGTAATCTTGTGCACTTTTGTGCAAGCACTTATTTGTATAATATGGTTAACAACTAAGCCTCCTGTTGCTGCATATAACACCAAGTTCATGAGTGCAACAATAATTGTTGAATGTGCTGTAGGATCTGAAATTGGTTTTTGGTGTGTGTTAGGATATATTGGCCTCCTTGCTTCTTTGTGTTTCTTATTAGCATTTTTGGCCAGAAAACTGCCAGACAACTTTAATGAGGCTAAATTCATCACATTTAGCATGCTTATATTTTTTGCTGTGTGGATAACATTCATTCCAGTTTATGTGAGCTCTCGTGGAAAGTATATGGTTGCTGTCCATGTCTTTGCTATTCTAGCTTCTGCCTTTGGTCTCTTGCTGTGTATATTTGCTCCTAAGTGTTATATAGTACTTCTGAAACCTGAGAGAAATGACAAAAAACATATGATGAAAAAATAACAAAACAAGTGTTAAAAAGTTATTGTATGTAATAATATGGTACAGTAAATAATGAATAGGCCAATTTTTTTCCTCTGCAGAAATGACCTATACAAGTTATCCTATAAATAATCCTATATCCTACATCCTATAATAATCCTATAAATAAAATTAGCTTTAAATCCATTTTGTTGTTGGTATTATTTATATGACTTTTGCCATTCACCTTCATTTAGACTTGCCATTATGGTCACCAACAAATGCACTGAGCACAGATGGAAGAAAATTCAGAAATGTAAAAACATTTTTTTTTTTACTGTGCACATACTAAACACTGCAAATGGAAACTCTTTTTGGTAATAAAACATGTATTTGTATGTTATATCATCGACGCTGTATCTATTATGTACTGTGACCCTAGATCACAAAACCAGTCTTAAGTCACACAGGTATATTTGTGGCAATAGGCAACAAAACACTTAATGGGTCAAAATTATCGATTTTTCTTTTATGCCAAAAATCATTAGGATATTAAGTAAAGATCATGATCCATGAAGATATTTAGTAAATTTCCTACCTTAAATATATCACAATTTTATTTTTGTAAGTGGATGCAGCACAATCGCCAAGGCGATTTTCTCAATATTTAGATTTTTTTTAACCCTCAGATTCCCGATTTCAAATAGTTGTATCTCGGCCAGATATTGTCCTATCATAACAAACCACACATCAATGGAAAGCTTATTTATTAAGCTTTCAGATGATGTATAAATCTAATTTTTAAAAATGGACACATAAGACTGCTTTTGTGGTCCAGGGTCACATATGTAAATTTCATATTATAGAGAAATTTTAAGTCTGCTTACTAGCCATATACAACATGATTCAAAATATCATACTGCCTCTTACTTTCACAGTACAATAGATCACAGTGAAAAGCTTTCCTTGTTATGGCTACACTAGTGGCATCGATAAACCTTTTTTCAGAGATCAGGTTTATAATAAATATATAAGAGGTATAGGCAGGGGTTAAATTTGTTATGAAGAGGATGGCGGATGAACCCAGACGCAGACAGAGTACACTAAACACACGATTTATTGACAGAAAGGGGAAAATAATGCCCACGATGGGGTAAAACAAGACAAGGCAGAGGATGACTAACTAGACTAACACTTGACAAGACTAGACTAAAAACTAACAACAGAAACAGGATCAAAAACTCTAACAGGTATACGTACTCACAGGTAAGATAATCTCACAGATAAGAATCACAGCAGGTTTAACAAAGTGGACAAGGTAAGATAGACAATGTACCGACCAGGACAGCAAACACAAGGGGATTAAATAAGGAGACTAATCAAGACATAACAGGTGACACAGATTAATTAATGACGACTAAACAAGGGTAACAAGGGGGCGGGGTAAGGTGACGAGACAACGCAAGCACATGGCCCAAACACAAGGCCATGTGTTTGCACACAAAACATTGGTTCTGTCACGATCCTGCCACAAGACTAGGAATAAATCAATAACATGGCAGAATCATGACAAAATTGGGATTTATTATGTGGGGGTGCTCTCCCTAGGGGGGTCCGGGGGCATGCCCCCCCGGGAAATTTTTTTTGAAAAATAAACCATTAAATAGCACTTTCTGGAGAGTTTTGTGCAAAGAAATGGAGAAATTGAGTATTACATGATATGTGAAAAACTGCAAGGTTAAGAGCATTTACTTTGCAACAGGTATTAGGACATTTAGCATTTACATTACTGCTAATCAGTCATCACTTGATTACACGTTGTAATACCTTGTTATGATATAGTGACCCATACAATGTGCCAAACATAATGTGCCACATGGAGAGACAGTGCAGCATATGACAGTAGCAACAGCTGAGAAGATTTGGGTCTGTGGTGACCAGGTCCACCTCATACAAACTTCCTTCTCCCATTCTCTCTCTTTACTACGACAACACACACACACACACACACACACACACACATAAAAAGGCAAAGTTTTGATTTCTGGCTCCAGTGGTTGCCTCATTACACAACCCACGTAAAGTTGATAATTCCGCGAATAACTGCAATTGCAGATTTCGAACAGAGATGGCGAAAATAATTTTCATAGTAAGTCAGATGCTTATTATTGTGCATTATTATTTGTTTATATTTTAGAACCACATCCAACTTCACATGTAACGTCAAATACAACTTCATAGTTGACTTCACGTTGGAGTTGTAAATAAATCTTCCTGGATCTCAGCCAGACATCTCTGGTTCAAGTTCTTTCAGTGTTTCAGACCGTTTTCAATAGTTTTTACAAGCATATTGCCTATATTTTTGTAATATATTAAGCACTGTTACACTTTTTGAAACTATTTCAGCTTGTGTAGGCCTGTCACTGACAGGCTGTCAGTGCTTTCTGAACATATTGAACACACTTTTAAAAATACCGCAATAATACCGAACACTGTGATAATTTTGGTCATTTTCATACTGTCCCATCTCTACTGCCAACATGTTACAGAGCTAGTCATGCTAAACATGTCTGGAATATCACCCCACCTTTTGAAGAAGTAAGTCAGTTTCCTCTTCTTGGGTGAATATGCTCCACTCATTTCAATTTATCTCTGAAAGTTGGAGAATAAATGCTTGATTTAATTTTCATTAACCACAGAGCTTGGTAGCTAAAAGTAACTTAGGTCTAGCAAGTCTTATATTTCTGTAATTCACACAGATCAAATACAAATATGCTGACTGAATAGATTGCTAGTTTATTTTAAGTAGCCAGCTAACGTTAAATTAGCAATTCTCTTGGCAGTTTGCTGATAATCCGGTATCTGAAGTAAAATGCTCAAAACATCTCCTGAGAAAAATCACATGGTCAACCTAGTCCTGGTTATTTAATTTTGATTTAGTCTTATTTTCCTTACCTTGTCATTCAAGGCCAGGGCACTTTTTTTGACATTTCTGGAACATTTACATTTACATTTATTCATTTAGCTGACGCTTTTATCCAAAGCGACTTACAATTGCTATACATGTCAGAGGTCGCACGCCTCTGGAGCAACTAGGGGTTAAGTGTCTTGCTCAGGGACACATTGGTGTCTCACAGTGGATTCGAACCCGGGTCTCTCACACCACAGGCATGTGTCTTATCCACTGCGCCATCACCACCCCACATCCACATCCACATCCACATCCCGCGCAACCACGGTCTCCCAGGAACATTCATTATTGCTGCGTACATTTATCCGTGTCAGATGCGCATGCGCGAGCGGTGCGCGATCATGGTCGACTGACAACGAGATTAAGCAGCTGAACAAAAATACGGCCGTGTTCCGATTTTTCTCATCTCAGCTCCGCCGAGACAAAATAGACATGCCATTTCATTTATTGTCAGAAATATGTTTTCAAAAGCATCACTTTCATCAAATTGTATGTGACATAATTTCCAGTAGGCAACTGACTGCAAACGAGCAGGCTTATGTGCCGGGGCTGAGCCCCGGAGAGCCCCGGCCCAATTTAACCACTGGGTATAGGTCAGAAATATATAAAAGGTAAACTAAATTTCTCTGTAATTTAAAATAGCGAGTAGTAGTAGTGAGCAGTAGTGAGACTAATGGCGAATTCACATAATTAGGGTATATAGAGTATAAATGGCTTATATTTATTGTATTTTTTGTATTTATTGTATATTTGTTTTCTACTCTAAGGGTGATGCAGTACAATTCATATGCATGTGTACAATTTTCTTTGAGCTATACAAATGGCAAATAAAAATTTCATAGTTTCAGCAACATAATATTTGCTAACTCATTGTTTCCCAATATTTTTATATATGATTTGTTTGCCTTCTTTTTTAATTTATTTGTTTAACATCAAACAACAATATAATTGTCACGAATCTGGACTGTGTTTCCCAAAAGCATCGTAGGCCTAAGTTGATCGTAGAGACCACTGGTGGCAATTGTTCTACGATCAACTTAAGCTTACGATGCTTTTGGGAAACCCAGCCCTGGTCCATACACTTCCGGTCAATCACCACCAGAGGTCACCAACTTACAGCATGGACTCTTGCACTTCACTACAATCCCCATCATTCATTGCATTGACGACTCACACAGCTGATTCCACTAATCACGTTCACACACTGTCTCACACACTTTATAAGCCTTGGACTTTCTCTCCCTGTTGCCGAGTATTGTTTAGTGCTTAGCGCTTATCTTAGCGATAGCTACTCTACGGAGCCCACTTAGTTGTTTTAGTCTTGCCTTGTCCTTGTTATGATTCTTGCCTGTTTCCTGGATTCACCCTTAGCCTAGCCCTTCGGACCCTTATTTGGATTATTGCTGTCTCCCTGGATTCTCTCTCTCTGCCTTGCCCCTGTTGGATATTGTTCGCCGGTCGTCGACCCACGCTTGCCCTAAGGATTACTCTGTGCCATGCCTCTGCCATACCTGTTTGCTGTTTATTGACCTTGCCTGTGTTTAGACCGTGTTTGGGAATAAAGCCTTGCATATGGATCCGCACGTTTCTCGTCTTGTTTGCCCCGTTACAATAATAGGCCTACTTGTTCATAGTAATAAAACATAGCATCGCATCAAGTAAGAATGGCACAGAGGGGGTTGGCAATAACTTCAGCAAAAACTTCCAGAGTCCTCTCTGTATATGGTATTTTTACATGTGCCCCATGCAGCAAATTTTTTTATTTTCATATTTTTGAATTACTTGTGTATAAAGCAGTTTAAAAGGACCCAAACCCATACAGGACCTTTATTATACAATTTTTAGACAAAATGCTAGATGATAACAGTTTCCAAGAAAGTATTGGTTAATAAAATGTTTAAGGTTGGGCTTAGCAATTAAGTTTATTTGCAAGCATGTTGCATGCATTGGGCAGTTGTGGCCTCATTGTTAGAGAGTCGGACTTGTTACCCGAAGGTTTGAGTCTCAGTAACGGCAGGAAATGTAGGTGTAGGGAGTAAATGTAGGGCGTGAATAAACAGTGCTCTCTTCAACTCTCTATACCCACTCTTGTTGAATGCAACATCTCTCATAACCTCGGGTGACACAGCAAAAAAGGCTGCCCATTGCTCTGGGTGTTTGTTCACTGTGTGAGTGTGTGTTCAATACTCAATGCTGTGTGTGTGCATTTTAATTTTTGTCACTTTCATGATTCATGCAAGACATTTTGACCAGCAAGAATGTTAATTCCAAATATCTACTTTGAATTTCTTCCCAATCACAAAGCTAAATGCAGATCTCCAGAGAAAGGTATTTCTACGCAAAAATCAGATATCAAAAATATTACATTTGACTAGGAATAATTCCAATTCAGTATATCTCCAATTTAAGAAATCTACATTTGTAACTTAAGTAGTAATACATTACTTTCAGATCTAAACATGTATTTTGGATATTTAAAGAAGATAAATTGAAGATATCTTAAATTTGAGTTATGAATAGTCAATCACCGGTAAGCGCTATCTTGAATTATATTTTTTACTAGTGGATATTCAATTAGAGATATCTATAATTACAATGTTGCCTACAAAATCAATTATAGATTAATAATAATAAGTGTCACCCCCCATTTTGTTAATAGACATGAAAATGCACATTCCGAACTTAAATGGTTGTAATTCAAGAATTTGGAATATAGACGTAAGATTAGTCTTGTTTTTAAGAAGACATTTGGCAGATTTTTGTAGAAGTGAAAAAAATTAAGAAAGTGAAATAGAAAAAAGTTACAGAAGTTTGAGTTTATGAAAATGTACAATGTAAAAATTTAATTATTCATATTTTATATAAAATATTTTTTTTCAAAACCTGGGCGACTCTAAAACTGCAAAAAAACGAAGCCAAAAATCTGAACAAGTTGTGTTTAAAATTTTAGGTTGATATCTCAAAAAATGAGTTTTCAGTAAGATTTTGTTTGGGTGCAGTACCAAACTTTTTCACTAGATGACAACCAGACTCCATTACTGCCCATATAAGGGCGTCTGCATTTCCATGTGGTTTTGAGTGATCTGAACCATTATTTCCACAATTTTCATACAATTTATGAAGTAGACATCCTATTAGAAGTAGTATTGGAAGTTTGGCAGATTTTGATATGAATTCAACCTCTAATAAACACATAAAAAAAAAACGTATGTGCGTTATAGCTCGCTGCCACATCACAAATGGCGAATCTATAATTTTTTTCTTTATATTTAAAACATTTTCATACCTTTTTTTCTAAAATAATTAAATGGATGCTATCTTTTGAACTCTTGGCATGAAAACAAACTGAGGTTTCTATCCTTCTTTCATGATTTTTCATGTCCATCGCTCTTTTAAAGTAAAGGTCTGAACACGCCTTAGGAGTATGAAAATATTCTTGTTGCAAATTGATAAATTACGAGTCCTCTGTAATTTATTTTGAAAATCAGTCACAAAATATGGAAACTAGAGATTGTAATCTTTCAAATGATATATAGTTTGTCAAGATTAGTTTAGGTTTAGTATAGGATATTACGGTTTTAAATATGTAATGGATTTGGGCCCACCGGTGGGCCCGTGACACTTAAGGGGTTAAATTAAAAGTTGAAAATTGTCAAAATATAAAATCTTATGTGTAATGGATTACACATATATAATTTATATTAAATAAAGATAATAAATAATTAGCAGCAAAAGATAGGCAATTTTGTTACTAAAATGCTTTCACTGTGAACTGCTTTAATTTTGAACAAGAAATAAAGGGAGAGTGGCTTTATTCCATCATGGAACATATCTGGAACATGTTAGTACAATTCTTAGCACAATTCTTAGCTTTAATAATTGGTCAACTTATATGGGTTATATTAATATTTTTGCTAAGGAACAACTGTGAACTATCCCTTTAAGTAAGAGCATGGCCTGTATTAATCCTGTAACCTGATGAACTAAACTTGAATAAAAAAACTAAAAATTTTTCATCATATGTTTTTTGTCATTTCTTTCAGGTTTCAGAAGTACTATATAACACTTAGGAGCAAATATACACAGCAAGAGACCAAAGGCAGAAGCTAGAATAGCAAAGACATGGACAGCAACCATATACTTTCCACGAGAGCTCACATAAACTGGAATGAATGTTATCCACACAGCAAAAAATATAAGCATGCTAAATGTGATGAATTTAGCCTCATTAAAGTTGTCTGGTAGTTTTCTGGCCAAAAATGCTAATAAGAAACACAAAGAAGCAAGGAGGCCAATATATCCTAACACACACCAAAAACCAATTTCAGATCCTACAGCACATTCAACAATTATTGTTGCACTCATGAACTTGGTGTTATATGCAGCAACAGGAGGCTTAGTTGTTAACCATATTATGCAAATAAGTGCTTGCACAAAAGTGCACAAGATTACACTTGATCTTTGTTTAGCAGGGCCAAACCACTTCATGACATTACTTCCAGGGAGGGTGGCCCTGAATGCCATTAAAACTACTACAGTTTTTGCCAAGATGCATGAAATACAGAGAGTAAAGCTGATTCCAAAGGCTGGATACCGAGTCCGGCATAACCAGTCAGTGGGCTTCCCTATAAATGTCAGGCCAATCAGAAAGCATGTGCAGAGAAACAGGAGGAGAAGGAAACTTAACTCCATATTGTTTCCTCGTATGACTGGTGTTTTTCTGTACATTATAAACACACCAAGCACTGCTAATGCTGCACAGGCCCCGAATGCTGAAAATGCCCACAGGATTATTCCCAAGGGCTCCTGAAAGGACAAAAACTCTAATGTTTTGGGAATGCACTGGTCTTGGGCTTGGTTTGGCCATGTTTCCTTTGAACATGTCAGGCAATCATTTGAGTCTGTGGAAAAATTTGTGAAAAGGGGGAGCATAAAATGTATTTATATATTTTCTTATATTTATTGATTGATTGACTTCTGTGTTTTGTAAATTTATTTATTATTATTATTTTCAAAATTCCATTAAGTGAGGAGCTGTGAAGAAATTCACACCTGTTTGATTACTGATCTCTCCTTCAGCACACGGTATGCAGTCAAAGCAGCAAACTGGCTTTCCTTTTTGCCTGGCCTTCCTGGAGCCTGGCAGACAGCTTTGACTGCACAATGATTCTGGTGCCTAATGACCACAGCAGAACAAACAGTAGAACAACGGTACATTTACTTAACTCTTTGTATAGGGAAATTTTGACAGATAACCATAATTTAGGAACAATTTTCTAAATAACTTAAAATGTTGCAGGATCATCTAAATCAGTGGTGTCAAACAATGCTGCTGGAGGTTTTTAGTGAGTCTGAAGTCCTTGGGCCTGTCCCAATACCAATACTTGCAGTCTTTACAAGACTGCTGTGGCTCAGTGGTTCATGTAGGTTGTCTACAAACTGGTGGTTCAATCCCCGGTTCCACCTGACCAAGTATCGAGGTGTCCATGAGCAAGACACCTAACCCCAGCTGCTCTCAACGAGCTGGATGGCGCCGCCGTCGGTGTATGAATGAGTGAGTGTATGGGTGAATGTGAGGCAATATGTAAAGTGCTGGCCATTGGGTCTGTGAAAACGCTATATAAATGCAGTCTTTTTACCATTTGCAGTTGAGCACTTGTCTACTTTTTGATAATACTATTTCCTGTATTTGGCCCAATTGTTCAAGTGCAGTCTTGCAAAAATATAAACTTTTTAAAAGAGCTTAATTTACACATTTTGATTTTAAATGTGTCCTATTATGCTTTTTCACTTTTCAACTTTAGTTAGTGTGTAATGTTGCTGTTTGAGCATAAAAAAAGATTTGCAAGGTTACAAAGCTCAAACTTCACTCCAAAGGGAGATATTTTATTTAAAAAAAAAAAAAAAACCTGTGGTGAAAATCAAGTTGTTAATGTTGTTTATATGACTATGTGGTGTTTTTAATATGGTTTAAGACAAACCATGTACTAAGTCACAAGTCAACACCATTGATGACTATTTTCTCCTCAAAACTGCAGTGAACCAAAGACAGTCTCAAAAACACGTTTGAAATCGCTGGTGTTTCTGACGTCACAAACTTCCTTGTAACCAATCACGTCAATGTGTGATCCTCAACGAGTGGATCTCTGAGCTGGTGTGAGTGAGTGGAAGCGGAGCTAATATTTAAATAATCCTTGCCCACGGAATATGCAAAAAAGTTGGCAAGGCCTGGTTGTGCTGCATTAGAGAAGATGAAGAGTGTTGTCGCTGTTTTTTCCACCCCGAAAAAGTTTGTCCTAAGGCTGACGAACTTAGAGTGGTTAAAATGCATTTTAAAGACTATTCCTGAACATTACAACCTCAACGTTTGTCTGTACGCTGCACATTTTACATTTTACATAATTTACCTAATATCTCATTTTTCTCAACATCTCCAATTTTTAGAGCATGTGATTTCTTGAACATGATGCATGATGGGATATGGTTAGCATCAAAGCGGTATTAGAGCTACTGTGGATGTAGTGTACATCAAGGGCACTGTTTTTTGGCATTTACCAGACCTTGGGCAGTCTTGCTTCTTCTTATTGGCCATTGGCCAAAACTAAAAGTGTGGGTATTGGGCTAGATCCCTTGATTAGCTGGTTGAGGCTAAACTCTGCAGGACAGTGAGCTTCAAGGATCAGGATTGAACACCCCTGATCTACATAAAACAATAAAAATTTACACATGTATATTTAAATGTGTTTAGTACAAAAAAAAAAATCAACAGTGCATTTCCATTTAACATTATGAAACTGGACGCTTCTTAGTTCAGCAATAAATATTAAGTAGAGTTGAAGGAAAAGCAAACATAGTAAACAATATCTGGTGATGAGTGGGATGGCACACACCTTCTCTCCTCTGTACCACATAATTCCTGGCTCATCTATTATTAGATCCTTGTCTTCTTCAAGGGAGGCATCATAGAATCCCACCCTCACTAGCTGAAGGGAGCCATCAGACCCTCTTTGCCAGTTCATCAGATCGTAGGATGCAACTGGATCACCGCTGTCATCAAATCTGACCTCTTCCCCTAATGTTGTGAAATGTGTTTGTTTCATGTAGTGCAGGAGCTAAGATGAAGGTTGGGAGAAAGGATAATGCAAAGTAATGAACACTTTAAAATACAAAAATGTATATATGTTTTAGATTTTTTTACCCTTATCATTTAACCATACTTGTGCAATAATAATTCATTAGTAACACGTTATAGGAGGAGAATGTAAAATATAAAGTAACACACACACACACACACACACACACACACACACACACACACCTGCCATGGCAGAATTTGATATAGACTCCCACATGTCCCATTTTGAAAGGGGCCCTTTCCTGGGACGCATGTGCTCATGTCGTGTAGTGCATGTGCAATTAGATACACAGCCTTATAAACATTGTAGGACACTCTGAGTTGTGACACATCTGAATAAGGAGTGTACACATCATCCAAACTCTCACTGCCATAGCAGGGTGGCCAGTTCTGTGCCCCTTCTCCATGTACATGAGTATTTAAGGACCCATTCAGCCGACAAAGAAAAGTCTCTTCCCAAAACTCAGATAGGAAATGGGACATCTCAGCAACAGAAACATTTACTCTTCTGAGGTAACTGCCAAGATGTGGAATATCAGCTCTCCGTATGGCAAAACCCAATGTTCCCTTTAACAGATCACCAAAATCCTCCCAGAGGGCTTTTGATGTTGCCCAGGCCTCACTGGCAATCCACTGAAGATGTGTGAGATTTTGCCGTCTGCACTCTTTCAGGATACCATGCAGATATGAATCCACAGTGAAAGTTATTATGACAGTGGCAGAAGAAGATTTTAAAATGTTGACGAGTTCCTCTGCTGCATCTTGTGTCAGTGCAACAGGATAAAGGTTTACATAAGCAGGACAAATATAAAATTTTTCGGACTCTTTCAGGAAGTGCTGGATGGCAAACCGAGCATAGTCTGTATCCACACCGATCACCCCGACCCATGTCCACTGAAAATAATGAACAAGTTTTACCAAAGCTTTAATCTGAAATAGATCACTTGGCATTGTTCGCATGAATGCTGGAAACTCTCTTTTATTACTGAGACAGGAACAGGATGCAAAGTAGCTCACCTAAAATATGAAAAAAGTAAGATTAGCAGTGCAATAGCAACATCTATATCAACATACCATTGCATATGGACCATCATGGATCAATACATCAACACAATTTTCATTGTTAATACAATAATATTAAAAAAATTGTTTTACTAAAGGTATTTTGAAGGAGCTTAGACTTCTCAGAACAGCCATGGATATTCCTGATGATGCCTCTCCCACAATTACAGGGCTCGGCTGCTTTTGAGTGTCTTCACAGCTTTGTCCACTGCCCCTCTCAGGCTGTCCATTAACCAGGAGAAGAGACCTCTTGACAGTTACAGGTATGTCATCACCGCTGTCCCTGATGTGGTAGCCCAGAGATAGGTTTGGCAAAAGGTCTTGCCGCTGGTTTATTTCTCTTACAGCAAAGATCATCGTCTGCATCCACCTCAGTGCTCGAGGGGTAAAGCTGCAACAGATTTCAAAAACACTTCATGACTTTTACTGAATTTTAATAAATTAAACAACTGCAATGCAGCAAACAAAAATACATTTTATTTTAGTCCAGAGGGACTAAGAACAATTTTTAACAATTGTATTCTTTTACGCATTATCTATAAGAAGAAATATAAAACACAACACACGATTTATACTTAGTAGGTTTAGGTTTGGTCCTAAAAGAAGAAACCGATGATACAGGACTGAAATGCAAAGGAAAGAGCCCTCCCAAAACCACATCCCCTCCCTGGTAAAAGGTGTATGTATCGTCATCTCCCTGATAGATGCATCTATCTTTATTTTTATACTGAGTATGCACACCAATACACAACAGAAACCAAAGTGTGAGGAGGGTGGCATAAAATAGTGCCATAACTGACACATAATCTGGTGTGAACAGAATTTATAAACAATCTGTAATTGAGGGATGGCCTTAATTCATGAAGAAACACAGCAATAGAATCTGTAATTCCTACTGTCAATCTTTAATGTACCAAGAGACTGTAATCCCTTCTTTGAGCTAATGGTAATGCACACCTCCCCCACATTTTAACGTGATCAAAAAATACATAAGCTTGGTATTTTGTATTTTCGTTAATTTCATTGTAGCTACTGCTATAAAACATTTTGAAGGGGATACGGTGTAATATATGATTCAATTGTAACTGTGCAAGGAGCATATTATAAGTAACAGCAATGACTTTGACTTCTGTAATTATTATATCTACCATATGTTATTGATAATGCAATTATATTTGAATAGTATCTGATATGTGTAACTTGCCAGTAATAAGTGTTTCCATTTGGGATTCTTTATTTATTTATTTTCTCACCTCTCTAATGCAGTGGTTTCTTCAGACCACTAAGCACAAGGTGACTTTGAGCTGCCAGTATCAACAACAACTGGAGACTTCATAATAGGAGTTGTTAGGACATGAGTCATGACATTTATACTCCATTAAAGTCTACTGTATATCTACTGTATGTCACAGCAACTGCCTTATTTGAACAGAATTAGGTCGTAGACTTACAAGTGGAGTTGTTACTGGTATTTCCCAGGTGATGCTCCTTTCTTACAAGAACAAAGAGTTTAACATGGGAAAAAATAACGTCTCGGGTTACGTCTGTAACCCTCGTTCCCTGAGAAGCAAGTCATCCGAAGCAAGTCGTCTCCAGGGGCGCGAAGAGTGTGGCCGAGTGTGGACAGACGTAACCCGAGACGTTCCCCACCGAGGGAACTCCGCTGCGTCGAGAATCGACACTATGGGGAACGAAATGCCCACTGCGCCACACTAAGAGAGTATGCCCTGGTGTGAAGCAATCTGGCACACTCAAGACGAGAGAACCTGTGAACCCGGTGTAGAGGGCAGATCCAAACTGTAATGTTTTATAAAAGTGTGAGGGGAGGCCCAGCCTGCGGCATCACAGACCTCTTGAAGGGAAATACCCGCAAGTAGAGCTTTAGAGGAAGCCACTCCTCTCGTGGAGTGGGCCTTAAGCAGAAGAGGTGAAGGCAGGTTTCGCACCTCGTAAGCTGCAGAAATAGCCTCTACAATCCATCTACTTATAGTTTGTTTGGAAGCAGGAGAACCCTTCTTAGGTGCCCCAAAACACACAAGCAGTTGGTCCGACCTTCTCCAGCCTGAGGTCCTATGCACATAGACCTCCAAGGCTCGGACCGGGCACAGTAAATGAAGGTTTGCTTGCTCATCCGACACATGAGGTGGAGGATGAAAGGCCTGGAGAATTATAGACCGTGCCACATTTGAGGGCACTTTAGGGACATAGCCCGGTCTAGGGTGGAGAATAGCCTTTACTTTGCCAGGAGCGAACTCGAGGCAAGAAGGAGCGACAGATAGAGCCTGCAAGTCCCCAACTCTTTTTAGGGACGTGATGACAAGCAGGAATGCTACCTTGAAAGACAAAAATTTCTCAGACACCTCACCCAGAGGTTCGAAGGGCACCAGGGATAACCCTTCGAGAACCCCTGCCAAGTCCCACGGGGGGACTCTGGACTAGATGACAGGCCTCATCCTTCTTGCTCCACGAAGGAAACGAACAATAAGTGGGTGTCTCCCCAAGGTGCCCACCCCTAAAGGCATGTGGAAGGCAGCCACGGCCGCCACATAGACCTTAAGCGTGGACGGGGAGAGCCCGTCAGAGAAGCGGTTCTGGAGGAACTCCAGCACTGAAGCCACTGGGCAGTTAACTGGGTCCAAAGAGTGATCTCTACACCATAAAGAGAACACATTCCACTTCAAAGCATATAGTTTCCTTGTGGAGGGGGCTCTAGAGTTTAGGATGGTCTCAACAACCTCGGTTGAGAGACCTGCATTTATGAGCTGGTCCCCCTCAGGGGCCAGACCCACAGTTTCCATAGCTCTGGACGAGGGTGAAATATTGTGCCCTCTGCTTGAGAAAGAAGGTCCCTCCTGATAGGGATTTGCCACGGAGGGCCTGCTAGGAGGACCATGATGTCCGAGAACCATACTCGGGCCGGCCAGTATGGGGCTACTAGGAGTAAGCTGATCCCGTACCGCCGGACCCTCTCTAGAACCCCTGGGAGCAGAGCGATGGGGGGGAAGGCGTACAGACCTAGCCTCGGCCACGTCTGCACCATTGCATCCAGTCCCAGAGGGGCTGGATGAGTAAGGGAGTACCATAGCAGGCAGTGAGAATTCTCTCTGGAGGCAAATAGGTCCACCTCCGCCTGACCGAACTCCTTCAATATTAACTCCACCGACTCGGGGTGGAGTCTCCACTCCCCGGGGCTCAGCCCCTGCCTCGACAGGATGTCTGCTCCCAAATTGCTGTCCCCGGGGATAAACATTGCTCTGATTGACAGAAGCTTCCCCTGGGATCACATGAGAACTTGGTGCGCCAGTCTGCACAGAGGGCGCGACCTCAAGCCCCTCTGGCGATTTAAATATGAGACCACCGACATGTTGTCTGTCCGGGAGGAAATGCCTGAGAGCCAGAAACACTGCCATCATCTCCAGGCAATTGATGTGCCAAGAAAGATGATGATCCCTCCAGAGACCTCTGGTGTAGCGGCCTTCCATTACCGCACCCCAGACTGTGAGAGACGCATCCGTGGTCAAAATTTTTCTCTGACATGGCGCTCCCAACACAGGACCTTGGGACAGGAACCACGGTTTCTTCCACATGACCAAAGAACGAAGGCATCTGCGTGTTACTTTGATCTTGCGAAAAGGGTTCCCCCTCGGGGAAAACTCTCTGGTCCTGAGCAACCACTGCAGGGCCCTCATATACAGCAGGCCAAAAGGAATAACGTTGGACGCTGCTGCAAGAAGACCCAGAACCCTTTGGAAATGTTTGACAGTGACAGCCTGGCCTAGCTTGAGACTCGTTACTGTGGTCATGATAGAGTCTATACGAGCGGGAGACAGCTGTGCCCGCATCGTGACTGAGTCCCAAACCACCCCCAGAAAAGTTGTTCTCTGTAGAGGAATTAACGAACTTTTCTCGACATTGAGCCTTAACCCCAAGCACCTCAGGTGATGAACCGCCGACTCCAGCGACTGTGCCAGAATTAGCCAGTCGTCGATGTAGGTGAGAATGCGAATGCCTTGAAGTCTCAAAGGAGCAAGAGCAGCATCCATGCACTTCGTGAAGGTGCGAGGGGACAGTGCTAGGCCGAACGGAAGAACCCTGTATTGATACGCTACTCTCCCGAAAGCGAATCTTAGGAACTTCCTGTGCTGAGGAAGGATGGAGATATGGAAGTAAGCATCTTTTAGATCTATGGTGACAAACCAGTCCTCGGATCTGATTTGACTCACGATTAGAGGTATAGTCAACATTTTGAACCTGTATCTCCTCAGAGACCGATTCAATACCCTGAGATCTATAATAGGGCGCAACCCCCCATCCTTCTTGGGAACTATGAAGTACCGACTGTAGAACCCGGCTTCCCAATCTTGAGGAGGAACTCGTTCTATGGCCTCCTTTGCCAAGAGGGACTGAACTTCCTGTTCCATGACCTGACCCTGCTCTGGTTTGACCAGCGTGTGAACCACTCCGCTGAATCGAGGTGGACGATATTCGAACTGAATTCTGTACCCTTTTTCCACTGTGAGCAGGACCCACTGAGATATATTTTGAAGACCCTTCCAGGTGTCTAGATAATCTGCTAAGGGGATCAGCCTCTCGGGGCTGACCTCTGGTCTTATGATAGAGATATCGGTGACCTGAAGCATTTGACTGGCAGGAACTAACCGACTTAATTTTTCTGCAGACCTCGTGAGAGGGAACACAATTCGCGGAGCCGCAAACTTTACAGGCGGACACTGCACTTTGCATTTGCTGGAAACCGATGCGTCCCGAAGCGCACGTGGCGGCGGGAAGCATACATCGATTTCCTGAGGGCTCCGTGAAGGAGCGAGCTGTTGTTGCTCGATCATGGGGGGGACCACCCTCAGAGGCCTGCGCAACGCATCAGGACCTCTTTGACGAAGCCTTCCTGGCCTGAATGACAGTCCTCAGATCTGCCTTCGGTTTGGAAGACTTCGGTTGAGAGTGTTGCCCCTGGCTCCAGGCCTTCTTCGGGGGAGCACGAGAAGCAACACTCTCCTTCTGCTGCTGCAGGCGTGAGGAGCTGGCGGCTGCCTCATGGGACTGCCCCCTGGCAGCAGACCCATGAGATTTAGGACGACGGCGGGGGATAAGGTGTTTGAGTGCGGCTGACTGTCGTTTCGATTCCTGGAACCTCTCGACGACAGTGTTGACTGCGTCGCCGAAGAGGCCAGTAGGCGAAATCGGGGCATCGAGGAGGAAAGCCCTGTCTTTATCCCCGATGCCCGACAGATTCAGCCACAGGTGTCTCTCCGTAGCTACCAATGCTGCCATAGAGCGGCCGATAGCACGAGCTGTCTCTTTGGTAGCACGGAGAGACAAGTCAACCGCTTGAGGCATTTCTCGAACATCGTCGAGGGCGACCTCCCCGCTGTCGTCCACCTCTTTGAGGAGGTCGGCCTGGTACGCCTGCAAAAGCCCCATTGTATGCAGGCATGCACCAGCCCGACCTGCCGCCATATATGCTTTCCCAACCAAGGCCGAAGTGCTATGGCAGGGCTTGGAGGAAAGCGCCGGAGCTCTCAGAGACGATGCAGCATCGGGCGAGAGATGGTTCGCAAAAGTCTCTTCAACCCGTGGCATCGTCCCGTAGCCCCTCTCTCTCGACCCCAAGATGGTAGAATATAAATGAACATCGGGGCTGGAAAGTCGAGAAGAGAAGGGCTTATTCCACGATCTCGACACCTCGGTGTGGAGATCGGTGAAAAACGGGAGACTCCGGCGCGAAGGCTGTGACCGGGCTTGCAGGAAGCGCTCATCGAGTTTACTTTTTTTAGTCGCTTCCTGCATTTCTGGGGGCCAATCGATTTTTTAATTTGGCCACAGCCCTGGTCACAACCTCCAGCAGCTCCTCAAAGGCAGGAGAATGTGGTGATGGAATTTCACATTCCCCTGCCTCTATGTTAAGAACATCTAAATCCTCGGATTCAGATAGTTCTAACATCGGGTCCTCTCTGTGGTCGGGAGAAGCCGCAGGGCGGGCTCCCGAACCGTGAGCAGGACCATGATAACTGGCTGATGAATGCTGAGAAAGGGCCGAGGCCATCTCAACATTATCAGCTAGATCTCTTTGTGATCCCCATGAATGCAAGCGCCGCGCTGCCTCGACAAACGCGGGACCTGATCCATGGGAAGCGCGAGCCTGGCCTGATTCATCGAACAGGCTCACGCGGGAGCGGAGCATTCTCAGGGGCAATGTTTCACAGTTCGCACAGGCAGCGCCCTCGAGCGCTGCCCGTGCATGCTCCACTCCCAAACAAACAACACAGAGTTCGTGTGTGTCACCCTCGCTTAAATAGCGTGGGCAAGGGGACGCACACTGTCTGAAATGCTTCACTTTTTTCTCCATCACAAATACCTTTTTGTTACCGAACAAACAACACCAAATAAGACAGACAGTTTCACAGATAACGCTTGCTGAAGGACAGAAAGCTGCCGCTGCTATGTTCCGGTGTCCTTTTATAGCTTCTGCTCACCGTCACATGCGACTTCACGGCTGACGTCATCACGCAGCACCAATCAGGATTGGACTAGTTCCACTCAGGCTTCAGACGCGTCATGCTAAGGGCATTCCCCATAGTGTCGATTCTCGACGCAGCGGAGTTCCCTCGGAGGGGAACTTAAGAGTTTTAATCATTTACTGTATATTTCTTTATAAAGGGAACTGTTCCTAACATGTCTACAAAAAAAAAAACTACGATCTTTAGTTTTAGTCTAACACTTTATTTGCTATCAACACAAAGACAATCAATAAATAAATGAAGCATATTACACAAGCTCTCTCTCTCTGCCGTTCGCGCGCCCTAGGCGGTTTGAAGCACAGTCTCTGTCTCGCATGCACGCTCGCTCTAGATTACGGCCGATTTGAACGAATTTGCGGTATAACCAGTGATGTAGTGGTGCCTGGAGAAGTGGATACTCTTATGCCCCCAATAATTTTTTTAAGCGTCCCAGCAAAGGATGAACGCTCTGTGTTATAAACAGTGACATGTAAGACTAGTCTTGCATATTAGTATTGAATATGCAAGACTATATAATATAGAATATAATTAATAGAATAGAACATAGAATTACTTGTATTCTTGCATATCAGGGCCACACACAGGGTTTTATAAATACAGAGTTCCCATAAATTAGAACATTTAGATTTTCCTGATCTTGACATGAGCATTTTAAGGTGTTTTGAAGGCCAACAAAAAATGGACAACAGAAGCTTTAAAAGCATGTCGGTGGGCAGTAGCATGAAGTATTTGATCAGATTCTTAAACATGAGAATCAGTTTAAATGTCTGAATGGCCTTGAATAAGAAACGATTCAAGGATTATTTTGCATAGATGTTACATTTTTCAAACAAACGCCAATGCAATCCTTCTGTGTCCAGAGGCACATGACCATCAATAAGCATCAAAGATCAGTTTCAGCTACTTTTTCTTTCCTAAATGAATCAATGTTTTTGGACTAATCTGTTAATTTATCAATGGTTCAATTGCTCACTCATAAAGATAGTCACTTGTCGCCACCTTCTGGCTTAATGGTGCAAGTTGCGCAAACACAGACAAGCGTGAGTGATACAAACAATACATTCGAGGTAACGTTATACAAATATATTTATACAATAATAATGTCAATATATTTATAATAGGGTGCTTGTGTTGTTAAATTGAGCTTATAATTTCCACTGTCTTTCAAACTATCTCAAACTGATTATTTCTGTCGGTCATTTAAAACTTCTATCGAAAAAAACAACAGCTGTTTATTTTAGCTAACTTACTTGCATACACCACTGGGTATAACTATTCGATCCCGAGTGGCTCAACACGTAGACCTATAGATAAACTCATCTTTCAGGCATTTGACCGACCGGGTTGACACTTCAGCGTGAGAAATCGGGGGTGTGGCGTGTGCGCGTGTGAAACCATTCAAATGCGGGTGTCTCACGGCCAATGCGTGAGAGTTGGCAGCTATGGGGAGGTGTCTTTACTAAGACAGGTTCCATCTATCAAAACATTCTTCAAAAGTAGCCAGGCCCAGGACCAGGAGGAAAATCAGGGTGAAGAATCTTTGGTAGATCATGACGAGCAAGCTAAACAGGGACCCGATGATGATATAGTCTTAGCAGGGCAGCACACCTGATATACCGGTAGCAGCAGCGAGCAGTGGTTTAATCGAGTGTCTGACCCGGCGTTGTGGGGGGCAATCGACGAGGATGTTCGTGCTGTTCTTATTGATCGTGGACCTGCTGTCTTTCATAATAGAAAGAGCAAATATCTAGCCTCAACCCGTGATGGGGGTTTGGGTGGTAAGGTGCGATCCTTTACTAATGATCTGCTGTGCTGTCAACTCCCAAATCACTGAATCACCTATTCACCATCTACAGGTAATATTTTTTGCTTTGTCTTTATGTTTTATTCTACCTAGAAAAGTCAATTTGTTAGTGTTTTTTCTGACTGGAAACACCCCAAACATGTGTGTGAGCATGACAAAAGCACAGAGCATTGTAACTGCATGTTAGCATTGCTTCGGCGTTAATCTGTCACTGGGAGTGGGACTTTGAACTGTCATATGGAGAGACTATGGTCTGTTTTATTTCATGTGTTTTTGCGTGTATTTGGCACCGTTTGTTCTTCCTTTTTTTCCTTTTGATTTGGTGTTCTTGTTTGATTTGTTTTATGCACGCTTTATTTTTGTGATTGTTGTTTTATTTTATTGCCCCGACCGTTGCATGGATCATTGTCTGCTCGCGTTGAAGCATAAGTTGTTGAAGTGATAGTCTCTGCTGTGCTGGATTGCTGCCGTTCTCTGCTGTGCTGTCTTTGCCTTCTCTCTGCTGTGCTGGATTGCTGTCGTTCTCTGCTGTGCTGGATTGCTGTCGTGCTCAGCTGCGCTGGATTGCTGCCACCCTCTGCTGCGCTACAGATCGCTGCTGTTCCCTGCTGTGCTGCTCGGAGCCCTGCTTCGTCTGTCCTGGGCTTGTGGCGTTGAGGAGTACTGTCCAACAAGACTGGGAGCTAGATTCGTCTACTCCCAGTTTATTGGTGAGTGACGCCCTGTTAAATTGTGTGCCTTGTAAAGTTCAGATCCACATCTCACCTAAATTAGGAGAGTTCCAGTTTGTCTACTGTAGTCATACCACTATTTATCTATATATCGCCTATGCATATTCACGAATTGCAGTGATCTGATTGATAACTTTCCTAGTGTGGTGTTGTATTTGTTGTGTTTATCTACTGTGGAGATACTGGCAGCTCTTTTTCTGTTTGTGTGAGTGTTGTGTTGATGCTAGGGATGGGCATTCGATTAAATTGTCTTAGTCGATCGTCGGGAGAATTAACGATCGACTATCGATTAATCATTAATATTTTTCTATTCAAATTTATTATTTATTTAACTTTTTATAAATTAAAAATGCAATGAAAATACAAAAATACAGCGTGTTTTTCCTCGATTAGATCTTTATTACAAGCTGATCAACTTGTGGCAGTTAAACTGGACGTTCAGTTAGGCTAAATTTGAAGATACAGTATGCGCTGCGGTGCTCTAACGCAGCGGAACCTGCAGCTGCGAGTTGGCGTTCTTAAACAGAGACCCTCGTTTGTTCCAAAATAATAAATAATAAAAAAATCATGTTAAACAATAACTTATAATACTTAGATCTGACAGGTTTTGTCAAAATGTAACTCAAAACTATCCAAGGCACGGAGTCGAGAAAGGGTGAGAGAGATTAGCCTACCTAACAATCAATTAGGCTAGGCTACTTAACAAAGCCTCATAAAAAATAACTCACATACGACTTCTACACCAGTCAACTTATTTTTGTTGAGAAAGATAAGCATGTTGATGACATGATCTGGGGTCAGACGCGACCGCAACCTGGTGACCGTTAAGCCTTGTTTACACTTTCGCCTGGCTCTTCAACGCGAGTCTCCGCAGACTGCGTGCGCACCTCACCAAACGGACGAGGCGTTTATACTCGACGCGCTCGCCTGTGAAACACAGAATACCGCATTTTTGCCGCGCTCACCTTCGCGCTCGTGCGGACGCGTCGAGTGTAAACAAGGCTTCAGTCCAGCCGCTGAAAACACCGTTCTAAGTGATGAGGGGACTGACGTTGCCGGGATGCACAGGTACCTCCGCGCTAACATGACCAGCCCGGGGAACACGTCACTTTCCTCTCACACTACGCAATGCAGCAGCATTAGTTTAATGATAATCGATAACAAATTAACGTGATCGACGAAATTCTTAATGATCAATAATCGATCGTCGATTAATCATGCCCATCTCTAGTTGATGCGCACAAGTGATTGACAGGTGGCCTGCTGTGTAGACGCCGCTGTTTGGTGCGAGACGGATTGCTAGAGGAACCGCTTATGGACTGTGGGTGCTAATAGCTACGGACTTCCAGTGGACTTATGAATGTGTTTTGCCGATGCCCAGCTTTTAAGTTTGAGTGAGAGTGTGTGTGTGCATGGCGCACCCTTTTCTTAAATCATTGAAATCAGAGATTGTAATAAATATATTTTTTAATTGAAACTGTTGTTTGGATAATTCTGTTGTGTTGCTCCCACCAGACTAAAAGAACTTGCAATCAAAAGAAAAAGGTTACTTTAATTAATAGAGTCCCAGCTCTTCAATTGGGTGGCGTAGTCGGACTATACATTCCGTTAATCACAGAACGCTAAACTAGTGCAGCAGCTAGATGAAGAGAAGCGGTATTGGCGGGAGGTACTCAAGTGGGTTGTGGCTGTCAAAGTTTTTAGTGAAAGAGGACTGCCTTTCCGTGACGATGATGAAATACTTGGCTCACCACACAATGGTAACTTTCTTGGTATTCTGGAAGTCATCTCTCAGTTTGATCCTTTCCTCGCCGAGCACATTAATAAGTATGGACAGAGGGGTAGGGGCAGCACATCCTATCTTCATCCACTATATGTGAGGACTTGATTCAGCAAATGGGCGACAAAGTAAAAGCTATCATAGCTGCCCCGATCTGCCCCGATCTACCCCGATCTGAGGGGCGGGGAGGCAGTGTCGCTGCAGTGTACAGAAAGGACATTAAAACATCCATCATCTCTGTCCCTGCTGTTCAGTCCTTTGAACACATCACTTTCAAACTCTCTGGTCCCACTCCTCTGGTCACTGCCATAATCTACCGCCCCCCAAACCAAATCCTTCCTTTCTTGTTGACTTTTCTGATTTTTTGACTCACCTTCTGTTCTGCTTTTGGGAGATTTAAATTTTCACATCGATACCAACTGCAAATCTGCCACTGAATTCCTGGAAATGCTATACTGCTTCAACTTTATGTAGCGCTTACTCTCTGGCTATTAACCTGTAGATTAGGCTAATGAATGACTCGTTATATGTCAATCTATGGACCAGTTGTCACACAGGTCGAGGGGAGGAATGCTCGGATGACCAACCGCCCCCCCTCTCTTACTGAGTCACCACCGTGAGGAGCCGACACCACAGGCACACAACAGAGGACTACGGAGACACAGGTAAGTTTCAAAGGAGGAACAATCTTTATTGAACGATAAAACAAGGGGGCATCAATTGGATAGCCTTCACTGTCCTCTAGATATCCTTCTGCCACGGGCGGGCGTGTCGCAACTGTCACTGCGTCCCCTGGGCGGCAATTTAGGGACTCCGTTCACCAGCGATACTGCACGCTTCTGGATTTTTCTCAGCAACGCTGCAGACTTCCGAACTCGGGCAGTAAGTATAGCAGGTAAGGACCCTTCACAGTGCACGGTACTCTTCGGTCCACAGGAGGAAGACAGTGAGTTAAGGGTTTACTTCGCCCATGATGCTGCGTCCTTCTGGACTCAAACGGTAAGTAGAACAGGTGAGACTCTTCACAGTACAAAATACTCTCTTCAATGTACAGCAGGAAGACAATGGATTAAACAGGGTACTTTACCAGTGATGCTGTATACCTCTGGACTCAGACAGTAAGTAGAACAGGCAAGGATCTTCACAGTACGACGTACTCTCTCCAGTGCACAGCAGGAGGACAATGGATTATAAGGTCACTAGTGATGCTGCATACTTCTGGACTCAACCATAAATGGAACAGGTAAGGCTCTTCACAGTACACAGTACTCTCTTCAGCTCACGGTAAGGAGACAGTGAATTAAAAGGTTGCTTCCCAATTGATGCTGTGAGCTTCTGGACTCAAACAGTAAGTAGAGCAGGTAAGAATCTTCGCAGTACAATGTACTCTCTCCAGTACACAGCAGGAAGACAATGAATTAAAATGGTACGTTACCAGTGATGCTGTGGGCTTCTGGGCTCAAACAGTAAGTAGAACGGGTAAGAATCTTCACAGTACAGTGTACTCTCTTCAGTGCACAGTAAGGAGACAATTAATTAAAATGGCACGTTACCAGTGATACTGCATGCGTCTGGACTCAACAGTAAGTGGAACAGGTAAGGATCTGCACAGTACTCTCTTCAATTCACAGTGAGGAGACAATGGGTTAAAAGATCGTTTCTCCAGTGATGCTGTAGGCTTTTGAGCTCAAACAGTAAGTAGAACGGATAAGAATCTTCCCAGTACAATGTACTCTCTTCAGTGCACAACAAGGAGACAATGGATTAAAAAGGGTACGTTACCAGTGATGCTGCATGCGTCTGGGCTCAACAGTAAGTGGAACAGGTAAGGATCTGCACAGTACTCTCTTCAATTCACAGTGAGGAGACAATGGGTTAAAAGATCGTTTCTCCAGTGATGCTGTAGGCTTTTGAGCTCAAACAGTAAATAACAATTAAGGACCTTCACAGTACAATGTACTCTCTTCAGTGCAGCTGTATCACACTGGACTTCCAATGGGGAGCAGATATAGTAACTTTCCACAACGTGTGAATGGGGCTAGGGCCACTTCTCAGCAAAGGCACGGCACACTTGTGTTCACTTCAATTCCACAGCCACAAATCAATGTGTATCAATAAGGCAAAAGCACTGCAATTCACTCACACGTTAAGGCTGGTCAGAGGCCCCACTCCGTTTGTTGCACTCGCTCCACAAGAGATTTCTCTTTCAATTCCTCCTCAACACACTCTGAAACACATAGCTCTTCCAACAATCAGATCCACATTTACTGCATCCTCTTCCAGCAATTTAAATACTCATAAGATGAAATCAGTTCACTTATCTCTTCTCTCTCCTTCCACAGCACCAATCCAGATGATAGTTCAATCCAGCAGACTTCCCACAAACGATCACTCTGATCCAGCAAACTCAAATGGGCGATCTCCACACCCCAACGGTTTTCCTGAGGAAACTTGTATCCAACACTGCTCCAAGTCAACCCTTAGGCTCTTCAAACACTTCCAACTCACCGAGCACTTCAAACCCACTGAACACACTTCAAACCCACTGAACACACTTCAAACCCACTGAACACTTCAAACTCTCTGAATGGTCCCTTTTTATCCTGGCTTGCGTAACAGGAAGCCTGTGTGAGCGCCGCTTCTCTCTCTCACACCTGCAATGCATTAGCGCTAATCAGTGCGGGAATGTTTACATCACCGGAGTGGGGTGTGTTGCACACAATACCTTCCCCTGGGAAACCCAGGACTCTCAAGAGGGTTCCGCTTGCCGAGCGATTTCGCCACCCGTGACATCCCCCCCTGCCAATCGGTTCTAGGGACTTCCTCAATCCCATTCGCCATACCTCGCAGGTGGCTGTCCTCGGGTGTCCCGCCGAGATCGTCGGGGTGGCGAGGGCGGAGCCGCTCTGGCCTCAACTTCAGGGTCCCTCGGGACCACAGCCCACCCCACCATGGGTACCTCTGGAGCGGGTGGCGCACTCGGGGTCTCAGCCGCTGGCTGCGGGTAATTCGGACATGGACGGAGCAGGTTTCGATGGAGCACCCTTATTGGTCCTGGCTTGCCTTCGGGCCGTACAGAGTAGACGGGAGCATCGGGCCCTTGTCGTTGTTCCACCACATATGGCGTCGACTCCCAGCGATCGCTGAGCTTCCCCTTCCCGGGGCGCCGGTTGTCCCTTACCAGCACTCGCTCCCCAGGTAACAACGGGGCCTCCCGGGCCGTCCGGTCATATAGCCGTTTATTCTTGGCAGCGGCTGCACTCAGATAGTCTGAGACTCGTCGATAGGCATTTAGCAGTTGGTGGTGGTGCCGATTCACCCAGTCAGTGGTACTATACCCTTTTTCTGCCGCCTCGGTCCCCAGGAGCAAGTCCACAGGCAAACGGAGATGGCGCCCAAACATAAGGTAGGAAGGAGCATACCCTGTGACACTGTGCACACTATTGTTGTAGGCTTGTAACAGTGAGGGAAGATTCTCGGCCCATTGGCCCTGTTGTTCACTGTCTAAGGTCCCCAACAACCCCAACAAGGTCTGGTTAAATCTTTCGCACCCCCCGTTACCCTGAGGGTGGTATGAGGTCGTATGGGTTTTTCGGCACCCATAAAGGCGGCTCAACTCTTGGATGACCCGGGACTCGAAATTTGGACCTTGGTCTGAGTGTAGGGTTTCTGGGCAGCCAAAAGGTTGTATCACTGCTCTCCAAAGAGCGCTGGCTGTGGTAACTGCCGTTTGATCGACGGTGGGGACAGCCCAAGCATATTTGGTGAATAAGTCGGTCATGACCAGAATATTTTGAAATCGGTCCGTCGGCCGACCCAGAGTCAGGAAATCTATCCCTACAATATGCAGAGGTGCTTTAGGTCGTAGGGGGACCAATGGGGCTCGGACTTCCTTCCTGCGCTTGAACAATGTACACCGTGGGCAACTCTGAACAAACTCCTCAACCTTCTTTTCCATCCTAGGCCAGTAGAAATACCTCCTCAGCAAGGACAGTGTCCTATCTTGGCCCTGATGGCCCGTATGGGTGTGATATGCAGTCAATAGCTCCGCAACTTGGCCCTCCGGTACAGCAACCTGATGTATGACCTCCTGTGTGCAGGGATCCCGCCTTGAACGACAGATTACTCCTTCTCGGAGTTGCAGCCTCTTCCACTGCCCCAGAAGCTGTCGTACCCCCACCGTCTGAGCCCGCCTTTCCTCTGCCCTCGGCATGTTTCCCTGTCTGAGGTACAACAGGAGCTGACCCAGATCTGCATCTCTCTGCTGCAGCCCTCTCCACCGTCCGGGGTCCCACCCCCAACTGGACGGAACAGGCTCCGGGGCCCCAGGGGCTTCCACCACTGCCACCAGCAACTCGTCTTCAGTACCAGGGGTACAGAGGGGTGTTTGATCGTCTCTCCGGGTGGCTGGGAGTCTAGACAGGGCATCTGCGTTCGCGTGTTCTCTGCCCGGACGATATTTAAGCTGGTAATCAAAATTTGCTAGCTGTGCCACCCAGCGCTGCTCTACTGCCCCCAACTTAGCAGTCTGCAAGTGTACTAAGGGATTGTTGTCTGTAATCACCGTTACCTTGGCTCCCCACAAGTAGTCTTTAAACTTCTCCGTCATGGCCCACTTCATCGCCAGCAATTCGATTTGAAAGGAGCTATAATTTGACGTGTTTCGTTCGGCGGGGTGTAAACTTCGACTTGCGTAGGCTATTACTTTCTCCACTCCTTGCTGCTCTTGGGCCAACACGGCCCCCAACCCTGCGTTGCTGGCGTCGGTATACAAGAGGAACGGCCGGGTGAAGTCTGCATAGGCTAAGATAGGGGCCTTCAGAAGTTCCTGCTTAAGGTTCTGGAAGGCGGCCTCACAGGTGGAATCCCAGTGTACTGAGGGGGAGCCTTTACCACGGGCACGTCCAGTACCAGCCAAGAGTTGGTTCAATGGCTTCGCAAGCCCAGAGAATCCCTTTATGAAGCGCCGATAATATCCCACGAACCCCAGGAATGACCGCACCTGTCTCACTGTCCGGGGTGGCTCCCATCCTTGGACCGCCGCCACCTTCTCCGGGTCAGGGGAAATCCCTGCAGCACTGACGCGATGTCCCAAGAACTGCACCTCCTTCCGCAGCAACTGGCACTTGTCTGGTCTAAGCTTCAGCCCATATCTCTCCATGGCCCTGAACACTTCCTCCAGATGATGCAGATGGGTGCGGAAATCAGGGGAAAAAACGATCACATCGTCTAGGTAGACCAGCGTTGAGTCGACTAATTGTCCTCCCAAGCAGCGCTGCATCAGGCGTTGAAAGGTCGCAGGAGCATTGCACAGACCGAAGGGCATACGATCCCATTCAAATAACCCAAACGGGGTGGTGAAAGCTGTCTTCTCCTTATCTCGGTCGTCCACCTGCACCTGCCAGTATCCACTTGCCAGGTCCAATGTTGAATACCACGCCGCTTGGGTGAGACTGGTGAGCGAGTCCTCAATCCGTGGCAATGGAAATGCATCTTTCTTCGTTACGCTGTTGAGTTTGCGATAGTCAACGCAGAACCTCAGAGCTCCCGTCTTCTTTTGCACCAGAACGATGGGCGCAGCCCACGGACTACTGCTTTCCCGGATGATTCCTCCCTCCAGCATCCCTTTCAACAGGGTGCGGACCTCGGTATAAAGAGTGGGGGGCACCGGACGGTAGCGCTCCCGACTAGGTGTCGCCTCACCAGTGGGTATTTGATGCTTCACCACCCCTGTGCAGCCATAATCCTCTTCGTGTGTTGAAAACACATGTTGCCACTTCTTCAGCAGCTCCTGAAGCTGTACCACTTGTTCCTCTTCCAGATTCTCACCCTTCAGGGACTCTCCCATCAAATGGGCCGGCACTCCTCTTCCGACCGAACCCAGTTCTACCTCGACGGGACGGACAGCAACTTCCACCACCGCAGAGCTCACCTGTCTGAAGCAGACATCTTGGTGCTCATGCACCTGGACAGGACGTACTGAGGAGACTCGGGCCAGACGTTGGTGTCGACGAAGGAGCACAGGGTAAGGATTTGTATTCCGTACTTTGACTGCCACTCGCCCACGGCGAACAACCGCCAGCCCGTGAGCCACTTCAACTGGCTGACAATCTTCATGAGGCTCGACCAGGACACAGGTACCTGACCCACGGGGTCCCGCGGGTACACGGACCCAAAGGACAGTCTCACTCTGGGCTGGGATAGACAGAGCATACCGACAGGTAACTCGACCGATGTCTTCCCTTTCTTCCACGTGATTAGCTGTATGCACTCTTCGGCAATCGGCCAGAATTCGGTCCCAGTCCTGTTTCGCCGGTAACGGAGACGTCCGAGCCGGCCGGTCCCGAAACAATTCTTCCCAGCAATCCAGTATAACGTTCATCCCTAACAGTGCTCGATGAATGCCCAAGCAATGATCTCGGGCGATAACTACCCCTTTTTGTGGGACGGGGACCCCTCGGACAAGAAAGTCTACCATGATGTACCCAGTATAAGGGATGTCCAGACCATTAGCCCCCCGTAAGGTCAGCTTGGAAGCTTCTGTTGCTTGGAGCCGATGATCTGCGAACAACTCCTGGGCCAGGCTTTCTGAGAATAACGTAACTTGAGACCCTGTATCAACCAGACAGTCTATTGTGACTCCATTAGCTTGAACCTCCACGGTGGGGCAATATCCCACCCAATTATCTCGTGCAGCAGGAAAAGGAGGGTCACACAAAGGGGTCCCGGCCACTTGACCCACAGTGGCCGGTGGGACTAAAAACCACCTTGAGAACCCCGGCGAAGCCCACACTGGCGGCTGATATGTCCCGGATCTCCGCAATTTATACAGATGGGCCTTCCTTGATCATCCCACTGGAAGCGGGGGCCCACAGGACGTAGGGGGCGGCGCACAGGGCCTCGCCCCTCCTCTGAATACGACCTCCCTCTCGCCGCTGCTCCGCCCTCAACTCGTCCTCGACGAAGTTCACCCAACAGGTTCCGCGATAATTCCGCCATCTGTCCCTTGACATCCTCTAGCAGCTCGGTCCTCAGTTTCTGCTTCCAATCGTCCGGTTCAACAGGAGCAGGTCCACTAGCACTACTTGCTGCCACACAAACTGGGGTACGAGTTACCTCTCCCTGGTCCATTTCCAACGCCAAGGCCTCTTGTCGCAGAGCCTCAAAGGTCATAGTGGGGTCTCGTCGAAGTTGGAGTCGTATGCCCTGGCGTACCGGCCCTTCACGCAGCCCCAAGACAAATTGGTCTCGTAGCAAGGCATCCCCTTCACCCAGTCCATGATCCGGTCGCCCCTTCAGCCGGCCAAACTGCTCCCGTAACTTCAAGGAGTATGCCCGAAGTGTCTGCGTAGGTCCTTGTTGATAGTTGAAGAACTGGGCACGAAGAGTGGCCACTGGGGTAGAGTCTCCATACAATCCGAACAAGAAATCAAGGATAGTTTTCGCAGTAGCCCGTGCGGCTTCCGGTGCAGCCAGTACTTCCCTTTTGGCTTCTCCTTCCAATGACCCCAACACATACTGTACTCGCTGCGCGGCACTCAATCCCTGTAGTCCAGCCAGGTACTCCATCTGCGCCCTCCAATCCTGCAAACTTAACTCCGACCCTGGTCCTCCATAGCGCTGCGCCCAAGGAGCTCCCATGAAGATCGGCATGACTTGTGGACGAGCCGCGGGTGCCTCTTCGTCCGCCATCGCGTACCTGTGGCCGCTACAACTCACGGTGTGTATCCTGCCGACTACGCCACTTGATGTCACACAGGTCGAGGGGAGGAATGCTCGGATGACCAACCGCCCCCCCTCTCTTACTGAGTCACCACCGTGAGGAGCCGACACCACAGGCACACAACAGAGGACTACGGAGACACAGGTAAGTTTCAAAGGAGGAACAATCTTTATTGAACGATAAAACAAGGGGGCATCAATTGGATAGCCTTCACTGTCCTCTAGATATCCTTCTGCCACGGGCGGGCGTGTCACAACTGTCACTGCGTCCCCTGGGCGGCAATTTAGGGACTCCGTTCACCAGCGATACTGCACGCTTCTGGATTTTTCTCAGCAACGCTGCAGACTTCCGAACTCGGGCAGTAAGTATAGCAGGTAAGGACCCTTCACAGTGCACGGTACTCTTCGGTCCACAGGAGGAAGACAGTGAGTTAAGGGTTTACTTCGCCCATGATGCTGCGTCCTTCTGGACTCAAACGGTAAGTAGAACAGGTGAGACTCTTCACAGTACAAAATACTCTCTTCAATGTACAGCAGGAAGACAATGGATTAAACAGGGTACTTTACCAGTGCAGCTGTATCACACTGGACTTCCAATGGGGAGCAGATATAGTAACTTTCCACAACGTGTGAATGGGGCTAGGGCCACTTCTCAGCAAAGGCACGGCACACTTGTGTTCACTTCAATTCCACAGCCACAAATCAATGTGTATCAATAAGGCAAAAGCACTGCAATTCACTCACACGTTAAGGCTGGTCAGAGGCCCCACTCCGTTTGTTGCACTCGCTCCACAAGAGATTTCTCTTTCAATTCCTCCTCAACACACTCTGAAACACATAGCTCTTCCAACAATCAGATCCACATTTACTGCATCCTCTTCCAGCAATTTAAATACTCATAAGATGAAATCAGTTCACTTATCTCTTCTCTCTCCTTCCACAGCACCAATCCAGATGATAGTTCAATCCAGCAGACTTCCCACAAACGATCACTCTGATCCAGCAAACTCAAATGGGCGATCTCCACACCCCAACGGTTTTCCTGAGGAAACTTGTATCCAACACTGCTCCAAGTCAACCCTTAGGCTCTTCAAACACTTCCAACTCACCGAGCACTTCAAACCCACTGAACACACTTCAAACCCACTGAACACACTTCAAACCCACTGAACACTTCAAACTCTCTGAATGGTCCCTTTTTATCCTGGCTTGCGTAACAGGAAGCCTGTGTGAGCGCCGCTTCTCTCTCTCACACCTGCAATGCATTAGCGCTAATCAGTGCGGGCATGTTTACATCACCGGAGTGGGGTGTGTTGCACACAATACCTTCCCCTGGGAAACCCAGGACTCTCAAGAGGGTTCCGCTTGCCGAGCGATTTCGTCACCCGTGACACAGTGTTTCAGAAGAAATAGACTCGCTGCTGAGAAAGATGCCACAACAACAGTGAATACTCGTTTAAACACACAATGTGTATTTTCAAAATAACTCAACAGGGGAATTACATGAATTGATAAACAAATAAAATAAAATAAAATATAAAGGTGTATTTCTTTTTCAACAAAAATGTAGCTTCCCAAATCTTGCTGTTGTTTCCTTTTTTTCAACTTCTAAGTCTCAATTTTTTCCCTCTTTGGGTTTCAACAAGGTAAAGTCAACAGACTACAGTTACTGCAGTGTTCCCTTAACACTATCGGGGTTAAATATACTCACTCACTCACTCGTATCTTTGGTAAGAAATCAATATCAATTATCAAAACCCCAAATAAACAATATACAACCCAATTGAACAACAAAGGTTTTCCAACTGAATAGAATCAAAATGTTCAGTCTCTGTGAAAAGAGTTCTTTGAAAAGTCCGTAGAAAAAGTTAGTTGTCCTTTATCTGTTGACGATGGGAAAAAAATCTCCAACCGAGGAAAAAACAAAAAGATGAGGAAAGTTATTCTTTTCCTACCATTCGCGGTTCAAATCAGTGCAAAGGCTTGTCTTTCATCAACTGAAAGATCCAAGAACCGACTCAAGGGAGGCTCGCCAGTCCAAACCCTCCTCAGAACCACTGGAAGGCCGGGACAAATCCAGAATACAGGGACCAGAACATCGTCACATCAGACATGAGGACATCAATCGGACTTGGAAAAAATAGAACAACAAAAAAAACCTGACCTTGAACAAACAAGGTCACAAAAAATATCATGCATATCTTCATTGTAACAACATACAATAAAGTTTTTGTCATGAAAGTAAATAAACCATTGTACATTTTACACTGAATTTGAACATGCATTTTCTCAAATAAAGAATATTTCTCTTACATATGTATGGTTTGTGACTATTTCCCCAACATAATGCACTCATTAATATATTATTAACCACTTTTCTGTCACCTATTCAAGCACAGTTAGCTGTTATTTACCAAATACAGCATTACACTCTTTGTTTATACACATAAATCACTCACAGATTTAATTTATCTAGCTTTTCCTCTTACAACAATAACAGCCTGATTTGTAACAATTACAAAGCAATTTGACTTACCAAGGAGATCATTAACTCACAGAAAATTCCAGAATGGTGCAGGTACAGCACGTCCCCTTTAAATCCTTCTCTTTACCCTTTTTAATCAAAAATACACTCCATAAACACTTTAGCAATACTCTGATGCTACTCAAGTATATGTATATCACTATACACTTTTATATTAACCAGCTGAATGTCCGTTTCACTCTCATAACAATACCAACGTCACTCATAACTAAGAGGAAATAAAATGCGTCTTTTCAACTCACATATATCCATCGACAGAACGAATCGGTTACCTAACGTAACCTAGGTTCTCTCTAGATGAGGGAACGAGTATTGCGTAAGCTAGCTTACGCTACGGGGGAAAGATTCATCTTTCTGAGAAATTGAAGCCAAAAAATGATCCTATAATTTTGTATCTATTGTCAACGCAGTTCAGCTGCAGCAGAGCATGAGCGGGCTAGCTAGCAGCTCATTGGCTCGCTCACAGGGAACTGCTTAAGCCTATGAGGAGACGCGATTGAACTCTCGTCCAATGAGAGTCGTGATGCTCTCATTGCGTCATAGCCCGCCTGAGCGGGCGAGGTCAGAGAGTATAAATACTGGCGTCTTAGGCTGTAACTCTGGTTTTCATAGAATGAAGCGAGAACGCTAGTAGCACAAGCACGGCCGGGAACGCAATACTCGTTCCCTCATCTAGAGAGAACCGAGGTTACGTTAGGTAACCGATTCGTTCTCTTACGAGAGGTTCTCTCGTATTGCGTAAGCTAGCTTACGCTACGGGAACACCTGGTCAACGCCGTGCGTGCTAAGCATCCACTTATGAGTCCCAGGGGAGACCCGGGGGAACCCTTAATAGTGGGAAAAAATACATGTACATGTGACAGGGCCAGCAGAGCGGGCCGGTGATTGTGTAGTACTAAGCACTTGATAAGAGAGACAGAGCGGGAACCGGTCTGTGTGAATAACTCTTTTTGTGCAGCTTACCAGAGAAACTGTAACATACTAGATAGCTAGTAGTTTAGCCTGCAAGGCGGGAACTTCGAGATTGTAAAATCTGACAAAGGTGGAAGGGGAAGACCATCCTGCTGCCACACAAATGTCATGAATGGAAATTCCGCTGGACCATGCCCACGATGAGGCCATGCCTCTAGTGGAATGAGCCCTGATGCCCAGAGGGCATGGCAGGTCTTTTGACGCGTATGCGGCTGCAATGGCATCAACTATCCATCTGGATAGTGTCTGTTTCGAGGCGGCCAACCCCTTGGTGCGCCCACCGAACGAGACAAACAGCTGCTCAGATCGTCTGACCGGAGCAGTACGAGAAATGTATAATCTCAGGGCCCTGACCGGACACAGGAGATTAGAGTCAGATTCGTTATCGGATGCCGGCAGAGCCGATAAAGAAATAACTTGTGCCCTGAACGGGGTACCCATCGCTTTTGGGACATAACCATGTCTAGGTTTGAGAACGACTAAGGAGTCATTGGGCCCAAACTCCAGACAGGAAGCACTAGTTGACAGCGCATGAAGGTCTCCCACACGTTTTACTGATGCGAGTGCAAGCAGAAAAACGGCTTTGAACGAGAGGTATTTGAGGTCCACGGTGTTTAGTGGTTCGAATGGGGAGGCTTTCATAGCTTCGAGAACTATGAAAAGATCCCAAATCGGCACCGAAGGGGGGCGTGAGGGGTTCATCCTCCTAGCTCCCCTGAGGAAGCGAATGACCAAGCCGTCTTTGCCCAGTGACTGTCCGCGCCGGGGTTCAATGAACGCCGCAACAGCTGCCACGTACACCTTGAGAGTGGACGGGGACCTGCCCCTGTCCAGCATCTCTTGGAGAAAACATAATAAGGAGGGAACCTCGCATGACCGTGGGTCCAAATTTTTGTCGGTGCACCATTTTGAGAACACAGACCATTTAGACGCATAGAGCCTTCTCGTAGAAGCCGCTCTAGCCTGCATGATCGTGTTTAACACTCCTTCTGGCAACGCAACGGGTAGTTGTTGATCACCCACGCATGTAGCGCCCAGCGCTCTGGGTGGGGGTGCCAGATCGTGCCGCGAGCTTGAGAGAGGAGATCTGCTCTGACTGGGATGGGCCACGGGGCTGTCTGTGACAGCTGGGTGAGCTCCGGCAACCAAGTCTGACCCTCCCAACGTGGGGCTATGAGGAGCACCGAGTGGCGTGTTTCCCTGATTCTCTGAAGCACCTGTGGTAGCAGAGAAACCGGAGGGAATGCATAAAGCGCGCGGCTGGGCCAGGTCTGGGCTAGCGCGTCGTCGCTCTTTGAGAAAAATATTGGGCAATGGGTGTTTTCTTCTGAGGCGAAGAGGTCCACCTCTGCCCTGCCGAATATTCGCCACAGTTTCTGGACTGTAAGAGTGTGCAGGGACCATTCCCCGGGGGGAATGGGGTTCCTGGACAGGCTGTCTGGACCGTCGTTCAGATGGCCCGGCACATGCGTCGCTCTGAGCGATAGCAGGTGACACTGCGACCAAACTAATATGCGTTCTGTCAGTCTGAAAAGATTTCTGGACCTGACACCGCCCTGACGGTTTAGATAGGAGACCACGGCCATATTGTCCGAACGGATCAGCACATGGTGCCCCTGAATGCGCGGGAGAAAACGCGTGAGCGCATTCTCGACCGCTAACATCTCCAAACAGTTTATGTGAAGAAGGCTCTCTTTAGCTGACCAGGGGCCGAAGGCCGGTGAGCCCTCGCAGACCGCACCCCAACCCGTGTTGGATGCGTCTGTCGAGATGACTTTTCGGCGAGAAAAGGTCCCCATGGAAACGCCCCGCTGGAACCATTCTGTCACGGTCCATGGCTGCAGAGCTATGATACAGGTCTGCGTTACTTTTATCAGCTGGCGGCCCGTGGTCCACGCACGGTGAGACACACGGCTCTTCAACCAGAGCTGAAGCGGGCGCATGCGCAGTAACCCCAGCTGGAGCACCGCGGAGGCTGAGGCCATATAGCCCAACGCCTTCTGAAAAGTTTTCAGAGGTGTGAGTCTGTTCATCTGAAAAGATGCGGCGAGACGCTGAACACGGCGCGCGCGCTGTGTTGACAGGCGAGCCGTCATCCTGACCGAGTCTAGTTCTATACCCAAGAAGGAAATAGTCTGACTGGGTTGAAGTGCGCTCTTTGTCCAGTTGACAGAGAGGCCCAAAACTTCCAGATGGTCGAGGAGAACTGCACGATGAGACAGTATCTCTCTCTGTGATTGTGCCAAAATCAGCCAGTCGTCCAAATAGTTCAGTATTCGCAGCCCCTGACTCCGCAGGGGGGCGAGCGCCGCATCCATGCACTTCGTGAACGTACGAGGTGCTAAGGATAGGCCGAACGGAAGGACTGTGTATTGATAAACCTGGCCTTCGAAGGCGAAATGTAAGAAAGGCCTGTGAAGGGGATTTATCTGAATCTGAAAATAAGCGTCTTTCAGATCTAGTGAAATGAACCAGTCCCCCTGGCGCACATGCGCGAGGAGTTTTCTGATAGTGAGCATTTTGAACGGTCTCTTCATGAGAGCTTTGTTCAGCACTCTGAGGTCTAAGATTGGTCTGAGGACGCCGTCTTTCTTGGGAACAAGAAAATAACGGCTGTAAAACCCCGACTCGCTCATAGACAGAGGCACTCTCTCTATAGCCCTTTTGCACAATAGTTTTGCTATCTCTGAACGGAGCAGCGTCGCTGCTTCTAGGTTCACAGTAGTTTCTAGTCGCGCTCGAAAACTTGGAGGGCGGCGGCGAAACTGTAAGCGATAGCCTAGCCTTATTGTGTTTAGCACCCACTGGGAAATCCCTGTAATATCTTCCCACGCTTTGAAGCGCAAAGCTAGGGGGTGAATGGCTACCCGGTCCTCGTCGCTGCACATGGCGGGCTGGGTGCGCGCGCTCAAAGTGCTTATAACAACGGGACTTACACTCAGAGAGGAGTTTATGGGCCGTGTAACAGAGTGAACAGAGGGGGGAAGCGTACACAGGGCCGTGGGCGCTTTTATGTACTCTGAAACTCGAGCGGGTCGGGACCGCTTTATAAGAGTGTGCTCTGTGTGGGACACGGGAGCTGGTGTGCTTTTGTGTATGAGTGAACACAGTGTTGTGGGCACATTTTTTACACAAGATGTCTTTTTGCACTTTTTGAGATTTATTTGGGTCGCCGTGAAAACGGCGTTTGTGCTCATGCAAGCGGGAAGGGAAACCGGCTTGGTAATGGCAGGATACACTACTGTAGTAGCCGCGTGCGCGGGGACTAGCAGAGGGCGGTACTTTGACGGCGGTCCGGCCGCAGCGGGAGAGCGCCGTCTTTTTCTCAGCTGTGCTAGGCAGACTTCGAGTGATCAGGCTTCAGCGTGATGTTAGGCCGCGGCCCGCGGGGCGGCGGCGGTCTGTGGCGGCTGTCAGAACGAGAGCGAGGGCGAGGGCGGCCGCCCTGGCGTCGCTGAGAAGTCTGGCTGTGCTGAGCTGGGCGCTGAGGTGGGGCTCGTGCAGGAGGCTGGTCACGTGAGCGGCCTGCAGAGGAGCTAGCGCGACGAGGCAGGAAGAGGTTCATGGCCTGGGAAGCTTTCTGAACTTCGGAGAAACGGTCAACAATACCTGTGACGGCAGATCCGAAGAGGCCGGATGGAGAGAGCGGAGCATTTAGAAAAGCGGCGCGCTCAGAATCTCCCATGTCGGCGAGTGTGAGCCACAAGTGTCTTTCAGCCACACAAATGGCGGCCATGCACTTTCCCAAGGCTTGAGCGGCAGATTTTGTAGCGCGCAGGGCAAGGTCCGTGGCGCTCCTCAAATCCGCGACAGTAGGGGGGTCTCTCCCGTTCTCGTCCCATTCGCGGAGTATGTCACCCTGTAGGATCTGCAAGACGGACATGGAGTGAAGTGCAGAGGCTGCTTGACCGGCGGCTGAATAGGCGCAGGTATGGAAGCTAGAAGTCGCTCTGCAGGCTTTGTAGGGAAGCACAGGTGATGAACGGCATCTCGCGGAGGGCGGGCACAAGTGTGCAGCGACCAGGTCCTCTACAGGGGGAATAGAAAGATAGCCCTTCTCAGCGGCTCCGTCCACAACGCGAAGCGTCTGGCAGAGAGCGGGGCATTCCAGGAGTTCCGCATGCAGTTCAGGCAGGAAGGGCGCGGCCCGTTTAGTGGCGGGAGTCGAGCGCTGGCTGAAGTAACTGCCGTCCATGCGGTTGGTGGTCTGCTCGGGGGGAGGGGACCACTCGAGCCCGAGGCGTTCGACGGCCTGAGATAGGAGGCGCATAAGTTCCTCCTCGATGCCAGCGCGGGTCGCGGTGGATTCACGGGCCGAAGAAGCGCGAGAACCGGACCATTCCTCACTGTCTGAAGCGAGAAGCGAACATGTCTCCTTCATGTCCGCGGCGTCCTCGGAGGCAACAGAGCGGCCACTCGGCGGCAGCTGTATGTCCGGTAGCGGCGGAGACGGAGAGCGGGAGGCGACAGGCTCCGGCGGGATGAACGCTTCAGGCTGGGGTTCCGGCGGCCTCTGCGAGCGGCGTTTCTTCTTCCGCGGCGAAGTCAGAGGCGGCACGGAAGCTTCTTTTGAGGCCTGGAGTCGAGCCCGCAGGGTCGACAACGGCATATTCTCGCAGAACTCGCAGCCGCCATCAGCGAGGGCGAGCTCGGCGTGCTCCAAACCGAGACAGAGAGCGCAGATGACGTGGCGGTCTCCAGTCTCGAGGGGAGCGCGGCATGAACCGCAGGAAACAGGACGAGACATCTTAAAAAAGACGCTCGGCTCTTTTAGTAAATACAGATACAATATAACACAAGGAAAAAGGATATTAATCCGTCGGATGGCGGTAGCTTGCAGGACGGCTGAAGGTGGCGAAGACGGCCGGCTTCTTCAGACTCCTAGGTGCTCGCTAAGTTGCCTTGTCGACGACGGCGGCTTCCTTCAGATCAGCGGATGCGAAAAGCCTCGCTGAAGAGATGAAAATCAGAGTTACAGCCTAAGACGCCAGTATTTATACTCTCTGACCTCGCCCGCTCAGGCGGGCTATGACGCAATGAGAGCATCACGACTCTCATTGGACGAGAGTTCAATCGCGTCTCCTCATAGGCTTAAGCAGTTCCCTGTGAGCGAGCCAATGAGCTGCTAGCTAGCCCGCTCATGCTCTGCTGCAGCTGAACTGCGTTGACAATAGATACAAAATTATAGGATAATTTTTTGGCTTCAATTTCTCAGAAAGATGAATCTTTCCCCCGTAGCGTAAGCTAGCTTACGCAATACGAGAGAACCTCTCGTAAGAGAACTCATCTGGAAGATTATTTTCTTTATTTGCTTCCCGGAGCGTCGTGACACCGCGCTCATCAGCCATCCGTGCACGAGAGAAAAAGAGCTGCCTCTAACTTCACGCATACACCTCGTGCGAAACTCCGGAAATTAATTTTTCCACTGCGCCAGATTCTGCGCTCGCATTGGCTCGTCTCAAGTTCAAAACTCATCACCATTGGTCACAGTATTACCCAAATGAAAATATACATTAGTATGAAATTAATATTTTTCTTTCATAAAGTTACTACTTTTGAATAGTTTTCAATAATTCTTCTATCATTATATCATTATATTAATAACAATAAAAAAAAGAAAATTATCTTTTACTCCCTGGTAACCTTGGTTACATTTACCCAACATGTTAACTTTCCTACTCATAGACGTGGTCACATCCTGGATCTGGTATGCTCTACTGGTCTCACCATACCTCACCTTTCCAGCTTCAACCTCAACATCTCAGATCATCTGGTAATCACCATGAACATTGATCTCCCCATTATGACCACCAATAACAAAAACGGACAATCTCTTTCAGAAATCTTAAATCCATCTCTACTCCTGCCCTTTTGGCTTCTCTTGTCAGCAAAATATCATCCATCCCTCCACCGCTGACTGAAAACCCCTCCAACCTCACCGACTACTACAATGAAACACTATCCTCCTGGCTCGATCAGCTGGCTCCTATTAAAACTAAAACTATTTCATTCACTCACTCTGCTCCCTGGTACACCCCAGATCTGCACAAAATAAAATCTCGAAAGCGTCAGCTTGAAAGACTTCATTGGAAAACCATTTCATCTGTTCATCTACAAGTATACACAGATTATCTTGAGCAGTATAAAGAAGCACTCAAGACTGCCCGGTCCACCTACTACTCACACCTCATACACTCTGGTTCTACCAACCCCAAGGCTCTTTTTTCAAAAGTAAACAAACTTCTCAAACCCAGTGATAATACCACCAACTTTTTCACAACTGAAAAATGTAATTCTTTTCTTTAATTTTTTCTGACCAAAATTGACACCATTTACAACAACCTGTCCTCTTCCTCTGTCACTACTGCTTGCACTCCTATTCTATCACTAGCTATCTATAACTCTGTCCTTGTTTCAGTTCTCCCCTGTGTCGGTAGGGGAGCTGTCAACAATCATAACTGGAATAAAAACATCTACATGTGTCCTTGACCCCATCCCATCATACCTCATCAAAAACTGTCTACCAGCTATTTCTACACTCATCACTGAAATCATTAACTCCTCTCTCAGCACTGGCTCAATTCCTCCTTCACTCAAACTGGCTGCTGTCATCCCTACCCGGCCCATTTCCAATCTTCCCTTTCTGTCAAAAATACTGGAACGGACTGTCGCCAAACAACTCATAACCCACCTCTGCTCAAATGATTTGTTCGAACCATTTCAATCTGGCTTCCGTTCGAAACACAGCACTGAAACAGCCCTCCTCCTTTTTAAAATTGCTTTTAATGTTTAAATAAAATTTTTAGTGTTTTTACTTTCTATGTTGTTTCATCTGTTTTACGATTTTCTGTAAAGTGTCTTTGAGTACTTAGAAAAGCACTTGCAAATTAAATGTATTATTATTATTATGTTTATGTTTATTTGTGTGTACTATTTCTTTCATTGATTTGGTTCTCTCTCTTTCCGAGTAGGCTCCGCTCCTGCGCACCTGCAGCCTGTTCAGTGGGCTGGGCTGGATATAATGTGAGAGTGGAGAGAGAAGGGCGCAGAGATTGAAAACTACGGTCTGATTCCACAGCGGCGTGATTACTTTGATCACTGTTTCAGCTGAGGGTTAGAGGGTTCAGGGGTACCCTTTATCGTTTTGACCGATCATAAGAACCTTGAATATATTAGAACTGCTAAAAGACTCAACTCCAGGCAGGCTCGATGGGCACTTTTTTTCGGACGTTTTGATTTTGTTCTCTCGTACCGCCCGGGTTCCAAGAACATCAAACCCGATGCTTTATCTCGTATTTTTTATCCATCCGCACGCCCGGTTACTCCCGTGTGCATTTTACCGGAGAAAGTAGTTATCTCCACACTCATGTGGGAGGTCGAATCGAAGGTTTAGACAGCCTTAGAAGGGGTAACGCCTCCGCCCGGATGCCCATTGGGTTGTTTGTTTGTTCCGGAGGGGTTACGGTCCGACGTAATTCGATGGGGCCATTGCTCCAACGTGACTTGTCATCCAGGAGTAAGTCATACCAACGGTTTGATAAAGCAACGATTCTGGTGGCCGATTTTGTTTTGGCTTGCTCGGTTTGTGCCACTAGCAAGATGTCTAACCGATCTCCTGATGGGTTGCTCCGGCCGCTGTCTGTCCCTTCGAGACCCTGGTCCCACATCGCACTAGATTTTATCACCGCCCTCCCACCCTCTAAGGGCATGACGGTTGTTTTGACCGTAGTGGACCGGTTCTCGAAGGCGGCACATTTCATTCCCTTGCCCAAATTACCTTCAGCCAAGGAGACAGCAGTCACGGTCGTTGATCACGTCTTTCGGTTACATGGCCTCCCGAAAGACGTGATTTCTGACAGGGGTTCTCAATTTGTATCAAGATTTTGGCGAGAGTTTTGTAGGTTATTGGGAGCTACGGTCAGTCTGTCTTCGGGTTATCATCCCCAGAGCAATGGTCAATCCGAGCGAGCCAATCAGGATTTGGAGAGAATGTTACGATGTGTGGTAGCCAAGAATCCTTCATCCTGGAGCCAACAACTTTCTATGGTTGAGTACGCTCATAATTCGTTACCAGTGTCATCAACGGGCCTCTCTCCGTTTAAGTGTAGTTTAGGTTACCAGCCACCAATTTTTCCGAGTCTGGAATCCGAGGTCGCGGTCCCCTCCGCCCACGCGTTTGTCCAGAGGTGCCGTCGCACTTGGACCAGAGCCCGTGAGACTCTGCTCCAAGCGGGGAGGCGCATGAAGGCCAAGGCCGATCGCCACCGGTCAAAGCCTCCCGTATACGTCGTGGGTCAAAAAGTGTGGCTTTCTACCAAGAACATTCCGCTCCGTTCCGTTTCCAATAAGTTAGCTCCCAAATTTATTGGCCCGTTCCCTGTCACCAAAATCATTAGTCCGGTGGCAGTCCGACTCAAACTTCCTCCGGCGTACAGGAGAATTTGTCCCACCTTTCATGTGTCAAAGATCAAGCCCGTGTTTTATTCTCCTATTAATCCACCAGTCCCGGTTCCCCCCCCGCCGCGACTCGTAGATGGGGAAACTACTTATTCGGTACACCGTATTCTGGACGCTAGACGGAGGGGACGCGGATTTCAGTACTTGGTGGACTGGGAGGGTTACGGTCCGGAGGAGAGGAGTTGGGTACCTGCTAGAGACATTCTGGATCACTCCCTTATCGATGATTACAATCGGCAGGTAGGTTTAGCTGGGAACGCCAGGAGGCGTTCCTAGGGGAGGGGGTACTGTCACGGTTCATGAATCCACTGTCTCATTCTGGTATGTTGTGTGGGTGTATGTGTGTCTGTGTGGGCGTGGTTACCAATTCCCATTTGATTGTTTGCACCAGCTGCAAGTCATTACCAGCCCCTTTATATGTTCAGTAATATACATCCCTTGTTGTCAGATCGTTGTGGCTTCCCCGGTGTCGTGTCCTGTTCCCGTGTGGCTCTCTTCTTCTCCTCGTGTGTTCCAGTCTTCGTGGATCTTCGTCGTTGTTTCACCGTCTGGATTGTTTATTGTTCCTGGTTTCTGAGCACATCATATTCATCACCACGAGTCTCCGGATTGCCCATCGACGTCCCTGTGTCACAGCAACATCTGAGTGTTTGTCCCCGACCTGTGTTTCTGTGTTTATCTGACCAGCTTTAATAAACACCTTTTACTTGCAATTGTATCCGACCCGTTCATCACAATAAGCTGTGTTTAAATGTTGTTCATTTCAATGTTGTGTTGGTCTATGTTTGTTTATTTCTGTCAGCACTATCTGTTGCCTGCTGATATGTGAGTTTCAATCCCATAATAAATTGTTAAACTGCTATATTTTGCTTTAGAGGAAATAAAACAATGTTTACTGTCTCATTTGACTGATCAGGGGGTATTTCCTTCTGTTTCCTTACAAGTAGCTGATCCAGTGACCAGTGCTGCAGGAAGCTCGCCGTCACGAGTGCCGGTTGGTTATCAGGCTACTCCAGGAATGGTAGCTGGTGAGGTAGGAACCCCTTTTTTCAATTCCTAAATTTGAACCGTTATCACTCTCTACTGAGCCATCACCTGATTTTCGTGCAGATACGGCTTGCTCGCTTACAATTGGAAACTCAAGACTGTGCTTAGCCAAGGCAGGATGATTTAAAACAGCATATTGAAATGTTTCGAATCGATGCTGATACAAAAGTGTGACTACGGGACTTGGAGTTGCAAGTCGTTCCAGACATACGAACGACTGTTCAAACGACCACTAGTTCGAATGATAGTTCTGAGACAGCTCCTGGGCTGCCAAATTTGAGTATTGTTTCTGGTCATATTTTCAGGCATTTTAACGAATCGCGGGTGCTTTAAAGTGGCAAATTAGCAAATTAATGCAAATTAGTCGGTAAGGTGCAAGATGAATAGTTATGTGGACGTGTGTGCATCTCTTTCATTGGAAGAGAGTGTTCAGTATAATGCAGTGAAAATTGCGATTCTTCGAGCGTATGAATTGGTTCCCGAGCATTATAGACAGCGGTTTCGTACTATGAAAAAGCCTGCATCTCAAACCTATGTCGAGTTTGCTTGTGAGAAAGGTATATTGTTTGATCGATGGATTAAAGCGTGCAAAGTGACGGATAATAATTCATTGTGTGAGCTTATACTGATTGAAGAGTTTAAGAACTGTGTTCCAGAGCGTACTGCTCTATATTTAAACGAACAAAAAGTACAAGTAAAATGTGAAGTAGAACGTGATATTCAAGAATGTAATCTCAGCGACTCTGTTTTCTCAGAAATCTTGAGAGACAATACTTTTCCGGAGTCTTTGAATGTTGCTGAAATGGCTGCGAGTTCTTCTGTTGGTTTTGATCTTTTGGCAGATGTATCTATTTCACAGGAGATTTTAATTGATGCTCAGAAAAATTATCCGACGTTAGACAAATGTTGTGTGAGTGCTGAGAATAGTTTGTCGTCTTCACGTAACCAACTGTTCTACTGGAAGGACGATGTATTGATGCGTAGGTGGAGTAGAACGCTAAATATTGAGCAGACAAAGGATTGGAATGTCGTGCAGCAGATTGTGGTGCCCTTAAAATTCCGACCACGTGTTTTGAGTTTAGCACATGACCATTCATGGTCTGGACACCTTGGGATAAATAAAACTTATGACCGGGTACTCCAAAAAAAATTTCTGGCCAGGGTTAAAAACTGACTTCTCGAAGTATTGTAAAACATGCCATATCTGTCAGGTGGGTGGAAAACCTAGCTCCTGACGCCTGCTCCTCTTTGTCCTATACCTGCCGTAGGTGAACCGTTTGAGCGTGTTCTCGTGGATTGTGTGGGTCCACTCCCTCGCATGAGATCTGGGTGTGAGTATTTACTGACGATAATGTGTGTGGCTACTCGGTACCCAGAAGCCATTCCGTTAAGGAGTATAACTGCTAAAACTGTGACAAAAGCTCTAACGAAATTCTTTACGACGTTCGGGTTACCGAAAGCGGTCCAAACAGACCAGAGATCAAATTTTTTATCTTGCGTATTTCGTAATTTGTTAAAGGCTCTCAGAGTTTCGCATATAGTGTCAAGTGCGTATCATCCCCAATCTCAAGGAGCTTTGGAGCGATGGCATCAGACGTTAAAATCTGCACTGGTCTATGTCACGTAAATATGCTGAAGCTATTTATGTTGTGACCAAGAAGATGAGATCGTTAATGTTTCTGAACCGGTGGTGGGGATAAAAGATAGAGTTTCGTTGCTTACTACAGTGCCTACCGATGATGTATTCAAAGTCTCTATGGAAGTTTTAAATGGTGGTTGTTTGAGAAATTCATAGGTCTTATCAACACTGTCCTCCCAACTGTGTTATTTATCTAGCGAACAGAGAAAGGATATCACAAAATTATTAGACAGTTTCCCAAATCTTTTTAGTGATGTTCCTCCTGGTACTTCTGTCATTCAACATGACATTGATGTCGGCAGTGCACTACCAATAAGGCAGCATGCCTATCATTGCCCGGTGGGTAAGAGAGAAGCTATGAAGCTTGAGGTGAAGTATCTACTGCAAAACAGTTTTGCTGTACCGAGTCTTAGCCCATGGAGCTCGCCATGTCTTTTAGTACCAAAAGCGGATGGATCTGTTCGTTTTTGTACTGATTTCAGGAAAGTTAATTCAGTTACTGTACCTGATGCTTTTCCTCTACCACGTATTGACGGTTGTATTGACACCCTTGGGGCGGCGAAATATATCACGAAGCTAGATCTGTTAAAAGGGTATTGGCAGGTGCCTTTAACTGAGTGCGCTTCTGAGATTTCTTTGTTTGTAAACCCTGATTCTTTTCTTCAGTATACGCGTATGGCGTTTGGCCTGCGAAACGCACCAGCGACGTTTCAGAGATTGATGTCCATGGTTTTAGGTGATGTTCCTAACTGTAACGTCTATTTGGATGATGTAGTAATTTACTCGTCTGCATGTACTGAACATCTGTCGACGCTATATGACGTGTTCTGTCGGTTAGCTGCTGCGTCTTTAACATTGAATTTGAAAAAGTGTGAATTCGCTTAAAGCATCCGTTACATACCTGGGAAAACAGGTAGGAAACGGTCATGTACGTCCATTAGAGGGAAAGGTGTCAGTTGTCCTGGAATATCCAGTACCTACTACAAGGCGAGAGCTGAGTAGATTTCTTGGAATGGTGGGGTACTACCAGAGTTTTTGTAGAAATGTTTCTAGTGTAGTAGCTCCCTTAACTCGATTATGCAGTCCTAAAGCTGAGTTTGATTGGACTGAGTGCCAACAGGCATTTTTGTCTGCGAAGTCTCTTCTCTGCAGTGCTCCAGTGTTGTCTGCTCCGGACATGTTCTCTCCATTCCAACTGGAAGTTGACGCCAGTGCTGTGGGAGCGGTAGCTGTCCTTCTACAGGAGGGTGCTGACGGAATACACCATCCAGTGTCATACTTCTCTGCTAAGTTCAATCGTCATCAGTTTAATTACTCTACAATTGAGAAGGAAACATTAGCGCTTTTGCTGGCACTACAACATTTTGATGTTTATGTGGGGGGCAATATGTTTCCTGTTATTGTTTATATGGACCATAATCCGTTAATTTTCTTGAGTAAGATGTATAATCACAATCAACGTCTGATGCGGTGGGCATTAATGGTGCAACCATATAACTTAGAGATCTGTTATAAGAAAGGATCTGAGAATGTAGTGTTGTCGCGGGTTTAGGTTTCTTTTCTTCTGTTGATGGCTTTCAGAATGAGTTTTTCACTTTTTTCTCAGTAGGACGAAGGGGAAAAATGGAACAAACTATTTCTGTTTTCAGGGGGGGAAGTGTTAAGGCCTGAGCCTTATGTTTATTTGTGTGTACTATTTCTTTCATTGATTTGGTTCTCTCTCTTTCCGAGTAGGCTCCGCCCCCGCACACCTGCAGCCTGCTCAGTGATTGTTCTGGGCTGGATATAATGTGAGAGTGGAGAGAGAAGGGCGTGGAGATTGAAAACTACGGTCTGATTCCACAGCGGCGTGATCGCTTTGATCACTGTTTCAGCTCTGTCAAGAGCTTGGCGTGCACTGAGGGAGAAGGGCTTGAGAGGAGTGACGAGAGAGCCCTGTATGTGTCATGATGTTTCCGCCAGCTGCTGATAAGCTGTGTTTAAATGTTGCAGCTTCAAAGGGCTTTAAATGATACCAGATGATGAATAAGGGTCTTATCTAGCGAAATGATCGGTCATTTAAAAAATAAATAAAAAAGTTTAAGTTTTATAAGCACAAATGTTCGCCTTGCTCTGTTCTGTGATGCGCGTTCGCGACGTCACGTAGTACGCAATTACATGTTGAAAAGGTCATGCGTAGGCGGAAGTACCGAGTCAGTGTTTATGTGGCGTTCTAAACCAGGACAGACTAAACACCGACTACGTCACCCTGGGAATTTCACCCAGAGAATGATTTTTACTACCCAATTGCTTTAGATTTAAAACAATTAAGGACACACAGGTATGTGTACAATACAGCAAAAGACAATGCTCAATTTTGAAGAGACACCGTTTATTTCAGTAATTTAACAATTTAAAACAGTCATCTCTCGGGGAAGAGAACACAATGAAAAAGAAAAAAATAAACTTATAATTGCTGAGGCTTACCGATGGAGGAGAAGGAGTCAAAGGCAGTAAGAGATCCCAGGACAAATCCCCCAGTAAACACACAAACACAAATGCAAACAGGGAAGTCAACAGCTCTCCAGAAGGGGACACTACCACCCAGACACCAATACCACCAACGGCTCTCAGCTACTGTAAAAAAAAAAAGAGAACGAAACACGCACACACACACTCCATTAACAAAGATTCACCAAAAAGAACAGAAAATACAGAAAATCAATATTTTTACATGAAAAGAACTAACAAACTTATCACAAAATATAGACAATAACTGCCAGAACCAGCAATGGTTCTAGAGAGGCAGTAGAAAAAAATAATAAAATAAAGAAAAATAGATAAATGTTTATAAATTCAGTAATCAGAGAAATCAAACAAGGAATAAACTTATCACGAGATACAAACAATAACTGCCAAAACCAGTGAAGGGTTACAAATACCAAAGTATATAAACTGAGAATGTTCTGTTTGTTGAAGTTAGGATGGTAATGATATCAGCTGTGAAACAGTTTCCAGCAAGAGAATCTGGCAAATCCTATTTTTCTGTATTTGTCAGATTACTGAAACTCTTAATTGCTTCTTCCTGACATTCCTGTTTCTCTCTATTGTAAGCAGATTACTGAAACTCTAGGTCCTGTTCTTGAATCTCACTGGATGAATAGTTATGTGGATTGGATTAGGAGGGGCAACATTCTCAGTCTAGAACTGTTTTCCCAAACCTGTTTACGTCATTTACATGCCTTGTACATCCCTCCCCTTTGTAAAGATATAAATGTGAGGAAAATGTTTTTAGCCCACATGAAAAAACAATAGCCCACATGAAACAAATGGCACATACTTTCGGCCATACAGCCGTAATTGCCCCGTAGTTATAATGGCAAGACCAGCGCACAGCAATCTGCTCCAGTTGCTGGTACAAGGTTCAATACATACGCATAAAGCAGACAGACGTACAGGTAACACAGCGTAGGCAACACAGCTGTACAGTTAAAACAGCTGTACAGACAAAACAGCGCGTAGACAAAACCGTGTAAATTAGGCGACACAGAGGTATAAGCAAAACAGCAGCCAGCGAATTGGTCCTGTGCAGCTGGCGATGATCTCCGGGTAAACCGGCCTCATTCCTGTTAGCTACACAAAGTAAAAATTACCATTAACCCCAATTATTAAAAATATAAATGAATCCTATGTCATCTGGAATACATACCTATCAATCAGCATTCAGACATACCCGAGGGAGAAAGCTCGACGAGTGCCAACAGCACCGATAATGCAGTATGTCCGTTCAATGCGCTGAATGACGAGACGGAAGACTGGCCCTTCAACCGGAGATCTACGAACACAAGTAACCACGCAATGCACAGTAACCATAACGGCAGAAAATAACCATGATATTCATGTAGAGACAGCAAGCCGCTACCCTACCTGTTAGCACAGCAGCGCACAAGGAGAGAGCGACCCAGAAGCACAACACAACTTCTGTCACCGATGAGCAAGAGAAGGTGTTAGAAGAGCTACTCGCATTTATAGGACGGAGCCTCACACGGGGATTGGCCAAGAGAACGCCAGCTCATTACACGTTAACTCATACTGCTACATTTACAAATGTGAGGACCATACACATATTCAAATGTCTTTGTGTCAGTTTATCGTTTAAAATGCCCATTTCGTGTGCGTATCCTGGGTGTTTTAATATTAAAAAGGCTAAAAGAAAATTTTCGTCGGGACAGAAGCGTGACCTTTTCAACGTAATTGCGTATTACGTGACGTCACGAATGCGCATAACAGAACAGAGCAAGGTGAGCATTTGTGCTTATAAAACTTAACTTTTTTATTTATTTTTTAAATGACCGATCGTTTCGCTAGATAAGACCCTTATTCATCGCCTGGTATCGTTTAAAGCCCTTTGATGCACTGACACTGTATTTTGGACCTTGAACCGTTTGGGTTCCATCGAAGTCCATTATATGGAGAAAAATCCTGGAATCTTTTCATCAAAAACCTTAATTTCTTTTCGACTGAAGAAAGAAAGACATGGACATCTTGGATGACATGAGGGTGAGTAAATTATCAGCAAAAGTTTTTTTTAAAAGTTAACTAATCGTTTAAACTGCTATATTTTGCTTTACGTGTCTTTATGTTGCTTACCCCCTCCTTTAACGAGCACTTTAATAGTGGGGTTCGTAACAATAGTTAAGTTAAAGAAGTTACACAACTTAATAGTTAAGTTAAGTTGAAGAGTTAATTAAAATAAAATCCTGTAGGGAGTTATGCTGATGCTTCCCCTTTAAAAAAAAATCACAAGCGCGTGCACAGCCGCACACAGCATTTTGAACAGCTACAGAGGAAGAGAGAAGGAGAGATCGAGAGTAGATTCATTTTGAGTTTAACTTGTGTAAGGTTGATTTTAAGACTCAAAAAGATAGATATACTGATACTTGCCTAGACAGCAAAGGGAATGCATTTAGGTGAATAACGACTGTTTGGTGAGTTTTGCTCATTTTGTTGAAATCGTTTGATTGTATGCTTTGATTGATTCATAATGCCTTTGAAGAGATAGGCTATCAGTTACATGGAAAATCTGTATTGTTTAACAGTTTATATCAAAAACAATTGAAATTACGCTGCTTATAGTGGAAGTTATTCGAAATTCATTCTATAAAAAGATGGAGTTGTGAGTACAAGATGGCGTGAAGCGGGCCTTTTTGTACTCACAACTTCATCTTTGAGCTGCTCGAGGAAACGGAAGCGGTAACATGCTTTGATTTGATTTAGTTTTTTTGTTTTTCTGGGAGTTATTTGTATTTATGGATGTCTTTTATTATTGTCACGGGTGTTAGATCAAATATCTAACACGGATACAGGCAGGCAGAAGGTTTTCTCACAAAAGCAAACACAACGTAACATAAGACAACGACCGAAAAGGACAGGCTGAACAGAAGCAAACTAAATACAAGCATGAATCAAACATAACAAGGTGAAGACAGGAGACACAGATGATGATAATGATAAACAGGTGGATAATTGAGGGAGTGAGTTCAGGTGTGGAGACAAGAGGATGCTGGGAAGTGTAGTGAAGATGACGAAGACAGAATGGTGCAGACGATGACTGTGACAATTATCTGTTATGCAGGTCAGGTTTTATGTTACAGTTAAAAAGTCGGACAAAGACTCTTCCAAGAAGTGTGTGTGCGCGCGCGAGCGTGCGTGCGTGCGTGCGTGCGTGCGTGGAAAAGACGTGCATGAAGATGGCGGGCCAACCCGGATTGAAACCTCATCTCCTTTGGGTAGCCAAAGGACCTGTTGCATCACCTGGTAACACACTGACAGAGCGTTAGGAGTGATTGCTTTATTTGGATTGGATTACATTCCTTTTCCCAAGAACTGAACTTTATTACATTCATTGCATGAACTGAAAAGTTGTATTTTATACCTTGAAGTGAACTCAAACTGAGTTGCGGTACCAAATTAATCATTTTAGTTATATTTTATTGTTCTTTGTTGTGATTGTGTAAGTTGCTCTTTTCTTTTACCTGTGAAAAAAAGGGGGAATTGATTTACTCCTAATTATTAACTAATTGGCCTAATCACCCAGCCCGGGCAGATTTGCTAAATTAAATAATTTCCAGAATACAGAAAAAAAAGGATTTCATTCTACTTAGCTCTTTATTTAAATTTTTTCCACTGATCTACTGTTTCTATGTTGCTGTGTTACAGTACAAGATCTTAGGGCATGTTGCAGGTTAGAGTACCCAGTGAGCCAATGTATAGAAAAATAATGTAGGAACTAGATTTAAATATAAACATATTATGTTATAGCCAATCACATGCCTGATTTAGACCCTTAACTGCATGTGTTGTGTATGTAAGTCATTAGGAGACAGTTTCCTGAGGAAGAGGGACTTTAAACACAGACATTAAAGTGGTTTTGTACGGATTGAAAATGAATTATAGACCATAATATATTATATTTATAATAATAATAATAATATGTTTCGGCTGCAGACTACGTAATAACAAACACATAAATGCATTACATTACAAGTTTATGTAGAAAATGTTCATGAATTAATTAAAACAAGGCACATTTTGTAAAACAGATGTACAATAAGTGATCTCTGACGGATCCGTGAGCGTCATGTTTCCCACCGGTGGCCGAACCACATGTTGCAGATGGACCGACGATTCTCAATTGATTTTGATTCATATGCGCGAGGGAGAGAGAGAGAGCAAGACAGTTTGAAGGTGCGCGCGTGGCCGGGGCTCTCTCTCTCTCTCTCTCTCTCTCTCTCTCTCTGTCTGCTCGTTCTTTCAGTAACATGCGCCCTGTCACGCTTATCTACATCACTCACCGGCTTTGGCGGGCTGCATATGCTGCAAATAAACTGCATCCAACTGCTTTCTCTGACGTCTGGATCGTTCGGCAGCGTATTCAAACATGTTGTTTGTCCATAGCCAGGAACAGCACATCTGCGTGGCATCGCAGTCATCTTGTAAACAGACCCACTTCGCTGCACGACAACGATGCGATGATGCGAAATGAGGCGTAGTTGTCTTGCGCTGGAGGCGGTCATATGCAAACGACTGGTACGTCACTTCGTACCGTGACATCACTTCGTACAGTGGATCCACAACGAGCTGTATTTAGAGCTTGATTAAAGTGCCCATATCATGGCATTTAAAATGTTCCTATTTTTGTTTTGGGAGTTCCCAAAAACAGTTTCACATGCATGCAAGGACAAAAAACACTTTAATTGTCCTATAATATGCATTTATTTTTACCTGATTTGCTCAACGACTCTCAAATGATTCGATTGATTTTCCCAAACACCTCCTTTGCGTGACGTAAATCTGCGGTGATTGGTCAAATGACCCAGTTTATGTTAGCGACCATAGCCCACAGCTCGGTGGTAAACACACAATCAAGTCATTATTTGCGTTAGCCTAACGCAGAAGCATATTGATAAAGCACTGCAGTAGTAGCTACACCAAGTAATAACAACGGCAAACATTTGACATATTTCTAAACAATTGAGAGCGAACACGTTGCTGTTAGATGGAGACCTAGAAGCTGTGCGGAGCGTACACAACACACACAACAAAATACGTATTGCGCATGGTACCGAAAACATAACAGCAAACATTATTAATAATACTTACAGGTTGTGATTCGGAGGAGGACGAAGCTGATCCATATACACTGGGTACTGAGCCCTCCTTCAGGAACAACCAGCTTGCGAATCCACAGTTGAATTCATTTATGTTTGTGAAGGATTCGTCATTAAAATGATGAGAATACAATAAAATCGGGATATACTGTTGTGGTATCGTTGCAAATAAGAACTTTAAGCACTTATCCTTCACATGCTCGTCCCTGGGCAGTGAAGACAAAGTGGCTGTACTATCTTTGCATTGTAGAACACAGCGTCTTATTGACATGATGCTATTCAGCTGAAGTATTTGAATGTGTTCAAGACTTCAAGTTTACACTTGCGTCTGCGCGCGCAATAACTGGGCGCGGCCAATATGCTAATGTTTCGTATCTCCGTCACTACGAAACAGCTAATGACTCATTTAAAAAAACAATTCATTTCATAGACTCAGAGTCGACTCTCACTTTTGAAAGACAATAATTTTATATACGGTGCACTTTCAGATATAAAACTTTGCAGGATGTTTTCATTCACTTAGAGCTTTATTACACACTACACGAACAGTCATTTTCAAAAATCCATGATAGGGGCTCTTTAAATAAATGCTTCGTTTATAATGGGGAGGACGTCTTAAGCTATGAAACTTGCAGGAAGTTTTAATAGTACATAGATCTCTTATATACCAAAAGATCAAGGCAAATTTGGTTTCTCATGTCATGACCCATTTAAATAATGAGCTAGTAAAGCGCTCAATGGTTATTCATTCAGCGCGCGCCGCTCAAGCAGCAATGCACGACTAATAATAACGATGATTAATTTAGGACTGTCATATTACATTACATGAGAACACAATTTTTTTAAATTGTTGTGAATTCATTGGGTTTAGTTCCAGGAAGAGCACATCCACAACAGTCACACATTTCTGACAAGCACGCATCTGAGGCGGCGTTGGTGACACGTTGTATTAGTTGTTATAATTGGTTATTAAATAATTAATTTAATGTAATTATCAATCACATCTAAACATTTACAATCCTACTAGCCCTTTATTTAGATTAAAAACCATTCTCATTCATTTGGTGAGGAACATAGCGTTTTGAGCAGCATTTGCAGACCCTGTCATGCTGTTGGCCATATGCCACTGCAGCAGACGCATAATTGATTGTTAATTTAAATGACGATCGATCATGGGAATTTGTGAAAATTCACATCCCTTCAGTTCTATAATTGAAATTTCCAGATCTAGTAATCTTACAGTTACCTTTCTCAGACCAAGTGCTGCTGCTAATGTTTTAAGCTTTTCATACAAGTAGTTTACCAGATAGATTATTATATGTAGACTTAATATAGTTTAGGCTAAGCCTAATGTTTGCAACAGGTGAGCCAGTGCACAATTATTTTTTTATGTATTTTAATTTTCTGTGCATAATTTATTTTGTTAAACTACATAAATGCCATTCTGTACCGTATCCCAACTGTTACAATAAAACATAAATTTTAACATGCATTTTTATTCAGTATATAAGCAATATTTTGCTTTTTATGTTAAAGACACTATTGATACCGTGAGAAATGTACATTCTCAGGAAAATAGCTGCTTATCAGTTAATCGTTAATCAATCGATAAGGTCAATAAATGAATGATTAATGAATTAATCGATAAGTTGCATCCTTAGTGTGCACCAAAGGAGTCTCACTTGGGTCTTGCTTTGGCATCACATGTTGAACTCCATCATATCGCCAGGATTATAATCATCCGGTCTAAAGTGAACGCTACACACTACCGCGTGTTTCGAAGCAGATGCAGAAGTGAAGTCCCGTCTCTTCACCTGTACAAAACGCACCCAGGCTCGGAAGATAGGATAGCACCGTCCTTTTTTTGTTTGGAAACCTGTGGACTCGATGTCCTGACAGGCCATAATTCACAATAATTACCACGACGATAATTAATTGAAATACAACAACCACAGAAAACACTCTGAATCCCGACCGCTCCTACTGAATCCCAGCTTACGCAGAGCCCGGCTGGAGTTGTTGCAACCAAAACAAACACAAGAATTCACCATTGTGACAACTCAAACCTACTCAACTATAATGATAACGACAAGCTCTCTTTTCTTTTACCACCTCTCAGACTACGTAAACTCACACTGAGAACCAGGGCAGCAGCACCTATGTTTAGTTTTGTCGTTACGTCATATGACGCGTTCTCTGGAGAAGGGCGGTTTTTGGGACCCTAGCTTAGAATAGGTACACTTTTAATTAAAGGTGGGGTATGTGATTCTCTTCTTTTTTTTTCAAAATCACTTGAAATCCTATTCATAACCCACTTACAGCCACTGAGTTAGAAGCACTGAAATGAAAATTAAGCAATTTAATCATCTGTGGAAAACTCGAAAAACTCCAGCCTATCATTTCCAAGACCACCTTGAATCATTGGAATCAAGTGTTAGACAAGCAATATGTCAAGGTGTTATAACTGGCTGCAGGCTTGAAGAAAATAAATCCATTAATCCATTACATACCCTGCGCAGCACATTCTCTCAATTTGGTGGGTGTCAATAGTATTGAAGACAGCTGTCAAGATGCAAGTCAGTTCTTCGGCCTCATGCAGTCCCAATATGCATTTTGTGCGGGTTCCACTCGTAGATGGAACAGATTCTTCAATAATGCAGACATCAAGGTAGATTCAAGTCTTTGAAATCATGGGTTGAATCAGCCCATGATTTGAAATTGGGGTTTTTTGCCTCTTCGTACATTTTTTTCACCCATTGGTTCTGTAAGGACTGAGCGGAACGACGGATCATCTAAATAACTAAATGTATTTCTTCCCATAAACCCTGGTTCGTCAACACACACACACATACACAAACTGCTAACACTGACCGAAGTGTCAGGTTACAAGTTTACGACCCAAAAGAATGTACATGCAGGATCTCTCTCTCTGTCCACACTACACACACCCATAAGGACTTTGCTGGAATTTCCAGTCAAAAAGACATTTAACAATACATATTTGATATGTTTTATGTGTGTTTGATGGCCTACGTCCGATTGCAAGATCTGGGAATGTTTGTAGTTTAAAAGGAACCACAAATGCCTATATTACGTATATTTGAGACGCAAACCTGAATTCCTCTCATTGTTACATGTCGTGTTTGAGGTCATTTGAAAACTCTTTGTCTGACGCAGCCAGATATATGTATTGGGTTACCGTAAAAAGTATGATTGCCTGTATAACATCTCTCCTGTTATGTTTAAGAATCTGTGGAAAGGAAAGACAGGTTCTGCCTCTGTCGTAATTTATGTAGATAAAGCTGTCAAACCAAACAAAGACAACTTTCCCGCTCAAGATTTCCTGAACAATGATTGGACAATCCGCTTCAGAGGAGGCGGAAACATCAGGTCTTCAAAAGGACTGGCCCTCTCCTCACCCCCCCTCTTGCCTCTTACCCCCGGCGTCAGGATGTGATTTCTTAGTGATCTCCTCCGGAGATCTTTCATCTTTTTCTTTCTTGCAAGTGCAAGTATTTTATTTCTCATCCAGATTTATTATGCTGTACGGTTGTTGCCTCAAAAGGGGCGATTTTGTGATTCCTTGTTGTCAGGTCTGAGGTTCCGTTGTCCAGGTGAACTTTGCCAAACCGTTGACCCTTACGGATCTCCGTTTCTCTCTCTCTCTCTCTCTCTCTCTCTCTCTCTCTCTCTCTCTCTCTCTCTCCCTCACTCTCACACTCACTTCGATACGTACGTGTTTCCATTGTCTGTCTTTGTCATTATGTTTGTAAATACATGTATTCCTGTAACGTAGTAAATGCATAGGCTAGTTATTTCTTATTAAAATTCATGATACTCATTTGATGGATTGACTGTCTGCTCATACTTCGGGTCACTGAAATGTCTAGATCAAAAGCTACGAGCTTTACAAATTAAAGATACTTTAAAGAGTATTTGTTTATAGGGCGGGAAGGCTAATTCTTGTGGCCACAGAATTAATTTTCCTAAACTCTATAAATTAATCGAGCTAATTAATTTTACCTGTTTGTGAAATGTGGTCCGTGTAAATAATTGCAATCAACTTGTGGTTAATCGCAAGGATTCACATGCATGCAGGTAACAGGACAATATCATCCCTTATTGGGAGATGTATTAACATGTAAGACTGATCTGATACAAACCTGTATGAATAATTATTAATTATGAATTATGAATTATGATATGCAAATTCCCCGTAATCAGATCCACCCCTGAGTCTTTACAGTTCTCTTGGTTCTCTTCACCCATTGGTGAGCCTTTTACTATTTCTGCCAAACTTCCATGGTTACAGTTAGTGTTACTATATTAAATCCACGGTGAATGTTGCTGATCTGTGAACATAAAGCCTATAACTAGTTAATTCATGGCATAATGTTTCACCTGGTTTCCACGTCGTCAGCGCTGTTTGATCCATTAATAACAGAGACATGTGAATGTTTCTCACTAGATCTCGCAGTGATGTTATTACTTCAGTGGTGAATTCAAATGCTTTCTTTACTGGATCTCTTAGCGCTGTGCTGTGTGCTTGATGAAGATCGACTCGCACTGCACTGACATTGATGGTCCAAACTGATAAACGGTCCGTGAAGCACAAAATAATAGCGCAGTTTTGTTCCGCTTTCATTACGTTTCCCATTTGATGTTGTGCAACGTTATGGTGGTCGCGCCAGCGTTCGGTTTGTATGCGTACCGAACCGAAAGCCTCGTACCGAGCGGTTCAATACGAATATGTGTATCGTTACACCCCTGAAATTGGTTGAAACAATACAATACCAGTGAGGAACTGGTACTACGGGGACAGTTTTTTTATGTAGTGGCACGCACGTCAATGTGGGCACGCTTTCTACATTTATTAACTATGCCGCTGCGTGTGGGGAGAGAGTTGACGACTCGTTGGTCGTGTTTATGTGTAGGCGCGCTCATTTTGCTATGGGCGCGTGAACTACACTCATTACACATCCCGCCTGAACTGAGGGATTTGTTATGTGTAGACGTGCGTACTTCGTAGTGGGCACGTGATCTACATTCACAGCTTGAGCTGGGGAAGCAGTTATTGTGGGAACAGTGTTTGTGTGAGGGCACACGCACTTCATAGCCTAAAAAATAAGGTAACGTTAGGAACAAAAATCATCAGTGATACATTTGCGACCCATTCAAAATTATGGTCGCAATGGCATTTCAAAAGGTCGCATATGCAACCATTTTGGTCGCAGTGTAGTTCCCTGTCTCTGGCCTAGTTGCTGATGTGACATGTTGGCTGATTTTAGTGTTTTATTTGTTTTTGGTTTTTTTTGGCTTCTGTTTTTACCTACTGGTTCATCTCATTGAATTAAAAAAAAAAAAAATGTGTGACTTTTTTTCCTTAAAGGATTAGTTCACTTTTAAAAAAAACTTTTGTCTTTCTTTCTTCAATCGAAAAGAAATTAAGGTTTTTGATAAAGATTCCAGGATTTTTCTCCATATAATGGACTTCGATGGAACCCAAACGGTTCAAGGTCCAAATGTGCAGTTTCAGTGCAACTTCAAAGGGCTTTAAATGATACCAGACGATGAATAAGGGTCTTATCTAGCGAAACAATCGGTCATTTCAAAAATAAATAAAAAAGTTAAAGTTTTATAAGCACAAATGCTCGCCTTGCTCTGTTCTGTGATGTGCGTTCGTGATGTCACGTAATACGCAATTACGTTGAAAAGGTAACGCTTCTGTCCTGACAAATTTTCTTTTAGCCTTTTTAATATTAAAACACCCAGGATACGCACACGAAATGGCCATTTTAAACGATAAACTGACACAAAGACATTTGAATATGTGTATATGGTCCTCACATTTGTCAAGTATATTTATATTGCGCTTTTCACAATATCAATTGCATCAAAGCAGCTTCACAGTATCAATCAAAACAACATAACAATGTTCGTTTCTTAGTGGAAAACCATCCACGTTTGGTAGAGCTGATCAATGGTATTAATGATTGGTTAATTAATTTGAATATCCCCAACTGAGCAAGCCAAAGGCAACAGTGGCAAGGAACCGAAAAACTCCATCAAGTGACTTAATGGTGTCCAAAAAGAAATGTCCAAAAAATCCATTAGGTGACCTAATGGAGAAAAAAATAAAAAAACTTGGGAGAACCCAGGCTCAGTCGGGGGCCAGTACTCCTCTGGCGTTTATGAACTACAGGCCGGATTTACAGTAACTGTAAGATAAAAATGTATATGAATGTCTCTAAACAGACTGATAAACGCTGATGGTGTTCACATGCGCATTAAGAATTGATTCTATAGTTATGTGCGTTTGGATATATGTGCGCAGGTTTGTAATTCCCTATAAAACCATGCCTGAACAAACTACTTGTCTTGTCTATAAATTTGATACATAATTTTGTTTTATTTTATCACTTCGGGGTAGGTACGCGAACCGCATTTCACAATGCTTTATTTGTAGAGTGGGAAAGGGATCCTCCATAGGAAGAGGCTAGTTGGCACTTCAGCACTGCATTGTCATCGGGTCCAGGTGAAGCTCCTCGTCAGATCTGGATACGGCCTGGAACCGGCAGGCTGCGGGAAAACCTCGGGATAAACAAAGACACTCAAATTAGCGTAGATGACATTCTTCTTATGATGTAACGAGTACATCATGATTTAAGGGAAGTTTTCCCAGTTCCGGCTGACCTAATCTATGCAGCCTAACATAGAATTATAGAAGTCTATAATGTATTATGTGTATGCTAGGGCAAAGAGATGTCTTTAATCGAGCTTTGAACTGACAGAGTGTGTCTACTTCCCGGACAATGGTAGGAAGACTATTCCAAAGTTTTGGTGCTAAATAGGAAAAGGATCTACCGCCAGCAGTCGATTTTGATATTCTGGATATTATTAACTGGCCGGAATTTTGAGATTGCAATAGACGTGAAGGACTATAATGCGTTAAGAGCTCGCTCAAGTACTGCGGAGCTAAACCATTTAGTGCTTTGTAAGTAATCAACAATATTTTAAAATTTATACGATGTTTAATAGGCAGCCAATGCAGTGTTGACAGAACCGGGCTAATATGGTCATATTTCTAGGTTCTGGTAAGAACTCGAGCTGCTGTGTTTTGTACTAGCTGTAGTTTGTTTATTAAGCGCGCAGGGAAACCACCCAGTAGAGCATTACAATAATCTAGTCTTGATGTCATGAACGCATGAACTAATTGTTCCGCATTTATCAATGAGAGCATATGATGTAATTTAGATTAATTTGGAAAAATGCGGTTTTACAGATACTAGATACGTGACTTTCAAATGAAAGATCGGCATCAAAGAGCACACCCAGGTTCCTAACCGACGACGAAGACTTAACAGAGCAGCCATCATCAAGTGTTAGACAGTATTCTAGGTTATTACGTGTGGACGTTTTTTGTCCAATAATCAGAATCTCTGTTTTTTCAGAATTTAGTAGTAGGAAATTACTAATCCAATTTTTTTTAATCAGCTATGCATTCCGTTAATTTTGTGAATTGGTAAGTTTCGTTAGGTTTTGAAGAAATATACAGCTGAGCATCATCGGCATAACAGTGAAAGCTAATTCCATGTTTCCTAATGATATCTCCTAATGGCAGCATGTACAGAGTGAACAGCAGCGGTCCCAGTACTGAGCCTTGCGGTACGCCATACTGAACTTGTGATTGATAAGACATCTCTTCATTTACTGCTACAAACTGATAACGGTCAGATAAGTATGATTTAAACCATGCTAGTGCAATTCCACTAATGCCAACATAGTTTTCTAGTCTATTTAAAAGAATGTTGTGGTCAATTGTGTCAAATGCAGCACTAAGATCAATTAACACTAATAGAGATATACAACCACGATCGGATGATAAAAGCAAATTATTTGTGACTCTAACGAGAGCTGTCTCGGTACTATGGTACGGTCTAAATCCGGACTGAAAATCCTCGCAGATATCATTTCTTTCGAGAAAGGAACACAGTTGTGAGGAAACTGTTTTTTTCTAATATCTTTGACAGAAAAGGTAGATTCGAGATCGGCCTGTAATTGACTACTTTTGTGTGATCAAGTTGCGTTTTTTTATCAAGCGGTTTTATCATAGCCAGCTTAAAGGTTTTTGGTACGTATCCTAGAGACAAAGACGAATTAATGATATTAAGAAGAGGATCTATGACATCTGGAAGCATCTCCTTCAGTAGCTTAGTCGGTATAGGGTCTAACATACAAGTTGTCGATTTAGATGAATTAATTTTTTTTTTTTTTTGCAGAGTTTGCAGTTTGCAAAATTCTTCCTCTCTTATAGCAACAAATGAATAACATGTTTCCTCATGGAGCCTACAATGCATTCCCTGATCCGATACTGTAGTAGACGGTTGCATAGTTAAAATTTTGTCCCTGATATTATCAATCTTATAAGTGAAGAAGTTCATAAAGTCATTACTGCTGTGTTGCTTGGACACTTCTGGGCTTGAAGCTTTCTTTTTCGTTAGTTTAGCCACCGTTTCAAATAAATACGTAGGATTATGTTTATTTTCTTCTAATAGGGTTGAAAAATAAGCAGATATAGCAGCTTTTAAGGCCTCTCTGTAAGCAATCGAGCTCTCTTTCCATGAAACCCGAAATACCTCTAGTTTTGTTTTCTTCCATTTGCACTCCATTTTTCTGGCTGCTCTTTTAAGGGCCTGAGTGTGCTCGTTGTACCACGGCGTTGGACTTATTTTCTTTAATCTTCTTTAAGCGCAACGGAGCAACTGTGTCTAAAGTGCTGGAAAAGAGAGAGTTAAAAGTTTCTGTTGCAATATCAAGTTCTTCTAAGCTATCCAGGATGCGGAGACGATGAAACTGATAAGGAAGATTATTGATAAAGCAATCTTTAGTGGCAGAAGTTATAGGTCTAACATATTTATAACACGGAGTCGGCTTTGCAGCCTTGGCTAAATGTAATTTACATGAGACTAGATAATGATCTTAGATGTCATCGCTCTGCTGCAGAATTTCAACAGCATCAACATCTATTCCATGTGATAGTATTAGATCTAGAGTATGATTACGACAATGAGTAGGTCCTGATACGTGTTGTCTAACTCCAATTGAGTTCACAATGTCTGAAAATGCCAATCCCAATGCATCATTTTCATTATCTACATGTATATTAAAATCACCAACTATTAGTACTTTATCTGCAGCCAATATTCCAAATTCCAAATTCTTTGATAAAATCTTTATGGTGCCCTGGTGGCCTGTATACATGTGGCCAGCAGAATTTTCAAACGTGATTTATCGTTTACACTATGTATTTTTACATTTAAGCACCAACACTTCAAAAGAAGTATATTTAAAACTAGATTTCTTAGTGGTTTTGAAAATATTCATATAAATTACAGCAGCACCTCCCCCTTTGCCTTTCAGACGAGGTTCATGTTTATAACAGTAATCTTGTGGGGTTGACTCATTTAAAGTAATGTAATCGTTTGGTTTTAGCCAGGTTTCTGTCAAACACAGCACATCTAGATTATAATCTGAAATCATATCATTAACTATGAGCGATTTTGAAGTAAGGTGTAGAGTCTGGACCAATCAGACACACACTAATTATTCATATTCATTATATTTAATGAATATTAAGGTCTATGAAACTCCCCCAAAACTAACATCACAAATGAAGTTACTATGTCGTATGTCCTGTTACAGAGCACCTTAACACCCGTTAGGAGTGCGACAGCGCAACTACATCGTCACTGCAGCTGCAGACGCGCGCGAGTATTCACACTGGATGTACAGCGTCACAACAGCGGCTCCCAGGCTACATATAAGCATTTCTTTACAAAGACTTTTGTTAAATTTGTTTTTAGAAGTTGGTCATAAACTTGATAGACATGAAGTTTGTTCAAAACCCGGTAAACTGAATAATTAAAAACAAGTTTAATGGGTTTTTTCTTTATTTTCTTTTCTGACATACTGCAGTTCTTGTTAAAACACACTAGACATGCAAATTCTGTGCGTTTTGGGCACTTTTTGTGCGAAATCATATTAATTTCATCCATCAAAAGTGTGCTTTCACTTTAATTGAGCGTGAGCAGCGCAGCAAAAATAGACTCGCCACCGAAACCCCCGCTTCACTGCTGCTCACGCGACGCTCCTGCTTGCAGTGTGAACGCACTCATTGATTAACATGCACGCCGAAAACAATACGCGCCGCTCACGCTTGCGGTGTGAAACGGGGGTAAGACTGATAGCAGACTTTTACGACCTCAAAGGAATGTGACCACATGTGCAAGAGAAAGAGAATGGGAAGATAGAAACAGACTTTAAGACAGACTTCGCTGCATTCATTTATGGATGAACTTATCTATAAATTAACATGCATCTCCGGACATTGTGTGTGATAATTTAATGTCTTGTGTAGTGTCTTTTGATACTATTAGTATTATTGTTTTTTTTATATATATATATATATATATAATTAGAGCCAGACGTCAATGTTACCTCCCCTATAACATGTTTGGTCTTTATAAACTTATACTTTGAAGATCTAAATGATTGTGTATATGATATGTTTATAGCTGCGATAGCTAAGACTCTTTCCTAGTTTGCTCATCGACAAACCAACCAGCTCCACATGCAAATAAGCACGTTTTGGAACAAAGATCCATAAATCAAATTCTCCCGCTTGGAATCTCACCTTCTTATTGGACAAGCCAACCCTAAAAGGTGTGGTCTCTCTCCGGCTTTAAATAGCCGCTACACAAAGTCTACCCCCTCTTCCTTTTTTCCATCCGACCACAACACTGTTTCTGAGGATACAGGGGGAATCCCTTCCCCCTTCACTGGGGGCCCTAGGCCCAGCAGGCCGTGAGCACCATCGGCCGTGCTTTCATGCTCCCAAAAAGGAGTTAGACTGCTTTTCTTCAATCCAGAAACTGCAACCTTACCAACTGAAAAGGACAACCTCATGAGTGGCAGAAGAAGGCAGAAGAAGTCCGTCGCAACTCACACCCTTTACTCTGCGTGTCCTCCCCGGACCAGGGCTGGCAGGCCACAGTCTGTACTCCAGCCATGAGAACAGAGTCAAACCAACCATGCAAGTTCATTGTAACGAATGTACACAATAATAATATACATAAAATGTATTTAAGGGGGCCCGGAAGGCCAATTTAGCTCAAAAGGAATGATTCATCGATTTGCAATGAATCTTGACCGAATCACTATGGAACCGAGCAAATGACTCGTTTAGAGTTCATTTGAACGGGCCGTAATTATAACCTTGGTAACAGATAGAAATATCCAATCTATAGTGAAACACTGTATTAGCAAGGTAACTTTAGATCGACAGTACAAGACATTAAATGTGCAAGCACAACACAAGGCAAATATCTTTTCAAATATAAACAAGACTTTATTGATTATCCTAAAACATAAAACTAATATCTAACACAAACACACGCACACGCATTCATACAAGTTGCAGAAAGAAAGAGAGTGAGGAAAGAATGAGTTTTAAGAGTGAGATAGTGAAATCCCAAGTTTCTATATGCACTTATAAGACATGACCTGAACGAACCATCAATCATTAATTTAACCCTTCTATCGTTTCTTTGGCGGGTTATTTAGTTTTATATCAGTGCACCAGTTCAGTTAAGAGTCTGGAGGTACTTGCGTTCGCGTTGCTTTGGGATTCCCTTTTCGTCGGTGTGGAGGGGGTTCCCCGGGTCCGTTGTTTGGCTGGCTGTCTCCTTGTGCCTGCCAGATCTTGGGCAGCCAATCACGTGGTGTGTTGGCGGATGGATGAAAGTCTTTGAAGTTGGAAGGGCTTTGCAGTCGAAACGTTTAAACGAAACTTTGCAGCAAAACTTAACTTTGACCCGAGACTTTTACGAAAAAGAAAATAAAGGAAGAAATGAAAGTAAGACGAGTTAGATGGCTTGAATGAAGCTGTTTTAAACCCTGATCTTAATTTGGGTCATTTTCTCTGCTCGTCTACATTGCTCGTCCGTCTACTTTTTCATGGCTCTCCCTAGAGCATCCTCTTCAGCTCTCTCCGTATTTTTCCTAAGAACTCCGAAGAAGAACTTTCGGAAAAAGAACTACAAGAAGAACATCTCTGAAGAAGTCGAAAAGAACTAGCACTCGCACTCTTTGTTCGGGTCTTAAGATTTTATCTCAAATGTTTGTCCCGCCTCCTGGAGGAATTCGGACAATAAGATACTTATTGAGAAGGGGGTATTTTCCATCATCCCCCTCGCATCGTAAATCATGTGTTATCTGTGGTCTGCTTTACTCTGCAGCTGAGCAGAGGCTTTAGTTTAGACATAATTTCCATTTTAAGACCATAAACATTTTACACAGATTTCAATCAAGCCATCGTCTGAATTAAAAAACATGTGGTCGCATTGATACACGATACACTTTCATTCACACAGGTAATGGTTACAACAATCACACGACTTTTATGTGATCTAAGCATAATAGACACATACAGGGGTCATATATTGTAGAAACACATAGAAATATGGTTGAACGATTATATTTGATTATATCAAGTCCATCAAGAATTGTTTTGGGATGAGTTTTATGGATTTTGATATGTAAAGTCTCTTGTCTCTGTGGGTTTTAATGGATCTCCACACTGAGGTCATTCAACGGTCTTCAAGAAGGGGGTAGTCTGTTTTACATCTTTGTCATGGGATTAACTGACCTCGTGGCGTTAACTTGGTACTATCCCGTGACCTCTCTGTCATGGGATTTTGGTCCAAAGAAAAGGCCCTGAGCAGTACCATTTCTGAACAGATCTGTCTTGCAAAATTACCAAACGTTGACAATTAAAGTATTTTTCTGGTTGCAGACTCTCTGGAGCCTGTGGGTGATTTATGGCTCTGGGTTTGGTGATTTGAGTCTGGAATGTGAAGACTCTGTGTGGGATTATGCTTGACTGAATCACATGGAAGATTCAGTTGTGTTTGGGTCCATTCTCGTTGTCGCTACATCATCATATCTTCTTCCAACGAAGAAGAAAATGATTGAGACTTCAATATTTGACACTCGCAGAATCATCAACAACTTCAATTTTCAACAACTTTGATAATAGTGTACGCTATTGTCTATAAATTCTACATTATTATGACCCTTATTCATCGTCTGGTATAGTTTAAAGCCCTTTGATGCTCTGAAACTGTCATTTGGACCTTGATCCGTTTGGGTTCCATCGAAGTCCATTATGGAGAAAAATCCTGGAATCTTTTCATCAAAAACCTTAATTTCTTTTTGACTGAAGAAAGAAAGACATGGACATCTTGGATGACATGGGGGTGAGTAAATTATCAGCAAAAGTATTTTTAAAAGTGAACTAATCCTTTAAATACTGTTAATGTATTGTTAAAACCTGTTACCTGGTTTAAATAAATGGCAAACAATATTATACTGTACCATAATCAATCTTTTCTTTATTTTTTCCATTGAGTAAAAAGTCTGTTTGGAATGTCTGTATACATTATGCTACTTATAGGGATGTTAATGGATATCAGACAATCGAGTAAATAGAAAACGTATTTATATTCTAACTTTTTTATACTGTAGAATTATAGCTGGAACCATTTCCAGTACTTTGCCAGTACTTTGTGAAATTACAGCACAGCCATAAAAATTAAAAACTGTAGAATAACAGTAAATGGCTGGAACCACAGCTGCCAGTACTTAACTGTGAAATTACAGCATTGTTGAAACCGTAAAATTGCGATGAAGGGCTGGAACCACAGTTGCAAGTATTTTACTGTAAATGGGTGAATTTTTTTACAGTGTATCTTCCTTCTTGTTATCTCCTCTCTTAAAATAATTGGAGACTTACAGGACCTGTCAGTAGCTCCTTTGAGCCAAGAATTTGCACCTGGCATGGTGAAAGCCTTTCTTCACCCTATACCTTATGTGCCTAAGGTCCCCACTAATATTTCAGGGCCTATTATGTTGCAGGCCTTTTGTCCTCCTCCCCTTTCATTCTTCAGATCAGGAGAAATTGAATCTGCTGTGCCCAGTAAGGGCTTTAGATGCTTATGTCTAGAGGCGTTCCCTCTGCGTCTCGTTCCCTCTTCATGGAACCAGGGCTACCTACAGTTGTAACCGGAGACATTTTTGTTTAGTCAAGTTTAAGTTGACTAAACATCTAGGCAGTTTGGGCTAGTTTTAGTCAATGAAAATTTAGTCACATTTTCATCATGCTGCATAATGGTTACATTGATCACAAATATTTTGCTCAAAATTGTAATTGCAACAGTCATTGTTTGCACTTTCACCAGAATTATTGCACTTTCATCTAAGTACAAATCAAGATAATGTCAACTTGTACGCATGCTAACAACAAATAGCTTGACCCATTCTACAACAAACAGCTTTACTCATTCTACACTAAAATAAGGTAAGACAAATAAAAAGAGAAAATATGAATTCTATTACTTGTACAAAATAATAATAACAATAAAATATTCATCATAGCTCAGACAAAATCTTTGGCTCTGGTCTAGGCTCCCCCCTCCCCTCCACCAAACTCCACCTGTGAGGCCATCCCATAATCGCAGATTGTATAAATGTATACTGCATGCTGTACCCACCAGGTCCATTTGTCTGTGTCAGTTATGGCGCGACTGTATGCAACTTTTCTCACATTTTGGCCTCTTCTGTGTGTTAGTGTGCAGAATCAGTCTAATGGCAAAGATAAGTGCATCTATCAAGGAGATGAGGATACTTACAGCTTTTACCAGGGAGGAGATGTGGTTCTGGGAGGGATTTTTCCTTTGCATTCCAGCACATTACCAGTGGTTTCAACTTTCACGTCCAAACCTAAGCTAATCGAATATAAATTGTGCGTAATGGTTAAGATAAGAAAGAAAAGAGAAGATAAGAAAAATAGAACTGTTTTTAAATCATATTAACTTATTTGTTTGACCTAATTTTAAATAAGTTTACTTTGTTTTATTGCAATTTTGTAATACATTTGATACGTGTGTGTGTGTGTGTGTGTGTGAAATCTGTTGCAGCTTTACCCCTCGAGCACTGAGGTGGATGCAGACGATGGTCTTTGCTGTAAGAGAAATAAACCAGCGGCAAGACCTTTTGCCAAACCTATCTCTGGGCTACCACATCAGGGACAGCGGTGATGACATACCTTTATCTGTCAAGAGGTCTCTTCTCCTGGTTAATGGACAGCCTGAGAGGGGCAGTGGACAAAGCTGTGAAGACACTCAAAAGCAACCGAGCCCTGTAATTGTGGGAGAGGCATCATCAGGAGTCTCCATGGCTGTTCTGAGAACTCTAGGCTCATTCAAAATACCCTTGGTAAAACAAAATCATTTAACATTATCTCTTATCACTTTGTCTTGGTAATACATATTGTAAACTTGATGTATGTTGTCTGGTTATTCAGATTCCATTATGGTGTGTGTGTGCATATTTACATTTTGCTTTCCAGAATGTAATATACAAAGTATATGTTGATTTGTTCCAATGACAGTTTTATTAGAGTGATATCCGGTTGTTGCCTTGTATTTATAGTGCATTGCTAATCTTACTAAAATTGTGTTTTCATATTTTAGGTGAGCTACTTTGCATCCTGTTCCTGTCTCAGTAACAAGAGAGAGTTTCCAGCATTCATGCGGACAATGCCAAGTGATCTATTTCAGATTAAAGCTTTGGTGAAACTTGTTCATTATTTTCAATGGACATGGGTCGGGGTGATCGGTGTGGATACAGACTATGCTCGGTTTGCCATCCAGCTCTTCCTGAAAGAGTCAGAAATATTTCATATTTGTCCTGCTTATGTTCGCATTTATCCTGTTGCACTAACGCAAGATGCAGCAGAGGAACTTGTGAACATTTTAAAATCTTCTTCTGCCACAGTCATAATTAACTTCTCTGTGGATTCATATCTTCATGGTATCCTGAAAGAGTGCAGACAGCAAAATCTCACACATCTTCAGTGGATTGCCAGTGAGGCCTGGGCAACATCAAAAGCCCTCTGGGAGGATTTTGATGATCTGTTAAAGGGAACATTGGGTTTTGCCATACGGAAAGCTGATATCCCAAATCTTGAAAGTTTCCTTAGAAGAGTAAATGTTTCTGTTGTGCAGTTGTCCAACTTTCTCTCTGAGTTTTGGGAAGAGACTTTTCTTTGTCGGCTGAATGGGTCCTTAAATACTCATGTACATGGAGAAGGGGCACAGAACTTGCCACCCTGCAATGGCAGTGAGAGTTTGGATGATGTGTACACTCTTTATTCAGATGTGTCACAACTCAGAGTGTCCTACAATGTTTATAAGGCTGTGTATCTAATTGCACATGCACTACACGACATGAGCACATGCGTCCCAGGAAAGGGCCCCTTTCAAAATGGGACATGTGGGAGTCTTTATCAAATTCTGCCATGGCAGGTTTGTCTGCTTTACATTCTCAGCCCATACATTCCCATATACATATATATATATATATATATATATATATATATATTACATATATGTGTGTGTGTGTGTGTGTGTGTGTGTGTTTGTGTTTAATATGTGTGCTTTATTTTGCATCATCCTGTCTGGCAACCTTCACCTTAGCTCCTGCACTACATGAAACAAACACATTTCACAACATTAGGGGAAGAGGTCAGATTTGATGACAGCGGTGATCCAATTGCATCCTACGATCTGATGAACTGGCAAAGAGGGTCTGATGGCTCCCTTCAGCTAGTGAGGGTGGGATTCTATGATGCCTCCCTTGAAGAAGACAAGGACCTAATAATAGATGAGCCAGTTATTATGTGGCACAGAGGAGAGAAGGTGTGTGCCATCCCACTCATCACCAGATATTGTTTACTATGTTTACTTTTCATTCAACTCTACTTAATGTTTATGGCTGAACTAAGAAGAATCCAGTTTTATAATTTAAAATTGAAGTGCACTGTTGATTTTATTTTTTGTAGTAAATGTACACATTTGAATTTATTACACATTTATTACGCAATTATTCGCTGTTTTATATAGATGTTCCAGCAATATTTTAGGTTTTTACATTGGTCAGTTTATTAGATGAGTGATTATCTGTCTGATATTTATCTTTGCAAAGAAAGTACTTAATGATACACACTCTAACAGAGTTCAGACTAGTGTTTGTCTACTGTTTGTTCTGTTGTGGTCATTAGGCACCAGAATCATTTTGTAGTCAAAGCTGTCTGCCAGGCTCCAGGAAGGCCAGGCAAAAAGGAAAGCCAGTTTGCTGCTTTGACTGCATACCGTGTGCTGAAGGAGAGATCAGTAATGAAACAGGTGTGAATTTCTTCACAGCTTCACAATGAATGGTAATCAAGAAGAAAGAAAACTGGTGTTTTATGCTCCCTTATTCCCCCAATTTTTCCACAGACTCGGTTGATTGTCTGACATGTTCAAAGGAAACATGGCCAAACCAAGCCCAAGACCAGTGCATTCCCAAAACATTAGAGTTTTTGTCTTTTGAGGAGCCCTTGGGAATAATCCTGTGGGCATTTTCAGCATTCGGGGCCTGTGCAGCATTAGCAGTGCTTGGTGTGTTTATAATGTTCAGGAAAACACCAGTCATACGAGGAAACAATATGGAGTTAAGTTTCCTTCTCCTCCTGTTTCTCTGCGCATGCTTTCTGATTGGCCTGACATTTATAGGGAAGCCCACTGACTTGTTATGCCAGATTTGCTATCCAGCCTTTGGAATCAGCTTTACTCTCTGTATTTCATGCATCTTGGCAAAAACTGTAGTAGTTTTAATGGCATTCAGGGCCACCCTCCCTGGAAGTAATGTCATGAAGTGGTTTGGCCCTGCTAAACAAAGATCAAGTGTAATCTTGTGCACTTTTGTGCAAGCACTTATTTGTATAATATGGTTAACAACTAAGCCACCTTTTGCTGCATATAACACCAAGTTCATGAGTGCAACAATAGTTGTTGAATGTGCTGTAGGATCTGAAATTGGTTTTTGGTGTGTGTTAGGATATATTGGTTTCCTATCTTCTTTGTGTTTCTTATTGGCATTTTTGGCCAGAAAACTACCAGACAACTTTAATGAGGCCAAATTCATCACATTTAGCATGCTTATATTTTTTGCTGTGTGGATAACATTCATTCCAGTTTATGTGAGCTCTCGTGGAAAGTATATGGTTGCTGTCCATGTCTTTGCTATTCTAGCTTCTGCCTTTGGTCTCTTGCTGTGTATATTTGCTCCTAAGTGTTATATTGTACTTCTAAAACCAGAGAGAAATGACAAAAAGCAAATGATGAAATAGTACAGAAATAAAATCAGTTATAAGGTAGCCTGGTTGACACCAGACCTTTCTCAGTTGTAACTGAGAGTGGGTCTGCACTGTAAGAAAAAATACACCATATCTACTCAATAAAAATGAGGCAACAGATTACAAGCAATATTATTAATTAAGTTTCACAAGGTTTGGTATTGAGTAAATATTAATTAAATGAGACCCTTAATAGTTATCCATTTAATATGAGTAGATTCTAATAGAAAATAGTACAGAATTAATTATATCTTAAACTACTCTACTCAATAAAAATGAGGCAACAGATTACAAGCAATATTATTAATTAAGTTTCACAAGGTTTGGTATTGAGTAAATATTAATTAAATGAGACCCTTAATAGTTATCCATTTAATATGAGTAGATTCTAATAGAAAATAGTACAGAATTAATTATATCTTAAACAAAAATACTGAGTTGATTTGAAAAAGATAAACTCCCTAATCGTGTAAATAGTACTTATAGAAATTAATTTAATTCTACATATCAATGATACATAATTGAGTAATAATCATCTACATTAATCCGCACATTGATTTGAATTTAATCAATGCAATTAATTAAATCTAAATATTCCTTTCTTAGGAATAATATGGCCCAGAAAGTACAGAACTTAAATACTCAAATAAGAATTTTATTAACAATTCACTTTTGTGCTTTCAACACATTGTAGCACAACATGTAAACTGCAACCACAGTCTCATTTCAAGCCAGAAGTTGGATCTTGCATTTCAAACCAGACATTTGAAAATGACAGAATGCTGACTTCAAACTATTTTGTAAAAACAAAACTAATTGCCATGTTTCAATACAGAATGATGATGTGTCCATAAACCTGTTTCCATGCTTTCACCTCACTTAGCCACTAAATTGGGTCAATAATGATCTTAAAGAAACATTTTTGATGCATTCACCAAAACAAAAGCAGAAAAGTGCAATTTGTACAGAGTAAAAAACATTTCGTACTTTGAACCACAATAGAAGTCCAAATCAGTGCTAACTTACAAACATAGCACTTTCAGATGTGCAATTCCCAAGCTCTGTAGACATTGTGTAGCACAACATGTACACTGCAACTATAGTCTCATTTTCAAGAAGTTTGCTCACGCATTTCAAACCAGAACTTTGAAAAGGACAAAATGCTGACTTCAACTATAATAAAATAAAATAAAAGATCAATAAAGATCTTAAAGAAAAATACTCCATAATGGCATGTGCCAAAACATAAAGTGCAATTTATACAGAGGAAAAAACATTTGTACTTTGAACTTACAACAATTGAAATGGAATGAAATGAAATGTCAACTTTGGTTGACAGCTTTGAATCATCCAGTTCCAAGAAAAGTTTTTGGAATACCTCAAATGTGTACTTCAGCTGTCTGGGATAATCGAGATTCAGCGCGTAGGTCAACCCAAGGAGGACAGAGCAAGCCCTTGCAATATCTCCAAGTCCAGTGATGACTTCCACGCCCTCTATGACGATTCCAATGTTCCTTGGGTTGTTGCTTGTAGAAGGTCCAGGCTTTGGGGTCACAGTAATGGCCATTATGACCTGTTCAAGTTCCTCCAAGTTCTCAGTGTCCTGCAACATGAAATTGTTAGTGTCTTAGTATAAAACTGTCAGAAATATATTGCAAGCATATCACATTACTAGACAATACATTCATTATTGTTTTCATAGCTTATAAATCTATTTTATTTCCTCGCAGGCCTTGCTCTCAAATTATTCTTTGTTTTGTTTTCTTCTCTATTTTGATGTTTTTGCAGTCTACAAATGTTCTTCCATTGTAATGAGGGATTTATACTGTTCTACTATTATATCCCTCTCTATGTACAGTATCTTCATCCCTCTAGTTGAGTTCAGAGATTTAGAGAATATATGACAAGGAGCACTGAAGCTGTAAAAAAAAAATTAAAAAAAAAATACTACAAAAAACAAAGGTCACAGAAGTAGATCAAGCTACTTGAGGAATTAAAGGAACACGCCGACTTTTTGGGACTTTAGCTTATTCACCGTATCCCCCAGAGTTAGATAAGTCCACACATACCCTTCACATCTCCGTGCGTCCCGTAACTCTGTCTGACGCACACACCGCTAGCCTAGCTTAGCACAAAGACTGGAAGTAAATGGCTCCAGCTAGCATACTGCTCCCAATAAGTGACAAAATAATGCCAACATTTTCATTATATGTTGTGATTTGTATAGTCAGTGTGTACAAATAACAAGGACATATGAGACAGCCATCTTTTAACCGTATACATACTGGGAACTATATTCTCAGAAGGCGAAGCACTGCTACTTGGGCGGAGTGATTAGTGCAACACTCTGAGTGAACTCCATGAGCGAACTCTCTGCTCCTCACCACGGGGCTTCTCTATGAGGTGCCGGACTGGACAAGCGAACTGCGCGAGCGAGCAACAGCGCGCGAGAGAGGCCGAATGTGTCTAGCGCGTGAGTGTGTCTGCACCATAGACTGCATGCGCGAGAGAGACCGTCACCGTGTGTGTGTGTGTGTTCATGTTTATATTACATCGTGAGGACCAAATGTCCCCACAAGGATATAGTAAAACGTGAAATCACCTACATTGTGAGGACTAGCCAATGGTCCCCACGAGGGAAATTGATTCATGAACATACTAAATGATGTTTTTTAGAAAATGTAAAAGAGCAGAAAGTTTTCTGTGATGGGCAGGTTTAGGGGTAGGGTTAGAATATACAGTTTGTACAGTATAAAAATCATTACGTCTATGGAGAGTCAAAGATAGTGGACCAGACGTGTATGTGTCCGAATGTGTCTGCACGCGCGAGAGAGACCGAGTGTGTGTGCGTGTGTGTGTGTGTGTGTCACACACACTCGGCCTCTCGTGCGCGCACACACACACACACACACACACACACGGTCTCTCTCGCGCGCTGTTGCTTGCCTGATCCAGTCCGGTGCCTCATAGAGAAGCCCTGTGGTGAATAGCAGAGAGTTCACTCAGAGTGTTGCACTAATCACTCCGCCCAAGTAGCAGTGCTTCGCCTTCTGAGAATATAGTTCCCAGTATGTATACGGTTAAAAGACGACTGTGTCTCATATGACCTTGATATTTGTAAACACTGTGACTATACAAATCACAACATATAAATAGGAAAATGTCGGTGTTATTTTGTCACTTATTGGGAGCAGTATGCTAGCTGGAGCCATTTACTTCCAGACTTTGTGCTAAGCTAGGCTAGCGGTGGGTGCGTCAGACAGAGTTACAGGACGCACGGAGATGTGAAGGGTATGTGTGGACTTATCTAACTCTGGGGGATACGGTGAATAAGCTAAAGTCCCAAAAAGCCGGCGTGTTCCTTTAAGGAAATATGGTCCTTGAATTAAGGTAATGCAAATTAAGTTCACCTACATTGAATTCTTTGATAAGATGTCCCCCTTGTTCTCCAAGGTATTCTATAAGACAACGAAGAACAACCTCTCTGGTCCTCTCAATCGAAGAGTGCACTGAGTCCTGGGGAGGAATGTAACAACTGATAAGTCAATCACAAAAAAAACAAAAAACAAAAAAAAAACACTAAATGTTTCTGAAATTTAGAAATGTAAACGCATGACACCTATTAATTCTGATCGTACTTTACACGCCTGCTTTATACTAATGTATAAAGCTTCGTCAGACCACAAGGCAGAGCTTCATAATGGCTTCAAAGTAGAAAATGTACTGTATATGATTTCGTGATTATCCATTAGCCCCTTCCACACATGCACTGCAAGCCTGAAATTATAAAGTCATCACCTGAAGGAGATGAATGTGTAAGCACAAAGTCTCATGTCTGAATTACCAGATGTGCGAATACAACAGTGAATTCTCTGGAGGATTCACAGCGAGCGATTGGAGGTATTAAAAAGGGTTTTCTTGGGAGTTTTTCCACAGTCAATGTGAGGGTCTAAGTGCAGAGGCTGTTGTCATGATGCTATGTAAAGCCCTTTGACACAAAATGTTTGTAAACTGGGCTATACAAATAAAATTGCCTCAATTTGTAAAAATAAATAAAAATACAACATCTTAAAGGCATGAGCTGTTATTAGTTTTTCCATTTTTAAAATAGGGCAGCAGCAAGTTTCTGGAGGACAACTGTCTATCATTCAGTTTGACCTTATTCATATAATTTGGAAATATTATTGGACAAAGCTACTTCTAATTTTGAAAATGACTGTACCTCCAGCAGTTCCCTTATGATCTCCAGTCTTCTTCCAAGTGCTCCACCTTTGGCACGAAATAGTGTCAGTAGTTTGGGAGTGTGGCGGTCTAACGCAGACATAAATTTCGGTTCCAGAAGTACAGTAGTTGTTCTTTGAAATTCTGCATTGATCTGAAACACAAAGGCAACAAAAGAGACAAAGGTATTACATCAGTTCTTAGCCTATTAAACCTCTTTCGTATAAATTGTCTAATTGTCTATTGTTCAATACTTTTTGTATTGAACAATCAGGAATTACAAATTCCAACTTACTTGAGAAGGGTCAAACAGGGCAGGCCAGCGATCCTTCATGGCTCGAACAGTTGGACACTGATTGATGACTTCATGTCGTCTGAGGGCAAATGTTTTGCTCATTTTGTCTTTGACTATATTTTCATTGTTCTTCTTTTTTGACTCTGTGACCAGCTCTTCCCTTACTATCTCCAAGCTCTGCTCATTTTCACCAGCTGGGTAGGGTGGCAGATAATTGACCTCTGCTCTTTTTGCCTTTTTCACATTTTTTGCAGACTTCCGGTCATCTGGGCATTTATGTTTTAGAGCATTGCATGTGACATCTGGAATACCAAGGCCTCTTAGTTTGGTTTTGTAGTTAGCCATCTTGTATTTAATGCTATTCTGCCATCCAATGACGCCTGAAGAGCTCCCCGGATCCTTCAGACATGGGTGTGCCTTGATCAGTGCTTCAGCGACAGAAAGACGATTCTGGAGTGATGGATAGGGAGTGTATGTATAAATGGACTGAGCTAGCTTTTCAAGTATGTCTGACTTGATGTTTGGCATAGTCAGCAGTGTGCCCTCTTTTCTGTAAACTTCATTGGCTCTTTCAAGAATCATTTCGGTTTCAACAGAGAATCGTGGAATAATAAATTCAGTTGGCCATGGTTTCTTTTGTAGGCTGCTGCTTGGTGACATGATTGCTGAGCTTTCAGATGATGAATCATATGAGCCACAGGAGTCTTGTACAGTGGAACTTGTGGAGGCAGGATCATGTGATTGCTCTGAGGTGAAACTTTCATCGTAGCTGTCATTGTGTAGTACTGGATACAAATTGAGAACAACTGGTTTGATTGTCACAACCTTAATTGTGGCTTTGTGTGTAATTTGAGCAGTGGAGTTGAGAGTAAAAAAGTCATCAAAATCTGGATCTAAATACTGCAGGCTGAAGTCGTCAAGGATACTAAATGTCTGCATGATGACCAAGTTCAGCTCCTCCATTGTCTCTGGTATTCCGGATGAAAGAGTCAGTTTCTCTATTCTGTGACCAAAGATGACCCGGAGCATTGATGAATCCATGTCAGATGGCCTAGTGAGAAGAAAATAATCTTTAAAAAAATATATAGGTTATACCTCCATTAAGCACCAAAATTACTCAAACCCTCAAAAACAAGTGATGCGTGGGCATCCGTTTTTTGGAAATAAGTCAAGTCACAAAAATCACCAACACATGGTTTATGATAGAGGGAGAAGATAGAATCTACTATGTACAACAAATGTGACGTTTCAGTGTAACCACACGCATTCCTGCAACTCTGTAAGCTGCAAGTGGATAGACATCTTGAACGCTGAGGTGATGAACAAGATTCACTTCCTTACAGGTTTCCAACAGAAAAGATCTGAGGTGCTCCAGGTACCAAGCATTGAGTTTCTTGACAATGAAGTAAAAACTGCTTTCCAAGATCAACATCTGTATGATCTCTACAAAATCTGGGAGCCCTCCTGTAGATCCATACGTCAAGATCATACCTGCTGAATACCTTGTTCCATGATATGTCACAGTGTTTGACAACTGTACACTTGTTAGCTGAGGGAACAGTTTCTTTACAGACTCCTGGATGTCAACATGTAGTACTTCCAAAGGCAAAGATGACACTTTACTGATTACCAGGGCAGGCTTAGCCACATTTATTTGCCAATTGTAAGCCATCATCAGCTGATGTTTTGTTGAAAGTGACAGCAAGACATTCTTGAAATTGCTTGAGAACCTCACAACACGCTTGAAGAACTTATGCTTGGCCTCAAAGCGCATAGTCCACAGTCCAACTAGAGGACCAAAGGCTTCTATGAGCGCAGGATAGTGCTCCAAAAAATGGTGTTTGGGTGTCAATCTTAAATTAGGGAAAACTTCTTGCAGTCTATGACGATGCGCAGATATTTTTTGGTCAAGATAAGCAACACTTTCAACGGAGTGGAGAGGGGCCACAGAGAGCTCTACAATGTCCTTAAGGGTCATGAGAATTTGCCACGCTGGATCATCAGAGGGTATCCTTGGGCCAATGATTAGTGGCAGTGACCTTATGAGCGCCCAGTTCTCATGAGCATTTCCTCCTATAGTACCACGACTACCAAAATGTACTGGGATGGACTGAGGGCGGTCAAGATTGTCTGTAAACTTAAACGGAAATTGCTTTATTAAGTCATTAACTTCGGATAATGTGAAGTATTTGTTCTTAATGAAAGTATTCAGACAGTGTGCTATTTCTTTAGGGACAATGCCTTCAAATAGGTCGTGGAGTATGTCAGGAGGGTAACCTCTAACAAAACTGAAGTGACTCAGCTTCTTAGTCAGTGGGCAAGCTTTCTTGACTCCATAGCAATGAGGCAAGGTGAGGTCATCTTGTACAGTTTTGAGATGCAAGTTATGGGTTTCCTCAGTCCGGGGTGGAAATTCCCCACAGCGTACCTCCTTTTGAGAGTATTCAGATTGAGATCCTAAGCAGAACCTGCAAATGTAAGGACCAGTGAAGTTTTCAACAAGTCCACCAAGAGAGTGTGCACCAAGATTGTCTGCTGCCACACAATATACTGTGCCTTTTATGTTCTTTCCAGCACAGGCAACAAAAACTCCTTCTTGTTCCAAGACAGACAGATCTTTCAAGAGAGGCTCTAAAACAATATCATAGCCGAATCTTTTGACATCTTTTGATATCTTTTGACATCAGGCTTTGCAGAGAATGGCCAAGTTTATTGCAGAAAGAGTAGAGCGCAGTCCAGGTGGTACATTTGCCAGGATCCAATAAATTGCAGTGATCTTGTGTTTCTTACGTGATGTCCCTAAAGGGTTGCAAACCTCAAAATCATCAGCATAGCGAATTAACGCTATTCTTGGTTCATCTACAGCAAAAAAAGGATTTTGTTTGAAATTTTTCCCATCTTGAAATGATTCATACTGAGTGGATGAACTTTTTTTTTTCAAAACCTCATGTGCAATATCCTTATTGGTCAATATATGCTCCAAGGTCTGAAGAAGGGGCACATATTGAAAGCTGAGATTCTCCTGCGAATCAAGAATATACTCTACTGGCTGGATAAATTCAAACTGTCTCTTGAAATACTGTCTTCTCTTATACACAGAACCAAAGGGCCCATCTTGTCCCAGTGCCTTGCTTGTAGGGTGTGACTTGCATATTTCCACCACCAATTCATTAACAATGTCCTCCTCCACAGCACAATTATACTTTTTCAAACTTGCATCGACAAGCTGACGGATTACTGGAGCAGAAGTGGTATATATAAAATGAAGCTCCTCCACCAAATCATCAATACATTTACCAGAAACGTTGTGCACACTTTCCAACTTCAAGAGAAGTGAGCCAATTCTTTGGTGAATTTCATTTGATATATCCACTGGAGGATTTATACTGGTATCATCATGATCACTATCACCTGGGACTAAAGGATCAGTTTCATTTGGTAAAGTTTGGTGTTCACCAATGACATCTGTCTTTAAGTCTTCAAGTGAATGAGGGTTGTGCTTTCTGCTTTTGTGCACAAAAAATGTTCCATATATACTGGTCTTAAATGTACATCCAACAAAAACACACTCTACAGTTTCATGACTCCTTAGGTGACTGCCGAGGTGGTGGAAATATTCTTTTTCAGTGGGATATTTAGCTGAGCAAATAACACATGTGAAAGAGAGGACTACTCCTGGCCCCTTAGTTTCATCCTCTGCATGATATCTTGACAAATGTGTGCGGAGGGCACTAATAATAATCGAGACAAGGTACCGAATTTCCAATCTCAAACGTCCTGTGCTGTAGTCTGTAATGCTGCAGAAGATCACCCCTTGTTGTCGCTCTGAATCCACAGACTTTACACTGCCATCTCATTTGGTGGCACCTAAGGAAAAAACACAAAGTTTTAGATATGAGAAGTGCCTTTCAGTTTCACATTTGTACAGATGAAAATCATCCCTGTCTGAAAAATGAAATTAATTAATGCAAAATATTTACATATTTAGATAGATCCTGGATTTTTTAATGAGGGAAAAGGAGTTGATGTCATTTTAATGATTTCAATGATATAACTTAACTTATTTTTTGGAAAACCATATCAAACAAATTATTATTCCAAGTAGTCTTTTTTTTTAAAAATAAATAAAATAAGTGCTCGGAGACACTGAGGGTGTGTCCGCTGAAGGCGACGAAAGCACATACAGCCTCTAACGCGATCATTGGTAACTAAGCAATTCAAGAGAACGAGCGTGAACTCGACAATCGACTACGACCGAAAACAGGAAGTAAATACGGTATGTTCGCTGGCTAATAAAACATATCTTTCACATCTACTGCAGTCAGATTCACCGTGTACACTCTGAATAAAGTCACTCACATGACTGTGCACTTGTAATGACACATCAAGGATGTTAAAGAGGCTAAAAGCAGGTTTAAAACTTGCCCCATTTAAGTCAACAGGGACAGGGTGCAAATTTTAAAAAGAGGATAACACGGTGTAGGCAACACCGATTTTTGTCGTTGTTCTCTGTACTGACAGCACTCCAAATTTACAAAAAAAAATAGCTCAATGTTAAAATTGACCGGAGTTCTCCATTAAGCCTAAAGTCATGAAGATCTCCCCAATAAAAATACACAAATTGAAATAAGCCTTCAGGACGAGCAACATGATGATATTTTAAAGAATAATTAACGGTAGGGGCGACTGTTTTATTCAACAACTGGTTAAATGTGGACTTATTTAGGTCAAAATATAACTTAAATGACTAGCTAGCTGGTTAACAAGACATTCATCACCAGTCATCTTTATGTTAAATGGCCATTTTTTTCCAATGGAGTTCGGCGGCCGGCTCACGAAACTCCAACTATCAAACTAAACACCGCTAATCAGATATGAAACAGTATTCTGTTACTAAAATGTTTTCAGAAACTTTTAGTGTACGATTTAGCTGTAAAATGAGAGAATTTGTGCCATGTTAAGCGTCTTCCCCGCCTGCTAACGTTACGTAACTTACGTTAGCTAACGTTAAGTGCTAACCGCTGTGGACGGACATTACCACACTAAAATTAACCGATTTAAGCATGAAAAGAAATAAAATTGCGGCTCTGAAACGTAACACTGTTAATAGACTGACTTCACGTGGATTTAGGCAAGTTACCTTCACATTTGCAAGTTGCAACAAAACAGTGAAACAACAGAGAGAAGTTACGTTAACTTACCTAAAGTTACCCGGGCGGGAAGACGAGCTCCACACACTGGAAGTAAAGCCAACGGAAGTGCGGCAAGTGCAATCTGAAATATAAGATGCTCTTACAGCGACAACCCCAAATATTTCTCTTTATGGAACCGTAACATTAATCCCAATGTACTTATTTATACAATTTCATAAAAACATACTGAGGATATATATATATATTATAACAACACGCAAAGGACGTAGGAACCATGATAGCGAAAATTCTAAACCGCATCCTTCAAAAAAAAAAGCTTGACGAATTCTTCCAAAATGCTGTGTTCATTTTATAGCGCAACAAAATCACACTACTACATTAATATTTAACGTTAGCCTTGCCAACAGAAGCCAACTTTGTGTTGCTGCTGAGTCTCTTTTTCTGTGATAACTCATTTTATATTGTAATACACTAACTTACATGCGTTCTTCTTACTAGCCCAGTGATAATAAAATAAGTTTTCTTACCTTAGTCAACCAGTTAAATTTTGCACGATGAGCAATGTGGAAAAAGAAGAACATTCACTGTCTGTAGCCTACTCTCTTCAAATGTCGTGTGGCTACTGGCTAGATGGCAGCCCACTGCATTTAAAAAAGGCGCACTTTGACAGGAAGTGCTTTTCAATTAAAATTTACCTGATTACATTAATTTGAATTTACTCAATATTCTCTCCATTTGGGATTAAATAAATAAAATGCTTAAGTTTTATTTAACTACAATGGGTGGATTTTATTCCAAACATTTTTATTTGAAATTTAATTAAATATTTGCCTCAAAATCAAAAACACAATTATATTGAATATATTTTAACCAAGAACATTAATTCAAATCTACATGACCACAGTATCATTTTTTACAGTGTGGGGAAGGTTCATTCATAGTCCATTTCTAAAGGGGCGTCACCAACGGACGTCGCTCAAATGCCTCTGGGTGCAATTGGATAGACTTAAAACAAATCAGAGCTAACGTTATCGTGTAAAGCCCGCCTTAACGTTTGTGATTGGTGCCTCGATTTGGAAAAATTGGAAATGGGCTCTTGGCCAGACTGACTTGGAGAGCAAATCTCAAATTTTCTGCAAGTTCGTCTGTGTTTTCCCAGGCTAGTTATGAGACCAACAGATCATAAAAATAGACAAAATTAAATGATTTCATGTCTATACATTGCCTGGTTATTAAACCTTATTAAATGCATTTTGTTGTTGCTATTGTTATTATTATTATTATTATTATTACAAACCACAAATTTCACATTTAATTTTACTATTCAACAACTCAAATATTGGACACTTCCACAATTTAAGAACGTCACTCAATATTAGTGGTTAAAGAAAATTAATTTTCACAGTTTGTCATAATTGTCATAGTCAATTTAGAAATAAAAGGCATTTTTCCTAGCCTGATTTTAGCCTCTGATTTGAACGCTCTGTTTGAAAGCTGCATTGAGACCCAATTCACATGTTTGCATATGAAATAGCTAGCATTACATGTGGAAATCTCTCGCAATCTTTTACTACATTTTTACTATTACAGCTATAATCTATTCTCATCACATGAAAGGTTGCAGTGATGAGCATTGAGCAGATGACACATTGACAGTTGATTGTGTGAATGAAGTGATTCTCATCATTGCAACACAGTTTCTGCACTCTCACGAATGCTTTCACCAAATAACAATGCAAACACAATGTAAAAAGGCCTGTAAGAGCTTTGTTTTGCAGTGTAACAGCGTCATTAATTCATAACGAGTTTTGGCAAGTGTCCAGATAAACAGTGATTGACAGCTTGGGTGATTGGAAAAGGAGAATTCTTCAATCGCTTTCTGTATATAATTTAATCACAGTTTAAATAAGATTATTTTCATCCTACTAAGAAAAACGATGTGAAGTTGATCATTTAGTCACTGGTTTGATTTACTGATAGATATTACAATATTGAATGATTTTGAGAGAAAGATATTAATAATCAGTCTGAAATTGAATAATTCCATCATTAGAATTAACAAGGTTACATGTTTGTGGCATTGCAGGCAGATCCATATTGTAAAAGTCTTTGCAAAATCGAAATTACGACTGGATTACCAAATAATCCACAGTGAAATGCACCAAATTCAAACAAATAATGCACTGCTGAGGCATTCACATTGTTGGAAAACCCCCCCACTTTTCCTATTATTATCCTTTGGAAGGTAATGGCATTGATCCTGTGTCGATATTTTCTTGTTCTAATGTAACTATTCACTATCGCGCCAGTGGGCAGCGCCAAAGACGTGGTGATGTAGACGTATACTTTGATATTCTTTCGCTGCAATGCAGTGGCGTAGGTTTGATTTTGAAATTGGTGGGGACGGGGACATCAATATATAAATATAAGTTTTGATCGAAATTATTGCTAGGGATATATCAGTGTCACTGGATATTGGTAGGGACACGTCCCTAGTGTCCCTACTAAATTATACACCCCTGCTGCAATGTGACGTCATAAGTCACCACTTCTCAGATCCTGTCGATTTCTAGCCTTGGTTTCAATAAAACCTGTTTTTGGAATAACAAGGAAGTTGAGAGTTTTGAAACTTACAGGATATTTTTAATAGTATAACGACATCTTAACTGTCAAAAGATCAAGGAAAATTTGAATTCTCAGTTCATGACCCCTTTTTAAATACTTAGAAACAAAAAGAGTTCAGCAAAAGATATGGTAGTTGATGTGCAAGCTAACATTTCAAACTCATGACATGTCAACAACCAGGTTATACTAAAGCATACAACTTTAGTTGTTAGTTCACCCAAAAATGTCGTTCCAAGTCCTTTGTTCATCTTCAGAATACAAATTATGATACAGTGCATCTGGGAAAGTATTCACAGTGCTTCACTTGATATGTTGCAGCCTTACTCCAATATGGATTCACAAGTTCACATGCATGAACTCAGATCCAGTAATTTATGCGTATTTGGCGTGCTGTCCGGGAGAGGGCTCTGAGCTCGGAATTTGGCCCGAACACAGAGTACCCCCCCAACCCCCTAGTTTATTAATACCTAAAGGCAGAATATAAGATGAAAAAGTTAGTTATTTTCAGTGCTCACTTAAAACTGCTCCTCCCCCAAACGAATTGCTTGACGTCATAAGAGGGAGACGTCTCCCCAGGTCGCTGAGAAAGTGAGTTTGTGAGCTTTACTGTCTATGTTTGTGAGCTGTGTTGATAATTGTACGAGTGATAGAACGAGAGAATTAGTGATTAGGACATTTATTTATTTAAGTTAGGTAGTTGCCCACATTGACACCTATGAATCAAAACGAGAATGTATGTTTTTATGTTTCCACTGTTCGATCCCACGCCCCTCTCTCACTCACTCACTCACTCACTCACTCACTCACTCACTCACTCACTCACTCACTCACACACACACACACACACACACACACACACACACAAAGACACCTATGAATCAAAACAATAAGGTATGTTTTTATCTTTCCACTGTTCGATCGCACCCGCACCTCTCTCTCACACTCTCTCTCTCACACACACACACACACACACAAATATATTCCAGCATTGCAATCTTGACATCGCAGCCTGTTCATTATAGCCACGGAGCTTCAGAGCTAAGGCGGAGCTACAGATTAGGTGTCCATAAAGAACCCGCGTATCTAACAGTAGTTCCGCATTAATTAATTTGCACGCAAGTTTTATTTATTTGTATATCGTGTATTCTCTGTGTATATTCATGCACCGAACCGTGACGCCCGTACCGTTTCGGTTCAATACGAATACATGTACCGTTCCACCTCTAAGTTATGCCTATACTTACCAAGACACCTGACCAACTCTCCACTGGTTCTCTTCACACCAGATATTTATGTTTCTTCGATAGGAATTATTTAAATTTCTGTTTGGCTCCTCATCTGTCTCACGCCTGGGAGGCTCAAAATTGTATGGCTGTGGGCCATCGTAGGTTTGAGGGGGATTTTGAATCTCCTCACTCAAAACTCTCCATACTTGAATAGAACTTTTTTGGCACGTCTCTTCTGATTTTAAAAATATTTTAAAAATAGGATCTTTACAGAATTGGCTATAAAGCTTACTGTAGGGCAATTGCAGTAATAATTTTAATGATAATTACATTTTCACTCAGACATCTAAACCTTATTTAATATATCTAAAAAAAAAAAATTAACATGACATACACACTTAAGAATAAAAAACAAAAGAAGAAAACCCCTTGGTCGTGAGCCACCACTGCAGGGGTCTCATGTACAGAAGGCCAAAAGTAATTACGTTGGATGCAGCTGCCATGAGACCCAACAGTCTGAAACTGTTTCACAGTGAGTGACTGGCCTAGTTTTACCCCATTTACGGCTGTGAGAATCGCAGAAATACGTGCTGGAGACAATCGTACCGCATCGTTGTTGAATCCCATATTACACCTAGAAAAGTGGTCTTCTGAGCTGGGAGGAGCACAGTCTTCTTGGCGTTGAGCCGCAACCCCAACATCTTTATATGAGACAGAATGACATTGCGATGCCGAACTGCCATCTGCTCAGATTGAGCTAGGATCAACCAATCATTGATATAGTATAATACGCGAATGCCCTGGAGGTTTAGAGGAGCCAGAGCTGCATCCACGCATTTTGTAAAGTGCGGGGTGATAAACCTAGCTAGAATGGTAGAACCCAATACTGGTGTGCTTAGCCCCCAAAAGCAAACCTCAGGAACCTCCTGTGATGAGGATGGGTAAATAAGCAAGCGTCCAAGTCTATTGTGACAAAACAGTCCTCGGACTGAATCTGTAACACAATCATATTTAGCGTAAGCATTCTTTGAACTTGAGATTCTGAAACCTGCTGTTTAATTGACCCAGGTCTAGAATAGGACGCAACCCATCATCCTTTTTCGGAACAATGGAGTAACAGCTATAAAACCTCCACTGCCTGCTGGGAGGAGGAACCCCTTCTATTGCTCCTTTTTGCAGAAGTGTCAGTACTTCCTGCTCCATAAATAGAGCCTGCTCTGGGTCCACCACTGTGTGGAGGACCCCTAGAAATCTGGGTGGACGAGAACCGAACTGAATTCTGAAACCCTTTTCTATAGTGTGCAAGACCCACTGAGAAATGTGGCAGTAGTTTCCACGCTGCCAGAAATTCTACTAAGGAAACCAGTCTCTCGAGACTTGGTTGAATTTGGTTGGATTTGGTTGAACAGTCTCTTTGGTGCCCTGCAGCGGCAAACTGACCATTCTACGACCCTCCTCTGAGGATCGTATGGGGACGCTGACACCTCGGTGCCCTGAACCGCGAACCGGCAGGCATATATCACTCCGTGGCCACCAGCAGGAAAACAACCGAACTGGCAGCTCCTCAGAGAGTCACCCACCAGAGGAGAAACGATTTCTCGAAACCGTCCCTCCCCGGTATAGTTTATCTGTTTTTGCGCGACGCCATTCTCGAACAGCGTCAGTGCTGACATCCTCACATTCATCCATGTCTTTATATACTTTACCCACCAGCGCTGCCTTTAAGATGCCTGGCTGGTAACGTCAGTGTTAATAATGATGACGCCGACTCGGGAGAGAGAAAGCTCACAAGCGTCTCTTTAACCCGAGGCACTGTCATATAGGGGTGTGAAGGTTATTATATAACCGTGAGACCGACGGTTATAGTTGAACACCGTCATTTGAACTCTATAACCGCCAAAACCGTGTTATTAAAATATCTTGCAGAAGGTTATATAATATCAGTGTTGGGGAGTAATGGAATACATGTACCGGCGTTATGTATTCAGAATACAAATTATGATAAACTGTAGTCTGTAGTACAGAACATAAAATATTCATTTTATTTTATTTTTCGTGTTCTCATTTATGAGGAAAAAACAATGTTACGGACGTCAGCGCTCTGAAAGTGGCACTAATATGCTTTAAAACTTTCACAGAGACATCAAACAGAAAGCATAAAACCTTTATTAGGGGCCAAGCACCGAAGGTGCGGAGGCACCTATTGTATCTGTTCCGGTTCCTATTATTAGGGGCCAAGCACCGAAGGTGCGGAGGCACCTATTGTATCTGTTCCGGTTCCTATTATTAGGGGCCAAGCACCGAAGGTGCGGAGGCACCTATTGTATCTGTTCCCGTTCTTATTATTATTAGGGGCCAAGCACCGAAGGTGCTGAGGCACCTATTGTATCTGTTCCCGTTCTTATTATTATTATTATTATTAGGGGCCAAGCACCGAAGGTGCGGAGGCACCTGTTGTATCTGTTCCCGTTCTTATTAGGGGCCAAGCACCGAAGGTGCGGAGGCACCTATTGTATCTGTTCCGGTTCTTATTAGGGGCCAAGCACCGAAGGTGCGGAGGCACCTATTGTATCTGTTCCGGTTCTTATTAGGGGCCAAGCACCGAAGGTGCGGAGGCACCTATTGTATCTGTTCCGGTTCTTATTAGGGGCCAAGCACCGAAGGTGCGGAGGCACCTATTGTATCTGTTCCGGTTCTTATTATTAGGGGCCAAGCACCGAAGGTGCAGAGGCACCTATTGTATCTGTTCCGGTTCTTATTATTATTATTAGGGGCCAAGCACCGAAGGTGCGGAGGCACCTATTGTATCTGTTCCGGTTCTTATTAGGGGCCAAGCACCGAAGGTGCGGAGGCACCTATTGTATCTGTTCCGGTTCTTATTATTAGGGGCCAAGCACCGAAGGTGCGGAGGCACCTATTGTATCTGTTCCGGTTCTTATTAGGGGCCAAGCACCGAAGGTGCGGAGGCACCTATTGTATCTGTTCCGGTTCTTATTATTAGGGGCCAAGCACCGAAGGTGCGGAGGCACCTATTGTATCTGTTCCGGTTCTTATTATTCTTCTTCTTCTTCTTCTTCTTCTTCTTCTTCTTCTTCTTCTTTTTTTTCCGACTGGGCGTCTATGGCAGCCCATAGAGCCGTTTGCGGGAAAGTTGTTTTGGTTTGACATTCTGATAGAGGACAGTCCCAACATTAAATACACCAATTTTGGAGTTTCTAACTCATTCCCTCTAGCGCCACCACCTGTCCAAAATTTCACTTTTATTATGCTAATAGCTTTTGAACCGTATGGCCTATCATCAAAATTCTTTTTTCCCCTTGTTCCTGAGCTCATGCCGATTCGATTGCACCCTATGACGTCATTTACCGTCATACAAATATGGCCGCCACCTTGAATTGTCCAAAAAACCTACTTTTGCGAACTCGTCCTAGACGGTTTGTCCGATTCTCACCAAAATTGCACCAGATCATCTCCAGGCTGTGGTGACAAAAAGTTATGGAATTCAAGTTGATTCGCTTAACCGTTTTCTAATACCGCGCAAATAAATTTTACGTAGCGCTTGCGAAAACAGACGTAAGGCTGTATCTCCGCAACGCTTAATCGTATTCAGACCAAACTTGGTACGTGTCATCACAAGCATGACCTGAGGCTACATGCTGCGTTTTGGCGCAGCGCCACCTACTGGTCCGGAGATATGAAAAATGGCTATTTTTGCTCATAACTTCTGAACGGTTTGTCAAAAAATCATAAAAGTGGTGTCGTTAGATTCAGGGCGTCATGCAGAATCGACTGATATCCAATTTTCCCAGATCGGCCATTTTGGCTGTCGGCCATTTTGAATTATGTGCTAAAATGCTGTATTTTTTGAACGCATGAACGAATTGTTACGAAACTCGGTATGGGTCATCAGTACAATGCCCTGAAGGAGCCTGAGAAGTTTCGAAACAGCGCCACCTAGTGGAATATTTTTTTTTTCAAATGCTTATAACTCTGGCTGTGGTTCACGTATTTTCACGGGAGTCATCTCGTTGAGGTCCTGAATCCTTGCCGAGTCCTACGATACCAAACATGCTAGGTCTCGCTTAACAGTTTGTGCAGCGTTGTGATTTAGCGCTTAAAAAACATTTGGGCATATCTTCGAAACCGCTTGTCCGATCGAGACGAAACCACCGTCAGAAGTTTGGAAACATAGGTCGATAGCTAAACGCCAATGCCCAAATGCGAAAATATTGATAGTAAGGGGTAGTAATATTCAATCAAAGTCACGTGTCAGTCATTTTTTATGAGTTTTTACACATAAATGTCTATAACTCCGAAGTGAATTGAGATATTTTCACCAAAATCGACACACACATGTATGGGCTCACTCTGAGGACACATAAAAAATATTGTGGGATTTCGCCACTTGGTGGCGCTATAATAGAACAAAACATGAAATTCCCATTAACTTTAATACAGTTTTGTGATGTAAAATGCTATACTTAATGAATGCAATTGCTGTAACATTACGAAACTCAGTATGTGCAATCGGCACCATGCCCTGAAGGTACTCAAAAGATTTCCAGACAGCACCACCTTTTGGTCAAAAGTTAAAATTAAATTTCCAAAAATGCTAATAACTTTTGAACATATTTGCCTATTGTAATGATCCTGGCCTTAATAGATTCCTTGGGTCACTACGAGAACATAGATACCAAGTTTGCCGTATTTGGCTGAACTTCCTGTCCGCCATCTTGAATTTCATTCAATACATACTTTTTCGAACTCCTCCTAGGCCGTTTGTCGGATTTTCACCAAAATCGAATCGTATCATCTCCAGACCGTGGCGACCAAAAGTTATGGATTTCGTGTCGATAGACGAAACCGTTTTCGTATACCGCAGCGGCAAAGTTGAGGCATGGTGCAAAAATGACTATTCAGGCTTTATATCTGCAATGCCTCGACATATTGACACTAAACTTTGTATGTGTCATTGTCACTTCACTCTGACCACATCACAAACTTTGAAACAGAGTTTGAAACTGCGCCACCTATTGGTCGAAAGTGATAAACCATTAAATCATCTTATAAGTTACTGAATGTATTATTTTTCAACCATTTGCCGAAAATCCTCTTAAAATGTCTTTAATTGCTCATTGTTGCAGTTGGTCTGACACTTTCAGCCATGTTGGCATGTCTTATCGTCTTCTACTGCTTGGCCCCGTTTAATGGCTGCTTGCAGCTATATTTATTATTAGGGGCCAAGCACCGAAGGTGCGGAGGCACCTATTGTATCTGTTCCGGTTCTTCTTATTATTAGGGGCCAAGCACCGAAGGTGCGGAGGCACCTATTGTATCTGTTCCGGTTCTTATTAGGGGCCAAGCACCGAAGGTGCGGAGGCACCTATTGTATCTGTTCCGGTTCTTATTAGGGGCCAAGCACCGAAGGTGCGGAGGCACCTATTGTATCTGTTCCGGTTCTTATTATTAGGGGCCAAGCACCGAAGGTGCGGAGGCACCTATTGTATCTGTTCCGGTTCTTATTAGGGGCCAAGCACCGAAGGTGCGGAGGCACCTATTGTATCTGTTCCGGTTCTTATTATTATTATTATTATTCCTCTTCTTCTTCTTCTTCCGACTGGGTGTCTATGGCAGCCCATAGAACCGTGTCCGGGAAAGTTGTTTTGGTTTGACAATCTGATAGAGGACAGTCCCAACATTAAGTACACCAATTTTGGTGTCTCTAACTTATTCCCTCTAGCGCCACCACCTGTCCAAAGTTTCACTCACATTTATGCTAATAACTTTTGATCCGTAAGGCCTATCAACAAAATTCTTTTTTCCTCTGATTCCAGAGCTCATGACGATTCGATTGCACCCTATGACGTCATTTTCCGTCATGCAAATTTTTCCGCCATTTTGAATTTTCAGAAAAACCTACTTTTTCGAACTCCTCCTAGGGCGATGCTCCGATTTTCACCAAAATTGCACCAGATCATCTTCAGACAGTGGGGACAAAAAGTTATGGAATTCAAGTTGATTCGTCAAATCGTTTTTGATAAACATGCAAACTAATTTTACGTAGCGCTTGCGAAAACAAACTTAAGGCTGTATCTCCGCAACGCTTTATCGTATTCAGACCAAACTTGGTACAAGTCATCACATGCATGACCTGAGGCAACATGCAGCGTTTCGGCGCAGCGCCACCTACTGGTCCGGAGATATGAAAAATGGCTATTTTTGCTCATAACTCCTGAACGGTTTGTCCAAAAATCATAAAAGTGGCCTCGTTAGATTCAGGGCATCATGCCGAGTCGACTGATATCCAATTATCCCATATCTGCCATTTTGTCTGTCGGCCATTTTGAATTATGTGCTAAAATGCTGTATTTTCTGAACGCATGAACGAATTGTTACGAAACTCGGTATGGGTCATCAGTACGATGCCCTGAAGGAGCCTGAGATGTTTCGAAACAGCGCCACCTAGTGGTCAAAAGTTATAAATGTTTTTCCAAAAAGGCTAATAACTTTTGAATAAATCTGCCTATTGAAATGCCACTTGTCTTAATAGATTCCTTGGGTCAAGCTGAGAACATAGATACCAGGTTTCCCTTATTTGGCCGAACTTCCTGTCCGCCATCTTGATTTTCAGTCAAAACCTACTTTTTCGAACTCCTCCTAGACCGTTTGTCCGATTTTCACCAAAATCGAATCGTATCATCTCCAGACTGTGCCGACTAAAAGTTATGGATTTCGTGTCGATAGACAAAACCGTCTTCGTGTAGCACAGCAGCAAATTTGAGGTAGGATGCCAAAATGACTATTCAGTCTTTATCTCTGCAATGCCTTGACATTTTGACACCAAACTTTGTATGTGTCATTGTCACCTCACTCTGACCACATCACATCAATTTCGTAAGAGCGCCACCTATTTGTCAAAAGTGATAAACCATTAAATGATCTTAAAAGTTACTGTATATATGATTTTTTAGCCATTTATACAAAGTTCTCTTAAAATGTCTTTAATTGCTCATTGCTGCAGTTGGTCTGCCACTCCCACCCATGATGGCATCTGTTGCCGCTTCTTGCGCTTGGCCCCGGTAATGGCTGCTTGCAGCTATATTTATTATTATTATTCTTCTTCTTCCGACTGGGGGTCTATGGCAGCCCATAGAACCGTGTCCGGGAAAGTTGTTTTGGTTTGACATTCTGATAGAGGACAGTCCCAACATTAAGTACACCAATTTTGGTGTCTCTAACTTATTCCCTCTAGCGCCACCACCTGTCCAAAGTTTCACTCACATTTATGCTAATAACTTTTGATCCGTAAGGCCTATCAACAAAATTCTTTTTTCCTCTGATTCCAGAGCTCATGACGATTCGATTGCACCCTATGTCGTCATTTTCCGTCACGCAAATTTTTCCGCCATTTTGAATTTTCAGAAAAACCTACTTTTTCGAACTCCTCCTAGGGCGATGCTCCGATTTTCACCAAAATTGCACCAGATCATCTTCAGACAGTGGGGACAAAAAGTTATGGAATTCAAGTTGATTCGTCAAATCGTTTTTGATAAACATGCAAACTAATTTTACGTAGCGCTTGCGAAAACAAACTTAAGGCTTTATCTCCGCAACGCTTTATCGTATTCAGACCAAACTTGGTACAAGTCATCACATGCATGACCTGAGGCAACATGCAGCGTTTCGGCGCAGCGCCACCTACTGGTCCGGAGATATGAAAAATGGCTTTTTTTGCTCATAACTCCTGAACGGTTTGTCCAAAAATCATAAAAGTGGCCTCGTTAGATTCAGGGCGTCATGCCGAGTCGACTGATATCCAATTATCCCATATCTGCCATTTTGTCTGTCGGCCATTTTGAATTATGTGCTAAAATGCTGTATTTTCTGAACGCATGAACGAATTGTTACGAAACTCGGTATGGGTCATCAGTACGATGCCCTGAAGGAGCCTGAGAAGTTTCGAAACAGCGCCACCTAGTGGTCAAAAGTTATAAATGTTTTTCCAAAAAGGCTAATAACTTTTGAATAAATCTGCCTATTGAAATGCCACTTGTCTTAATAGATTCCTTGGGTCAAGCTGAGAACATAGATACCAGGTTTCCCTTATTTGGCCGAACTTCCTGTCCGCCATCTTGATTTTCAGTCAAAACCTACTTTTTCGAACTCCTCCTAGACCGTTTGTCCGATTTTCACCAAAATCGAATCGTATCATCTCCAGACTGTGCCGACTAAAAGTTATGGATTTCGTGTCGATAGACAAAACCGACTTCGTGTAGCACAGCAGCAAATTTGAGGTAGGATGCCAAAATGACTATTCAGTCTTTATCTCTGCAATGCCTTGACATTTTGACACCAAACTTTGTATGTGTCATTGTCACCTCACTCTGACCACATCACATCAATTTCGTAAGAGCGCCACCTATTTGTCAAAAGTGATAAACCATTAAATGATCTTAAAAGTTACTGTATATATGATTTTTTAGCCATTTATACAAAGTTCTCTTAAAATGTCTTTAATTGCTCATTGCTGCAGTTGGTCTGCCACTCCCACCCATGATGGCATCTGTTGCCGCTTCTTGCGCTTGGCCCCGGTAATGGCTGCTTGCAGCTATATTTATTATTATTATTATTCCTCTTCTTCTTCTTCCGACTGGGTGTCTATGGCAGCCCATAGAACCGTGTCCGGGAAAGTTGTTTTGGTTTGACATTCTGATAGAGGACAGTCCCAACATTAAGTACACCAATTTTGGTGTCTCTAACTTATTCCCTCTAGCGCCACCACCTGTCCAAAGTTTCACTCACATTTATGCTAATAACTTTTGATCCGTAAGGCCTATCAACAAAATTCTTTTTTCCTCTGATTCCAGAGCTCATGACGATTCGATTGCACCCTATGACGTCATTTTCCGTCATGCAAATTTTTCCGCCATTTTGAATTTTCAGAAAAACCTACTTTTTCGAACTCCTCCTAGGGCGATGCTCCGATTTTCACCAAAATTGCACCAGATCATCTTCAGACAGTGGGGACAAAAAGTTATGGAATTCAAGTTGATTCGTCAAATCGTTTTTGATAAACATGCAAACTAATTTTACGTAGCGCTTGCGAAAACAAACTTAAGGCTGTATCTCCGCAACGCTTTATCGTATTCAGACCAAACTTGGTACAAGTCATCACATGCATGACCTGAGGCAACATGCAGCGTTTCGGCGCAGCGCCACCTACTGGTCCGGAGATATGAAAAATTGCTATTTTTGCTCATAACTCCTGAACGGTTTGTCCAAAAATCATAAAAGTGGCCTCGTTAGATTCAGGGCATCATGCCGAGTCGACTGATATCCAATTATCCCATATCTGCCATTTTGTCTGTCGGCCATTTTGAATTATGTGCTAAAATGCTGTATTTTCTGAACGCATGAACGAATTGTTACGAAACTCGGTATGGGTCATCAGTACGATGCCCTGAAGGAGCCTGAGAAGTTTCGAAACAGCGCCACCTAGTGGTCAAAAGTTATAAATGTTTTTCCAAAAAGGCTAATAACTTTTGAATAAATCTGCCTATTGAAATGCCACTTGTCTTAATAGATTCCTTGGGTCAAGCTGAGAACATAGATACCAGGTTTCCCTTATTTGGGCGAACTTCCTGTCCGCCATCTTGATTTTCAGTCAAAACCTACTTTTTCGAACTCCTCCTAGACCGTTTGTCCGATTTTCACCAAAATCGAATCGTATCATCTCCAGACTGTGCCGACTAAAAGTTATGGATTTCGTGTCGATAGACAAAACCGTCTTCGTGTAGCACAGCAGCAAATTTGAGGTAGGATGCCAAAATGACTATTCAGTCTTTATCTCTGCAATGCCTTGACATTTTGACACCAAACTTTGTATGTGTCATTGTCACCTCACTCTGACCACATCACATCAATTTCGTAAGAGCGCCACCTATTTGTCAAAAGTGATAAACCATTAAATGATCTTAAAAGTTACTGTATATATGATTTTTTAGCCATTTATACAAAGTTCTCTTAAAATGTCTTTAATTGCTCATTGCTGCAGTTGGTCTGCCACTCCCACCCATGATGGCATCTGTTGCCGCTTCTTGCGCTTGGCCCCGGTAATGGCTGCTTGCAGCTATATTTAGGGGCCAAGCACCGAAGGTGCGGAGGCACCTATTGTATCTGTTCCGGTTCTTATTAGGGGCCAAGCACCGAAGGTGCGGAGGCACCTATTGTATCTGTTCCGGTTCTTATTATTATTTAGGGGCCAAGCACCGAAGGTGCGGAGGCACCTATTGTATCTGTTCCGGTTCTTATTAGGGGCCAAGCACCGAAGGTGCGGAGGCACCTATTGTATCTGTTCCGGTTCTTATTAGGGGCCAAGCACCGAAGGTGCGGAGGCACCTATTGTATCTGTTCCGGTTCTTATTATTATTATTATTATTATTCCTCTTCTTCTTCTTCCGACTGGGTGTCTATGGCAGCCCATAGAACCGTGTCCGGGAAAGTTGTTTTGGTTTGACATTCTGATAGAGGACAGTCCCAACATTAAGTACACCAATTTTGGTGTCTCTAACTTATTCCCTCTAGCGCCACCACCTGTCCAAAGTTTCACTCACATTTATGCTAATAACTTTTGATCCGTAAGGCCTATCAACAAAATTCTTTTTTCCTCTGATTCCAGAGCTCATGACGATTCGATTGCACCCTATGACGTCATTTTCCGTCATGCAAATTTTTCCGCCATTTTGAATTTTCAGAAAAACCTACTTTTTCGAACTCCTCCTAGGGCGATGCTCCGATTTTCACCAAAATTGCACCAGATCATCTTCAGACAGTGGGGACAAAAAGTTATGGAATTCAAGTTGATTCGTCAAATCGTTTTTGATAAACATGCAAACTAATTTTACGTAGCGCTTGCGAAAACAAACTTAAGGCTGTATCTCCGCAACGCTTTATCGTATTCAGACCAAACTTGGTACAAGTCATCACATGCATGACCTGAGGCAACATGCAGCGTTTCGGCGCAGCGCCACCTACTGGTCCGGAGATATGAAAAATGGCTATTTTTGCTCATAACTCCTGAACGGTTTGTCCAAAAATCATAAAAGTGGCCTCGTTAGATTCAGGGCGTCATGCCGAGTCGACTGATTTCCAATTATCCCATATCTGCCATTTTGTCTGTCGGCCATTTTGAATTATGTGCTAAAATGCTGTATTTTCTGAACGCATGAACGAATTGTTACGAAACTCGGTATGGGTCATCAGTACGATGCCCTGAAGGAGCCTGAGAAGTTTCGAACCAGCGCCACCTAGTGGTCAAAAGTTATAAATGTTTTTCCAAAAAGGCTAATAACTTTTGAATAAATCTGCCTATTGAAATGCCACTGGTCTTAATAGATTCCTTGGGTCAAGCTGAGAACATAGATACCAGGTTTTCCTTATTTGGCCGAACTTCCTGTCCGCCATCTTGATTTTCAGTCAAAACCTACTTTTTCAAACTCCTCCTAGACAGTTTGTCCGATTTTCACCAAAATCGAATCGTATCATCTCCAGACCGTGCCGACTAAAAGTTATGGATTTCGTGTCGATTGACGTAATCGTTTTGTATACCGCAGCAGCAAAGTTGAGGCATGCTGCCAAAATGACTTTTAAGTCTTTAACAATGCAATGCCTTGACATTTTGACACCAAACTTTGTATGTGTCTTTGTCACCTCACTCTGACCACATCACATCAATTTGGTAACTGCGCTACCTAATTGTCGAAAGTTATAAACCATTAAATTATCTTAAAAGTTACTGTATGTTTTTTTAGCCATTTATCCAGTTCTCTTAAAATGTCTTTAATTGCTTCTAGCTGCAGTTGGTCTCACACTCCCATCAATGATGGCATCTGTTGCCGCTTCTTGCGCTTGGCCCCGGTAATGGCTGCTTGCAGCTATATTTATTATTATTCCTCTTCTTCTTCTTCCGACTGGGTGTCTATGGCAGCCCATAGAACCGTGTCCGGGAAAGTTGTTTTGGTTTGACATTCTGATAGAGGACAGTCCCAACATTAAGTACACCAATTTTGGTGTCTCTAACTTATTCCCTCTAGCGCCACCACCTGTCCAAAGTTTCACTCACATTTATGCTAATAACTTTTGATCCGTAAGGCCTATCAACAAAATTCTTTTTTCCTCTGATTCCAGAGCTCATGACGATTCGATTGCACCCTATGACGTCATTTTCCGTCATGCAAATTTTTCCGCCATTTTGAATTTTCAGAAAAACCTACTTTTTCGAACTCCTCCTAGGGCGATGCTCCGATTTTCACCAAAATTGCACCAGATCATCTTCAGACAGTGGGGACAAAAAGTTATGGAATTCAAGTTGATTCGTCAAATCGTTTTTGATAAACATGCAAACTAATTTTACGTAGCGCTTGCGAAAACAAACTTAAGGCTGTATCTCCGCAACGCTTTATCGTATTCAGACCAAACTTGGTACAAGTCATCACATGCATGACCTGAGGCAACATGCAGCGTTTCGGCGCAGCGCCACCTACTGGTCCGGAGATATGAAAAATGGCTATTTTTGCTCATAACTCCTGAACGGTTTGTCCAAAAATCATAAAAGTGGCCTCGTTAGATTCAGGGCGTCATGCCGAGTCGACTGATATCCAATTATCCCATATCTGCCATTTTGTCTGTCGGCCATTTTGAATTATGTGCTAAAATGCTGTATTTTCTGAACGCATGAACGAATTGTTACGAAACTCGGTATGGGTCATCAGTACGATGCCCTGAAGGAGCCTGAGAAGTTTCGAAACAGCGCCACCTAGTGGTCAAAAGTTATAAATGTTTTTCCAAAAAGGCTAATAACTTTTGAATAAATCTGCCTATTGAAATGCCACTTGTCTTAATAGATTCCTTGGGTCAAGCTGAGAACATAGATACCAGGTTTCCCTTATTTGGCCGAACTTCCTGTCCGCCATCTTGATTTTCAGTCAAAACCTACTTTTTCGAACTCCTCCTAGACCGTTTGTCCGATTTTCACCAAAATCGAATCGTATCATCTCCAGACAGTGCCGACTAAAAGTTATGGATTTCGTGTCGATAGACAAAACCGTCTTCGTGTAGCACAGCAGCAAATTTGAGGTAGGATGCCAAAATGACTATTCAGTCTTTATCTCTGCAATGCCTTGACATTTTGACACCAAACTTTGTATGTGTCATTGTCACCTCACTCTGACCACATCACATCAATTTCGTAAGAGCGCCACCTATTTGTCAAAAGTGATAAACCATTAAATGATCTTAAAAGTTACTGTATATATGATTTTTTAGCCATTTATACAAAGTTCTCTTAAAATGTCTTTAATTGCTCATTGCTGCAGTTGGTCTGCCACTCCCACCCATGATGGCATCTGTTGCCGCTTCTTGCGCTTGGCCCCGGTAATGGCTGCTTGCAGCTATATTTATTATTATTATTCCTCTTCTTCTTCTTCCGACTGGGGGTCTATGGCAGCCCATAGAACCGTGTCCGGGAAAGTTGTTTTGGTTTGACATTCTGATAGAGGACAGTCCCAACATTAAGTACACCAATTTTGGTGTCTCTAACTTATTCCCTCTAGCGCCACCACCTGTCCAAAGTTTCACTCACATTTATGCTAATAACTTTTGATCCGTAAGGCCTATCAACAAAATTCTTTTTTCCTCTGATTCCAGAGCTCATGACGATTCGATTGCACCCTATGACGTCATTTTCCGTCATGCAAATTTTTCCGCCATTTTGAATTTTCAGAAAAACCTACTTTTTCGAACTCCTCCTAGGGCGATGCTCCGATTTTCACCAAAATTGCACCAGATCATCTTCAGACAGTGGGGACAAAAAGTTATGGAATTCAAGTTGATTCGTCAAATCGTTTTTGATAAACATGCAAACTAATTTTACGTAGCGCTTGCGAAAACAAACTTAAGGCTGTATCTCCGCAACGCTTTATCGTATTCAGACCAAACTTGGTACAAGTCATCACATGCATGACCTGAGGCAACATGCAGCGTTTCGGCGCAGCGCCACCTACTGGTCCGGAGATATGAAAAATGGCTATTTTTGCTCATAACTCCTGAACGGTTTGTCCAAAAATCATAAAAGTGGCCTCGTTAGATTCAGGGCGTCATGCCGAGTCGACTGATATCCAATTATCCCATATCTGCCATTTTGTCTGTCGGCCATTTTGAATTATGTGCTAAAATGCTGTATTTTCTGAACGCATGAACGAATTGTTACGAAACTCGGTATGGGTCATCAGTACGATGCCCTGAAGGAGCCTGAGAAGTTTCGAAACAGCGCCACCTAGTGGTCAAAAGTTATAAATGTTTTTCCAAAAAGGCTAATAACTTTTGAATAAATCTGCCTATTGAAATGCCACTTGTCTTAATAGATTCCTTGGGTCAAGCTGAGAACATAGATACCAGGTTTCCCTTATTTGGCCGAACTTCCTGTCCGCCATCTTGATTTTCAGTCAAAACCTACTTTTTCGAACTCCTCCTAGACCGTTTGTCCGATTTTCACCAAAATCGAATCGTATCATCTCCAGACTGTGCCGACTAAAAGTTATGGATTTCGTGTCGATAGACAAAACCGTCTTCGTGTAGCACAGCAGCAAATTTGAGGTAGGATGCCAAAATGACTATTCAGTCTTTATCTCTGCAATGCCTTGACATTTTGACACCAAACTTTGTATGTGTCATTGTCACCTCACTCTGACCACATCACATCAATTTCGTAAGAGCGCCACCTATTTGTCAAAAGTGATAAACCATTAAATGATCTTAAAAGTTACTGTATATATGATTTTTTAGCCATTTATACAAAGTTCTCTTAAAATGTCTTTAATTGCTCATTGCTGCAGTTGGTCTGCCACTCCCACCCATGATGGCATCTGTTGCCGCTTCTTGCGCTTGGCCCCGGTAATGGCTGCTTGCAGCTATATTACCAATTGTTTCTGTTCCGGTTCTTTTTATTCTTCTTCTTCCGACTGGGCGTCTATGGCAGCCCATAGAACCGATTGCGGGAAAGTTGTTTTGGTTTGACATTCTGATAGAGGACAGTCCCAACATTAAATACACCAATTTTGGTGTTTCTAAGTCATTCCCTCTAGCGCCACCACCTGTCCAAAGTTTCACTTTTATTATGCTAATAACTTTTGAACCGTAAGGCCTATCAACGAAATTCTTTTTTCCTCTGATTCCTGAGCTCCTGAGAATTTTCAGAAAAACCTACTTTTTCGAACTCCTCCTAGGCCGATGCTCCGATTTTCACCTAAATTGCACCAGATCATCTTCAGGCAGTGGGGACAAAAAGTTATGGAATTCAAGTTGATTCGCTTAACAGTTTTTGAATACTGTGCAACAAGCTACTTTTTCGAACTCCTCCTAGACCGTTTGTCCGATTTTCACCAAAATCGAATCGTATCATCTCCAGACAGTGCCGACTAAAAGTTATGGATTTCGTGTCGATAGACGAAACCGTTTTCGTGTAGCGCAGCAGCAAAGTTGAGGTAGGATGCCAATATGACTATTCAGTCTTTATTAGGGGTGGCACGGTTCACAAAACCCACGGTTCGGTTCGTTTCACGGTTTTAGGGTCACGGTTTTCGTTTCTGTACGGTTCTTGTTGTTATTTTTTCTTTTAATCTTTAACACTCCAGAAATGTACTTCAGCATACGATATGGGCTATAGCTTAATTATCCACAATTCAGGATACAGTATTTTTTTTACTTGACTTTAAGCACATTGAGAGACCATCTCTGAGGAAAGCCGGTGACATTTTTATACAGCAAAAGAGAAGACATTGATGAAATGCTTTTGTTTATTTGACACACAAAGAATGAATTAACTTGCATTTATCAAACTGTCAACTTCAGTGTAACGTTAGCTCTTACAAAATGTTTATCTTTTAAAAGAAAAAGAGAGGAACTCTTAAAGCACTATCTTTTAAATAAGTCAAAATACGTTACAAATAATTGCCTATAGATAATGAGGCTATAACAATATAGCAAAGGCCATAATCATAAAGTGAAACATAAGTTCAAACTCAAAAACAGTATATCAACAATGCTTCTATTCCCTGAGAGTGAGGATACATTTTTTTCACGTGAAATTAAAGTGCAGTTTGGAAACATGTGACTGGAGTTCTCATCTAAACTTAGTGTCACTGTATATATTTAAATATCATAGGTAAGATGAAATCCAAAATGTTCCCACACACCGACTTATACGACGCTGGTGCATCCCCCAACTCCTGTTAGCCTTCCTTATCTCTCCCACTTGCCATTTCTATACGTGACGAGACCTGCAGCGCTGCACAGACCGATCAGTTTATGACATCGAAGTACTGCGAGAGAGATTGAAAAGCATACGGAGCCGTTGCTCTCGCGGTACTTTGATGTTATTCATCGACCGGTCTGTGCAGCGCCGGTTCAAGTCGAACAAGCCTCATATGTATGTCCACACATCTCTTATTTCGCGCGAAAAGTATACGCACCGTCTGAGGTCACGGGCACGAGGTTACATTGCGCATGCGACGAACGAACCGTGCGACGCACACACGCACCGAACCGAGACAAGCGAACCGAACGGTTCGGATGTTTTTTCATGTACCGTGCCACCCCTAGTCTTTATCTCTGCAATGCCTTGACATTTTGACACCAAACTTCGTATGTGTCATTGTCACCTCACTCTGACCACATCACATCAATTTCGTAAGTGCGGCACCTATTTGTCGAAAGTGATAAACCATTCAATTATCTTAAAAGTTACTGTATATGATTTTTTAGCCATTTATCCAAAGTTCTCTTTAAATCTCTTTAATTGCTCACTGCTGCAGTTGGTCTGCCACTCCCACCCATGATGGCATCTGTTGCCGCTTCTTGCGCTTGGCCCCGGTAATGGCTGCTTGCAGCTATATTTAGGGGCCAAGCACCGAAGGTGCGGAGGCACCTATTGTATCTGTTCCGGTTCTTATTATTCTTCTTCTTCTTCTTCTTCTTTTTTTTCCGACTGGGCGTCTATGGCAGCCCATAGAGCCGTTTGCGGGAAAGTTGTTTTGGTTTGACAATCTGATAGAGGACAGTCCCAACATTAAATACACCAATTTTGGAGTTTCTAACTCATTCCCTCTAGCGCCACCACCTGTCCAAAATTTCACTTTTATTATGCTAATAGCTTTTGAACCGTATGGCCTATCATCAAAATTCTTTTTTCCCCTTGTTCCTGAGCTCATGCCGATTCGATTGCACCCTATGACGTCATTTACCGTCATACAAATATGGCCGCCACCTTGAATTGTCCAAAAAACCTACTTTTGCGAACTCGTCCTAGACGGTTTGTCCGATTCTCACCAAAATTGCACCAGATCATCTCCAGGCTGTGGTGACAAAAAGTTATGGAATTCAAGTTGATTCGCTTAACCGTTTTCTAATACCGCGCAAATAAATTTTACGTAGCGCTTGCAAAAACAGACGTAAGGCTGTATCTCCGCAACGCTTAATCGTATTCAGACCAAACTTGGTACTTGTCATCACAAGCATGACCTGAGGCTACATGCTGCGTTTCGGCGCAGCGCCACCTACTGGTCCGGAGATATGAAAAATGGCTATTTTTGCTCATAACTTCTGAACGGTTTGTCAAAAAATCATAAAAGTGGTGTCGTTAGATTCAGGGCGTCATGCAGAATCGACTGATATCCAATTTTCCCAGATCGGCCATTTTGGCTGTCGGCCATTTTGAATTATGTGCTAAAATGTTGTATTTTTTGAACGCATGAACGAATTGTTACGAAACTCGGTATGGGTCATCAGTACAATGCCCTGAAGGAGCCTGAGAAGTTTCGAAACAGCGCCACCTAGTGGAATATTTTTTTTTCAAATGCTTATAACTCTGGCTGTGGTTCACGTATTTTCACGGGAGTCATCTCGTTGAGGTCCTGAATCCTTGCCGAGTCCTACGATACCAAACATGCTAGGTCTCGCTTAACAGTTTGTGCAGCGTTGTGATTTAGCGCTTAAAAAACATTTGGGCATATCTTCGAAACCGCTTGTCCGATCGAGACGAAACCACCGTCAGAAGTTTGGAAACATAGGTCGATAGCTATACGCCAATGCCCAAATGCGAAAATATTGATAGTAAGGGGTAGTAATATTCAATCAAAGTCACGTGTCAGTCATTTTTTATGAGTTTTTTCACATAAATGTCTATAACTCCGAAGTGAATTGAGATATTTTCACCAAAATCGACACACACATGTATGGGCTCACTCTGAGGACACATAAAAAAAATTGTGGGATTTCGCCACTTGGTGGCGCTATAATAGAACAAAACATGAAATTCCCATTAACTTTAATACAGTTTTGTGATGTAAAATGCTATACTTAATGAATGCATTGCTGTAACATTACGAAACTCAGTATGTGCAATCGGCACCATGCCCTGAAGGTACTCAAAAGATTTCCAGACAGCACCACCTTTTGGTCAAAAGTTAAAATTAAATTTCCAAAAATGCTAATAACTTTTGAACATATTTGCCTATTGTAATGAACCTGGCCTTAATAGATTCCTTGGGTCACTACGAGAACATAGATACCAAGTTTGCCGTATTTGGCTGAACTTCCTGTCCGCCATCTTGAATTTCATTCAATACCTACTTTTTCAAACTCCTCCTAGGCCGTTTGTCGGATTTTCACCAAAATCGAATCGTATCATCTCCAGACCGTGGCGACCAAAAGTTATGGATTTCGTGTCGATAGACGAAACCGTTTTCGTATACCGCAGCGGCAAAGTTGAGGCATGGTGCAAAAATGACTATTCAGGCTTTATATCTGCAATGCCTCGACATATTGACACTAAACTTTGTATGTGTCATTGTCACTTCACTCTGACCACATCACAAACTTTGAAACAGAGTTTGAAACTGCGCCACCTATTGGTCGAAAGTGATAAACCATTAAATCATCTTATAAGTTACTGAATGTATTATTTTTCAACCATTTGCCGAAAATCCTCTTAAAATGTCTTTAATTGCTCATTGTTGCAGTTGGTCTGACACTTTCAGCCATGTTGGCATGTCTTATCGTCTTCTACTGCTTGGCCCCGTTTAATGGCTGCTTGCAGCTATATTTAGGGGCCAAGCACCGAAGGTGCGGAGGCACCTATTGTATCTGTTCCGGTTCTTATTATTCTTCTTCTTCTTCTTCTTCTTCTTTTTTTTCCGACTGGGCGTCTATGGCAGCCCATAGAGCCGTTTGCGGGAAAGTTGTTTTGGTTTGACATTCTGATAGAGGACAGTCCCAACATTAAATACACCAATTTTGGAGTTTCTAACTCATTCCCTCTAGCGCCACCACCTGTCCAAAATTTCACTTTTATTATGCTAATAGCTTTTGAACCGTATGGCCTATCATCAAAATTCTTTTTTCCCCTTGTTCCTGAGCTCATGCCGATTCGATTGCACCCTATGACGTCATTTACCGTCATACAAATATGGCCGCCACCTTGAATTGTCCAAAAAACCTACTTTTGCGAACTCGTCCTAGACGGTTTGTCCGATTCTCACCAAAATTGCACCAGATCATCTCCAGGCTGTGGTGACAAAAAGTTATGGAATTCAAGTTGATTCGCTTAACCGTTTTCTAATACCGCGCAAATAAATTTTACGTAGCGCTTGCGAAAACAGACGTAAGGCAGTATCTCCGCAACGCTTAATCGTATTCAGACCAAACTTGGTACGTGTCATCACAAGCATGACCTGAGGCTACATGCTGCGTTTCGGCGCAGCGCCACCTACTGGTCCGGAGATATGAAAAATGGCTATTTTTGCTCATAACTTCTGAACGGTTTGTCAAAAAATCATAAAAGTGGTGTCGTTAGATTCAGGGCGTCATGCAGAATCGACTGATATCCAATTTTCCCAGATCGGCCATTTTGGCTGTCGGCCATTTTGAATTATGTGCTAAAATGTTGTATTTTTTGAACGCATGAACGAATTGTTACGAAACTCGGTATGGGTCATCAGTACAAAGCCCTGAAGGAGCCTGAGAAGTTTCGAAACAGCGCCACCTAGTGGAATATTTTTTTTTTCAAATGCTTATAACTCTGGCTGTGGTTCACGTATTTTCACGGGAGTCATCTCGTTGAGGTCCTGAATCCTTGCCGAGTCCTACGATACCAAACATGCTAGGTCTCGCTTAACAGTTTGTGCAGCGTTGTGATTTAGCGCTTAAAAAACATTTGGGCATATCTTCGAAACCGCTTGTCCGATCGAGACGAAACCACCGTCAGAAGTTTGGAAACATAGGTCGATAGCTATACGCCAATGCCCAAATGCGAAAATATTGATAGTAAGGGGTAGTAATATTCAATCAAAGTCACGTGTCAGTCATTTTTTATGATTTTTTTCACATAAATGTCTATAACTCCGAAGTGAATTGAGATATTTTCACCAAAATCGACACACACATGTATGGGCTCACTCTGAGGACACATAAAAAAAATTGTGGGATTTCGCCACTTGGTGGCGCTATAATAGAACAAAACATGAAATTCCCATTAACTTTAATACAGTTTTGTGATGTAAAATGCTATACTTAATGAATGCATTGCTGTAACATTACGAAACTCAGTATGTGCAATCGGCACCATGCCCTGAAGGTACTCAAAAGATTTCCAGACAGCACCACCTTTTGGTCAAAAGTTAAAATTAAATTTCCAAAAATGCTAATAACTTTTGAACATATTTGCCTATTGTAATGAACCTGGCCTTAATAGATTCCTTGGGTCACTACGAGAACATAGATACCAAGTTTGCCGTATTTGGCTGAACTTCCTGTCCGCCATCTTGAATTTCATTCAATACCTACTTTTTCGAACTCCTCCTAGGCCGTTTGTCGGATTTTCACCAAAATCGAATCGTATCATCTCCAGACCGTGGAGACCAAAAGTTATGGATTTCGTGTCGATAGACGAAACCGTTTTCGTATACCGCAGCGGCAAAGTTGAGGCATGGTGCAAAAATGACTATTCAGGCTTTATATCTGCAATGCCTCGACATATTGACACTAAACTTTGTATGTGTCATTGTCACTTCACTCTGACCACATCACAAACTTTGAAACAGAGTTTGAAACTGCGCCACCTATTGGTCGAAAGTGATAAACCATTAAATCATCTTATAAGTTACTGAATGTATTATTTTTCAACCATTTGCCGAAAATCCTCTTAAAATGTCTTTAATTGCTCATTGTTGCAGTTGGTCTGACACTTTCAGCCATGTTGGCATGTCTTATCGTCTTCTACTGCTTGGCCCCGTTTAATGGCTGCTTGCAGCTATATTTATTATTATTCCTCTTCTTCTTCTTCCGACTGGGGGTCTATGGCAGCCCATAGAACCGTGTCCGGGAAAGTTGTTTTGGTTTGACATTCTGATAGAGGACAGTCCCAACATTAAGTACACCAATTTTGGTGTCTCTAACTTATTCCCTCTAGCGCCACCACCTTTCCAAAGTTTCACTCACGTTTATGCTAATAACTTTTGATCCGTAAGGCCTATCAACAAAATTCTTTTTTCCTCTGATTCCAGAGCTCATGACGATTCGATTGCACCCTATGACGTCATTTTCCGTCATGCAAATTTTTCCGCCATTTTGAATTTTCAGAAAAACCTACTTTTTCGAACTCCTCCTAGGGCGATGCTCCGATTTTCACCAAAATTGCACCAGATCATCTTCAGACAGTGGGGACAAAAAGTTATGGAATTCAAGTTGATTCGTCAAATCGTTTTTGATAAACATGCAAACTAATTTTACGTAGCGCTTGCGAAAACAAACTTAAGGCTGTATCTCCGCAACGCTTTATCGTATTCAGACCAAACTTGGTACAAGTCATCACATGCATGACCTGAGGCAACATGCAGCGTTTCGGCGCAGCGCCACCTACTGGTCCGGAGATATGAAAAATGGCTATTTTTGCTCATAACTCCTGAACGGTTTGTCCAAAAATCATAAAAGTGGCCTCGTTAGATTCAGGGCGTCATGCCGAGTCGACTGATATCCAATTATCCCATATCTGCCATTTTGTCTGTCGGCCATTTTGAATTATGTGCTAAAATGCTGTATTTTCTGAACGCATGAACGAATTGTTACGAAACTCGGTATGGGTCATCAGTACGATGCCCTGAAGGAGCCTGAGAAGTTTCGAAACAGCGCCACCTAGTGGTCAAAAGTTATAAATGTTTTTCCAAAAAGGCTAATAACTTTTGAATAAATCTGCCTGTTGAAATGCCACTGGTCTTCATAGATTCTTTGGGTCAAGCTGAGAACATAGATACCAGGTTTCCCTTATTTGGCCGAACTTCCTGTCCGCCATCTTGATTTTCAGTCAAAAGCTACTTTTTCGAACTCCTCCTAGACCGTTTGTCCGATTTTCACCAAAATCGAATCGTATCATCTCCAGACTGTGCCGACTAAAAGTTATGGATTTCGTGTCGATAGACAAAACCGTCTTCGTGTAGCACAGCAGCAAATTTGAGGTAGGATGCCAAAATGACTATTCAGTCTTTATCTCTGCAATGCCTTGACATTTTGACACCAAACTTTGTATGTGTCATTGTCACCTCACTCTGACCACATCACATCAATTTCGTAAGAGCGCCACCTATTTGTCAAAAGTGATAAACCATTAAATGATCTTAAAAGTTACTGTATATATGATTTTTTAGCCATTTATACAAAGTTCTCTTAAAATGTCTTTAATTGCTCATTGCTGCAGTTGGTCTGCCACTCCCACCCATGATGGCATCTGTTGCCGCTTCTTGCGCTTGGCCCCGGTAATGGCTGCTTGCAGCTATATTTATTAGGGGCCAAGCACCGAAGGTGCGGAGGCACCTATTGTATCTGTTCCGGTTCTTATTATTATTATTATTATTCCTCTTCTTCTTCTTCTTCCGACTGGGTGTCTATGGCAGCCCATAGAACCGTGTCCGGGAAAGTTGTTTTGGTTTGACATTCTGATAGAGGACAGTCCCAACATTAAGTACACCAATTTTGGTGTCTCTAACTTATTCCCTCTAGCGCCACCACCTGTCCAAAGTTTCACTCACATTTATGCTAATAACTTTTGATCCGTAAGGCCTATCAACAAAATTCTTTTTTCCTCTGATTCCAGAGCTCATGACGATTCGATTGCACCCTATGACGTCATTTTCCGTCATGCAAATTTTTCCGCCATTTTGAATTTTCAGAAAAACCTACTTTTTCGAACTCCTCCTAGGGCGATGCTCCGATTTTCACCAAAATTGCACCAGATCATCTTCAGACAGTGGGGACAAAAAGTTATGGAATTCAAGTTGATTCGTCAAATCGTTTTTGATAAACATGCAAACTAATTTTACGTAGCGCTTGCGAAAACAAACTTAAGGCTGTATCTCCGCAACGCTTTATCGTATTCAGACCAAACTTGGTACAAGTCATCACATGCATGACCTGAGGCAACATGCAGCGTTTCGGCGCAGCGCCACCTACTGGTCCGGAGATATGAAAAATGGCTATTTTTGCTCATAACTCCTGAACGGTTTGTCCAAAAATCATAAAAGTGGCCTCGTTAGATTCAGGGCGTCATGCCGAATCGACTGATATCCAATTATCCCATATCTGCCATTTTGTCTGTCGGCCATTTTGAATTATGTGCTAAAATGCTGTATTTTCTGAACGCATGAACGAATTGTTACGAAACTCGGTATGGGTCATCAGTACGATGCCCTGAAGGAGCCTGAGAAGTTTCGAACCAGCGCCACCTAGTGGTCAAAAGTTATAAATGTTTTTCCAAAAAGGCTAATAACTTTTGAATAAATCTGCCTATTGAAATGCCACTTGTCTTAATAGATTCCTTGGGTCAAGCTGAGAACATAGATACCAGGTTTCCCTTATTTGGCCGAACTTCCTGTCCGCCATCTTGATTTTCAGTCAAAACCTACTTTTTCGAACTCCTCCTAGACCGTTTGTCCGATTTTCACCAAAATCGAATCGTATCATCTCCAGACTGTGCCGACTAAAAGTTATGGATTTCGTGTCGATAGACAAAACCGACTTCGTGTAGCACAGCAGCAAATTTGAGGTAGGATGCCAAAATGACTATTCAGTCTTTATCTCTGCAATGCCTTGACATTTTGACACCAAACTTTGTATGTGTCATTGTCACCTCACTCTGACCACATCACATCAATTTCGTAAGAGCGCCACCTATTTGTCAAAAGTGATAAACCATTAAATGATCTTAAAAGTTACTGTATATATGATTTTTTAGCCATTTATACAAAGTTCTCTTAAAATGTCTTTAATTGCTCATTGCTGCAGTTGGTCTGCCACTCCCACCCATGATGGCATCTGTTGCCGCTTCTTGCGCTTGGCCCCGGTAATGGCTGCTTGCAGCTATATTTATTATTATTCTTCTTCCGACTGGGTGTCTATGGCAGCCCATAGAACCGTGTCCGGGAAAGTTGTTTTGGTTTGACATTCTGATAGAGGACAGTCCCAACATTAAGTACACCAATTTTGGTGTCTCTAACTTATTCCCTCTAGCGCCACCACCTGTCCAAAGTTTCACTCACATTTATGCTAATAACTTTTGATCCGTAAGGCCTATCAACAAAATTCTTTTTTCCTCTGATTCCAGAGCTCATGACGATTCGATTGCACCCTATGACGTCATTTTCCGTCATGCAAATTTTTCCGCCATTTTGAATTTTCAGAAAAACCTACTTTTTCTAACTCCTCCTAGGGCGATGCTCCGATTTTCACCAAAATTGCACCAGATCATCTTCAGACAGTGGGGACAAAAAGTTATGGAATTCAAGTTGATTCGTCAAATCGTTTTTGATAAACATGCAAACTAATTTTACGTAGCGCTTGCGAAAACAAACTTAAGGCTGTATCTCCGCAACGCTTTATCGTATTCAGACCAAACTTGGTACAAGTCATCACATGCATGACCTGAGGCAACATGCAGCGTTTCGGCGCAGCGCCACCTACTGGTCCGGAGATATGAAAAATTGCTATTTTTGCTCATAACTCCTGAACGGTTTGTCCAAAAATCATAAAAGTGGCCTCGTTAGATTCAGGGCATCATGCCGAGTCGACTGATATCCAATTATCCCATATCTGCCATTTTGTCTGTCGGCCATTTTGAATTATGTGCTAAAATGCTGTATTTTCTGAACGCATGAACGAATTGTTACGAAACTCGGTATGGGTCATCAGTACGATGCCCTGAAGGAGCCTGAGAAGTTTCGAAACAGCGCCACCTAGTGGTCAAAAGTTATAAATGTTTTTCCAAAAAGGCTAATAACTTTTGAATAAATCTGCCTATTGAAATGCCACTTGTCTTAATAGATTCCTTGGGTCAAGCTGAGAACATAGATACCAGGTTTCCCTTATTTGGCCGAACTTCCTGTCCGCCATCTTGATTTTCAGTCAAAACCTACTTTTTCGAACTCCTCCTAGACCGTTTGTCCGATTTTCACCAAAATCGAATCGTATCATCTCCAGACTGTGCCGACTAAAAGTTATGGATTTCGTGTCGATAGACAAAACCGTCTTCGTGTAGCACAGCAGCAAATTTGAGGTAGGATGCCAAAATGACTATTCAGTCTTTATCTCTGCAATGCCTTGACATTTTGACACCAAACTTTGTATGTGTCATTGTCACCTCACTCTGACCACATCACATCAATTTCGTAAGAGCGCCACCTATTTGTCAAAAGTGATAAACCATTAAATGATCTTAAAAGTTACTGTATATATGATTTTTTAGCCATTTATACAAAGTTCTCTTAAAATGTCTTTAATTGCTCATTGCTGCAGTTGGTCTGCCACTCCCACCCATGATGGCATCTGTTGCCGCTTCTTGCGCTTGGCCCCGGTAATGGCTGCTTGCAGCTATATTTAGGGGCCAAGCACCGAAGGTGCGGAGGCACCTATTGTATCTGTTCCGGTTCTTATTAGGGGCCAAGCACCGAAGGTGCGGAGGCACCTATTGTATCTGTTCCGGTTCTTATTATTATTATTATTATTATTCCTCTTCTTCTTCTTCCGACTGGGTGTCTATGGCAGCCCATAGAACCGTGTCCGGGAAAGTTGTTTTGGTTTGACATTCTGATAGAGGACAGTCCCAACATTAAGTACACCAATTTTGGTGTCTCTAACTTATTCCCTCTAGCGCCACCACCTGTCCAAAGTTTCACTCACATTTATGCTAATAACTTTTGATCCGTAAGGCCTATCAACAAAATTCTTTTTTCCTCTGATTCCAGAGCTCATGACGATTCGATTGCACCCTATGGCGTCATTTTCCGTCATGCAAATTTTTCCGCCATTTTGAATTTTCAGAAAAACCTACTTTTTCGAACTCCTCCTAGGGCGATGCTCCGATTTTCACCAAAATTGCACCAGATCATCTTCAGACAGTGGGGACAAAAAGTTATGGAATTCAAGTTGATTCGTCAAATCGTTTTTGATAAACATGCAAACTAATTTTACGTAGCGCTTGCGAAAACAAACTTAAGGCTGTATCTCCGCAACGCTTTATCGTATTCAGACCAAACTTGGTACAAGTCATCACATGCATGACCTGAGGCAACATGCAGCGTTTCGGCGCAGCGCCACCTACTGGTCCGGAGATATGAAAAATGGCTATTTTTGCTCATAACTCCTGAACGGTTTGTCCAAAAATCATAAAAGTGGCCTCGTTAGATTCAGGGCATCATGCCGAGTCGACTGATATCCAATTATCCCATATCTGCCATTTTGTCTGTCGGCCATTTTGAATTATGTGCTAAAATGCTGTATTTTCTGAACGCATGAACGAATTGTTACGAAACTCGGTATGGGTCATCAGTACGATGCCCTGAAGGAGCCTGAGAAGTTTCGAAACAGCGCCACCTAGTGGTCAAAAGTTATAAATGTTTTTCCAAAAAGGCTAATAACTTTTGAATAAATCTGCCTATTGAAATGCCACTTGTCTTAATAGATTCCTTGGGTCAAGCTGAGAACATAGATGCCAGGTTTCCCTTATTTGGCCGAACTTCCTGTCCGCCATCTTGATTTTCAGTCAAAACCTACTTTTTCGAACTCCTCCTAGACCGTTTGTCCGATTTTCACCAAAATCGAATCGTATCATCTCCAGACTGTGCCGACTAAAAGTTATGGATTTCGTGTCGATAGACAAAACCGTCTTCGTGTAGCACAGCAGCAAATTTGAGGTAGGATGCCAAAATGACTATTCAGTCTTTATCTCTGCAATGCCTTGACATTTTGACACCAAACTTTGTATGTGTCATTGTCACCTCACTCTGACCACATCACATCAATTTCGTAAGAGCGCCACCTATTTGTCAAAAGTGATAAACCATTAAATGATCTTAAAAGTTACTGTATATATGATTTTTTAGCCATTTATACAAAGTTCTCTTAAAATGTCTTTAATTGCTCATTGCTGCAGTTGGTCTGCCACTCCCACCCATGATGGCATCTGTTGCCGCTTCTTGCGCTTGGCCCCGGTAATGGCTGCTTGCAGCTATATTACCAATTGTTTCTGTTCCGGTTCTTTTTATTCTTCTTCTTCCGACTGGGCGTCTATGGCAGCCCATAGAACCGATTGCGGGAAAGTTGTTTTGGTTTGACATTCTGATAGAGGACAGTCCCAACATTAAATACACCAATTTTGGTGTTTCTAAGTCATTCCCTCTAGCGCCACCACCTGTCCAAAGTTTCACTTTTATTATGCTAATAACTTTTGAACCGTAAGGCCTATCAACGAAATTCTTTTTTCCTCTGATTCCTGAGCTCATGACGATTTGATTGCACCCTATGACGTCATTTTCCGTCATGCAAATTTTTCCGCCATTTTGAATTTTCAGAAAAACCTACTTTTTCGAACTCCTCCTAGGCCGATGCTCCGATTTTCACCTAAATTGCACCAGATCATCTTCAGGCAGTGGGGACAAAAAGTTATGGAATTCAAGTTGATTCGCTTAACAGTTTTTGAATACCGTGCAAAATAATTGTACGTACCGCTTGCGAAAACAAACTTAAGGCTGTATCTCCGCAACGCTTTATCGTATTCAGACCAAACTTGGTACATGTCATCACAAGCATGACCTGAGGCTACCTGCAGCGTTTCGGTGCAGCGCCACCTACTGGTCCGGAGATATGAAAAATTGTTCATTTTGCTCATAACTCCTGAACGGTTTGTCCAAAAATCATAAAAGTGGCCTCGTTAGATTCAGGGCGTCGTACCGAGTCGACTAATATCCAATTTTCCCAGATCGGCCATTTTGGCTGTCGGCCATTTTGAATTATGTGCTAAAATGCTGTATTTTCTGAACGCATGAACGAATTGTTACGAAACTCGGTATGGGTCATCAATACGATGCCCTAAAGGAGCCTGAGAAGTTTCTAAACAGCGCCACCTAGTGGTCAAAAGTTATAACAAAATTTCCAAAAAGGCTAATAACTTTTGAATACATCTGCCTGTTGAAATGCCACTGGTCTTAATAGATTCCTTGGGTCAAGCCGAAAACATAGATACCAAGTTTTTCTTTTTTGGCCGAACTTCCTGTCCACCATCTTGATTTTCAGTCAAAAGCTACTTTTTCGAACTCCTCCTAGACCGTTTGTCCGATTTTCACCAAAATCGAATCGTCTCATCTCCAGACAGTGCCGACTAAAAGTTATGGATTTCGTGTCGATAGACAAAACCGTTTTCGTGTAGCGCAGCAGCAAAGTTGAGGTAGGATGCCAAAATGACTATTCAGTCTTTATCTCTGCAATGCCTTGACATTTTGACACCATACTTCGTATGTGTCATTGTCACCTCACTCTGACCACATCACATCGATTTCGTAAGTGCGGCACCTATTTGTCGAAAGTGATAAACCATTCAATTATCTTAAAAGTTACTGTATATGATTTTTTAGCCATTTATCCAAAGTTCTCTTAAAATGTCTTTAATTGCTCACTGCTGCAGTTGGTCTGCCACTCCCACCCATGATGGCATCTGTTGCCGCTTCTTGCGCTTGGCCCCGGTAATGGCTGCTTGCAGCTATATTTATTATTATTATTATTATTATTATTCTTCTTCCGACTGGGGGTCTATGGCAGCCCATAGAACCGTGTCCGGGAAAGTTGTTTTGGTTTGACATTCGGATAGAGGACAGTCCCAACATTAAGTACACCAATTTTGGTGTCTCTAACTTATTCCCTCTAGCGCCACCACCTGTCCAAAGTTTCACTCACATTTATGCTAATAACTTTTGATCCGTAAGGCCTATCAACAAAATTCTTTTTTCCTCTGATTCCAGAGCTCATGACGATTCGATTGCACCCTATGACGTCATTTTCCGTCATGCAAATTTTTCCGCCATTTTGAATTTTCAGAAAAACCTACTTTTTCGAACTCCTCCTAGGGCGATGCTCCGATTTTCACCAAAATTGCACCAGATCATCTTCAGACAGTGGGGACAAAAAGTTATGGAATTCAAGTTGATTCGTCAAATCGTTTTTGATAAACATGCAAACTAATTTTACGTAGCGCTTGCGAAAACAAACTTAAGGCTGTATCTCCGCAACGCTTTATCGTATTCAGACCAAACTTGGTACAAGTCATCACATGCATGACCTGAGGCAACATGCAGCGTTTCGGCGCAGCGCCACCTACTGGTCCGGAGATATGAAAAATGGCTATTTTTGCTCATAACTCCTGAACGGTTTGTCCAAAAATCATAAAAGTGACCTCGTTAGATTCAGGGCGTCATGCCGAGTCGACTGATATCCAATTATCCCATATCTGCCATTTTGTCTGTCGGCCATTTTGAATTATGTGCTAAAATGCTGTATTTTCTGAACGCATGAACGAATTGTTACGAAACTCGGTATGGGTCATCAGTACGATGCCCTGAAGGAGCCTGAGAAGTTTCAAAACAGCGCCACCTAGTGGTCAAAAGTTATAAATGTTTTTCCAAAAAGGCTAATAACTTTTGAATAAATCTGCCTATTGAAATGCCACTTGTCTTAATAGATTCCTTGGGTCAAGCTGAGAACATAGATACCAGGTTTCCCTTATTTGGCCGAACTTCCTGTCCGCCATCTTGATTTTCAGTCAAAACCTACTTTTTCGAACTCCTCCTAGACCGTTTGTCCGATTTTCACCAAAATCGAATCGTATCATCTCCAGACTGTGCCGACTAAAAGTTATGGATTTCGTGTCGATAGACAAAACCGTCTTCGTGTAGCACAGCAGCAAATTTGAGGTAGGATGCCAAAATGACTATTCAGTCTTTATCTCTGCAATGCCTTGACATTTTGACACCAAACTTTGTATGTGTCATTGTCACCTCACTCTGACCACATCACATCAATTTCGTAAGAGCGCCACCTATTTGTCAAAAGTGATAAACCATTAAATGATCTTAAAAGTTACTGTATATATGATTTTTTAGCCATTTATACAAAGTTCTCTTAAAATGTCTTTAATTGCTCATTGCTGCAGTTGGTCTGCCACTCCCACCCATGATGGCATTTGTTGCCGCTTCTTGCGCTTGGCCCCGGTAATGGCTGCTTGCAGCTATATTTATTATTAGGTGTTCAAGCACGAAGTGCTGAAAACCTATTGTATTTGTACTGATTTTTATTATTAGGTGTTCAAGCACGAAGTGCTGAAAACCTATTGTAATTGTACTGATTTTTATTAGGTGTTCAAGCACGAAGTGCTGAAAACCTATTGTATTTGTACTGATTTTTATTAGGTGTTCAAGCACGAAGTGCTGAAAACCTATTGTATTTGTACTGATTTTTATTATTATTATTATTATTATTATTATTATTATTATTATTATTATTCTTCTGCCGTAAAACGCATCGTGCAGCCCAAACCGTAAGGGCTGGAGACTTGAAACTTTGTCAGATGGTAGTACAAAAATCGAGGAGAGGTTATCAAATTATGAGCCCGATTGGCCCATAGGTGGCGCTATAGCGATCAATTGCGCGTAATTGCTCATAACTCCTAGACCGTAAGGCGTAGACTCAAGTGTCTTATATCATTGGAAAGCTGGGGGCCTGACGTAAAAAACGTATATCTCCGATTTCATTTCCGCCATGATGGATTTTCCGCCATTTTGAATTTTGTTGAAAAACTACTTTTGCGAACTAGTCCCTGGATTTTCGCCCGATCGGAACCAAACCAGTGCAGAAATGTTCTCTGGAGTCTGAATATCAATAATTATCGAAAAAAAGTTGAAAGTTCGATTTCCGGTCGCTAGGGGGTGCAAAATGAACGTTGTGGGAGGAGCCTATTTTTCTAAAATGGCTATAACTCCAAAAGTAAATGAGATAGGTTCACCAAACTTGGTACACATGTGCAAGAGTTCAGTCTGAGGTCACAGTAAAAAAATCGCGACGATCGGACACTAGGTGGCGCTATAACATTAAAAAAACATAAAAGGGGGTGTGGCCACCTGACCGTTAGTCCGATTGACTTGAAATTTGGTATGCAGTGTCTTGGTCCAAGGTACCATGTATGTGTAAAAGGATATTGGCGTATCTCAAAAAACATGGCCGCCATCGGCCAATGAATTTGAGCACCTATGAAACAAGGTTAACGGAGGCCGATCGGAACGAAACTCGATGGACATGTTCGACTCGTGGCCCAAGAGGTCTGTAAGAGTTTTGAAAGAAATGGGCCACTAGTTGGCGCTAACGAGTTTTACGGCTCTGTAATCACGTGGTGTTGCACACATCCACACAAAATGCATATCACTAGATAGATCTCCTCATGCTGAACAACTTTGCCTCTAGAACCATTGCTGTCAATTAAATCGTTCATTAAATATGCACGAATATGTTAAAAACTTACTTTTGCGAACTAGTCCCTGGTTTTTTGCCCGATCAAAATCAGACCAGTCTAGGACAATTCTCTGGACTCTCTAGATCAATAATTATCGAAAAAAAGTTTAACTTTTGCATTTTGAGTGACTGTAAAAGGGTTATTTAGAATAGGGGCTGGACAAAATACACTCAAAAGCCTATAAATCATACACAAAAACTCAGAACTTCACAAAAATTGGTGAGCATATGTGCCATACCATGGGGAAGAAGCATGCAAAGTTTCATGGAGATCGGACCATAGGTGGCGCTTTAACTGTTAAAAAGTTTGAAAACCATGTATTTCCTATGGTAAATTGCATGTATTGGCTGTAAATGGTCTTTTCCATCTATGATCGTATAATTTTCACATCATAATGTTTAAAACCAGTGCAGTACAATTCTCTGGACTCTCTAGATCAATAATTATCAGAAAAGGTATCATTTATTCATTTGGATGGCTATAATAGGGTCACTTCAATGTGTAGTCTTGACCGAAAGCCTATATCTCTTCAATGAATGCTCAGATCTTATTAAAAACAAGTCTGAACATGTGGGCCGTGACTCTAAATAATCATGAAAATTTTCGGACAGATTGCCCAAAATATGCCTGTATAACAGTTAAAAGGGTGAAAATTATATGCACATAATGGCCTATTAAGCCAATAAGTGGTATTTTACTGCCCCCTGCTGTTTAAAAAAAGTCATTTTGTCACACTACTCAACTATAATTAATATTTAGACTTTATAAATTCACTATTTTAACATTTACAAAAACATTTAGTCAAAAATCATCTATTGAAGTGACAATTAAGTCACATTGGATCCTGAAGTTCCAAATGTCTCTATCTACAACAGAATGAGTGTGTGTAGATTAAATGATATGAAAAACATGGCATATTGTATAAGTAGGCTGTAATAGCACTGTTGTCCACTAGATGGAGCAGCAGCATTAGACATTTTTAATCTTTTTATCAGCTTTCAGCATTGGCTTAAAGCAAACAAATGCTTAAAGCATTTTCTTTAATTAGTTATATATGATTACATTGCAAAGAAATATGTGAAATGCTGTGTGTGTGTGTGTGTGTGTGTGTGTGTAAGAATGCATTATGGAGTTAACATGATAAAAATGGTTTGCTTCAGTGCAGCATACTGGAGAAACAAAGTAGTTTAAAATGAAAGTAAGCCAATAAGTGGTCTTTTACTGCCCTCTGCTGGCCACTTTACTTATTAATAGTCTTTTCACATGTGCTTTTGCATTCATATGCATATAGACACTATAAAATCACTTATATAACAATCACTATTAAAACACATTCATATTCTGTCAGAGTGTATCAGTTCATTTGTACTGACACTTCACATCAATGCTAGCAATGTGGTAAATCATGGTAAACAGTGTTAGAACATGGCTTTTCACAATAACAGATCCCAAACGTGTGTGTGTGTGTGTGTGTGTGTGTGTGTGTGTGTGTGTGTGTAAGCATGCATTATGGAGTTAACATGATAAAAATGGTTTGCTTCAGTGCAGAATTATTATACTGGAGAAACAAAGTAGTTTAAAATGAAAGTGAGCCAATAAGTGGTCTTCTACTGCCCTCTGCTGGCCACTCTTCTTACTAATAGTCTTTTCACATGTGCTTTTGCATTCATATGCATATAGACACTATAAAATCACTTATAAAACAATTACTATTATAACACAATCATATTTTGTCAGAGTTTATCACTTCAATTGTTCTGATGCTTCACATAATTGCTATCAACGTGGTAAATCATGGTAAATAATGCCAGAAACATGGTAAATCATAGTAAATAAGGTAAATCATGCTAGAATCCTGGTAAATCATTATACAATGTGCTATATCATGGTAAATCATCCTATAACATGGTACATCAAGGTAAACTATGGAAAATCATGTTAGATTCATGGTAAATCATACTGGAACATGGTAAATCATGAAAAATCACACTGAAATGTAGTATATCATGGTAAATCATGTTTGCTACATAAAACTTAATGACTTTTGATGCTTTTGTGCTTAACGGCCTTAAAGGCCTTAACTGCTTGAACACCGCTAAATGCTGCTTTGCAGCTTTAATTAGGTGTTCAAGCACGAAGTGCTGAAAACCTATTGTATTTGTACTGATTTTTATTATTAGGTGTTCAAGCACGAAGTGCTGAAAACCTATTGTATTTGTACTGATTTTTTTAGGTGTTCAAGCACGAAGTGCTGAAAACCTATTGTAATTGTACTGATTTTTATTATTATTATTATTATTATTATTATTATTATTATTATTTTCCCCTAAAACGCATCGTGCAGCCCAAACCGTACGTGCTAGAGACTTGAAATTTTGGCATAGGGTAGCACAGAAATCGAGGAGAGGTTGAGAGAGTATGAGCCCGATTGGCCCATAGGTGGCGCTATAGCAACAAAAACGCGAAAGTGCTCATAACTCCTAGACCGTAAGTTGTAGAGTCAAGTGTCTTATATCATTGGAAAGCTGGACTCTTGACTTAAAAAACGTATATCTCCGATTTCATTTCCGCCATGATAGATTTTCCGCCATTTTGAATTTTGTCAAAAAACGATTTTTGCGAACTAGTCCCTGGTTTTTCGCCCGATCGGAACCAAACCAGTGCAGAAATGTTCTCTGGAGTCTGCATATCAATAATTATCAAAAAAAAGTTGAATTTTCTATTTCCGGTCGCTAGGGGGCGCAAAATAAACGTTATGGGAGGAGCCTATTTTTCTAAAATGGCTATAACTCCAGAAGTAAATGAGGTAGGTTCACCAAACTTGGTACACATGTGCATGAGTGCAATTTGAGGAGACAGTAAAAAAATCGCGACGATAGGACACTAGGTGGCGCTATAACATTAAAAAAACATAAAAGGGGGTGTGGCCACCTGACCGTTAGTCCGATTGACTTGAAATTTGGTATGCAGTGTCTTGGACCAAGGCCCCATGTATGTGTAAAAGGATATTGGCGTATCTCAAAAAACATGGCCGCCATCGGCCAATGAAGTTTGAGCATCTCTGAGACGAGGTTAACGGAGGCCGATCGGAACGAAACTCGATGGGCATGTTCGACTCGTGGCCCAAGAGGTCTGTAAGAGTTTTGAAAGAAATCGGCCACTAGTTGGCGCTAACGAGTTTTATGGCTCTTTAATCACGTGGTGTTGCACACATTCCCACAAAATGCATATCATTTGATAGATCTCCTCATGCTGAACAACTTTGCCTCTAGAACCATTGCTGTCAATCAAATCGTTCATTAAATATTCACGAATATGTTAAAAACCTACTTTTGCGAACTAGTCCCTGGTTTTTCGCCCGATCAAAATCAGACCAGTCTAGGACAATTCTCTGGACTCTCTAGATCAATAATTATTGAAAAAAAGTTGAACTTTTGCATTTTGAGTGACTGTAAAAGGGTTATTTAGACTAGGGGCTGGACAAAATACACTCAAAAGCCTATAAATCATACACAAAAACTCAGAACTTCACAAAAATTGGTGAGCATATGTGCCATACCATGGGGAAGAAGCATGCAAAGTTTCATGGAGATCGGACCATAGGTGGCGCTTTAACTGTTAAAAAGCTTTAAAACCATGTATTTCCTATGGTAAATTGCATGTATTGGCTGTAAATGGTCTTTTCCATCTATGATCGTATAATTTTCACATCATAATGTTTAAAACCAGTGCAGTACAATTCTCTGGACTCTCTAGATCAATAATTATCAGAAAAGGTATCATTTATTCATTTGGATGGCTATAATAGGGTCACTTCAATGTGTAGTCTTGACCGAATGTGCCCGAAAGCCTATATCTCTTCAATGAATGCTCAGATCGTATTAAAAACAAGTCTGAACATGTGGGCCGTGACTCTAAATAATCATGAAAATTTTCGGACAGATTGGACAAAATATGCTTGTATAACAGTTAAAAAGGTGAAAATTATATGCACATAATGGCCTATTAAGCCAATAAGTGGTATTTTACTGCCCCCTGCTGTTTAAAAAAAGTCATTTTGTCACACTACTCAACTATACTTAATATTTAGACTTTATAATTTCACTATTTTAACATTTACGAAAACATTTAGTCAAAAATCATCTATTGAAGTGACAATTGAGTCACATTGGATCCTGAAGTTCCAAATGTCTCTATCTACAACAGAATGAGTGTGTGTAGATTAAATGATATGAAAAACATGGCATATTGTATAAGTAGGCTGTAATAGCACTGTTGTCCACTAGATGGAGCAGCAGCATTAGACATTTTTAATCTTTTTATCAGCTTTCAGCATTGGCTTAAAGCAAACAAATGCTTAAAGCATTTTCTTTAATTAGTTATATATTATTACATTGCAAAGAAATATGTGAAATGCTGTGTGTGTGTGTGTGTGTGTGTAAGAATGCATTATGGAGTTAACATGATAAAAAAGGTTTGCTTCAGTGCAGCATACTGGAGAAACAAAGTAGTTTAAAATGAAAGTAAGCCAATAAGTGGTCTTTTACTGCCCTCTGCTGGCCACTTTACTTATTAATAGTCTTTTCACATGTGCTTTTGCATTCAAATGCATATAGACACTATAAAATCACTTATATAACAATCACTATTAAAACACATTCATATTCTGTCAGAGTGTATCAGTTCATTTGTACTGACACTTCACATCAATGCTAGCAATGTGGTAAATCATGGTAAACAGTGTTAGAACATGGCTTTTCACAATAACAGATCCCAAACGTGTGTGTGTGTGTGTGTGTGTGTGTGTGTGTAAGCATGCATTATGGAGTTAACATGATAAAAATGGTTTGCTTCAGTGCAGAATTATTATACTGGAGAAACAAAGTAGTTTAAAATGAAAGTGAGCCAATAAGTGGTCTTCTACTGCCCTCTGCTGGCCACTCTTCTTACTAATAGTCTTTTCACATGTGCTTTTGCATTCATATGCATATAGACACTATAAAATCACTTATAAAACAATTACTATTATAACACAATCATATTTTGTCAGAGTTTATCACTTCAATTGTTCTGATGCTTCACATAATTGCTATCAACGTGGTAAATCATGGTAAATAATGCCAGAAACATGGTAAATCATAGTAAATAAGGTAAATCATGCTAGAATCCTGGTAAATCATTCTAGAATGTGCTATATCATGGTAAATCATCCTATAACATGGTACATCAAGGTAAACTATGGAAAATCATGTTAGATTCATGGTAAATCATACTGGAACATGGTAAATCATGAAAAATCACACTGAAATGTAGTATATCATGGTAAATCATGCTTGCTACATAAAACTTAATGACTTTTGATGCTTTTGTGCTTAACGGCCTTAAAGGCCTTAACTGCTTGAACACCGCTAAATGCTGCTTTGCAGCTTTAATTAGGTGTTCAAGCACGAAGTGCTGAAAACCTATTGTATTTGTACTGATTTTTATTATTATTATTATTATTCTCCTGTAAAACGCATCGTGCAGCCCAAACCGTAAGTGCTGGAGCGTTGAAACTTTGTCAGATGGTAGTACAAAAATCGAGGAGAGGTTATCAAATTATGAGCCCGATTGGCCCATAGGTGGCGCTATAATGACCAAAAGTACTAAATTGGCCATAACTCCTAGACCGTTTGTCCTAGAGTCTCAATTTTAGCATCACTGTGATCCCTGGCTCCAGACGAACGAAATGGCTATCTCAGATTTCGATTTGGAGCAAAAAAAAAATTTATATGGCCACTTTTGTCCAAAACCTACTTTTGCGAACTAGTCCCTGGTTTTTTGCCCAATCGGAACCAAACTGGTGCACAACTGTTCTCTGGAGTCTGATGATCAATAATTATCGAGAAAAAGTTGAAATTGTGCATTTGCTTGGCTGTAACAGGGTCATTTAGGGAATGGTCTGTTTTAAAATGCAGTCAAAAGCCAATAAATCCTAAAGGGAAAGTCGGAACTTGACCAAAATTGATGAGCATATGTGTCAGGACATGCTGAGGAAGCATGCAAAGTTTCATGGAGATTGGACCAAAGGTGGCGCTATAATCATCAAAAAGGTTCCTTATTTTTAGGTGTTCAAGCACGAAGTGCTGAAAACCTATTGTATTTGTACTGATTTTTATTATTATTATTATTATTCTCCTGTAAAACGCATCGTGCAGCCCAAACCGTAAGTGCTGGAGCGTTGAAACTTTGTCAGATGGTAGTACAAAAATCGAGGAGAGGTTATCAAATTATGAGCCCGATTGGCCCATAGGTGGCGCTATAATGACCAAAAGTACTAAATTGGCCATAACTCCTAGACCGTTTGTCCTAGAGTCTCAATTTTAGCATCACTGTGATCCCTGGCTCCAGACGAACGAAATGGCTATCTCAGATTTCGATTTGGAGCAAAAAAAAAATTTATATGGCCACTTTTGTCCAAAACCTACTTTTGCGAACTAGTCCCTGGTTTTTTGCCCAATCGGAACCAAACTGGTGCACAACTGTTCTCTGGAGTCTGATGATCAATAATTATCGAGAAAAAGTTGAAATTGTGCATTTGCTTGGCTGTAACAGGGTCATTTAGGGAATGGTCTGTTTTAAAATGCAGTCAAAAGCCAATAAATCCTAAAGGGAAAGTCGGAACTTGACCAAAATTGATGAGCATATGTGTCAGGACATGCTGAGGAAGCATGCAAAGTTTCATGGAGATTGGACCAAAGGTGGCGCTATAATCATCAAAAAGGTTCCTTATTTTTAGGTGTTCAAGCACGAAGTGCTGAAAACCTATTGTATTTGTACTGATTTTTATTATTATTATTATTATTCTCCTGTAAAACGCATCGTGCAGCCCAAACCGTAAGTGCTGGAGCGTTGAAACTTTGTCAGATGGTAGTACAAAAATCGAGGAGAGGTTATCAAATTATGAGCCCGATTGGCCCATAGGTGGCGCTATAATGACCAAAAGTACTAAATTGGCCATAACTCCTAGACCGTTTGTCCTAGAGTCTCAATTTTAGCATCACTGTGATCCCTGGCTCCAGACGAACGAAATGGCTATCTCAGATTTCGATTTGGAGCAAAAAAAAAATTTATATGGCCACTTTTGTCCAAAACCTACTTTTGCGAACTAGTCCCTGGTTTTTTGCCCAATCGGAACCAAACTGGTGCACAACTGTTCTCTGGAGTCTGATGATCAATAATTATCGAGAAAAAGTTGAAATTGTGCATTTGCTTGGCTGTAACAGGGTCATTTAGGGAATGGTCTGTTTTAAAATGCAGTCAAAAGCCAATAAATCCTAAAGGGAAAGTCGGAACTTGACCAAAATTGATGAGCATATGTGTCAGGACATGCTGAGGAAGCATGCAAAGTTTCATGGAGATTGGACCAAAGGTGGCGCTATAATCATCAAAAAGGTTCCTTATTTTTAGGTGTTCAAGCACGAAGTGCTGAAAACCTATTGTATTTGTACTGATTTTTATTATTATTATTATTATTCTCCTGTAAAACGCATCGTGCAGCCCAAACCGTAAGTGCTGGAGCGTTGAAACTTTGTCAGATGGTAGTACAAAAATCGAGGAGAGGTTATCAAATTATGAGCCCGATTGGCCCATAGGTGGCGCTATAATGACCAAAAGTACTAAATTGGCCATAACTCCTAGACCGTTTGTCCTAGAGTCTCAATTTTAGCATCACTGTGATCCCTGGCTCCAGACGAACGAAATGGCTATCTCAGATTTCGATTTGGAGCAAAAAAAAAATTTATATGGCCACTTTTGTCCAAAACCTACTTTTGCGAACTAGTCCCTGGTTTTTTGCCCAATCGGAACCAAACTGGTGCACAACTGTTCTCTGGAGTCTGATGATCAATAATTATCGAGAAAAAGTTGAAATTGTGCATTTGCTTGGCTGTAACAGGGTCATTTAGGGAATGGTCTGTTTTAAAATGCAGTCAAAAGCCAATAAATCCTAAAGGGAAAGTCGGAACTTGACCAAAATTGATGAGCATATGTGTCAGGACATGCTGAGGAAGCATGCAAAGTTTCATGGAGATTGGACCAAAGGTGGCGCTATAATCATCAAAAAGGTTCCTTATTTTTAGGTGTTCAAGCACGAAGTGCTGAAAACCTATTGTATTTGTACTGATTTTTAGGTGTTCAAGCACGAAGTGCTGAAAACCTATTGTATTTGTACTGATTTTTATTATTATTATTATTATTATTATTTTTCTTCTGCCGTAAAACGCATCGTGCAGCCCAAACCGTAAGTGCTAGAGACTTGAAACTTTGTCAGATGGTAGTACAAAAATCGAGGAGAGGTTATCAAATTATGAGCCCGATTGGCCCATAGGTGGCGCTATAGCAATCAATTGCGCGTAACTGCTCATAACTCCTAGACCGTAAGTCGTAGACTCAAGTGTCTTATATCATTGGAAAGCTGGGGGCGTGACGTAAAAAACGTATATCTCCGATTTCATTTCCGCCATGATGGATTTTCCGCCATTTTGAATTTAGTTGAAAAACTACTTTTGCGAACTAGTCCCTGGTTTTTCGCCCGATCGGAACCAAACCAGTGCAGAAATGTTCTCTGGAGTCTGAATATCAATAATTATCGAAAAAAAGTTGAAATTTCGATTTCCGGTCGCTAGGGGGCGCAAAATGAACGTTGTGGGAGGAGCCTATTTTTCTGAAATGGCTATAACTCCAAAAGTAAATGAGGTAGGTTCACCAAACTTGGTACACATGTGCATGAGTTCAGTCTGAGGTCACAGTAAAAAAATCGCGACGATCGGACACTAGGTGGCGCTATAACATTAAAAAAACATAAAAGGGGGTGTGGCCACCTGACCGTTAGTCCGATTAACTTGAAATTTGGTATGCAGTGTCTTGGACCAAGGTCCCATGTATGTGTAAAAGGATATTGGCGTATCTCAAAAAACATGGCCGCCATCAGCCAATGAAGTTTGAGCCCCTCTGAGACGAGGTTAATGGAGGCCGATCGGAACGAAACTCGATTGGCATGTTCGACTCGTGGCCCAAGAGGTCTGTAAGAGTTTTGAAAGAAATCGGCCACTAGTTGGCGCTAACGAGTTTTATGGCTCTTTAATCACGTGGTGTTGCACACATCCCCACAAAATGCATATCATTTGATAGATCTCCTCATGCTGAACAACTTTGCCTCTAGAACCATTGCTGTCAATCAAATCGTTCATTAAATATTCACGAATATGTTAAAAACCTACTTTTGCGAACTAGTCCCTGGTTTCTCGCCCGATCAAAACCAGACCAGTCTAGGACAATTCACTGGACTCTCTAGATGAATAATTATCAAAAAAAAGTTGAACTTTTGCATTTTGAGTGACTGTAAAAGGGTTATTTTAAATATGGGCTGGACAAAATACACTCAAAAGCCTATAAATCATACATAAAAACTCAGAACTTCACAAAAATTGGTGAGTATATGTGCCATACCATGGGGAAGAAGCATGCAAAGTTTCATGGAGATCGGACAATAGGTGGCGCTATAACTGTCAAAAAGCTTTAATACCATAGATTTCCTATGGTAAAATGCCTGCATTGGCTGTAAATGGTCTTTTCCATCTATGATCATATTAATATTTATATCATGATGTTCAAAACCACGAGTGTACAATTCTCTGGACTCTCTAGATCAATAATTATCAGAAAGATATAACTTATTCATTTGGATGGCTACAATAGTGACACTTCAATAGGTAGCCTTGACCATGTGTCCCTGAAAGCTTATATCTCTTCAATGAATGCTCATATCTTCTTAAAAACAAGTTAAAACATGTGAAACTAAATAAGCACGACAATTTTCAGACAGATCGGACAAAATATGCCTCTATAACAGTTAAAAAGGTGAAAATGATATGAACATAAGGGCATATTAAGCCAATAAGTGGTATTATACTGCCCCCTGCTGTTTAAAATAGTCATTTTGTCATGCTACTAACTAGTATTATAGTATCATTCTTATTTAGACTTTATTAAATCACTATTTTAACATTTACACTGACATTTAGTGAAAATACCTCTATTAAAGTATTACTACTGAGTCTGACTATTGTAGCACATTGAGAATGTGAATCCTGAAGGAGACTTGCAGTAAACATTTAGTTTTTCCATCACATAGTTCAAATGTCTGTATCTACAACAGAATGTGTGTGTAGTCCTACGTTTCTGAATAAATGCTGAATAATCTGATTAATAGTTTACAAATACATTATGTGAAATGCTTATGACCATTAAAGTATGTTTTCATAATGAAACATCCCAATAGCATTGAAAACAACTACAACATTTGTCTTTGTGTGTGTGTGTGTGTGTGTGTGTGTGTGTGTGTGTGTGTATGTTTGTGTGTGTGTGAAGCATATAAGTTAAATATGAATGCAAAACCACCTGTGAAAACACTTTATCAATAAGTATAATGTCCAGCAGAGGGCAGTAGAAGACCACTTATTGGCTCACTTTCATTTTGACAGACTTGTTTTTCACCAGTATTCTGCACTAAAGCAAACCAGTTTTTCCATGTTAACTATTATAAGACAATCATATGTTGTCAGTTTAACACGTCATTGCTATTGACACTTCACATCAATGCTAGCAATGTGGTAAATCATGGTAAATCATAGTAAATACTACTATTACATGGTGTATCATGGTAAATCATAGTAAATAATTCTATTACATGGTGTATCATGGTAAATCATGGTACAATCCTGGTAAATCATTCTAGAATGTGGTTTATCATGGTAAATCATCCTATAACATGGTAATCCAAGGTAAATTAAGAAAAATTATGGTAAACTATGGTAAATCATGCTAGAATCATGTTAAATGATACTAGAATGTGTTGAATTGTGCAAAACCATGCTACAACAGGGTAAATCATGGTGAATCATACTAGAACTTGGTATATCATGGTATACTATGGTAAATCTTACTGGAACATGGTAAATCATGAAGAATCACAATAAAATGTGGTATATCAGAGTAAATCATGCTAAAACAATGCTTGCTACATAAGCCTTAATGTCTTTTGATGCTTTTGAGCTTAACTGCCTTAACTGCCTTAACTGCTTGAACACCGCTAAATGCTGCTAGCAGCTTTAATTATTATTATTATTATTATTCTTCTGCCGTAAAACGCATCGTGCAGCCCAAACCGTAAGAGCTAGAGACTTGAAACTTTGCCATATGGTAGTACAAAAATCGAGGAGAGGTTATCAAATTATGAGCCCGATTGGCCCATAGGTGGCGCTATAGCAACCAATTGCGCGAAACTGCTCATAACTCCTAGACCGTAAGTCGTAGACTCAAGTGTTTTATATCACTGGAAAGCTGGTCACCTGACGAAAAAAACGTATATCTCCGATTTAATTTCCGTCATGATAGATTTTCCGCCATTTTGAATTTTGTCGAAAAATGACTTTTGCAAACTAGTCCCTGGTTTTTTGTCCGATCGGAACCAAACCAGTGCAGAAATGTTCTTTGGAGTCTGAAGGTCAATAATTATTGAAAAAAATTGAAATTTTCGATTTTCGGTCGCTAGGGGGCGCAAAATAAACATTGTGGGAGGAGCCTATTTTACTAAAATGGCTATAACTCGAGAAGGAAATTAGATAGCTTCACCAAACTTGGTACACATGTGCGTGAGTTCAATCTGAGGTTACAGTAAAAAAATCGCGACGATCGAACACTAGGTGGCGCTATAACATGAAAAAAACCTATAAAGGACTGAGCGTTAGTCCGATTGACCTGAAAATTGGTATGCAGTGTCTTGGTCCAAGGCCCCATGTATGTGTAAGAGGACATTGGCGTATCTCAAAAAACATGGCCGCCATCGACCAAAGAAGTTGAGACGAGGTTAACGGAGGCCAATCGGAACGAAACTCGATGGGCATGTTCGACTCATGGCCTAAGAGGTCTGTAAGAGTTTTGAAAGAAATCAGCCACTAGTTGGCGCTAACGAGTTTTACGGCTCTGTAATCACGTGGTGTTGCACAAATCCCCACAAAATGCATATCATATGATAGATCTCCTCATGCTGAACAACTTTGCCTCTAGAACCATTGCTGTCAATCAAATCGTTCATTAAATATTCATGAATATGTTAAAAACCTACTTTTGCGAACTAGTCCCTGGTTTTTCGCCCGATCAAAACCAGACCAGTCTAGGACAATTCTCTGGACTCTCTAGATCAATAATTATCAAAAAAAAGTTGAACTTTTGCATTTTTCGTATGGCTATAATAGGGTCATTAAGAAAAGGGGAGTAGCAAAATACACTCAAAAGCCTATAAATCATAAATAAAAAGTCAGAACTTGACAAAAATTGGTGTGCATATGTGTCCTAACATGATGAAGAAGCATGCACAGTTTCATGGAGATCGGACCATAGGTGGCGCTTTAACTGTTAAAAAGCTTTAAAACCATGTATTTCCTATGGTAAATTGCATGTATTGGCTGTAAATGGTGTTTTCCATCTATGATCGTATAATTTTCACATCATAATGTTTAAAACCAGTGCAGTACAATTCTCTGGACTCTCTAGATCAATAATTATCAGAAAAGGTATCATTTATTCATTTGGATGGCTATAATAGGGTCACTTCAATGTGTAGTCTTGACCGAGTGTGCCCGAAAGCCTATATCTCTTCAATGAATGCTCAGATCGTATTAAAAACAAGTCTGAACATGTGGGCCGTGACTCTAAATAATCATGAAAATTTTCGGACAGATTGGACAAAATATGCTTGTATAACAGTTAAAAAGGTGAAAATTATATGCACATAATGGCCTATTAAGCCAATAAGTGGTATTTTACTGCCCCCTGCTGTTTAAAAAAAGTCATTTTGTCACACTACTCAACTATACTTAATATTTAGACTTTATAAATTCACTATTTTAACATTTACAAAAACATTTAGTCAAAAATCATCTATTGAAGTGACAATTGAGTCACATTGGATCCTGAAGTTCCAAATGTCTCTATCTACAACAGAATGAGTGTGTGTAGATCAAATGATATGAAAAACATGGCATATTGTATAAGTAGGCTGTAATAGCACTGTTGTCCACTAGATGGAGCAGCAGCATTAGACATTTTTAATATTTTTATCAGCTTTCAGCATTGGCTTAAAGCAAACAAATGCTTAAAGCATTTTCTTTAATTAGTTATATATTATTACATTGCAAAGAAATATGTGAAATGCTGTGTGTGTGTGTGTAAGAATGCATTATGGAGTTAACATGATAAAGAAGGTTTGCTTCAGTGCAGCATACTGGAGAAACAAAGTAGTTTAAAATGAAAGTAAGCCAATAAGTGGTCTTTTACTGCCCTCTGCTGGCCACTTTACTTATTAATAGTCTTTTCACATGTGCTTTTGCATTCATATGCATATAGACACTATAAAATCACTTATATAACAATCACTATTAAAACACATTCATATTCTGTCAGAGTGTATCAGTTCATTTGTACTGACACTTCACATCAATGCTAGCAATGTGGTAAATCATGGTAAACAGTGTTAGAACATGGCTTTTCACAATAACAGATCCCAAACGTGTGTGTGTGTGTGTGTGTGTGTGTGTGTGTAAGCATGCATTATGGAGTTAACATGATAAAAATGGTTTGCTTCAGTGCAGAATTATTATACTGGAGAAACAAAGTAGTTTAAAATGAAAGTGAGCCAATAAGTGGTTTTCTACTGCCCTCTGCTGGCCACTCTTCTTACTAATAGTCTTTTCACATGTGCTTTTGCATTCATATGCATATAGACACTATAAAATCACTTATAAAACAATTACTATTATAACACAATCATATTTTGTCAGAGTTTATCACTTCAATTGTTCTGATGCTTCACATAATTGCTATCAACGTGGTAAATCATGGTAAATAATGCCAGAAACATGGTAAATCATAGTAAATAAGGTAAATCATTCTAGAATCCTGGTAAATCATTATACAATGTGCTATATCATGGTAAATCATCCTATAACATGGTACATCAAGGTAAACTATGGAAAATCATGTTAGATTCATGGTAAATCATACTGGAACATGGTAAATCATGAAAAATCACACTGAAATGTAGTATATCATGGTAAATCATGCTTGCTACATAAAACTTAATGACTTTTGATGCTTTTGTGCTTAACGGCCTTAAAGGCCTTAACTGCTTGAACACCGCTAAATGCTGCTTTGCAGCTTTAATTAGGTGTTCAAGCACGAAGTGCTGAAAACCTATTGTATTTGTACTGATTTTTATTATTATTATTATTATTATTATTATTATTATTATTATTCTCCTGTAAAACGCATCGTGCAGCCCAAACCGTAAGTGCTGGAGCGTTGAAACTTTGTCAGATGGTAGTACAAAAATCGAGGAGAGGTTATCAAATTATGAGCCCGATTGGCCCATAGGTGGCGCTATAGCAATCAATTGCGCATAACTGCTCATAACTCCTAGACCGTAAGTCGTAGACTCAAGTGTCTTATATCATTGGAAAGCTGGGGGCCTGACGTAAAAAACGTATATCTCCGATTTCATTTCCGCCATGATGGATTTTCCGCCATTTTGAATTTAGTCGAAAAACTACTTTTGCGAACTAGTCCCTGGTTTTTCACCCGATTGGAACCAAACCAGTGCAGAAATGTTCTCTGGAGTCTGAATATCAATAATTATCGAAAAAAAGTTGAATTTTCGATTTCCGGTCGATAGGGGGCATAAAATGATTGTTGTGGGAGGAGCCTATTTTTCTAAAATGGCTATAACTCCAGAAGTAAATGAGGTAGGTTCACCAAACTTGGAACACATGTGCATGAGTTCAATCTGAGGTCACAGTAAAAAAATCGCGACGATCGAACATTAGGTGGCGCTATAACATTAAAAAAACATAAAAGGGGGTGTGGCCACCTGACCGTTAGTCCGATTGACTTGAAATTTGGTATGCAGTGTCTTGGACCAAGGTCCCATGTATGTGTAAAAGGATATTGGCGTATCTCAAAAAACATGGCCGCCATCGGCCAATGAAGTTTGAGCCTCTCTGAGACGAGGTTAACTGAAGCCGATCGGAACGAAACTCGATGGGCATGTTCGACTCGTGGCCCAAGAGGTCTGAAAGAGTTTTGAAAGAAATCGGCCACTAGTTGGCGCTAACGAGTTTTATGGCTCTGTTATCACGTGGTGTTGCACACATCCCCACAAAATGCATATCATTAGATATATCTCCTCATGCTGAACAACTTTGCCTCTAGAATTATTGCTGTCAATCAAATCGTTCATTAAATATTCACGAATATATTAAAAACCTACTTTTGCGAACTAGTCCCTGGTTTTTTGCCCGATCAAAATCAGACCAGTTCAGGACAATTCTCTGGACTCTCTAGATCAATAATTATCGAAAAAAAGTTGAACTTTTGCATTTGGCTGGCTGTAACAGGGTCATTTAGAAAAGGGGTGTGTCAAAATACACTCAAAAGCCTATACATCCTAAAGGAAAACTCAGAACTTCACAAATATTGATGAGCATATGTGTCATAACATGGGGAAGAAGCATGCAAAGTTTCATGGAGATCGGACCATAGCTGGCGCTATAACTGTTAAAAAGCTTTAAAGCCATGCATTTCCAATGGTAAATTGCCTGTATTGGCTGTGTGTGGTCTTTTTTTTTTTTTTCATCTATGAGCATATGTTAAAATCAATGTTCAAACCAGTGCAGTACAATTCTCTGGACTCTCTACATCAATAATTATCAGAAAAGGTATAACTTATTAATTTGGATGGCTATAATAGTGACATTTCAATACGTAGCCTTGAACAGATGTCCCTGAAAGCTGCATATTAAGCCAATAAGTGGTATTATACTGACCCCTGCTGTTTAAAATAGACATTTTGTCATACTACTTACTAATATTATACTATAATGCTTATTTAGACTTTATAAAATCACTATTTTAACATTTACACGCACATTTTGTCAAAATTCATCTATTGGAGATCTACTATTGAGAACTTGCTTATTGAGAATAGTATTACATTCAAATCCACATCGACTTTTTAAAACGAAAGTAAAACCGTTAGGCCACGCCCCTTCAGTACAAATTCACTCATAACTCGAAAACGGAAAGTCACTGCACGCTCAAATTTTGATGGTAAGGTCCTCTCGGGGGTCTTGATTGAAATCTAGCGTCGCGGGACTCGGGAGCACCCCCCCGCGGATCGCTAATTTGTAAGAACCACGATTTGGAACGGCTGTATCTCCCGATCTAGACCACGTAGATCCTTGTGCGATAGCTTGTTGGAAAGGGCCCGTCCTCATCTAGCTTCGATTCGAGTATGGTGCGATTTGGCCCATGCATTCCCGAGATATAAGCCCACAAAGATATACATTTCAACGGACACAAGTCCCTGCTCCAAAAACCCAGCAACACCGGGATGGTCTTGTTCAACAGGGCTCCTCTAACACTATCTAAGGTCTGAGTTTCAGATTTTTTCGCTTTCTCGTTCCCGAGATATAAGTAAAACAAATAAAAAAAATCCTGTCATTCATTTCAACTGTATTGTAATACCGCTGTTGTCCACGAGAGGGAGCAACAGCATTAGACATTTTTTATCTTTTTAAGCAGTTTTCAGCATTGGCTAACAAGCAAATGCTTAAAGCTATTTATTATGATGGAAATAATATTTATAATAAATAATATAATAATAAATAAGGATTTATTATAAAGTTCAATATAATTATATCACAAAGAAATATGTGAAATGCTTATAGACCACTAAAAGACATTTTCACAATAATATAACCCAAAAGTGTGTGTGTGTGTGTGTGTGTGTGTGTGTGTGTGTGTATGTAAGCATGCATAATTGAGTTAACATGAAAAAAACTGGTTTGCTTTAGTGCATAATACTGATGAAACCAAGTAGTTCAAAATGAAAGTGAGACAATAAGTGGCCTTCTACTGCCCTCTGCTGGACATTATACTTATTAATAGTCTTTTCACATGTGTTTTTGCATTCATTTATTTAGCCACTAAAAAATCCCTTATATGACAATTACTATAATAACACAATCATATTTTGTCAGAGTTCGGTGTAAAGGGATTTTCCTTTCACAGGAGGCAGCTGATAAAAATCTCCAACTGCAATGACAGAGACTTTTCCAAATGCAGAGTAATCTCCTGTTTGTTTGATTTGTCTCAATCTTCCATGAATATATGCCAGAAGTTTATGTACTAACATTGAATATCTAATGTGCAATGTACAAGAGTTAAACACAACTGTGGCAGTCGTATACAGACCATCATCATATAACATACCAGTATTCAGAGAGAACTTGATTAACTTGATTGATCAAATATGACCAGATGTCCATCCAAACATGGAGGCAGTTTGTCACTCAAATCACCTTTACTGACAAAACTGCCAGCAGCAGTTCAGGTTTGTCTGTACCAGTGGAAGACACGCCACCCAAAGCAACACCAGTCGAAGACGCGGCACCCAAAGCAACAGAAGATTCTGCCATTGAGATAGAGGGAGAAGACGCTGCAGACCTGGACGCTTTGTTTGAGGGACTGTGAAGGACCACTTGCTGCACCACTGGCAAGGTGCTGTTCAACTGTAACCGTGCCCTTGATGCGTCTCATCTGTTACAAGTCTCCATTGCTCGGTTTTATTTATTTTTATTTTGTCATTTTTATTTTTGAATAACTTCTGCATGTTCAACACTGTGTGGCTTGATTGTTTTAAATAAGAAATATTTTAATATATTTCAATCAAAGCAGACTTTGAATCTGTTAGTGTACAACAGCAATATAATCTACAGCAAAGCTGACAAAAGTAACGAGTGTTGTCAAAGAGTGCAATAAAAAATGTGTGCATGCAGCAAATGTTGAGTTTTTCTTTCTCTACTCATTTTGTATATGTTGTACAAACAAAAGTAAATTACAGCTTATGGCAAGTATATTGTGTATAATAATTTTGCTGCTCATATTTCTAGACAAAAATTCAAAAAAATTGAATTTTCAATTCAAGGTCGATAGGGGGCGCAAAATGAACATTGTGAAATTAGGCAATTTTACTAAAATGGCTATAACTCAAGAAGTAAATGAGATATCTTCACCAAACTCAACAGACATGTGTATGAGGACAGTGTGGGGTCACAGTAAAAATACTGCATCGATTGGCCACATGGTGGCGCTATAACAGTAAAAAAAACTTAAAAGGGGGTGTGGCCACCTGACCGTTAGTCCGATTGACTTGAAATTTGGTATGCAGCATCTTGGACCAAGGTACCATGTATGTGTAAAAGGATATTGGCGTATCTAAAAAAACATGGCCGCCATCAGCCAATGAAGTTTGAGCACCTATGAAACAAGGTTAACGGAGGCCGATCGGAACGAAACTCGATGGGCATGTTCGACTCGTGGCCCAAGAGGTCTGTAAGAGTTTTGAAAGAAATCGGCCACTAGTTGGCGCTAACGAGTTTTACAGCTCTGTAATCACGTGGTGTTGCATACATCCCCACAAAATGCATATCATTAGATAGATCTCCTCATGTTGAACAACATGTTTGCCCGATCAGAACCAAACCAGTCTAGGGCAATTCTCTGGACTCTCTAGATCAATAATTATCGAAAAAAAGTTTAACTTTTGCATTTGGCTGGTTGTAACAGGGTCATTTAGAAAAGGGGCGTGACAAAATACACTCAAAAGCCTATAAATCTGAAATAAAAACTCAGAACTTTACAAAAATTGGTGAGCATATGTGACATAACATCATTAACAAACATGGAAAATTTTATGGAGATTGGACCATAGGTGGCGCTATAACTGTCAAAAAGCTTTGAAACCATGTATTTCCTATGGTAAATTGCCTGTTTTGGCTGTAATAAAACTTAATGTCTTAAATGCTTATGTGCCTAAAGGCTTTAAATGCTTGAACACCGCTAAATGCTGCTTGCAGCTTTAATTAGGTGTTCAAGCACGAAGTGCTGAAAACCTATTGTATTTGTACTGATTTTTATTATTATTATTATTATTATTATTATTCTTCTGCCGTAAAACGCATCGTGCAGCCCAAACCGTAAGGGCTGGAGACTTGAAACTTTGTCAGATGGTAGTACAAAAATCGAGGAGAGGTTATCAAATTATGAGCCCGATTGGCCCATAGGTGGCGCTATAGCGATCAATTGCGCGTAATTGCTCATAACTCCTAGACCGTAAGGCGTAGACTCAAGTGTCTTATATCATTGGAAAGCTGGGGGCCTGACGTAAAAAACGTATATCTCCGATTTCATTTCCGCCATGATGGATTTTCCGCCATTTTGAATTTTGTCGAAAAACTACTTTTGCGAACTAGTCCCTGGTTTTTCGCCCGATCGGAACCAAACCAGTGCAGAAATGTTCTCTGGAGTCTGAATATCAATAATTATCGAAAAAAAGTTGAAAGTTCGATTTCCGGTCGCTAGGGGGTGCAAAATGAACGTTGTGGGAGGAGCCTATTTTTCTAAAATGGCTATAACTCCAAAAGTAAATGAGATAGGTTCACCAAACTTCGTACACATGTGCAAGAGTTCAGTCTGAGGTCACAGTAAAAAAATCGCGACGATCGGACACTAGGTGGCGCTATAACATTAAAAAAACATAAAAGGGGGTGTGGCCACCTGACCGTTAGTCCGATTGACTTGAAATTTGGTATGCAGTGTCTTGGTCCAAGGTACCATGTATGTGTAAAAGGATATTGGCGTATCTCAAAAAACATGGCCGCCATCGGCCAATGAATTTGAGCACCTATGAAACAAGGTTAACGGAGGCCGATCGGAACGAAACTCGATGGACATGTTCGACTCGTGGCCCAAGAGGTCTGTAAGAGTTTTGAAAGAAATCGGCCACTAGTTGGCGCTAACGAGTTTTACAGCTCTGTAATCACGTGGTGTTGCACACATCCACACAAAATGCATATCACTAGATAGATCTCCTCATGCTGAACAACTTTGCCTCTAGAACCATTGCTGTCAATTAAATCGTTCATTAAATATGCACGAATATGTTAAAAACCTACTTTTGCGAACTAGTCCCTGGTTTTTTGCCCGATCAAAATCAGACCAGTCTAGGACAATTCTCTGGACTCTCTAGATCAATAATTATCGAAAAAAAGTTGAATTTTTGCATTTGGCTGGCTGTAACAGGGTCATTTAGACAAGGGGGGTGTCAAAATACACTCAAAAGCCTATATATCCTAAAGGAAAACTCAGAACTTCACAAATATTGATGAGCACATGTGTCATAACATGGGGAAGAAGCATGCAAAGTTTCATGGAGATCGGACCATAGCTGGCGCTATAACTGTTAAAAAGCTTTAAAACCATGCATTTCCAATGGTAAATTGCCTGTATTGGCTGTGTGTGCTCTTTTTTTTTTTCCATCTATGAGCATATGTTAAAATCAATGTTCAAACCAGTGCAGTACAATTCTCTGGACTCTCTAGATCAATAATTATCAGAAAAGGTATAACTTATTCATTTGCATGGCTATAATAGTGACATTTCAATACGTAGCCTTGAACAGGTGTCCCTGAAAGCTGCATATTAAGCCAATAAGTGGTATTATACTGACCCCTGCTGTTTAAAATAGACATTTTGTCATGCTACTTACTAATATTATACTATAATGCTTATTTAGAATTTATAAAATCACTATTTTAACATTTACACTCACATTTTGTCAAAATTCATCTATTGGAGATCTACTATTGAGAACTTGCTTATTTGAGAATAGTATTACATTCAAATCCACATCGACTTTTTAAAACGAAAGTAAAACCGTTAGGCCACGCCCCTTCAGTACAAATTCACTCATAACTCGAAAACGGAAAGTCACTGCATGCTCAAATTTTGATGGTAAGGTCCTCTCGGGGGTCTTGATCGAAATCTAGCGTCGCGGGACTCGGGAGCACCCCCCCCCGCGGATCGCTAATTTGTGAGAACCACGATTTGGAACGGCTGTATCTCCCGAGCTAGACCACCTAGAAACTTGTGGGAGGGCTTGTTGGAAAGGCCCCGTCCTCATCTAGTTTCGATTCGAGTATGGCGCGATTTGGCCCATACATTCCCGAGATATAAGCCCACAAAGATATACATTTCAACGGACACAAGTCCCTGCTCCAAAAACCCAGCAACACCGGGATGGTCTTGTTCAACAGGGCTCCTCTAACACTATCTAAGGTCTGAGTTTCAGATTTTTTCGCTTTCTCGTTCCCGAGATATAAGTAAAACAAATAAAAAAAATCCTGTCATTCATTTCAACTGTATTGTAATACCGCTGTTGTCCACGAGAGGGAGCAACAGCATTAGACATTTTTTATCTTTTTAAGCAGTTTTCAGCATTGGCTAACAAACAAATGCTTAAAGCTATTTATTATGATGGAAATAATATTTATAATAAATAATATAATAATAAATAAGGATTTATTATAAAGTTGAATATAATTATATCACAAAGAAATATGTGAAATGCTTATAGACCACTAAAAGAGATTTTCACAATAATATAACCCAAAAGTGTGTGTGTGTGTGTGTGTGTAAGCATGCATAATGGAGTTAACATGAAAAAACTGGTTTGCTTAAGTGCATAATACTGATGAAACCAAGTAGTTCAAAATGAAAGTGAGACAATAAGTGGTCTTCTACTGCCCTCTGCTGGACATTATACTTATTAATAGTCTTTTCACATGTGTTTTTGCATTCATTTATTTAGACACTACAAAAGCCCTTATATGACAATTACTATAATAACACAATCATATTTTGTCAGAGTTCGGTGTAAAGGGATTTTCCTTTCACAGGAGGCAGCTGATAAAAATCTCCAACTGCAATGACAGAGACTTTTCCAAATGCAGAGTAATCTCCTGTTTGTTTGATTTGTCTCAATCTTCCATGAATATATGCCAGAAGTTTATGTACTAACATTGAATATCTAATGTGCAATGTACAAGAGTTAAACACAACTGTGGCAGTCGTATACAGACCATCATCATATAACATACCAGTATTCAGAGAGAACTTGATTAACTTGATTGATCAAATATGACGAGATGTCCATCCAAACAAGGAGGCAGTTTGTCACTCAAATCACCTTTACTGACAAAACTGCCAGCAGCAGTTCAGGTTTGTCTGTACCAGTGGAAGACACGCCACCCAAAGCAACACCAGTCGAAGACGCGGCACCCAAAGCAACAGAAGATTCTGCCATTTAGATAGAGGGAGAAGACGCTGCAGACCTGGACGCTTTGTTTGAGGGACTGTGAAGGACCACTTGCTGCACCACTGGCAAGGTGCTGTTCAACTGTAACCGTGCCCTTGATGCGTCTCATCTGTTACAAGTCTCCATTGCTCGGTTTTATTTATTTTTATTTTGTCATTTTTATTTTTGAATAACTTCTGCATGTTCAACACTGTGTGGCTTGATTGTTTTAAATAAGAAATATTTTAATATATTTCAATCAAAGCAGACTTTGAATCTGTTAGTGTACAACAGCAATATAATCTACAGCAAAGCTGACAAAAGTAACGAGTGTTGTCAAAGAGTGCAATAAAAAATGTGTGCATGGAGCAAATGTTGAGTTTTTCTTTCTCTACTCATTTTGTATATGTTGTACAAACAAAAGTAAATTACAGCTTATGGCAAGTATATTGTGTATAATCATTTTGCTGCTCATATTTCTAGAAAAAAATTCAAAAAAATAGAATTTTCAATTCAAGGTCGATAGGGGGCGCAAAATGAACATTGTGAAATTAGGCAATTTTACTAAAATGGCTATAACTCAAGAAGTAAATGAGATATCTTCACCAAACTCAACAGACATGTGTATGAGGACAGTGTGGGGTCACAGTAAAAATACTGCATCGATTGGCCACATGGTGGCGCTATAACAGTAAAAAAAACTTAAAAGGGGGTGTGGCCACCGGACCGTTAGTCCGATTGACTTGAAATTTTGTATGCAGCATCTTGGACCAAGGTACCATGTATGTGTAAAAGGATATTGGCGTATCTAAAAAAAACATGGCCGCCATCAGCCAATGAAGTTTGAGCACCTATGAAACAAGGTTAACGGAGGCCGATCGGAACGAAACTCGATGGGCATGTTCGACTCGTGGCCCAAGAGGTCTGTAAGAGTTTTGAAAGAAATCGGCCACTAGTTGGCGCTAACGAGTTTTACAGCTCTGTAATCACGTGGTGTTGCATACATCCCCACAAAATGCATATCATTAGATAGATCTCCTCACGTTGAACAACTTTGCCTCTAGAACCATTGCTGTCAATTAAATCGTTCATTAAATATTCATGAATATGTTAAAAACCTACTTTTGCGAACTAGTCCCTGGTTTTTTGCCCGATCAGAACCAAACCAGTCTAGGGCAATTCTCTGGACTCTCTAGATCAATAATTATCGAAAAAAAGTTTAACTTTTGCATTTGGCTGGTTGTAACAGGGTCATTTAGAAAAGGGGCGTGACAAAATACACTCAAAAGCCTATAAATCTGAAATAAAAACTCAAAACTTTACAAAAAATGGTGAGCATATGTGACATAACATCATTAACAAACATGGAACATTTTATGGAGATTGGACCATAGGTGGCGCTATAACTGTCAAAAAGCTTTGAAACCATGTATTTCCTAAGGTAAATTGCCTGTTTTGGCTGTAATAAAACTTAATGTCTTAAATGCTTATGTGCCTAAAGGCTTTAAATGCTTGAACACCGCTAAATGCTGCTTGCAGCTTTAATTATTATTATTATTATTATTCTTCTGCCGTAAAACGCATCGTGCAGACCAAACCGTAAGAGCTAGAGACTTGAAACTTTGCCATATGGTAGTACAAAAATCGAGGAGAGGTTATCAAATTATGAGCCCGATTGGCCCATAGGTGGCGCTATAGCAACCAATTGCGCGAAACTGCTCATAACTCCTAGACCGTAAGTCGTAGACTCAAGTGTTTTATATCACTGGAAAGCTGGTCACCTGACGAAAAAAACGTATATCTCCGATTTAATTTCCGTCATGATAGATTTTCCGCCATTTTGAATTTTGTCGAAAAATGACTTTTGCGAACTAGTCCCTGGTTTTTTGTCCGATCGGAACCAAACCAGTGCAGAAATGTTCTTTGGAGTCTGAAGGTCAATAATTATCGAAAAATATTGAAATTTTCGATTTTCGGTCGCTAGGGGGCGCAAAATGAACATTGTGGGAGGAGCCTATTTTACTAAAATGGCTATAACTCAAGAAGGAAATGAGATAGCTTCACCAAACTTGGTACACATGTGCGTGAGTTCAATCTGAGGTCACAGTAAAAAAATCGCGACGATCGAACACTAGGTGGCGCTATAACATGAAAAAAACGTATAAAGGACTGACCGTTAGTCCGATTGACCTGAAAATTGGTATGCAGTGTCTTGGTCCAAGGCCCCATGTATGTGTAAAAGGATATTGGCGTATCTCAAAAAACATGGCCGCCATCGACCAAAGAAGTTGAGACGAGGTTAACGGAGGCCAATCGGAACGAAACTCGATGGGCATGTTCGACTCATGGCCTAAGAGGTCTGTAAGAGTTTTGAAAGAAATCGGCCACTAGTTGGCGCTAACGAGTTTTACGGCTCTGTAATCACGTGGTGTTGCACAAATCCCCACAAAATGCATATCATATGATAGATCTCCTCATGCTGAACAACTTTGCCTCTAGACCCATTGCTGTCAATCAAATCGTTCATTAAATATTCACGAATATGTTAAAAACCTACTTTTGCGAACTAGTCCCTGGTTTTTCGCCCGATCAAAACCAGACCAGTCTAGGACAATTCTCTGGACTCTATAGATCAATAATTATCGAAAAAAGTTGAACTTTTGCATTTTTCGTATGGCTATAATAGGGTCATTAAGAAAAGGGGCGTAGAAAAATACACTCAAAAGCCTATAAATCATAAATAAAAAGTCAGAACTTGACAAAAATTGGTGTGCATATGTGTCCTAACATGATGAAGAAGCATGCACAGTTTCATGGAGATCGGACCATAGGTGGCGCTTTAACTGTTAAAAAGCTTCAAAACCATGTATTTCCTATGGTAAATTGCATGTATTGGCTGTAAATGGTGTTTTCCATCTATGATCGTATAATTTTCACATCATAATGTTTAAAACCAGTGCAGTACAATTCTCTGGACTCTCTAGATCAATAATTATCAGAAAAGGTATAATTTATTCATTTGGATGGCTATAATAGGGTCACTTCAATGTGTAGTCTTGACCGAGTGTGCCCGAAAGCCTATATCTCTTCAATGAATGCTCAGATCGTATTAAAAACAAGTCTGAACATGTGGGCCGTGACTCTAAATAATCATGAAAATTTTCGGACAGATTGGACAAAATATGCTTGTATAACAGTTAAAAAGGTGAAAATTATATGCACATAATGGCCTATTAAGCCAATAAGTGGTATTTTACTGCCCCCTGCTGTTTAAAAAAAGTCATTTTGTCACACTACTCAACTATACTTAATATTTAGACTTTATAAATTCACTATTTTAACATTTACAAAAACATTTAGTCAAAAATCATCTATTGAAGTGACAATTGAGTCACATTGGATCCTGAAGTTCCAAATGTCTCTATCTACAACAGAATGAGTGTGTGTAGATTAAATGATATGAAAAACATGGCATATTGTATAAGTAGCCTGTAATAGCACTGTTGTCCACTAGATGGAGCAGCAGCATTAGACATTTTTAATCTTTTTAACAGCTTTCAGCATTGGCTTAAAGCAAACAAATGCTTAAAGCATTTTCTTTAATTAGTTATATATTATTACATTGCAAAGAAATATGTGAAATGCTGTGTGTGTGTGTGTAAGAATGCATTATGGAGTTAACATGATAAAAATGGTTTGCTTCAGTGCAGCATACTGGAGAAACAAAGTAGTTTAAAATGAAAGTAAGCCAATAAGTGGTCTTTTACTGCCCTCTGCTGGCCACTTTACTTATTAATAGTCTTTTCACATGTGCTTTTGCATTCATATGCATATAGACACTATAAAATCACTTATATAACAATCACTATTAAAACACATTCATATTCTGTCAGAGTGTATCAGTTCATTTGTACTGACACTTCACATCAATGCTAGCAATGTGGTAAATCATGGTAAACAGTGTTAGAACATGGCTTTTCACAATAACAGATCCCAAACGTGTGTGTGTGTGTGTGTAAGCATGCATTATGGAGTTAACATGATAAAAATGGTTTGCTTCAGTGCAGAATTATTATACTGGAGAAACAAAGTAGTTTAAAATGAAAGTGAGCCAATAAGTGGTCTTCTACTGCCCTCTGCTGGCCACTCTTCTTACTAATAGTCTTTTCACATGTGCTTTTGCATTCATATGCATATAGACACTATAAAATCACTTATAAAACAATTACTATTATAACACAATCATATTTTGTCAGAGTTTATCACTTCAATTGTTCTGATGCTTCACATAATTGCTATCAACGTGGTAAATCATGGTAAATAATGCCAGAAACATGGTAAATCATAGTAAATAAGGTAAATCATGCTAGAATCCTGGTAAATCATTATACAATGTGCTATATCATGGTAAATCATCCTATAACATGGTACATCAAGGTAAACTATGGAAAATCATGTTAGATTCATGGTAAATCATACTGGAACATGGTAAATCATGAAAAATCACACTGAAATGTAGTATATCATGGTAAATCATGCTTGCTACATAAAACTTAATGACTTTTGATGCTTTTGTGCTTAACGGCCTTAAAGGCCTTAACTGCTTGAACACCGCTAAATGCTGCTTTGCAGCTTTAATTATTAGGTGTTCAAGCACGAAGTGCTGAAAACCTATTGTAATTGTACTGATTTTTATTATTATTATTATTAGGTGTTCAAGCACGAAGTGCTGAAAACCTATTGTAATTGTACTGATTTTTATTATTATTATTTTTCTTCTGCCGTAAAACGCATCGTGCAGACCAAACCGTAAGTGCTAGAGACTTGAAACTTTGGCATAAGGTAGTACAAAAATCGAGGAGAGGTTATCAAAATATGAGCCCGATTGGCCCATAGGTGGCGCTATAGCGCAAAAAACAAAAAAATGACACTCTTTTGCTTAAATCTCAATAACCCTTTGTCCCAGCATCAAGTGTCTTATATCATTGGAATCCTTGGGTCAAGCCGAAGAAAAAAGGCCTCAAGGATTTCATTTCCGGTATGCAAATTTTTCCGCCATTTTGGATTTTGTCCAAAACCTACTTTTGCGAACTAGTCCCTGGTTTTTTGTCCGATCGGAACCAAACTAGTGCAGAAATGTTCTCTGGAGTCTGAATATCAATAATTATCGAAAAAAAGTTGAAATTTCGATTTACGGTTGCTAAGGGGCGTCAAAACGTTTACAGGAAGCGGAGCCAATTTTACTAAAATGGCTATAACTCATGAACGAAATTAGATATTTTCACCAAACTTGGTACACATGTGTATGAGCTCAATCTGAGGTCACAGTAAAAAAATCGCGACGATCAGACACTAGGTGGCGCTATAACATTAAAAAAACATAAAAGGGGTGTGGCCACCTGACCGTTAGTCCGATTAACTTGAAATTTGGTATGCAGTGTCTTGGACCAAGGTCCCATGTATGTGTAAAAGGATATTGGCGTATCTCAAAAAACATGGCCGCCATCAGCCAATGAAGTTTGAGCCCCTCTGAGACGAGGTTAATGGAGGCCGATCGGAACGAAACTCGATGGGCATGTTCGACTCGTGGCCCAAGAGGTCTGTAAGAGTTTTGAAAGAAATCGGCTACTAGTTGGCGCTAACGAGTTTTATGGCTCTTTAATCACGTGGTGTTGCACACATCCACACAAAATGCATATCATTTGATAGATCTCCTCATGCTGAACAACTTTGCCTCTAGAACCATTGCTGTCAATCAAATCGTTCATTAAATATTCACGAATATGTTAAAAACCTACTTTTGCGAACTAGTCCCTGGTTTCTCGCCCGATCAAAACCAGACCAGTCTAGGACAATTCTCTGGACTCTCTAGATGAATAATTATCAAAAAAAAGTTGAACTTTTGCATTTTGAGTGACTGTAAAAGGGTTATTTTAAATAGGGGCTGGACAAAATACACTCAAAAGCCTATAAATCATACATAAAAACTCAGAACTTCACAAAAATTGGTGAGTATATGTGCCATACCATGGGGAAGAAGCATGCAAAGTTTCATGGAGATCGGACAATAGGTGGCGCTATAACTGTCAAAAAGCTTTAATACCATAGATTTCCTATGGTAAAATGCCTGCATTGGCTGTAAATGGTCTTTTCCATCTATGATCATATTAATATTTATATCATGATGTTCAAAACCACGAGTGTACAATTCTCTGGACTCTCTAGATCAATAATTATCAGAAAGATATAACTTATTCATTTGGATGGATACAATAGTGACACTTCAATAGGTAGCCTTGACCATGTGTCCCTGAAAGCTTATATCTCTTCAATGAATGCTCATATCTTCTTAAAAACAAGTTAAAACATGTGAAACTAAATAAGCACGACAATTTTCAGACAGATCGGACAAAATATGCCTCTATAACAGTTAAAAAGGTGAAAATGATATGAACATAATGGCATATTAAGCCAATAAGTGGTATTATACTGCCCTCTGCTGTTTAAAATAGTCATTTTGTCATTCTACTAACTAAAAGTATACTATAATTCTTATTTAGACTTTATAAAATCACTTTTTTAACATTTACACTGACATTTAGTGAAAATACCTCTATTAAAGTATTACTACTGAGTCTGACTCTGAGTCTTATTATGTGAAATGCTTATGACCATTAAAGTATATTTTCATAATGACACATCCCAATAGCATTGAAAACAACTACAACATTTGTCTTTGTGTGTGTGTGTGTGTGTGTGTTTGTGTGTGTGTGAAGCATATAAGTTAAATATGAGTGCAAAACCACCTGTGAAAACACTTTATCAATAAGTATAATGTCCAGCAGAGGGCAGTAGAAGACCACTTATTGGCTCACTTTCATTTTGACAGACTTGTTTTTCACCAGTATTCTGCACTAAAGCAAACCAATTTTTCCATGTTAACTATAAGACAATCATATTTTGTAAATTTAACACGTCATTGCTATTGACACTTCACATCAATGCTAGCAATGTGGTAAATCATGGTAACTCATAGTAAATAATACTATTACATGGTGTATCATGGTAAATCATAGTAAATAATTCTCTTACATGGTGTATCTTGGTAAATCATGGTACAATCCTGGTAAATCATTCTAGAATGTGGTTTATCATGGTAAATCATCCTATAACATGGTAAACCAAGGTAAATTAAGAAAAATCATGGTAAACTATGGTAAATCATGCTAGAATCATGTTAAATGATACTAGAATGTGTTGAATTGTGCAAAACCATGCTACAACAGGGTAAATCATGGTGAATCATACTAGAACTTGGTATATCATGGTAAACTATGGTAAATCTTACTGGAACATGGTAAATCATGAAATATCACAAAATGTGGTATATCATAGTAAATCATGCTAAAACAATGCTTGCTACATAAGCCTTAATGTCTTTTGATGCTTTTGAGCTTAACTGCCTTAACTGCCTTAACTGCTTGAACACCGCTAAATGCTGCTAGCAGCTTTAATTATTATTATTATTATTATTTTCCCCTAAAACGCATCGTGCAGCCCAAACCGTACGTGCTAGAGACTTGAAATTTTGGCATAGGGTAGCACAGAAATCGAGGAGAGGTTGAGAGAGTATGAGCCCGATTGGCCCATAGGTGGCGCTATAGCAACAAAAACGCGAAAGTGCTCATAACTCCTAGACCGTAAGTCGTAGAGTCAAGTGTCTTATATCATTGGAAAGCTGGACTCTTGACTTAAAAAACGTATATCTCCGATTTCATTTCCGCCATGATAGATTTTCCGCCATTTTGAATTTTGTCAAAAAACGATTTTTGCGAACTAGTCCCTGGTTTTTCGCCCGATCGGAACCAAACCAGTGCAGAAATGTTCTCTGGAGTCTGAATATCAATAATTATCGAAAAAAAGTTGAAATTTCGATTTCCGGTCGCTAGGGGGCGCAAAATGAACGTTGTGGGAGGAGCCTATTTTTCTAAAATGGCTATAACTCCAAAAGTAAATGAGGTAGGTTCACCAAACTTGGTACACATGTGTATGAGTTCAGTCTGAGGTCACAGTAAAAAAATCGCGTCGATCTAACACTAGGTGGCGCTATAACATTAAAAAAACATAAAAGGGGGTGTGGCCACCTGACCGTTAGTCCGATTGACTTGAAATTTGGTATGCAGTGTCTTGGACCAAGGTACCATGTATGTGTAAAAGGATATTGGCGTATCTCAAAAAACATGGCCGCCATCGGCCAATGAAGTTTGAGCACCTCTGAGACGAGGTTAACGGAGGCCGATCGGAACGAAACTCGATGGGCATGTTCGACTCATGGCCCAAGAGGTCTGTAAGAGTTTTGAAAGAAATCGGCCACTAGTTGGCGCTAACGAGTTTTATGGCTCTTTAATCACGTGGTGTTGCACACATCCCCACAAAATGCATATCATTTGATAGATCTCCTCATGCTGAACAACTTTGCCTCTAGAACCATTGCTGTCAATCAAATCGTTCATTAAATATTCACGAATATGTTAAAAACCTACTTTTGCGAACTAGTCCCTGGTTTTTCGCCCGATCAAAACCAGACCAGTCTAGGACAATTCTCTGGACTCTCTAGATCAATAATTATCAAAAAAAGTTGAACTTTTGCATTTTGAGTGACTGTAAAAGGGTTATTTAGAATAGGGGCTGGACAACATACACTCAAAAGCCTATAAATCATACACAAAAACTCAGAACTTCACAAAAATTGGTGAGCATATGTGCCATACCATGGGGAAGAAGCATGCAAAGTTTCATGGAGATCGGACCATAGGTGGCGCTTTAACTGTTAAAAAGCTTTAAAACCATGTATTTCCCATGGTAAATTGCATGTATTGGCTGTAAATGGTCTTTTCCATCTATGATCGTATAATTTTCACATCATAATGTTTAAAACCAGTGCAGTACAATTTTCTGGACCCTCTAGATCAATAATTATCAGAAAAGGTATCATTTATTCATTTGGATGGCTATAATAGGGTCACTTCAATGTGTAGTCTTGACCGAAAGCCTATATCTCTTCAATGAATGCTCAGATCTTATTAAAAACAAGTCTGAACATGTGGGCCGTGACTCTAAATAATCATGAAAATTTTCGGACAGATTGCCCAAAATATGCCTGTATAACAGTTAAAAAGGTGAAAATTATATGCACATAATGGCCTATTAAGCCAATAAGTGGTATTTTACTGCCCCCTGCTGTTTAAAAAAAGTCATTTTGTCACACTACTCAACTATAATTAATATTTAGACTTTATAAATTCACTATTTTAACATTTACAAAAACATTTAGTCAAAAATCATCTATTGAAGTGACAATTGAGTCACATTGGATCCTGAAGTTCCAAATGTCTCTATCTACAACAGAATGAGTGTGTGTAGATTAAATGATATGAAAAACATGGCATATTGTATAAGTAGGCTGTAATAGCACTGTTGTCCACTAGATGGAGCAGCAGCATTAGACATTTTTAATCTTTTTATCAGCTTTCAGCATTGGCTTAAAGCAAACAAATGCTTAAAGCATTTTCTTTAATTAGTTATATATTATTACATTGCAAAGAAATATGTGAAATGCTGTGTGTGTGTGTGTGTGTAAGAATGCATTATGGAGTTAACATGATAAAAATGGTTTGCTTCAGTGCAGCATACTGGAGAAACAAAGTAGTTTAAAATGAAAGTAAGCCAATAAGTGGTCTTTTACTGCCCTCTGCTGGCCACTTTACTCATTAATAGTCTTTTCACATGTGCTTTTGCATTCGTATGCATATAGACACTATAAAATCACTTATATAACAATCACTATTAAAACACATTCATATTCTGTCAGAGTGTATCAGTTCATTTGTACTGACACTTCACATCAATGCTAGCAATGTGGTAAATCATGGTAAACAGTGTTAGAACATGGCTTTTCACAATAACAGATCCCAAACGTGTGTGTGTGTGTGTGTGTGTGTGTAAGCATGCATTATGGAGTTAACATGATAAAAATGGTTTGCTTCAGTGCAGAATTATTATACTGGAGAAACAAAGTAGTTTAAAATGAAAGTGAGCCAATAAGTGGTCTTCTACTGCCCTCTGCTGGCCACTCTTCTTACTAATAGTCTTTTCACATGTGCTTTTGCATTCATATGCATATAGACACTATAAAATCACTTATAAAACAATTACTATTATAACACAATCATATTTTGTCAGAGTTTATCACTTCAATTGTTCTGATGCTTCACATAATTGCTATCAACGTGGTAAATCATGGTAAATAATGCCAGAAACATGGTAAATCATAGTAAATAAGGTAAATCATGCTAGAATCCTGGTAAATCATTCTAGAATGTGCTATATCATGGTAAATCATCCTATAACATGGTACATCAAGGTAAACTATGGAAAATCATGTTAGATTCATGGTAAATCATACTGGAACATGGTAAATCATGAAAAATCACACTGAAATGTAGTATATCATGGTAAATCATGCTTGCTACATAAAACTTAATGACTTTTGATGCTTTTGTGCTTAACGGCCTTAAAGGCCTTAACTGCTTGTTATTATTATTATTATTCCGCCCTAAAACGCATCGTGCAGACCAAACCGTAAGTGCTAGAGACTTGATATTTGGGATTAAGGTAGGACAGAAATCGAGGAGAGGTTATCAAAATATGAGCCCGATTGGTCCATAGGTGGCGCTATAGCACAAAAAACAAAAAAATTGCACTAATTTGCTTAAATCTCAATAATCCTTTGTCGCAGCCTCAAGTGTCTTATATCATTGGAATCCTTGGGTCAAGCCGAACAAAAATGGCCTCAAGGATTTAATTTCCGGTATGCAAATTTTCCCGCCATTTTGAGTTTTGTCCAAAACCTACTTTTGCGAACTAGTCCCTGGTTTTTTGTCCAATCGGAACCAATCCAATGTAGAAACGTTCTCTGGAGTCTGAATATCAATAATTATCAAAAAAAAGTTGAAATTTCGATTTACGGTTGCTAAGGAGCGTCAAAACATTCGCAGGAGGCGGAGCCAATTTTACTAAAAGGGCTATAACTCATGAACGAAATGAGATATTTTCACCAAACTTGACACACATGTGTATGAGCTCAATCTGAGGTCACAGTAAAAAAATCGCGACGATTGGCCTCATGGTGGCGCTATAGCATTAAAAAAACATAAAAGGGGGTGTGGCCACCTGACCGTTAGTCCGATTGACTTGAAATTTGGTATGCAGTGTCTCGGTCCAAGGTACCATGTATGTATAAAAGGATATTGGTGTATCTCAAAAAACATGGCCGCCATCGGCCAATGAAGTTTGAGCACCTATTAAACAAGGTTAACGGAGGCCGATCGGAACGAAACTCGATGGGCATGTTCGACTCATGGCCCAAGAGGTCTGTAAGAGTTTTGAAAGAAATCGGCCACTAGTTGGCGCTAACGAGTTTTACGGCTCTGTAATCACGTGGTGTTGCACACATCCCCCCAAAATGCATATCATTTGATAGATCTCCTCATGGTGAACAACTTTGCCTCTAGAACCATTGCTGTCAATCAAATCGTTCATTAAATATTCATGAATATGTTAAAAACCTACTTTTGCGAACTAGTCCCTGGTTTTTCGCCCGATCAAAACCAGACCAGTCTAGGACAATTCTCTGGACTCTATAGATCAATAATTATCGAAAAAAGTTGAACTTTTGCATTTTTCGTATGGCTATAATAGGGTCATTAAGAAAAGGGGCGTAGCAAAATACACTCAAAAGCCTATAAATCATAAATAAAAAGTCAGAACTTGACAAAAATTGGTGTGCATATGTGTTCTAACATGATGAAGAAGCATGCACAGTTTCATGGAGATCGGACCATAGGTGGCGCTTTAACTGTTAAAAAGCTTTAAAACCATGTATTTCCTATGGTAAATTGCATGTATTGGCTGTAAATGGTCTTTTCCATCTATGATCGTATAATTTTCACATCATAATGTTTAAAACCAGTGCAGTACAATTCTCTGGACTCTCTAGATCAATAATTATCAGAAAAGGTATAATTTATTCATTTGGATGGCTATAATAGGGTCACTTCAATGTGTAGTCTTGACCGAGTGTGCCCGAAAGCCTATATCTCTTCAATGAATGCTCAGATCGTATTAAAAACAAGTCTGAACATGTGGGCCGTGACTCTAAATAATCATGAAAATTTTCGGACAGATTGGACAAAATATGCTTGTATAACAGTTAAAAAGGTGAAAATTATATGCACATAATGGCCTATTAAGCCAATAAGTGGTATTTTACTGCCCCCTGCTGTTTAAAAAAAGTCGTTTTGTCACACTACTCAACTATACTTAATATTTAGACTTTATAAATTCACTATTTTAACATTTACAAAAACATTTAGTCAAAAATCATCTATTGAAGTGACAATTGAGTCACATTGGATCCTGAAGTTCCAAATGTCTCTATCTACAACAGAATGAGTGTGTGTAGATTAAATGATATGAAAAACATGGCATATTGTATAAGTAGGCTGTAATAGCACTGTTGTCCACTAGATGGAGCAGCAGCATTAGACATTTTTAATCTTTTTATCAGCTTTCAGCATTGGCTTAAAGCAAACAAATGCTTAAAGCATTTTCTTTAATTAGTTATATATTATTACATTGCAAAGAAATATGTGAAATGCTGTGTGTGTGTGTGTGTGTGTAAGAATGCATTATGGAGTTAACATGATAAAAATGGTTTGCTTCAGTGCAGCATACTGGAGAAACAAAGTAGTTTAAAATGAAAGTAAGCCAATAAGTGGTCTTTTACTGCCCTCTGCTGGCCACTTTACTTATTAATAGTCTTTTCACATGTGATTTTGCATTCATATGCATATAGACACTATAAAATCACTTATATAACAATCACTATTAAAACACATTCATATTCTGTCAGAGTGTATCAGTTCATTTGTACTGACACTTCACATCAATGCTAGCAATGTGGTAAATCATGGTAAACAGTGTTAGAACATGGCTTTTCACAATAACAGATCCCAAACGTGTGTGTGTGTGTGTGTGTGTGTGTGTGTAAGCATGCATTATGGAGTTAACATGATAAAAATGGTTTGCTTCAGTGCAGAATTATTATACTGGAGAAACAAAGTAGTTTAAAATGAAAGTGAGCCAATAAGTGGTCTTCTACTGCCCTCTGCTGGCCACTCTTCTTACTAATAGTCTTTTCACATGTGCTTTTGCATTCATATGCATATAGACACTATAAAATCACTTATAAAACAATTACTATTATAACACAATCATATTTTGTCAGAGTTTATCACTTCAATTGTTCTGATGCTTCACATAATTGCTATCAACGTGGTAAATCATGGTAAATAATGCCAGAAACATGGTAAATCATAGTAAATAAGGTAAATCATGCTAGAATCCTGGTAAATCATTCTAGAATGTGCTATATCATGGTAAATCATCCTATAACATGGTACATCAAGGTAAACTATGGAAAATCATGTTAGATTCATGGTAAATCATACTGGAACATGGTAAATCATGAAAAATCACACTGAAATGTAGTATATCATGGTAAATCATGCTTGCTACATAAAACTTAATGACTTTTGATGCTTTTGTGCTTAACGGCCTTAAAGGCCTTAACTGCTTGAACACCGCTAAATGCTGCTTTGCAGCTTTAATTATTATTATTATTAGGTGTTCAAGCACGAAGTGCTGAAAACCTATTGTATTTGTACTGATTTTTATTATTAGGTGTTCAAGCACGAAGTGCTGAAAACCTATTGTAATTGTACTGATTTTTATTATTATTATTATTATTATTATTATTATTATTATTATTTTCCCCTAAAACGCATCGTGCAGCCCAAACCGTAAGTGCTAGAGACTTGAAATTTTGGCATAGGGTAGCACAGAAATCGAGGAGAGGTTGAGAGAGTATGAGCCCGATTGGCCCATAGGTGGCGCTATAGCAACAAAAACGCGAAAGTGCTCATAACTCCTAGACCGTAAGTCGTAGAGTCAAGTGTCTTATATCATTGGAAAGCTGGACTCTTGACTTAAAAAACGTATATCTCCGATTTCATTTCCGCCATGATAGATTTTCCGCCATTTTGAATTTTGTCAAAAAACGATTTTTGCGAACTAGTCCCTGGTTTTTCGCCCGATCGGAACCAAACCAGTGCAGAAATGTTCTCTGGAGTCTGAATATCAATAATTATCGAAAAAAAGTTGAAATTTCGATTTCCGGTCGCTAGGGGGCGCAAAATGAACGTTGTGGGAGGAGCCTATTTTTCTAAAATGGCTATAACTCCAAAAGTAAATGAGGTAGGTTCACCAAACTTGGTACACATGTGCATGAGTTCAGTCTGAGGTCACAGTAAAAAAATCGCGACGATCGGACACTAGGTGGCGCTATAACATTAAAAAAACATAAAAGGGGGTGTGGCCACCTGACCGTTAGTCCGATTGACTTGAAATTTGGTATGCAGTGTCTTGGACCAAGGTACCATGTATGTGTAAAAGGATATTGGCGTATCTCAAAAAACATGGCCGCCATCGGCCAATGAAGTTTGAGCCCCTCTGAGACGAGGTTAACGGAGGCCGATCGGAACGAAACTCGATGGGCATGTTCGACTCATGGCCCAAGAGGTCTGTAAGAGTTTTGAAAGAAATCGGCCACTAGTTGGCGCTAACGAGTTTTATGGCTCTTTAATCACGTGGTGTTGCACACATCCCCACAAAATGCATATCATTTGATAGATCTCCTCATGCTGAACAACTTTGCCTCTAGAACCATTGCTGCCAATCAAATCGTTCATTAAATATTCACAAATATGTTTAAAACCTACTTTTGCGAACTAGTCCCTGGTTTTTCGCCCGATCAAAACCAGACCAGTCTAGGACAATTCTCTGGACTCTCTAGATCAATAATTATCAAAAAAAAGTTGAACTTTTGCATTTTGAGTGACTGTAAAAGGGTTATTTAAAATAGGGGCTGGACAAAATACACTCAAAAGCCTATAAATCATACACAAAAACTCAGAACTTCACAAAAATTGGTGAGCATATGTGCCATACCATGGGGAAGAAGCATGCAAAGTTTCATGGAGATCGGACCATAGGTGGCGCTTTAACTGTTAAAAAGCTTTAAAACCATGTATTTCCTATGGTAAATTGCATGTATTGGCTGTAAATGGTCTTTTCCATCTATGATCGTATAATTTTCACATCATAATGTTTAAAACCAGTGCAGTACAATTCTCTGGACTCTCTAGATCAATAATTATCAGAAAAGGTATCATTTATTCATTTGGATGGCTATAATAGGGTCACTTCAATGTGTAGTCTTGACCGAAAGCCTATATCTCTTCAATGAATGCTCAGATCTTATTAAAAACAAGTCTGAACATGTGGGCCGTGACTCTAAATAATCATGAAAATTTTCGGACAGATTGGACAAAATATGCTTGTATAACAGTTAAAAAGGTGAAAATTATATGCACATAATGGCCTATTAAGCCAATAAGTGGTATTTTACTGCCCCCTGCTGTTTAAAAAAAGTCATTTTGTCACACTACTCAACTATACTTAATATTTAGACTTTATAAATTCACTATTTTAACATTTACAAAAACATTTAGTCAAAAATCATCTATTGAAGTGACAATTGAGTCACATTGGATCCTGAAGTTCCAAATGTCTCTATCTACAACAGAATGAGTGTGTGTAGATTAAATGATATGAAAAACATGGCATATTGTATAAGTAGCCTGTAATAGCACTGTTGTCCACTAGATGGAGCAGCAGCATTAGACATTTTTAATCTTTTTATCAGCTTTCAGCATTGGCTTAAAGCAAACAAATGCTTAAAGCATTTTCTTTAATTAGTTATATATTATTACATTGCAAAGAAATATGTGAAATGCTGTGTGTGTGTGTGTAAGAATGCATTATGGAGTTAACATGATAAAAATGGTTTGCTTCAGTGCAGCATACTGGAGAAACAAAGTAGTTTAAAATGAAAGTAAGCCAATAAGTGGTCTTTTACTGCCCTCTGCTGGCCACTTTACTCATTAATAGTCTTTTCACATGTGCTTTTGCATTCATATGCATATAGACACTATAAAATCACTTATATAACAATCACTATTAAAACACATTCATATTCTGTCAGAGTGTATCAGTTCATTTGTACTGACACTTCACATCAATGCTAGCAATGTGGTAAATCATGGTAAACAGTGTTAGAACATGGCTTTTCACAATAACAGATCCCAAACGTGTGTGTGTGTGTGTGTGTGTGTGTAAGCATGCATTATGGAGTTAACATGATAAAAATGGTTTGCTTCAGTGCAGAATTATTATACTGGAGAAACAAAGTAGTTTAAAATGAAAGTGAGCCAATAAGTGGTCTTCTACTGCCCTCTGCTGGCCACTCTTCTTACTAATAGTCTTTTCACATGTGCTTTTGCATTCATATGCATATAGACACTATAAAATCACTTATAAAACAATTACTATTATAACACAATCATATTTTGTCAGAGTTTATCACTTCAATTGTTCTGATGCTTCACATAATTGCTATCAACGTGGTAAATCATGGTAAATAATGCCAGAAACATGGTAAATCATAGTAAATAAGGTAAATCATGCTAGAATCCTGGTAAATCATTCTAGAATGTGCTATATCATGGTAAATCATCCTATAACATGGTACATCAAGGTAAACTATGGAAAATCATGTTAGATTCATGGTAAATCATACTGGAACATGGTAAATCATGAAAAATCACACTGAAATGTAGTATATCATGGTAAATCATGCTTGCTACATAAAACTTAATGACTTTTGATGCTTTTGTGCTTAACGGCCTTAAAGGCCTTAACTGCTTGAACACCGCTAAATGCTGCTTTGCAGCTTTAATTAGGTGTTCAAGCACGAAGTGCTGAAAACCTATTGTATTTGTACTGATTTTTATTATTATTATTATTATTATTATTATTATTATTCTCCTGTAAAACGCATCGTGCAGCCAAAACCGTAAGTGCTGGAGCGTTGAAACTTTGTCAGATGGTAGTACAAAAATCGAGGAGAGGTTATCAAATTATGAGCCCGATTGGCCCATAGGTGGCGCTATAGCAATCAATTGCGCGTAACTGCTCATAACTCCTAGACCGTAAGTCGTAGACTCAAGTGTCTTATATCATTGGAAAGCTGGGGGCCTGACGTAAAAAACGTATATCTCCGATTTCATTTCCGCCATGATGGATTTTCCGCCATTTTGAATTTAGTCGAAAAACTACTTTTGCGAACTAGTCCCTGGTTTTTCACCCGATTGGAACCAAACCAGTGCAGAAATGTTCTCTGGAGTCTGAATATCAATAATTATCGAAAAAAAGTTGAATTTTCGATTTCCGGTCGATAGGGGGCGCAAAATGATTGTTGTGGGAGGAGCCTATTTTTCTAAAATGGCTATAACTCCAGAAGTAAATGAGGTAGGTTCACCAAACTTGGAATACATGTGCATGAGTTCAATCTGAGGTCACAGTAAAAAAATCGCGACGATCGAACATTAGGTGGCGCTATAACATTAAAAAAACATAAAAGGGGGTGTGGCCACCTGACCGTTAGTCCGATTGACTTGAAATTTGGTATGCAGTGTCTTGGACCAAGGTCCCATGTATGTGTAAAAGGATATTGGCGTATCTCAAAAAACATGGCCGCCATCGGCCAATGAAGTTTGAGCCTCTCTGAGACGAGGTTAACTGAAGCCGATCGGAACGAAACTCGATGGGCATGTTTGACTCATGGCCCAAGAGGTCTGAAAGAGTTTTGAAAGAAATCGGCCACTAGTTGGCGCTAACGAGTTTTATGGCTCTGTTATCACGTGGTGTTGCACACATCCCCACAAAATGCATATCATTAGATATATCTCCTCATGCTGAACAACTTTGCCTCTAGAATTATTGCTGTCAATCAAATCGTTCATTAAATATTCACGAATATATTAAAAACCTACTTTTGCGAACTAGTTCCTGGTTTTTTGCCCAATCAAAATCAGACCAGTTCAGGACAATTCTCTGGACTCTCTAGATCAATAATTATCGAAAAAAAGTTGAACTTTTGCATTTGGCTGGCTGTAACAGGGTCATTTAGAAAAGGGGTGTGTCAAAATACACTCAAAAGCCTATACATCCTAAAGGAAAACTCAGAACTTCACAAATATTGATGAGCATATGTGTCATAACATGGGGAAGAAGTATGCAAAGTTTCATGGAGATCGGACCATAGCTGGCGCTATAACTGTTAAAAAGCTTTAAAACCATGCATTTCCAATGGTAAATTGCCTGTATTGGCTGTGTGTGGTCTTTTTTTTTTTTTTCATCTATGAGCATATGTTAAAATCAATGTTCAAACCAGTGCAGTACAATTCTCTGGACTCTCTAGATCAATAATTATCAGAAAAGGTATAACTTATTAATTTGCATGGCTATAATAGTGACATTTCAATACGTAGCCTTGAACAGGTGTCCCTGAAAGCTGCATATTAAGCCAATAAGTGGTATTATACTGACCCCTGCTGTTTAAAATAGACATTTTGTCATGCTACTTACTAATATTATACTATAATGCTTATTTAGACTTTATAAAATCACTTTTTAAACATTTACACGCACATTTTGTCAAAATTCATCTATTGGAGATCTACTATTGAGAACTTGCTTATTGAGAATAGTATTACATTCAAATCCACATCGACTTTTAAAAACGAAAGTAAAACCGTTAGGCCACGCCCCTTCAGTACAAATTCACTCATAACTCGAAAACGGAAAGTCACTGCACGCTCAAATTTTGATGGTAAGGTCCTCTCGGGGGTCTTGATCGAAATCTAGCGTCGCGGGACTCGGGAGCACCCCCCCGCGGATCGCTAATTTGTGAGAACCACGATTTGGAACGGCTGTATCTCCCGAGTTAGACCACCTAGAAACTTGTGGGAGGGCTTGTTGGAAAGGCCCCATGCTCATCTAGTTTCGATTCGAGTATGGCGCGATTTGGCCCATGCATTCCCGAGATATAAGCCCACAAAGATATACATTTCAACGGACACAAGTCCCTGCTCCAAAAACCCAGCAACACCGGGATGGTCTTGTTCAACAGGACTCCTCTAACAGTATCTAAGGTCTGAGTTTCAGATTATTTCGCTTTCTCGTTCCCGAGATATAAGTAAAACAAATTAAAAAAACCCTGTCATTCATTTCAACTGTATTGTAATACCGCTGTTGTCCACAAGAGGGAGCAACAGCATTAGACATTTTTTTATCTTTTTAAGCAGTTTTCAGCATTGGCTAACAAACAAATGCTTAAAGCTATTTATTATGATGGAAATAATATTTATAATAAATAATATAATAATCAATAAGGATTTATTATAAAGTTGAATATAATTATATCACAAAGAAATATGTGAAATGCTTATAGACCACTAAAAGAGATTTTCACAATAATATAACCCAAAAGTGTGTGTGTGTGTGTGTGTGTGTGTAAGCATGCATAATGGAGTTAACATGAAAAAACTGGTTTGCTTTAGTGCATAATACTGATGAAACCAAGTAGTTCAAAATGAAAGTGAGACAATAAGTGGTCTTCTACTGCCCTCTGCTGGACATTATACTTATTAATAGTCTTTTCACATGTGTTTTTGCATTCATTTATTTAGCCACTAAAAAATCCCTTATACGATAATTACTATAATAACACAATCATATTTTGTCAGAGTTCTTCACTTCACTGTTCTGATGCTTCACATAATTGCTAGCAACGTGGTAAATCATAGTAAATCATGCTAGAATCCTGCTTAATCATTCTAGAATGTGGTTTATCATGTTAAATCATTGTATAATATTCGATGGTCACAACAAGGTAACATCAAGGTAAACTAAGACAAATCATAGTAAACTGGTAAATAATGCTAGAATTATGGCAAATCATACTGGAACATGGTAAAATCATGAAAAATCACACTAAAATCTTTTTAAAATAGTCATTTTGTCATTTTACACATCAAATGGCAGGATCAAATCCCAGATGTAGAGGTAATCCAACGAGCTGGCTCTGTTAGTGTTGAAGCCCTTATTACATCATAACAACTGCGATGGGCTGGACATGTGCGTCGGATGAGAAGCAGTTTTTTACGCAGAGCTAACAGAGGGCAAAAGAAGCCGTGGTGGTCAAAGACTGCGTTTCAAAGATGCCCTGAAAAGACATATGCAGAACACCGGGATCTCCCCGGAAAGCTGGGAGGAACAGGCCCTGCAGTGCGTGGATTGAAAACAGTAGTCGCAGCTGTTGAGAAAAAGCGTCAGAAAGACTATGAGAAAGCCCATGAGAGGCGGCACTGTTCCATTGCAGCAAAAGACTTTGTCTGTAGCAAATGCCATCGCTGCTGCAGATCGAGAGCAGGCCTTCTAGCCCACATGAGAGCCGGCCTACAATAGCCTCCAATCCAGACAGTCATCGTCGATATACGACGGACTGCCGATGATGATGATAATTCTTATTTAGACTTTATAAAATCACTATTTTAACATTTACACTCACATTTAATCAAAATTCATCTATTGAAGTATTACTACTGACTATTTAGCACATTGAGAATGTGAATCCTGAAAGAGACTTGCAGTAAACATTTTGTTTTTCCATCACATAGTTCAAATGTCTGTATCTACAACAGAATGTGTGTGTGTGTAGTCCTAGGTTTCTGAATAAATGCTGAATAATCTGATTAACAGTTTACAAAGACATTATGTGAAATGCTTATGACCATTAAAGTATATTTTTATAATGACACATCCCAATAGCATTGAAAACAACAACAACATTTGTCTTTGTGTGTGTGTGTGTGTGTGTGTGTGTGTGTGTGTGAAAAAAAGAGGGCAAAGGCACCTGTGAAAACACTTTATTAATAAGTATAATGTCCAGCAGAGGGCAGTAGAAGACCACTTATTGGCTCACTTTCATTTTGACAGACTTGTTTTTCACCAGTATTCTGCACTAAATCAAACCAGTTTTTCCATGTTAACTATTATAAGACAATCATGTTTTGTCAATTTAACACGTCATTGCTATTGACACTTCACATCAATGCTAGCAATGTGGTAAATCATGGTAAATCATAGTAAATAATACTATTACATGGTGTATCATGGTAAATCATAGTAAATAATTCTATTTCATGGTGTATCATGGTAAATCATGGTACAATCCTGGTAAATCATTCTAGAATGTGGTTTATCATGGTAAATCATCCTATAACATGGTAAACCAAGGTAAATTAAGAAAAATCATGGTAAACTATGGTAAATCATGTTAGAATCATGTTAAATGATACTAGAATGTGTTGAATTGTAGAAAACTATGCTACAACAGGGTAAATCATGGTGAATCATACTAGAACTTGGTATATCATGGTAAACTATGGTAAATCTTACTGGAACATGGTAAATCATGAAAAATCACAATAAAATGTGGTATATCAGAGTAAACCAATGCTAAAACAATGCTTGCTACATAAGCCTTATTGTCTTTTGATGCTTTTGAGCTTAACTGCCTTAACTGCCTTAACTGCTTGAACACCGCTAAATGCTGCTTGCAGCTTTAATTATTATTATTATTCTCCTGTAAAACGCATCGTGCAGCCCAAACCGTAAGTGCTGGAGCGTTGAAACTTTGTCAGATGGTAGTACAAAAATCGAGGAGAGGTTATCAAATTATGAGCCCGATTGGCCCATAGGTGGCGCTATAGCAATCAATTGCGCGTAACGGCTCATAACTCCTAGACCGTAAGTCGTAGACTCGAGTGTCTTATATCATTGGAAAGCTAGAGACCTGAAGTAAAAAACGTATATCTCCGATTTCATTTCCGCCATGATGGATTTTCCGCCATTTTGAATTTAGTCGAAAAACTACTTTTGCGAACTAGTCCCTGGTTTTTCGCCCGATCGGAACCAAACCAGTGCAGAAATGTTCTCTGGAGTCTGAATATCAATAATCATTGAAAAAAAGTTGAATTTTCGATTTCCGTTCGATAGGGGGCGGAAAATGATTGTTGTGGGAGGAGCCTATTTTTCTAAAATGGCTATAACTCCAGAAGTAAATGAGGTAGGTTCACCAAACTTTGTACACATGTGCATGAGTTCATTCTGAGGTCACAGTAAAAAAATCACGACAATCGAACACTAGGTGGCGCTATAACATTAAAAAAACATAAAAGGGGGTGTGGCCACCTGACCGTTAGTCCGATTGACTTGAAATTTGGTATGCAGTGTCTTGGTCCAAGGTCCCATGTATGTGTAAAAGGATATTGGCGTATCTCAAAAAACATGGCCGCCATCGGCCAATGAAGTTTGAGCACCTATGAAACAAGGTTAACGGAGGCCGATCGGAACGAAACTCGATGGACATGTTCGACTCATGGCCCAAGAGGTCTGTAAGAGTTTTGAAAGAAATCGGCCACTAGTTGGCGCTAACGAGTTTTACGGCTCTGTAATCACGTGGTGTTGCACACATCCACACAAAATGCATATCATTTGATAGATCTCCTCATGTTGAACAACTTTGCCTCTAGAACCATTGCTGTCAATCAAGTTGTTCATTAAATATTCACGAATATGTTAAAAACCTACTTTTGCGAACTAGTCCCTGGTTTTTTGCCCGATCAAAATCAGACCAGTCTAGGACAATTCTCTGGACTCTCTAGATCAATAATTATCGAAAAAAAGTTGAACTTTTGCATTTGGCTGGCTGTAACAGGGTCATTTAGAAAAGGGGTGTGTCAAAATACACTCAAAAGCCTATACATCCTAAAGGAAAACTCAGAACTTCACAAATATTGATGAGCATATGTGTCATAACATGGGGAAGAAGCATGCAAAGTTTCATGGAGATCGGACCATAGCTGGCGCTATAACTGTTAAAAAGCTTTAAAGCCATGCATTTCCAATGGTAAATTGCCTGTATTGGCTGTGTGTGGTCTTTTTTTTTTTTTTCATCTATGAGCATATGTTAAAATCAATGTTCAAACCAGTGCAGTACAATTCTCTGGACTCTCTACATCAATAATTATCAGAAAAGGTATAACTTATTAATTTGGATGGCTATAATAGTGACATTTCAATACGTAGCCTTGAACAGATGTCCCTGAAAGCTGCATATTAAGCCAATAAGTGGTATTATACTGACCCCTGCTGTTTAAAATAGACATTTTGTCATGCTACTTACTAATATTATACTATAATGCTTATTTAGACTTTATAAAATCACTATTTTAACATTTACACTCACATTTTGTCAAAATTCATCTATTGGAGATCTACTATTGAGAACTTGCTTATTGAGAATAGTATTACATTCAAATCCACATCGACTTTTAAAAACGAAAGTAAAACCGTTAGGCCACGCCCCTTCAGTACAAATTCACTCATAACTCGAAAACGGAAAGTCACTGCACGCTCAAATTTTGATGGTAAGGTCCTCTCGGGGGTCTTGATCGAAATCTAGCGTCGCGGGACTCGGGAGCACCCCCCCGCGGATCGCTAATTTGTGAGAACCACGATTTGGAACGGCTGTATCTCCCGAGCTAGACCACCTAGAAACTTGTGGGAGGGCTTGTTGGAAAGGCCCCATGCTCATCTAGTTTCGATTCGAGTATGGCGCGATTTGGCCCATGCATTCCCGAGATATAAGCCCACAAAGATATACATTTCAACGGACACAAGTCCCTGCTCCAAAAACCCAGCAACACCGGGATGGTCTTGTTCAACAGGGCTCCTCTAACAGTATCTAAGGTCTGAGTTTCAGATTATTTCGCTTTCTCGTTCCCGAGATATAAGTAAAACAAATTAAAAAAACCCTGTCATTCATTTCAACTGTATTGTAATACCGCTGTTGTCCACAAGAGGGAGCAACAGCATTAGACATTTTTTATCTTTTTAAGCAGTTTTCAGCATTGGCTAACAAACAAATGCTTAAAGCTATTTATTATGATGGAAATAATATTTATAATAAATAATATAATAATCAATAAGGATTTATTATAAAGTTGAATATAATTATATCACAAAGAAATATGTGAAATGCTTATAGACCACTAAAAGAGATTTTCACAATAATATAACCCAAAAGTGTGTGTGTGTGTGTGTGTGTGTGTAAGCATGCATAATGGAGTTAACATGAAAAAACTGGTTTGCTTTAGTGCATAATACTGATGAAACCAAGTAGTTCAAAATGAAAGTGAGACAATAAGTGGTCTTCTACTGCCCTCTCCTGGACATTATACTTATTAATAGTCTTTTCTCATGTGTTTTTGCATTCATTTATTTAGACACTAAAAAATCCCTTATACGATAATTACTATAATAACACAATCATATTTTGTCAGAGTTCTTCACTTCACTGTTCTGATGCTTCACATAATTGCTAGCAACGTGGTAAATCATAGTAAATCATGCTAGAATCCTGCTTAATCATTCTAGAATGTAATCCAACGAGCTGGCTCTGTTAGTGTTGAAGCCCTTATTACATCATAACAACTGCGATGGGCTGGACATGTGCGCCGGATGAGAAGCAGTTTTTTACGCAGAGCTAACAGAGGGCAAAAGAAGCCGTGGTGGTCAAAGACTGCGTTTCAAAGATGCCCTGAAAAGACATATGCAGAACACCGGGATCTCCCCGGAAAGCTGGGAGGAACAGGCCCTGCAGTGCGTGGATTGAAAACAGTAGTCGCAGCTGTTGAGAAAAAGCGTCAGAAAGACTACGAGAAAGCCCATGAGAGGCGGCACTGTTCCATTGCAGCAAAAGACTTTGTCTGTAGCAAATGCCATCGCTGCTGTAGATCGAGAGCAGGCCTTCTAGCCCACATGAGAGCCGGCCTACAATAGCCTCCAATCCAGACAGTCATCGTCGATATACGACGGACTGCCGATGATGATGATAATTCTTATTTAGACTTTATAAAATCACTATTTTAACATTTACACTCACATTTAATCAAAATTCATCTATTGAAGTATTACTACTGACTATTTAGCACATTGAGAATGTGAATCCTGAAAGAGACTTGCAGTAAACATTTTGTTTTTCCATCACATAGTTCAAATGTCTGTATCTACAACAGAATGTGTGTGTGTGTAGTCCTAGGTTTCTGAATAAATGCTGAATAATCTGATTAACAGTTTACAAAGACATTATGTGAAATGCTTATGACCATTAAAGTATATTTTTATAATGACACATCCCAATAGCATTGAAAACAACAACAACATTTGTCTTTGTGTGTGTGTGTGTGTGTGAAAAAAAAGCATGTGCCTACAAAAGAGGGCAAAGGCACCTGTGAAAACACTTTATTAATAAGTATAATGTCCAGCAGAGGGCAGTAGAAGACCACTTATTGGCTCACTTTCATTTTGACAGACTTGTTTTTCACCAGTATTCTGCACTAAATCAAACCAGTTTTTCCATGTTAACTATTATAAGACAATCATGTTTTGTCAATTTAACACGTCATTGCTATTGACACTTCACATCAATGCTAGCAATGTGGTAAATCATGGTAAATCATAGTAAATAATACTATTACATGGTGTATCATGGTAAATCATAGTAAATAATTCTATTACATGGTGTATCATGGTAAATCATGGTACAATCCTGGTAAATCATTCTAGAATGTGGTTTATCATGGTAAATCATCCTATAACATGGTAAACCAAGGTAAATTAAGAAAAATCATGGTAAACTATGGTAAATCATGTTAGAATCATGTTAAATGATACTAGAATGTGTTGAATTGTAGAAAACTATGCTACAACAGGGTAAATCATGGTGAATCATACTAGAACTTGGTATATCATGGTAAACTATGGTAAATCTTACTGGAACATGGTAAATCATGAAAAATCACAATAAAATGTGGTATATCAGAGTAAACCAATACTAAAACAATGCTTGCTACATAAGCCTTATTGTCTTTTGATGCTTTTGAGCTTAACTGCCTTAACTGCCTTAACTGCTTGAACACCGCTAAATGCTGCTTGCAGCTTTAATTAGGTGTTCAAGCACGAAGTGCTGAAAACCTATTGTAATTGTACTGATTTTTATTATTATTAGGTGTTCAAGCACGAAGTGCTGAAAACCTATTGTATTTGTACTGATTTTTATTATTAGGTGTTCAAGCACGAAGTGCTGAAAACCTATTGTAATTGCTATTTGAAAAAAAAAAAAAAATCCCCTAAAACGCATCGTGCAGCCCAAACCGTAAGGCCTAGAGACTTGAAACCTGGCCAGATGGTAGGGCCTCAGTGTGGGAAGAACCTATCAGAGAATGAGCCCGATTGGCCCATAGGTGGCGCTACAGCAACCAAAAGTACTAAATTGCTCATAACTCCTAGACCGTTTGACTTAGAATCAAACTTTTTGCACCACTGTGATCCTTGGCTCAAGGCGGTCAAAATGTACATCTCCAAAATCGATTTAGGCCAGAAAAATGTTCTGCTATGTCCAATTTTGTCCAAAACCTACTTTCGCGAACTAGTCCCTGGTTTTTCGCCCGATCGGAACCAGACCAGTCTAGGACAATTCTCTGGACTCTCTAGATCAATAATTATCGAAAAAAAGTTTAAATTTGCCCTTTGGTTCACTGTAACAGGGTCATTTAGAAAAGGGGGCGTGTCAAAATACACTCAAAAGCCTATAAATCATGCATAAAAACTCAGAACTTCACAAAAATTGATGAGCACATGTGTAGTAACATGGTGAAGAAGCATGCAAAGTTTCATGGAGATCGGACCATAGGTGGCGCTATAACGGCCAAAAAGGTCGCCTATTATTAGGTGTTCAAGCACGAAGTGCTGAAAACCTATTGTAATTGCTATTTGAAAAAAAAAAAAATCCCCTAAAACGCATCGTGCAGCCCAAACCGTAAGGCCTAGAGACTTGAAACCTGGCCAGATGGTAGGGCCTCAGTGTGGGAAGAACCTATCAGAGAATGAGCCCGATTGGCCCATAGGTGGCGCTACAGCAACCAAAAGTACTAAATTGCTCGTAACTCCTAGACCGTTTGACTTAGAATCAAACTTTTTGCACCACTGTGATCCTTGGCTCAAGGCGGTCAAAATGTACATCTCCAAAATCGATTTAGGCCAGAAAAATGTTCTGCTATGTCCAATTTTGTCCAAAACCTACTTTCGCGAACTAGTCCCTGGTTTTTCGCCCGATCGGAACCAGACCAGTCTAGGACAATTCTCTGGACTCTCTAGATCAATAATTATCGAAAAAAAGTTTAAATTTGCCCTTTGGTTCACTGTAACAGGGTCATTTAGAAAAGGGGGCGTGTCAAAATACACTCAAAAGCCTATAAATCATGCATAAAAACTCAGAACTTCACAAAAATTGATGAGCACATGTGTAGTAACATGGTGAAGAAGCATGCAAAGTTTCATGGAGATCGGACCATAGGTGGCGCTATAACGGCCAAAAAGGTCGCCTATTATTAGGTGTTCAAGCACGAAGTGCTGAAAACCTATTGTAATTGCTATTTTGAAAAAAAAAAAAAATCCCCTAAAACGCATCGTGCAGCCCAAACCGTAAGGCCTAGAGACTTGAAACCTGGCCAGATGGTAGGGCCTCAGTGTGGGAAGAACCTATCAGAGAATGAGCCCGATTGGCCCATAGGTGGCGCTACAGCAACCAAAAGTACTAAATTGCTCATAACTCCTAGACCGTTTGACTTAGAATCAAACTTTTTGCACCACTGTGATCCTTGGCTCAAGGCGGTCAAAATGTACATCTCCAAAATCGATTTAGGCCAGAAAAATGTTCTGCTATGTCCAATTTTGTCCAAAACCTACTTTCGCGAACTAGTCCCTGGTTTTTCGCCCGATCGGAACCAGACCAGTCTAGGACAATTCTCTGGACTCTCTAGATCAATAATTATCGAAAAAAAGTTTAAATTTGCCCTTTGGTTCACTGTAACAGGGTCATTTAGAAAAGGGGGCGTGTCAAAATACACTCAAAAGCCTATAAATCATGCATAAAAACTCAGAACTTCACAAAAATTGATGAGCACATGTGTAGTAACATGGTGAAGAAGCATGCAAAGTTTCATGGAGATCGGACCATAGGTGGCGCTATAACGGCCAAAAAGGTCGCCTATTATTAGGTGTTCAAGCACGAAGTGCTGAAAACCTATTGTAATTGCTATTTGAAAAAAAAAAAAAAAATCCCCTAAAACGCATCGTGCAGCCCAAACCGTAAGGCCTAGAGACTTGAAACCTGGCCAGATGGTAGGGCCTCAGTGTGGGAAGAACCTATCAGAGAATGAGCCCGATTGGCCCATAGGTGGCGCTACAGCAACCAAAAGTACTAAATTGCTCATAACTCCTAGACCGTTTGACTTAGAATCAAACTTTTTGCACCACTGTGATCCTTGGCTCAAGGCGGTCAAAATGTACATCTCCAAAATCGATTTAGGCCAGAAAAATGTTCTGCTATGTCCAATTTTGTCCAAAACCTACTTTCGCGAACTAGTCCCTGGTTTTTCGCCCGATCGGAACCAGACCAGTCTAGGACAATTCTCTGGACTCTCTAGATCAATAATTATCGAAAAAAAGTTTAAATTTGCCCTTTGGTTCACTGTAACAGGGTCATTTAGAAAAGGGGGCGTGTCAAAATACACTCAAAAGCCTATAAATCATGCATAAAAACTCAGAACTTCACAAAAATTGATGAGCACATGTGTAGTAACATGGTGAAGAAGCATGCAAAGTTTCATGGAGATCGGACCATAGGTGGCGCTATAACGGCCAAAAAGGTCGCCTATTATTAGGTGTTCAAGCACGAAGTGCTGAAAACCTATTGTAATTGCTATTTGAAAAAAAAAAAAAATCCCCTAAAACGCATCGTGCAGCCCAAACCGTAAGGCCTAGAGACTTGAAACCAATGAGCCCGATTGGCCCATAGGTGGCGCTACAGCAACCAAAAGTACTAAATTGCTCGTAACTCCTAGACCGTTTGACTTAGAATCAAACTTTTTGCACCACTGTGATCCTTGGCTCAAGGCGGTCAAAATGTACATCTCCAAAATCGATTTAGGCCAGAAAAATGTTCTGCTATGTCCAATTTTGTCCAAAACCTACTTTCGCGAACTAGTCCCTGGTTTTTCGCCCGATCGGAACCAGACCAGTCTAGGACAATTCTCTGGACTCTCTAGATCAATAATTATCGAAAAAAAGTTTAAATTTGCCCTTTGGTTCACTGTAACAGGGTCATTTAGAAAAGGGGGCGTGTCAAAATACACTCAAAAGCCTATAAATCATGCATAAAAACTCAGAACTTCACAAAAATTGATGAGCACATGTGTAGTAACATGGTGAAGAAGCATGCAAAGTTTCATGGAGATCGGACCATAGGTGGCGCTATAACGGCCAAAAAGGTCGCCTATTATTAGGTGTTCAAGCACGAAGTGCTGAAAACCTATTGTAATAGAAAAGGTATAACTTATTCATTTGGATAGCTATAATAGGGACACTTCAATATGTAGCCTTCACCAAGTGTCCCTGAAAGCCTATATCTCTTCAATAATATATCATCTTAAAAACAAGTTAGAACATGTGACTCTGAATAAGCACGACGATTTTCAAACAAATTTAACAAAATATCCTTCTATAACAGTTAAAATTACATGCATAATGGCTTATTAAGCCAATAAGTGGTATTATACTGCCCTCTGCTGTTTAAAATCGTCATTTTTGTCATGCTACTTACTAATATTATACTATAATGCTTATTTAGACTTTATAAAATCACTATTTTAACATTTACACGCACATTTTGTCAAAATTCATCTATTGGAGATCTACTATTGAGAACTTGCTTATTGAGAATAGTATTACATTCAAATCCACATCGACTTTTTAAAACGAAAGTAAAACCGTTAGGCCACGCCCCTTCAGTACAAATTCACTCATAACTCGAAAACGGAAAGTCACTGCACGCTCAAATTTTGATGGTAAGGTCCTCTCGGGGGTCTTGATTGAAATCTAGCGTCGCGGGACTCGGGAGCACCCCCCCGCGGATCGCTAATTTGTGAGAACCACGATTTGGAACGGCTGTATCTCCCGATCTAGACCACCTAGAAACTTGTGGGAGAGCTTGTTGGAAAGGCCCCGTCCTCATCTAGTTTCGATTCGAGTGTGGCGCGATTTGGCCCATGCATTCCCGAGATATAAGCCCACAAAGATATACATTTCAACGGACACAAGTCCCTGCTCCAAAAACCCAGCAACACCGGGATGGTCTTGTTCAACAGGGCTCCTCTAACACTATCTAAGGTCTGAGTTTCAGATTTTTTCGCTTTCTCGTTCCCGAGATATAAGTAAAACAAATAAAAAAAATCCTGTCATTCATTTCAACTGTATTGTAATACCGCTGTTGTCCACGAGAGGGAGCAACAGCATTAGACATTTTTAATCTTTTTAAGCAGTTTTCAGCATTGGCTAACAAACAAATGCTTAAAGCTATGTATTATGATGGAAGTAATATTTATAATAAATCATATAATATGAAATAAAGATTTATTATAAAGTTTAATATTATTACATCACAAAGAAATACGTGAAATGCTTATAGACCACTAAAAGAGATTTTCACAATAATATAACCCAAAAGTGTGTGTGTGTGTGTGTGTGTGTGTGTATGTAAGCATGCATAATTGAGTTAACATGAAAAAACTGGTTTGCTTTAGTGCATAATACTGATGAAACCAAGTAGTTCAAAATGAAAGTGAGACAATAAGTGGTCTTCTACTGCCCTCTGCTGGACATTATACTTATTAATAGTCTTTTCACATGTGTTTTTGCATTCATTTATTTAGCCACTAAAAAATCCCTTATATGACAATTACTATAATAACACAATCATATTTTGTCAGAGTTCGGTGTAAAGGGATTTTCCTTTCACAGGAGGCAGCTGATAAAAATCTCCAACTGCAATGACAGAGACTTTTCCAAATGCAGAGTAATCTCCTGTTTGTTTGATTTGTCTCAATCTTCCATGAATATATGCCAGAAGTTTATGTACTAACATTGAATATCTAATGTGCAATGTACAAGAGTTAAACACAACTGTGGCAGTCGTATACAGACCATCATCATATAACATACCAGTATTCAGAGAGAACTTGATTAACTTGATTGATCAAATATGACGAGATGTCCATCCAAACAAGGAGGCAGTTTGTCACTCAAATCACCTTTACTGACAAAACTGCCAGCAGCAGTTCAGGTTTGTCTGTACCAGTGGAAGACACGCCACCCAAAGCAACACCAGTCGAAGACGCGGCACCCAAAGCAACAGAAGATTCTGCCATTGAGATAGAGGGAGAAGACGCTGCAGACCTGGACGCTTTGTTTGAGGGACTGTGAAGGACCACTTGCTGCACCACTGGCAAGGTGCTGTTCAACTGTAACCGTGCCCTTGATGCGTCTCATCTGTTACAAGTCTCCATTGCTCGGTTTTATTTATTTTTATTTTGTCATTTTTATTTTTGAATAACTTCTGCATGTTCAACACTGTGTGGCTTGATTGTTTTAAATAAGAAATATTTTAATATATTTCAATCAAAGCAGACTTTGAATCTGTTAGTGTACAACAGCAATATAATCTACAGCAAAGCTGACAAAAGTAACGAGTGTTGTCAAAGAGTGCAATAAAAAATGTGTGCATGCAGCAAATGTTGAGTTTTTCTTTCTCTACTCATTTTGTATATGTTGTACAAACAAAAGTAAATTACAGCTTATGGCAAGTATATTGTGTATAATCATTTTGCTGCTCATATTTCTAGACAAAAATTCAAAACAATTGAATTTTCAATTCAAGGTCGATAGGGGGCGCAAAATGAACATTGTGAAATTAGGCGATTTTACTAAAATGGCTATAACTCAAGAAGTAAATGAGATATCTTCACCAAACTCAACAGACATGTGTATGAGGACAGTGTGGGGTCACAGTAAAAATACTGCATCGATTGGCCACATGGTGGCGCTATAACAGTAAAAAAAACTTAAAAGGGGGTGTGGCCACCTGACCGTTAGTCCGATTGACTTGAAATTTTGTATGCAGCATCTTGGACCAAGGTACCATGTATGTGTAAAAGGATATTGGCGTATCTAAAAAAACATGGCCGCCATCAGCCAATGAAGTTTGAGCACCTATGAAACAAGGTTAACGGAGGCCGATCGGAACGAAACTCGATGGGCATGTTCGACTCGTGGCCCAAGAGGTCTGTAAGAGTTTTGAAAGAAATCGGCCACTAGTTGGCGCTAACGAGTTTTACAGCTCTGTAATCACGTGGTGTTGCATACATCCCCACAAAATGCATATCATTAGATAGATCTCCTCATGTTGAACAACTTTGCCTCTAGAACCATTGCTGTCAATTAAATCGTTCATTAAATATTCATGAATATGTTAAAAACCTACTTTTGCGAACTAGTCCCTGGTTTTTTGCCCGATCAGAACCAAACCAGTCTAGGGCAATTCTCTGGACTCTCTAGATCAATAATTATCGAAAAAAAGTTTAACTTTTGCATTTGGCTGGTTGTAACAGGGTCATTTAGAAAAGGGGCGTGACAAAATACACTCAAAAGCCTATAAATCTGAAATAAAAACTCAGAACTTTACAAAAATTGGTGAGCATATGTGACATAACATCATTAACAAACATGGAACATTTTATGGAGATTGGACCATAGGTGGCGCTATAACTGTCAAAAAGCTTTGAAACCATGTATTTCCTATGGTAAATTGCCTGTTTTGGCTGTAATAAAACTTAATGTCTTAAATGCTTATGTGCCTAAAGGCTTTAAATGCTTGAACACCGCTAAATGCTGCTTGCAGCTTTAATTATTATTATTATTATTATTTTTCTTCTGCCGTAAAACGCATCGTGCAGCCCAAACCGTAAGTGCTGGAGACTTGAAACTTTGTCAGATGGTAGTACAAAAATCGAGGAGAGGTTATCAAATTATGAGCCCGATTGGCCCATAGGTGGCGCTATAGCGATCAATTGCGCGTAACTGCTCATAACTCCTAGACCGTAAGTCGTAGACTCAAGTGTCTTATATCATTGGAAAGCTGGGGGCGTGACGTAAAAAACGTATATCTCCGATTTCATTTCCGCCATGATGGATTTTCCGCCATTTTGAATTTAGTCGAAAAACTACTTTTGCGAACTAGTCCCTGGTTTTTTGCCCGATCGGAACCAAACCAGTGCAGAAATGTTCTCTGGAGTCTGAATATCAATAATTATCGAAAAAAAGTTGAAATTTCGATTTCCGGTCGCTAGGGGGCGCAAAATGAACGTTGTGGGAGGAGCCTATTTTTCTAAAATGGCTATAACTCCAAAAGTAAATGAGGTAGGTTCACCAAACTTGGTACACATGTGCATGAGTTCAGTCTGAGGTCACAGTAAAAAAATCGCGACGATCGGACACTAGGTGGCGCTATAACATTAAAAAAACATAAAAGGGGGTGTGGCCACCTGACCGTTAGTCCGATTGACTTGAAATTTGGTATGCAGTGTCTTGGACCAAGGTACCATGTATGTGTAAAAGGATAATGGCGTATCTCAAAAAACATGGCCGCCATCGGCCAATGAAGTTTGAGCCCCTCTGAGACGAGGTTAACGGAGGCCGATCGGAACGAAACTCGATGGGCATGTTCGACTCATGGCCCAAGAGGTCTGTAAGAGTTTTGAAAGAAATCGGCCACTAGTTGGCGCTAACGAGTTTTATGGCTCTTTAATCACGTGGTGTTGCACACATCCCCACAAAATGCATATCATTTGATAGATCTCCTCATGCTGAACAACTTTGCCTCTAGAACCATTGCTGCCAATCAAATCGTTCATTAAATATTCACGAATATGTTAAAAACCTACTTTTGCGAACTAGTCCCTGGTTTTTTGCCCGATCAAAACCAGACCAGTCTAGGACAATTCTCTGGACTCTCTAGATCAATAATTATCGAAAAAAAGTTGAACTTTTGCATTTTGAGTGACTGTAAAAGGGTTATTCAGAATAGAGGCGGGACAAAATACACTCAAAAGCCTATAAATCATACATAAAAACTCAAAACTTCACAAAAATTGCTGAGTATATGTGCCATGCCATGGGGAAGAAGCTTACAAAGTTTCATGGAGATCGGACAATAGGTGGCGCTATAACTGTCAAAAAGCTTTAAAACCATAGATTTTCTATGGTAAAATGCCTGCATTGGCTGTAAATGGTCTTTTCCATCTATGATCATATTAATATTTATATCATAATGTTCAAAACCAGTGCAGTACAATTCTCTGGACTCTCTAGATCAATAATTATCAGAAAAGATATAACTTATTCATTTAGATGGCTATAATAGTGACACTTCAATACGTAGCCTTGACCAGGTGTCCCTGAAAGCCTATATCTCTTCAATGAATGCTCATATCTTCTTAAAAACAAGTTAAAACATGTGAAACTAAATAAGCACGACAATTTTCAGACAGATCGGACAAAATATGCCTCTATAACAGTTAAAAAGGTGAAAATGATATGAACATAATGGCATATTAAGCCAATAAGTGGTATTATACTGCCCCCTGCTGTTTAAAATAGTCATTTTGTCATTCTACTAACTAAAAGTATACTATAATTCTTATTTAGACTTTATAAAATCACTATTTTAACATTTACACTGACATTTAGTGAAAATACCTCTATTAAAGTATTACTACTGAGTCTGACTCTGAGTCTTATTATGTGAAATGCTTATGACCATTAAAGTATATTTTCATAATGACACATCCCAATAGCATTGAAAACAACTACAACATTTGTCTTTGTGTGTGTGTGTGTGTGTGTGTGTTTGTGTGTGTGTGAAGCATATAAGTTAAATATGAGTGCAAAACCACCTGTGAAAACACTTTATCAATAAGTATAATGTCCAGCAGAGGGCAGTAGAAGACCACTTATTGGCTCACTTTCATTTTGACAGACTTGTTTTTCACCAGTATTCTGCACTAAAGCAAACCAATTTTTCCATATTAACTATAAGACAATCATATTTTGTAAATTTAACACGTCATTGCTATTGACACTTCACATCAATGCTAGCAATGTGGTAAATCATGGTATCTCATAGTAAATAATACTATTACATGGTGTATCATGGTAAATCATAGTAAATAATTCTCTTACATGGTGTATCATGGTAAATCATGGTACAATCCTGGTAAATCATTCTAGAATGTGGTTTATCATGGTAAATCATCCTATAACATGGTAAACCAAGGTAAATTAAGAAAAATCATGGTAAACTATGGTAAATCATGCTAGAATCATGTTAAATGATACTAGAATGTGTTGAATTGTGCAAAACCATGCTACAACAGGGTAAATCATGGTGAATCATACTAGAACTTGGTATATCATGGTGAACTATGGTAAATCTTACTAGAACATGGTAAATCATGAAATATCACAATAAAATGTGGTATATCATAGTAAATCATGCTAAAACAATGCTTGCTACATAAGCCTTAATGTCTTTTGATGCTTTTGAGCTTAACTGCCTTAACTGCCTTAACTGCTTGAACACCGCTAAATGCTGCTAGCAGCTTTAATTAGGTGTTCAAGAACGAAGTTCTGAAAACCTATTGTAATTGTGCTGATTTTTATTAGGTGTTCAAGCACGAAGTGCTGAAAACCTATTGTATTTGTACTGATTTTTATTATTATTAGGTGTTCAAGAACGAAGTTCTGAAAACCTATTGTATTTGTGCTGATTTTTATTATTATTATTATTATTATTCCGCCCTAAAACGCGTCGTGCAGACCAAACCGTAAGTGCTAGAGACTTGATATTTGGGATTAAGGTAGCACAGAAATCGAGGAGAGGTTGAGAGAGTATGAGCCCGATTGGCCCATAGGTGGCGCTATAGCAACAAAAACGCGAAAGTGCTCATAACTCCTAGACCGTAAGTCGTAGAGTCAAGTGTCTTATATCATTGGAAAGCTGGACTCTTGACTTAAAAAACGTATATCTCCGATTTCATTTCCGCCATGATAGATTTTCCGCCATTTTGAATTTTGTCAAAAAACGATTTTTGCGAACTAGTCCCTGGTTTTTCGCCCGATCGGAACCAAACCAGTGCAGAAATGTTCTCTGGAGTCTGAATATCAATAATTATCAAAAAAAAGTTGAATTTTCTATTTCCGGTCGCTAGGGGGCGCAAAATAAACGTTATGGGAGGAGCCTATTTTTCTAAAATGGCTATAACTCCAGAAGTAAATGAGGTAGGTTCACCAAACTTGGTACACATGTGCATGAGTGCAATTTGAGGTCACAGTAAAAAAATCGCGACGATCGGACACTAGGTGGCGCTATAACATTAAAAAAACATAAAAGGGGGTGTGGCCACCTGACCGTTAGTCCGATTGACTTGAAATTTGGTATGCAGTGTCTTGGACCAAGGCCCCATGTATGTGTAAAAGGATATTGGCGTATCTCAAAAAACATGGCCGCCATCGGCCAATGAAGTTTGAGCATCTCTGAGACGAGGTTAACGGAGGCCGATCGGAACGAAACTCGATGGGCATGTTCGACTCGTGGCCCAAGAGGTCTGTAAGAGTTTTGAAAGAAATCGGCCACTAGTTGGCGCTAACGAGTTTTATGGCTCTTTAATCACGTGGTGTTGCACACATTCCCACAAAATGCATATCATTTGATAGATCTCCTCATGCTGAACAACTTTGCCTCTAGAACCATTGCTGTCAATCAAATCGTTCATTAAATATTCACGAATATGTTAAAAACCTACTTTTGCGAACTAGTCCCTGGTTTTTCGCCCGATCAAAACCAGACCAGTCTAGGACAATTCTCTGGACTCTCTAGATCAATAATTATCAAAAAAAAGTTGAACTTTTGCATTTTGAGTGACTGTAAAAGGGTTATTTAGACTAGGGGCTGGACAAAATACACTCAAAAGCCTATAAATCATACACAAAAACTCAGAACTTCACAAAAATTGGTGAGCATATGTGCCATACCATGGGGAAGAAGCATGCAAAGTTTCATGGAGATCGGACCATAGGTGGCGCTTTAACTGTTAAAAAGCTTTAAAACCATGTATTTCCTATGGTAAATTGCATGTATTGGCTGTAAATGGTGTTTTCCATCTATGATCGTATAATTTTCACATCATAATGTTTAAAACCAGTGCAGTACAATTCTCTGGACTCTCTAGATCAATAATTATCAGAAAAGGTATCATTTATTCATTTGGATGGCTATAATAGGGTCACTTCAATGTGTAGTCTTGACCGAATGTGCCCGAAAGCCTATATCTCTTCAATGAATGCTCAGATCGTATTAAAAACAAGTCTGAACATGTGGGCCGTGACTCTAAATAATCATGAAAATTTTCGGACAGATTGGACAAAATATGCTTGTATAACAGTTAAAAAGGTGAAAATTATATGCACATAATGGCCTATTAAGCCAATAAGTGGTATTTTACTGCCCCCTGGTGTTTAAAAAAAGTCATTTTGTCACACTACTCAACTATACTTAATATTTAGACTTTATAATTTCACTATTTTAACATTTACAAAAACATTTAGTCAAAAATCATCTATTGAAGTGACAATTGAGTCACATTGGATCCTGAAGTTCCAAATGTCTCTATCTACAACAGAATGAGTGTGTGTAGATTAAATGATATGAAAAACATGGCATATTGTATAAGTAGGCTGTAATAGCACTGTTGTCCACTAGATGGAGCAGCAGCATTAGACATTTTTAATCTTTTTATCAGCTTTCAGCATTGGCTTAAAGCAAACAAATGCTTAAAGCATTTTCTTTAATTAGTTATATATTATTACATTGCAAAGAAATATGTGAAATGCTGTGTGTGTGTGTGTAAGAATGCATTATGGAGTTAACATGATAAAAATGGTTTGCTTCAGTGCAGCATACTGGAGAAACAAAGTAGTTTAAAATGAAAGTAAGCCAATAAGTGGTCTTTTACTGCCCTCTGCTGGCCACTTTACTTATTAATAGTCTTTTCACATGTGCTTTTGCATTCATATGCATATAGACACTATAAAATCACTTATATAACAATCACTATTAAAACACATTCATATTCTGTCAGAGTGTATCAGTTCATTTGTACTGACACTTCACATCAATGCTAGCAATGTGGTAAATCATGGTAAACAGTGTTAGAACATGGCTTTTCACAATAACAGATCCCAAACGTGTGTGTGTGTGTGTGTGTGTAAGCATGCATTATGGAGTTAACATGATAAAAATGGTTTGCTTCAGTGCAGAATTATTATACTGGAGAAACAAAGTAGTTTAAAATGAAAGTGAGCCAATAAGTGGTCTTCTACTGCCCTCAGCTGGCCACTCTTCTTACTAATAGTCTTTTCACATGTGCTTTTGCATTCATATGCATATAGACACTATAAAATCACTTATAAAACAATTACTATTATAACACAATCATATTTTGTCAGAGTTTATCACTTCAATTGTTCTGATGCTTCACATAATTGCTATCAACGTGGTAAATCATGGTAAATAATGCCAGAAACATGGTAAATCATAGTAAATAAGGTAAATCATGCTAGAATCCTGGTAAATCATTCTAGAATGTGCTATATCATGGTAAATCATCCTATAACATGGTACATCAAGGTAAACTATGGAAAATCATGTTAGATTCATGGTAAATCATACTGGAACATGGTAAATCATGAAAAATCACACTGAAATGTAGTATATCATGGTAAATCATGCTTGCTACATAAAACTTAATGACTTTTGATGCTTTTGTGCTTAACGGCCTTAAAGGCCTTAACTGCTTGAACACCGCTAAATGCTGCTTTGCAGCTTTAATTATTATTATTATTATTATTCTTCTGCCGTAAAACGCATCGTGCAGCCCAAACCGTAAGTGCTGGAGACTTGAAACTTTGTCAGATTGTAGTACAAAAATCGAGGAGAGGTTATCAAATTATGAGCCCGATTGGCCCATAGGTGGCGCTATAGCGATCAATTGCGCGTAACTGCTCATAACTCCTAGACCGTAAGGCGTAGACTCAAGTGTCTTATATCATTGGAAAGCTGGGGGCCTGACGTAAAAAACGTATATCTCCGATTTCATTTCCGCCATGATGGATTTTCCGCCATTTTGAATTTTGTCGAAAAACTACTTTTGCGAACTAGTCCCTGGTTTTTCGCCCGATCGGAACCAAACCAGTGCAGAAATGTTCTCTGGAGTCTGACTATCAATAATTATCGAAAAAAAGTTGAAAGTTCGATTTCCGGTCGCTAGGGGGTGCAAAATGAACGTTGTGGGAGGAGCCTATTTTTCTAAAATGGCTATAACTCCAAAAGTAAATGAGGTAGGTTCACCAAACTTGGTACACATGTGCAAGAGTTCAGTCTGAGGTCACAGTAAAAAAATCGCGACGATCGGACACTAGGTGGCGCTATAACATTAAAAAAACATAAAAGGGGGTGTGGCCACCTGACCGTTAGTCCGATTGACTTGAAATTTGGTATGCAGTGTCTTGGTCCAAGGTACCATGTATGTGTAAAAGGATATTGGCGTATCTCAAAAAACATGGCCGCCATCGGCCAATGAATTTGAGCACCTATGAAACAAGGTTAACGGAGGCCGATCGGAACGAAACTCGATGGACATGTTCGACTCGTGGCCCAAGAGGTCTGTAAGAGTTTTGAAAGAAATCGGCCACTAGTTGGCGCTAACGAGTTTTACGGCTCTGTAATCACGTGGTGTTGCACACATCCACACAAAATGCATATCACTAGATACATCTCCTCATGCTGAACAACTTTGCCTCTAGAACCATTGCTGTCAATTAAATCGTTCATTAAATATGCACGAATATGTTCAAAACCTACTTTTGCGAACTAGTCCCTGGTTTTTTGCCCGATCAAAATCAGACCAGTCTAGGACAATTCTCTGGACTCTCTAGATCAATAATTATCGAAAAAAAGTTGAATTTTTGCATTTGGCTGGCTGTAACAGGGTCATTTAGACAAGGGGGGTGTCAAAATACACTCAAAAGCCTATACATCCTAAAGGAAAACTCAGAACTTCACAAATATTGATGAGCACATGTGTCATAACATGGGGAAGAAGCATGCAAAGTTTCATGGAGATCGGACCATAGCTGGCGCTATAACTGTTAAAAAGCTTTAAAACCATGCATTTCCAATGGTAAATTGCCTGTATTGGCTGTGTGTGCTCTTTTTTTTTTTCCATCTATGAGCATATGTTAAAATCAATGTTCAAACCAGTGCAGTACAATTCTCTGGACTCTCTAGATCAATAATTATCAGAAAAGGTATAACTTATTAATTTGCATGGCTATAATAGTGACATTTCAATACGTAGCCTTGAACAGGTGTCCCTGAAAGCTGCATATTAAGCCAATAAGTGGTATTATACTGACCCCTGCTGTTTAAAATAGACATTTTGTCATGCTACTTACTAATATTATACTATAATGCTTATTTAGACTTTATAAAATCACTATTTTAACATTTACACTCACATTTTGTCAAAATTCATCTATTGGAGATCTACTATTGAGAACTTGCTTATTTGAGAATAGTATTACATTCAAATCCACATCGACTTTTTAAAACGAAAGTAAAACCGTTAGGCCACGCCCCTTCAGTACAAATTCACTCATAACTCGAAAACGGAAAGTCACTGCATGCTCAAATTTTGATGGTAAGGTCCTCTCGGGGGTCTTGATTGAAATCTAGCGTCGCGGGACTCGGGAGCACCCCCCCGCGGATCGCTAATTTGTGAGAACCACGATTTGGAACGGCTGTATCTCCCGATCTAGACCACGTAGATCCTTGTGCGATAGCTTGTTGGAAAGGGCCCGTCCTCATCTAGCTTCGATTCGAGTATGGTGCGATTTGGCCCATGCATTCCCGAGATATAAGCCCACAAAGATATACATTTCAACGGACACAAGTCCCTGCTCCAAAAACCCAGCAACACCGGGATGGTCTTGTTCAACAGGGCTCCTCTAACACTATCTAAGGTCTGAGTTTCAGATTTTTTCGCTTTCTCGTTCCCGAGATATAAGTAAAACAAATAAAAAAATCCTGTCATTCATTTCAACTGTATTATAATACCGCTGTTGTCCACGAGAGGGAGCAACAGCATTAGACATTTTTAATCTTTTTAAGTAGTTTTCAGCATTGGCTAACAAACAAATGCTTAAAGCTATGTATTATGATGGAAATAATATTTATAATAAATCATATAATATGAAATAATGATTTATTATAAAGTTTAATATAATTACATCACAAAGAAATACGTGAAATGCTTATAGACCACTAAAAGAGATTTTCACAATAGCATGACCTGAAAGTGTGTGTGTGTGTGTGTGTGCAAAGGCACCTGTGAAAACACTTTATTAATAAGTATAATGTCCAGCAGAGGGCAGTAGAAGACCACTTATTGGCTCACTTTCATTTTGACAGACTTGTTTTTCACCAGTTTTCTGCACTAAAGCAAACCAGTTTTTCTATGTTAACTATTATAAGACAATCATATTTTGACAGAGTTTATCACTTCATTTGTTCTGATGCTAGCAACATGGTAAATCATGGTAAATCACGGTAGAAACATTTAAAAATAATCAAAAGAAATAAGAATAATTAAAACAGTTTAGAATAAAGAAATTAAAATAATCAACAGAAATACGAATAATTAAAACAGTATAGAATAAAAAATTCAATAAAATACAGAACAAACAGTCGGACGAACAGTGAAACAGTGATCATTCAGTAAATGCACAGCTAAACAGAAGTGTTTTGAGTCTGGATGTGAATGTGACTACTGTAGGAGCACATCTGATCTCTACTGTAGGAGCACATCTGATCTCTTCTGGAGGAGCACATCTGATCTCTACTGTAGGAGCACATCTGATCTCTTCTGGAGGAGCACATCTGATCTCTACTGTAGGAGCACATCTGATCTCTACTGGAGGAGCACATCTGATCTCTACTGTAGGAGCACATCTGATCTCTACTGTAGGAGCACATCTGATCTCTACTGTAGGAGCACATCTGATCTCTACTGTAGGAGCACATCTGATCTCTACTGTAGGAGCACATCTGATCTCTTCTGGAGTAGCACATCTGATCTCTTTTGGAAGCTGTTTCCAGCATGGCTGGCAAAGTAGTCTAAAGCAGACTCTCCTTGTTTAGAGTGAACCCTTGGTATTTCTAGCTGACGTGATCCTAATCATCTGAGTGATCTGTTGGGTTTATATTCAGTGAGCATATCTGCAATATTTTGAGGTCCTAGGCCATTGAATGATTTATATACCAGTAATAATACTTTAAAATCAATCCTAAATGTAACTGGGAGCCAGTGTAAAGACCTGATGACTGGTGTGATGTGTTCATATGTTCTGGTTCTGCTCAGCGTTCTGTATGAGCTGCAACTGTCTGATGGTCTTTTTGGGAAGGCCAGTGAAGAGTCCATTACAATAACCCACTGCTGGAGATGAAAGCATGCACAAGTTTATCTAAGTCTTGACTGGAAACAAAGCATCTATTTTTTGCAATATTTTCAGATGATAATATGCTGATTTGGTTATTGCTTTGACATGACTACTGAAGCTAAGGTCTGATTCTAGAGACACACCAAGATTCCTGACTTGATTTTTAGCTGTTAGACCCCTACGGTGAAGGTATGCATTCACCTTGAGAACTTCATCTTTGTTTCAAACGCAATGACTTCAATTTTGTCTTTATTTAACTGAAGAAAGTTTTGGCACATCCAATTGTTTACTTCATCAATGCATTGGCACAGGGAGTCAATGGGGCTGTAGTCGTTAGGCGATAGGGCTAAGTAGAGCTGTGTGTCATCTGCAGAGCTGTGGTTCTTTTTCATTATTTGGCTCATTGGGGGCATGTACAGGTTGAATAGATAAATCATGGTAACTATGATAAATCATGCTAGAATAATATTAAATCATACTAGAATGTGTTCAATTGTGGTAAACCATGCAAGAACAGGGTCAATCATGGTGAATCGTACTAGAACTTGGTATAAAACATTGTATATTCCATCTATGATGTCAATGGTTAAATGCTTGCTACATAAAACTTAATATATTTTGATGCATTTGAGCTTAACTGCCTTAACTGTCTTAACTGTCTTAAATGCTTGAACACCGCTAAATGCTGCTAGCAGCTTTAATTATTATTATTATTATTATTATTATTCCGCCCTAAAACGCGTCGTGCAGCCCAAACCGTACGTGCTAGAGACTTGAAATTTTGGCATAGGGTAGCACAGAAATCGAGGAGAGGTTGAGAGAGTATGAGCCCGATTGGCCCATAGGTGGCGCTATAGCAACAAAAACGCGAAAGTGCTCATAACTCCTAGACCGTAAGTCGTAGAGTCAAGTGTCTTATATCATTGGAAAGCTGGACTCTTGACTTAAAAAACGTATATCTCCGATTTCATTTCCGCCATGATAGATTTTCCGCCATTTTGAATTTTGTCAAAAAACGATTTTTGCGAACTAGTCCCTGGTTTTTCGCCCGATCGGAACCAAACCAGTGCAGAAATGTTCTCTGGAGTCTGAATATCAATAATTATCGAAAAAAAGTTGAAATTTCGATTTCCGGTCGCTAGGGGGCGCAAAATGAACGTTGTGGGAGGAGCCTATTTTTCTAAAATGGCTATAACTCCAAAAGTTAATGAGGTAGGTTCACCAAACTTGGTACACATGTGTATGAGTTCAGTCTGAGGTCACAGTAAAAAAATCGCGTCGATCTAACACTAGGTGGCGCTATAACATTAAAAAAACATAAAAGGGGGTGTGGCCACCTGACCGTTAGTCCGATTGACTTGAAATTTGGTATGCAGTGTCTTGGACCAAGGCCCCATGTATGTGTAAAAGGATATTGGCGTATCTCAAAAAACATGGCCGCCATCGGCCAATGAAGTTTGAGCACCTCTGAGACGAGGTTAACGGAGGCCGATCGGAACGAAACTCGATGGGCATGTTCGACTCATGGCCCAAGAGGTCTGTAAGAGTTTTGAAAGAAATCGGCCACTAGTTGGCGCTAACGAGTTTTATGGCTCTTTAATCACGTGGTGTTGCACACATCCCCACAAAATGCATATCATTTGATAGATCTCCTCATGCTTAACAACTTTGCCTCTAGAACCATTGCTGTCAATCAAATCGTTCATTAAATATTCACGAATATGTTAAAAACCTACTTTTGCGAACTAGTCCCTGGTTTTTCGCCCGATCAAAACCAGACCAGTCTAGGACAATTCTCTGGACTCTCTAGATCAATAATTATCAAAAAAAGTTGAACTTTTGCATTTTGAGTGACTGTAAAAGGGTTATTTAGAATAGGGGCTGGACAACATACACTCAAAAGCCTATAAATCATACACAAAAACTCAGAACTTCACCAAAATTGGTGAGCATATGTGCCATACCATGGGGAAGAAGCATGCAAAGTTTCATGGAGATCGGACCATAGGTGGCGCTTTAACTGTTAAAAAGCTTTAAAACCATGTATTTCCTATGGTAAATTGCATGTATTGGCTGTAAATGGTCTTTTCCATCTATGATCGTATAATTTTCACATCATAATGTTTAAAACCAGTGCAGTACAATTCTCTGGACCCTCTAGATCAATAATTATCAGAAAAGGTATCATTTATTCATTTGGATGGCTATAATAGGGTCACTTCAATGTGTAGTCTTGACCGAAAGCCTATATCTCTTCAATGAATGCTCAGATCTTATTAAAAACAAGTCTGAACATGTGGGCCGTGACTCTAAATAATCATGAAAATTTTCGGACAGATTGCCCAAAATATGCCTGTATAACAGTTAAAAAGGTGAAAATTATATGCACATAATGGCCTATTAAGCCAATAAGTGGTATTTTACTGCCCCCTGCTGTTTAAAAAAAGTCATTTTGTCACACTACTCAACTATAATTAATATTTAGACTTTATAAATTCACTATTTTAACATTTACAAAAACATTTAGTCAAAAATCATCTATTGAAGTGACAATTGAGTCACATTGGACCCTGAAGTTCCAAATGTCTCTATCTACAACAGAATGAGTGTGTGTAGATTAAATGATATGAAAAACATGGCATATTGTATAAGTAGCCTGTAATAGCACTGTTGTCCACTAGATGGAGCAGCAGCATTAGACATTTTTAATCTTTTTATCAGCTTTCAGCATTGGCTTAAAGCAAACAAATGCTTAAAGCATTTTCTTTAATTAGTTATATATTATTACATTGCAAAGAAATATGTGAAATGCTGTGTGTGTGTGTGTAAGAATGCATTATGGAGTTAACATGATAAAAATGGTTTGCTTCAGTGCAGCATACTGGAGAAACAAAGTAGTTTAAAATGAAAGTAAGCCAATAAGTGGTCTTTTACTGCCCTCTGCTGGCCACTTTACTTATTAATAGTCTTTTCACATGTGCTTTTGCATTCATATGCATATAGACACTATAAAATCACTTATATAACAATCACTATTAAAACACATTCATATTCTGTCAGAGTGTATCAGTTCATTTGTACTGACACTTCACATCAATGCTAGCAATGTGGTAAATCATGGTAAACAGTGTTAGAACATGGCCTTTCAAAATAACAGATCCCAAACCTGTGTGTGTGTGTGTGTGTGTGTGTAAGCATGCATTATGGAGTTAACATGATAAAAATGGTTTGCTTCAGTGCAGAATTATTATACTGGAGAAACAAAGTAGTTTAAAATGAAAGTGAGCCAATAAGTGGTCTTCTACTGCCCTCTGCTGGCCACTCTTCTTACTAATAGTCTTTTCACATGTGCTTTTGCATTCATATGCATATAGACACTATAAAATCACTTATAAAACAATTACTATTATAACACAATCATATTTTGTCAGAGTTTATCACTTCAATTGTTCTGATGCTTCACATAATTGCTATCAACGTGGTAAATCATGGTAAATAATGCCAGAAACATGGTAAATCATAGTAAATAAGGTAAATCATGCTAGAATCCTGGTAAATCATTCTAGAATGTGCTATATCATGGTAAATCATCCTATAACATGGTACATCAAGGTAAACTATGGAAAATCATGTTAGATTCATGGTAAATCATACTGGAACATGGTAAATCATGAAAAATCACACTGAAATGTAGTATATCATGGTAAATCATGCTTGCTACATAAAACTTAATGACTTTTGATGCTTTTGTGCTTAACGGCCTTAAAGGCCTTAACTGCTTGAACACCGCTAAATGCTGCTTTGCAGCTTTAATTATTAGGTGTTCAAGAACGAAGTTCTGAAAACCTATTGTATTTGTGCTGATTTTTATTATTATTATTATTATTATTATTCCGCCCTAAAACGCGTCGTGCAGACCAAACCGTAAGTGCTAGAGACTTGATATTTGGGATTAAGGTAGCACAGAAATCGAGGAGAGGTTGAGAGAGTATGAGCCCGATTGGCCCATAGGTGGCGCTATAGCAACAAAAACGCGAAAGTGCTCATAACTCCTAGACCGTAAGTCGTAGAGTCAAGTGTCTTATATCATTGGAAAGCTGGACTCTTGACTTAAAAAACGTATATCTCCGATTTCATTTCCGGTATGCAAATTTTTCCGCCATTTTGAATTTTGTCAAAAAACGATTTTTGCAAACTAGTCCCTGGTTTTTCGCCCGATCAGAACCAAACCAGTGCAGAAATGTTCTCTGGAGTCTGAATATCAATAATTATCAAAAAAAAGTTGAAATTTCGATTTCCGGTCTCTAGGGGGCTTAAAAAGAACGTTGTGGGAGGAGCCTATTTTACTAAAATGGCTATAACTCCAGAAGTAAATTAGGTAGGTTCACCAAACTTGACACACATGTGTATGAGGACAGTCTGGGGTCACAGTAAAAAAACCGCGTCGATCTAACACTAGGTGGCGCTATAACATTAAAAAAACATAAAAGGGGGTGTGGCCACTTGACCGTTAGTCCGATTGACTTGAAATTTGGTATGCAGTGTCTTGGACCAAGGCCCCATGTATGTGTAAAAGGATATTGGCGTATCTCAAAAAACATGGCCGCCATTGGCCAATGAAGTTTGAGCACCTCTGAGACGAGGTTAACGGAAGCCAATCAGAACGAAACTCGATGGGCATGTTTGACTCATGGCCCAAGAGGTCTGTAAGAGTTTTGAAAGAAATCGGCCACTAGTTGGCGCTAACGAGTTTTACGGCTCTGTAATCACGTGGTGTTGCACACATCCCCCCAAAATGCATATCATTTGATAGATCTCCTCATGGTGAACAACTTTGCCTCTAGAACCATTGCTGTCAATCAAATCGTTCATTAAATATTCATGAATATGTTAAAAACCTACTTTTGCGAACTAGTCCCTGGTTTTTCGCCCGATCAAAACCAGACCAGTCTAGGACAATTCTCTGGACTCTCTAGATCAATAATTATCGAAAAAAGTTGAACTTTTGCATTTTTCGTATGGCTATAATAGGGTCATTAAGAAAAGGGGCGTAGCAAAATACACTCAAAAGCCTATAAATCATAAATAAAAAGTCAGAACTTGACAAAAATCGGTGTGCATATGTGTCCTAACATGATGAAGAAGCATGCACAGTTTCATGGAGATCGGACCATAGGTGGCGCTTTAACTGTTAAAAAGCTTTAAAACCATGTATTTCCTATGGTAAATTGCATGTATTGGCTGTAAATGGTGTTTTCCATCTATGATCGTATAATTTTCACATCATAATGTTTAAAACCAGTGCAGTACAATTCTCTGGACTCTCTAGATCAATAATTATCAGAAAAGGTATAATTTATTCATTTGGATGGCTATAATAGGGTCACTTCAATGTGTAGTCTTGACCGAGTGTGCCCGAAAGCCTATATCTCTTCAATGAATGCTCAGATCGTATTAAAAACAAGTCTGAACATGTGGGCCGTGACTCTAAATAATCATGAAAATTTTCGGACAGATTGGACAAAATATGCTTGTATAACAGTTAAAAAGGTGAAAATTATATGCACATAATGGCCTATTAAGCCAATAAGTGGTATTTTACTGCCCCCTGCTGTTTAAAAAAAGTCATTTTGTCACACTACTCAACTATACTTAATATTTAGACTTTATAAATTCACTATTTTAACATTTACAAAAACATTTAGTCAAAAATCATCTATTGAAGTGACAATTGAGTCACATTGGATCCTGAAGTTCCAAATGTCTCTATCTACAACAGAATGAGTGTGTGTAGATTAAATGATATGAAAAACATGGCATATTGTATAAGTAGGCTGTAATAGCACTGTTGTCCACTAGATGGAGCAGCAGCATTAGACATTTTTAATCTTTTTATCAGCTTTCAGCATTGGCTTAAAGCAAACAAATGCTTAAAGCATTTTCTTTAATTAGTTATATATTATTACATTGCAAAGAAATATGTGAAATGCTGTGTGTGTGTGTGTGTGTGTGTGTAAGAATGCATTATGGAGTTAACATGATAAAAAAGGTTTGCTTCAGTGCAGCATACTGGAGAAACAAAGTAGTTTAAAATGAAAGTAAGCCAATAAGTGGTCTTTTACTGCCCTCTGCTGGCCACTTTACTTATTAATAGTCTTTTCACATGTGCTTTTGCATTCATATGCATATAGACACTATAAAATCACTTATATAACAATCACTATTAAAACACATTCATATTCTGTCAGAGTGTATCAGTTCATTTGTACTGACACTTCACATCAATGCTAGCAATGTGGTAAATCATGGTAAACAGTGTTAGAACATGGCTTTTCACAATAACAGATCCCAAACGTGTGTGTGTGTGTGTGTGTGTGTAAGCATGCATTATGGAGTTAACATGATAAAAATGGTTTGCTTCAGTGCAGAATTATTATACTGGAGAAACAAAGTAGTTTAAAATGAAAGTGAGCCAATAAGTGGTCTTCTACTGCCCTCTGCTGGCCACTCTTCTTACTAATAGTCTTTTCACATGTGCTTTTGCATTCATATGCATATAGACACTATAAAATCACTTATAAAACAATTACTATTATAACACAATCATATTTTGTCAGAGTTTATCACTTCAATTGTTCTGATGCTTCACATAATTGCTATCAACGTGGTAAATCATGGTAAATAATGCCAGAAACATGGTAAATCATAATAAATAAGGTAAATCATGCTAGAATCCTGGTAAATCATTCTAGAATGTGCTATATCATGGTAAATCATCCTATAACATGGTACATCAAGGTAAACTATGGAAAATCATGTTAGATTCATGGTAAATCATACTGGAACATGGTAAATCATGAAAAATCACACTGAAATGTAGTATATCATGGTAAATCATGCTTGCTACATAAAACTTAATGACTTTTGATGCTTTTGTGCTTAACGGCCTTAAAGGCCTTAACTGCTTGAACACCGCTAAATGCTGCTTTGCAGCTTTAATTATTATTATTATTATTATTCTTCTGCCGTAAAACGCATCGTGCAGCCCAAACCGTAAGAGCTAGAGACTTGAAACTTTGCCATATGGTAGTACAAAAATCGAGGAGAGGTTATCAAATTATGAGCCCGATTGGCCCATAGGTGGCGCTATAATGACCAAAAGTACTAAATTGGCCATAACTCCTAGACCGTTTGTCCTAGAGTCTCAATTTTAGCATCACTGTGATCCCTGGCTCCAGACGAACGAAATGGCTATCTCAGATTTCGATTATCGTTCTTTATTCCTTTCTTTCTTTCTTACTAATCTATCTTTCTTTCTTTCTAACCAATCTATCATTCTTTCTTTCTTTCTAACTAATCTTTCTTTCTTTCTAACTAATCTATCTATCTTTCTTTCTAACTAATCTATCTTTCTTTCTTTCTAACTAATCTATCTTTTTTTTCTAACTAATCTATCTATCTTTCTTTCTAACTAATATATCTTTCTTTCTTTCTAACTAATCTATCTTTCTTTCTTTCTAACTAATCTATCTATCTATCTATCTATCTTTCTTTCTAACTAATCTATCTCTTTCTTTCTAACTAACTAGTCTTTCTAACTAATCTATCTTTCTTTCTTTCTTTCTTTCTAACTAATCTATGTTTCTTTCTTTCTAACTAATCCATCTTTCTTTATATCTTTCTTACTAACTAATCTATCTTTCTTTCTAACCAATCTTTCTTTCTTTCTTTCTTTTTTCATTCTTTCTAACTAATCTATCTTTCTTTCTTTCTAACTAATCTATCTTTCTTTCTAACTAATCTATCTATCTTTCTTTCTAACTAATCTATCTTTCTTTCTTTCTAACTAATCTATCTATCTATCTATCTATCTATCTTTCTAACTAATCTCTTTCTTTCTAACCAATCTTTCATTCTTTCTTTCTTACTTTCTTTTATTCTTTCTTTCTAACTAATCTATCTTTTTTCTTTCTAACTAATCTTTCTTTCTTTCTAACTAATCTATCTATCTTTCTTTCTTTCTAACTAATCTATCTATCTTTCTTTCATTCTAACTAATCTTTTCTTTCTTTCTAACTAATCTCTATCTTTCAAACTAATCTATCTTTCTTTCTAACCAATTTTTCTTTCTTTCTTTCTTTCTTTCTTTTTTTCTTTCTAACTAATCTATCTATCTTTCTTTCTAACTAATCTTTCTTTCTTTCTAACTAATCTTTCTTTCTTTCTAACTAATCTATCTTTCTTTCTTTCTAAATAATCTATCTTTCTAACTAATCTATCTATCTATCTTTCTTTCTAACTAATCTATCTATCTTTCTTTCTAACTACTTTATCTTTATTTCTAACTAATCTATCGTTCTTTATTCCTTTCTTTCTTTCTTACTAATCTATCTTTCTTTCTTTCTAACCAATCTATCATTCTTTCTTTCTTTCTAACTAATCTTTCTTTCTTTCTAACTAATCTATCTATCTTTCTTTCTAACTAATCTATCTTTCTTTCTTTCTAACTAATCTATCTTTTTTTTCTAACTAATCTATCTATCTTTCTTTCTAACTAATATATCTTTCTTTCTTTCTAACTAATCTATCTTTCTTTCTTTCTAACTAATCTATCTATCTATCTATCTATCTTTCTTTCTAACTAATCTATCTCTTTCTTTCTAACTAACTAGTCTTTCTAACTAATCTATCTTTCTTTCTTTCTTTCTTTCTAACTAATCTATGTTTCTTTCTTTCTAACTAATCCATCTTTCTTTATATCTTTCTTACTAACTAATCTATCTTTCTTTCTAACCAATCTTTCTTTCTTTCTTTCTTTTTTCATTCTTTCTAACTAATCTATCTTTCTTTCTTTCTAACTAATCTATCTTTCTTTCTAACTAATCTATCTATCTTTCTTTCTAACTAATCTATCTTTCTTTCTTTCTAACTAATCTATCTATCTATCTATCTATCTATCTTTCTAACTAATCTATCTTTCTTTCTAACTAATCTATCTTTCTTTCTAACTAATCTATCTATCTTTCTTTCTAACTAATCTATCTTTCTTTCTTTCTAACTAATCTATCTATCTATCTATCTTTCTAACTAATCTATCTTTCTTTCTAACTAATCTATCTTTCTTTCTAACTAATCTTTCTTTCTTTCTAACTAATCTATCTTTCTTTCTTTCTTTCTAACTAATCTATGTTTCTTTCTTTCTAACTAATCTATCTTTCTTTCTATCTTTCTAACTAATCTATCTTTCTTTCTAACCAATCTTTCTTTCTTTCTTTCTTTCTTTCTTTCTTTCTTTCTAACTAATCTATCTTTTTTCTTTCTAACTAATCTATCTATCTTTCTTTCTAACTAATCTTTCTTTCTTTCTAACCAATCTATCTTTCTTTCTAACTAATCTTTCTTTCTTTCTTTCTAACTTATCTATCTATCTTTCTAACTAATCTATCTTTCTTTCTTTCTAACTAATCTATCTTTCTTTCTAACTAATCTATCTTACTTTCTAACTAATTTATCTTTCTTTCTTTCTAACTAATCTATCTTTCTTTTTTTCTAACTAATCTATCTTTCTTTCTATCAAATCCATCTTTCTTTGTTTTTTAAATAATCTATCTTTCTTTATTTCTAACTAAGTTATCTTTCTTTCTA